>OX359245.1:10086582-10713682 GCA_947179485.1 Allacma fusca | reverse complement strand
ATTCCGATTCAAACTTGAATTCCGATTCAAACTTGAATTCCGATTCAAACTTGAATTCCGATTCAAACTTGAATTCCGATTCAAACTTGAATTCCGATTCAAACTTGAATTCCGATTCAAACTTGAATTCCGATTCAAACTTGAATTCCGATTCAAACTTGAATTCCGATTCAAACTTGAATTCCGATTCAAACTTGAATTCCGATTCAAACTTGAATTCCGATTCAAACTTGAATTCCGATTCAAACTTGAATTCCGATTCAAACTTGAATTCCGATTCAAACTTGAATTCCGATTCAAACTTGAATTCCGATTCAAACTTGAATTCCGATTCAAACTTGAATTCGATCAACTTGATTCCGATTCAAACTTGAATTCCGATTCAAACTTGAATTCCGATTCAACTTGAATCCGATTCAAACTTGAATTCCGATTCAAACTTGAATTCCGATTCAAACTTGAATTCCGATTCAAACTTGAATTCCGATTCAAACTTGAATTCCGATTCAAACTTGAATTCCGATTCAAACTTGAATTCCGATTCAAACTTGAATTCCGATTCAAACTTGAATTCCGATTCAAACTTGAATTCCGATTCAAACTTGAATTCCGATTCAAACTTGAATTCCGATTCAAACTTGAATTCCGATTCAAACTTGAATTCCGATTCAAACTTGAATTCCGATTCAAACTTGAATTCCGATTCAAACTTGAATTCCGATTCAAACTTGAATTCCGATTCAAACTTGAATTCCGATTCAAACTTGAATTCGATTCAAACTTGAATTCCGATTCAAACTTGAATTCCGATTCAAACTTGAATTCCGATTCAAACTTGAATTCCGATTCAAACTTGAATTCCGATTCAAACTTGAATTCCGATTCAAACTTGAATTCCGATTCAAACTTGAATTCCGATTCAACTTGAATTCCGATTCAAACTTGAATTCCGATTCAAACTTGAATTCCGATTCAAACTTGAATTCCGATTCAAACTTGAATTCCGATTCAAACTTGAATTCCGATTCAAACTTGAATTCCGATTCAAACTTGAATTCCGATTCAAACTTGAATTCCGATTCAAACTTGAATTCCGATTCAAACTTGAATTCCGATTCAAACTTGAATTCCGATTCAAACTTGAATTCCGATTCAAACTTGAATTCCGATTCAAACTTGAATTCCGATTCAAACTTGAATTCCGATTCAAACTTGAATTCCGATTCAAACTTGAATTCCGATTCAAACTTGAATTCCGATTCAAACTTGAATTCCGATTCAAACTTGAATTCCGATTCAAACTTGAATTCCGATTCAAACTTGAATTCCGATTCAAACTTGAATTCCGATTCAAACTTGAATTCCGATTCAAACTTGAATTCCGATTCAAACTTGAATTCCGATTCAAACTTGAATTCCGATTCAAACTTGAATTCCGATTCAAACTTGAATTCCGATTCAAACTTGAATTCCGATTCAAACTTGAATTCCGATTCAAACTTGAATTCCGATTCAAACTTGAATTCCGATTCAAACTTGAATTCCGATTCAAACTTGAATTCCGATTCAAACTTGAATTCCGATTCAAACTTGAATTCCGATTCAAACTTGAATTCCGATTCAAACTTGAATTCCGATTCAAACTTGAATTCCGATTCAAACTTGAATTCCGATTCAAACTTGAATTCCGATTCAAACTTGAATTCCGATTCAAACTTGAATTCCGATTCAAACTTGAATTCCGATTCAAACTTGAATTCCGATTCAAACTTGAATTCCGATTCAAACTTGAATTCCGATTCAAACTTGAATTCCGATTCAAACTTGAATTCCGATTCAAACTTGAATTCCGATTCAAACTTGAATTCCGATTCAAACTTGAATTCCGATTCAAACTTGAATTCCGATTCAAACTTGAATTCCGATTCAAACTTGAATTCCGATTCAAACTTGAATTCCGATTCAAACTTGAATTCCGATTCAAACTTGAATTCCGATTCAAACTTGAATTCCGATTCAAACTTGAATTCCGATTCAAACTTGAATTCCGATTCAAACTTGAATTCCGATTCAAACTTGAATTCCGATTCAAACTTGAATTCCGATTCAAACTTGAATTCCGATTCAAACTTGAATTCCGATTCAAACTTGAATTCCGATTCAAACTTGAATTCCGATTCAAACTTGAATTCCGATTCAAACTTGAATTCCGATTCAAACTTGAATTCCGATTCAAACTTGAATTCCGATTCAAACTTGAATTCCGATTCAAACTTGAATTCCGATTCAAACTTGAATTCCGATTCAAACTTGAATTCCGATTCAAACTTGAATTCCGATTCAAACTTGAATTCCGATTCAAACTTGAATTCCGATTCAAACTTGAATTCCGATTCAAACTTGAATTCCGATTCAAACTTGAATTCCGATTCAAACTTGAATTCCGATTCAAACTTGAATTCCGATTCAAACTTGAATTCCGATTCAAACTTGAATTCCGATTCAAACTTGAATTCCGATTCAAACTTGAATTCCGATTCAAACTTGAATTCCGATTCAAACTTGAATTCCGATTCAAACTTGAATTCCGATTCAAACTTGAATTCCGATTCAAACTTGAATTCCGATTCAAACTTGAATTCCGATTCAAACTTGAATTCCGATTCAAACTTGAATTCCGATTCAAACTTGAATTCCGATTCAAACTTGAATTCCGATTCAAACTTGAATTCCGATTCAAACTTGAATTCCGATTCAAACTTGAATTCCGATTCAAACTTGAATTCCGATTCAAACTTGAATTCCGATTCAAACTTGAATTCCGATTCAAACTTGAATTCCGATTCAAACTTGAATTCCGATTCAAACTTGAATTCCGATTCAAACTTGAATTCCGATTCAAACTTGAATTCCGATTCAAACTTGAATTCCGATTCAAACTTGAATTCCGATTCAAACTTGAATTCCGATTCAAACTTGAATTCCGATTCAAACTTGAATTCCGATTCAAACTTGAATTCCGATTCAAACTTGAATTCCGATTCAAACTTGAATTCCGATTCAAACTTGAATTCCGATTCAAACTTGAATTCCGATTCAAACTTGAATTCCGATTCAAACTTGAATTCCGATTCAAACTTGAATTCCGATTCAAACTTGAATTCCGATTCAAACTTGAATTCCGATTCAAACTTGAATTCCGATTCAAACTTGAATTCCGATTCAAACTTGAATTCCGATTCAAACTTGAATTCCGATTCAAACTTGAATTCCGATTCAAACTTGAATTCCGATTCAAACTTGAATTCCGATTCAAACTTGAATTCCGATTCAAACTTGAATTCCGATTCAAACTTGAATTCCGATTCAAACTTGAATTCCGATTCAAACTTGAATTCCGATTCAAACTTGAATTCCGATTCAAACTTGAATTCCGATTCAAACTTGAATTCCGATTCAAACTTGAATTCCGATTCAAACTTGAATTCCGATTCAAACTTGAATTCCGATTCAAACTTGAATTCCGATTCAAACTTGAATTCCGATTCAAACTTGAATTCCGATTCAAACTTGAATTCCGATTCAAACTTGAATTCCGATTCAAACTTGAATTCCGATTCAAACTTGAATTCCGATTCAAACTTGAATTCCGATTCAAACTTGAATTCCGATTCAAACTTGAATTCCGATTCAAACTTGAATTCCGATTCAAACTTGAATTCCGATTCAAACTTGAATTCCGATTCAAACTTGAATTCCGATTCAAACTTGAATTCCGATTCAAACTTGAATTCCGATTCAAACTTGAATTCCGATTCAAACTTGAATTCCGATTCAAACTTGAATTCCGATTCAAACTTGAATTCCGATTCAAACTTGAATTCCGATTCAAACTTGAATTCCGATTCAAACTTGAATTCCGATTCAAACTTGAATTCCGATTCAAACTTGAATTCCGATTCAAACTTGAATTCCGATTCAAACTTGAATTCCGATTCAAACTTGAATTCCGATTCAAACTTGAATTCCGATTCAAACTTGAATTCCGATTCAAACTTGAATTCCGATTCAAACTTGAATTCCGATTCAAACTTGAATTCCGATTCAAACTTGAATTCCGATTCAAACTTGAATTCCGATTCAAACTTGAATTCCGATTCAAACTTGAATTCCGATTCAAACTTGAATTCCGATTCAAACTTGAATTCCGATTCAAACTTGAATTCCGATTCAAACTTGAATTCCGATTCAAACTTGAATTCCGATTCAAACTTGAATTCCGATTCAAACTTGAATTCCGATTCAAACTTGAATTCCGATTCAAACTTGAATTCCGATTCAAACTTGAATTCCGATTCAAACTTGAATTCCGATTCAAACTTGAATTCCGATTCAAACTTGAATTCCGATTCAAACTTGAATTCCGATTCAAACTTGAATTCCGATTCAAACTTGAATTCCGATTCAAACTTGAATTCCGATTCAAACTTGAATTCCGATTCAAACTTGAATTCCGATTCAAACTTGAATTCCGATTCAAACTTGAATTCCGATTCAAACTTGAATTCCGATTCAAACTTGAATTCCGATTCAAACTTGAATTCCGATTCAAACTTGAATTCCGATTCAAACTTGAATTCCGATTCAAACTTGAATTCCGATTCAAACTTGAATTCCGATTCAAACTTGAATTCCGATTCAAACTTGAATTCCGATTCAAACTTGAATTCCGATTCAAACTTGAATTCCGATTCAAACTTGAATTCCGATTCAAACTTGAATTCCGATTCAAACTTGAATTCCGATTCAAACTTGAATTCCGATTCAAACTTGAATTCCGATTCAAACTTGAATTCCGATTCAAACTTGAATTCCGATTCAAACTTGAATTCCGATTCAAACTTGAATTCCGATTCAAACTTGAATTCCGATTCAAACTTGAATTCCGATTCAAACTTGAATTCCGATTCAAACTTGAATTCCGATTCAAACTTGAATTCCGATTCAAACTTGAATTCCGATTCAAACTTGAATTCCGATTCAAACTTGAATTCCGATTCAAACTTGAATTCCGATTCAAACTTGAATTCCGATTCAAACTTGAATTCCGATTCAAACTTGAATTCCGATTCAAACTTGAATTCCGATTCAAACTTGAATTCCGATTCAAACTTGAATTCCGATTCAAACTTGAATTCCGATTCAAACTTGAATTCCGATTCAAACTTGAATTCCGATTCAAACTTGAATTCCGATTCAAACTTGAATTCCGATTCAAACTTGAATTCCGATTCAAACTTGAATTCCGATTCAAACTTGAATTCCGATTCAAACTTGAATTCCGATTCAAACTTGAATTCCGATTCAAACTTGAATTCCGATTCAAACTTGAATTCCGATTCAAACTTGAATTCCGATTCAAACTTGAATTCCGATTCAAACTTGAATTCCGATTCAAACTTGAATTCCGATTCAAACTTGAATTCCGATTCAAACTTGAATTCCGATTCAAACTTGAATTCCGATTCAAACTTGAATTCCGATTCAAACTTGAATTCCGATTCAAACTTGAATTCCGATTCAAACTTGAATTCCGATTCAAACTTGAATTCCGATTCAAACTTGAATTCCGATTCAAACTTGAATTCCGATTCAAACTTGAATTCCGATTCAAACTTGAATTCCGATTCAAACTTGAATTCCGATTCAAACTTGAATTCCGATTCAAACTTGAATTCCGATTCAAACTTGAATTCCGATTCAAACTTGAATTCCGATTCAAACTTGAATTCCGATTCAAACTTGAATTCCGATTCAAACTTGAATTCCGATTCAAACTTGAATTCCGATTCAAACTTGAATTCCGATTCAAACTTGAATTCCGATTCAAACTTGAATTCCGATTCAAACTTGAATTCCGATTCAAACTTGAATTCCGATTCAAACTTGAATTCCGATTCAAACTTGAATTCCGATTCAAACTTGAATTCCGATTCAAACTTGAATTCCGATTCAAACTTGAATTCCGATTCAAACTTGAATTCCGATTCAAACTTGAATTCCGATTCAAACTTGAATTCCGATTCAAACTTGAATTCCGATTCAAACTTGAATTCCGATTCAAACTTGAATTCCGATTCAAACTTGAATTCCGATTCAAACTTGAATTCCGATTCAAACTTGAATTCCGATTCAAACTTGAATTCCGATTCAAACTTGAATTCCGATTCAAACTTGAATTCCGATTCAAACTTGAATTCCGATTCAAACTTGAATTCCGATTCAAACTTGAATTCCGATTCAAACTTGAATTCCGATTCAAACTTGAATTCCGATTCAAACTTGAATTCCGATTCAAACTTGAATTCCGATTCAAACTTGAATTCCGATTCAAACTTGAATTCCGATTCAAACTTGAATTCCGATTCAAACTTGAATTCCGATTCAAACTTGAATTCCGATTCAAACTTGAATTCCGATTCAAACTTGAATTCCGATTCAAACTTGAATTCCGATTCAAACTTGAATTCCGATTCAAACTTGAATTCCGATTCAAACTTGAATTCCGATTCAAACTTGAATTCCGATTCAAACTTGAATTCCGATTCAAACTTGAATTCCGATTCAAACTTGAATTCCGATTCAAACTTGAATTCCGATTCAAACTTGAATTCCGATTCAAACTTGAATTCCGATTCAAACTTGAATTCCGATTCAAACTTGAATTCCGATTCAAACTTGAATTCCGATTCAAACTTGAATTCCGATTCAAACTTGAATTCCGATTCAAACTTGAATTCCGATTCAAACTTGAATTCCGATTCAAACTTGAATTCCGATTCAAACTTGAATTCCGATTCAAACTTGAATTCCGATTCAAACTTGAATTCCGATTCAAACTTGAATTCCGATTCAAACTTGAATTCCGATTCAAACTTGAATTCCGATTCAAACTTGAATTCCGATTCAAACTTGAATTCCGATTCAAACTTGAATTCCGATTCAAACTTGAATTCCGATTCAAACTTGAATTCCGATTCAAACTTGAATTCCGATTCAAACTTGAATTCCGATTCAAACTTGAATTCCGATTCAAACTTGAATTCCGATTCAAACTTGAATTCCGATTCAAACTTGAATTCCGATTCAAACTTGAATTCCGATTCAAACTTGAATTCCGATTCAAACTTGAATTCCGATTCAAACTTGAATTCCGATTCAAACTTGAATTCCGATTCAAACTTGAATTCCGATTCAAACTTGAATTCCGATTCAAACTTGAATTCCGATTCAAACTTGAATTCCGATTCAAACTTGAATTCCGATTCAAACTTGAATTCCGATTCAAACTTGAATTCCGATTCAAACTTGAATTCCGATTCAAACTTGAATTCCGATTCAAACTTGAATTCCGATTCAAACTTGAATTCCGATTCAAACTTGAATTCCGATTCAAACTTGAATTCCGATTCAAACTTGAATTCCGATTCAAACTTGAATTCCGATTCAAACTTGAATTCCGATTCAAACTTGAATTCCGATTCAAACTTGAATTCCGATTCAAACTTGAATTCCGATTCAAACTTGAATTCCGATTCAAACTTGAATTCCGATTCAAACTTGAATTCCGATTCAAACTTGAATTCCGATTCAAACTTGAATTCCGATTCAAACTTGAATTCCGATTCAAACTTGAATTCCGATTCAAACTTGAATTCCGATTCAAACTTGAATTCCGATTCAAACTTGAATTCCGATTCAAACTTGAATTCCGATTCAAACTTGAATTCCGATTCAAACTTGAATTCCGATTCAAACTTGAATTCCGATTCAAACTTGAATTCCGATTCAAACTTGAATTCCGATTCAAACTTGAATTCCGATTCAAACTTGAATTCCGATTCAAACTTGAATTCCGATTCAAACTTGAATTCCGATTCAAACTTGAATTCCGATTCAAACTTGAATTCCGATTCAAACTTGAATTCCGATTCAAACTTGAATTCCGATTCAAACTTGAATTCCGATTCAAACTTGAATTCCGATTCAAACTTGAATTCCGATTCAAACTTGAATTCCGATTCAAACTTGAATTCCGATTCAAACTTGAATTCCGATTCAAACTTGAATTCCGATTCAAACTTGAATTCCGATTCAAACTTGAATTCCGATTCAAACTTGAATTCCGATTCAAACTTGAATTCCGATTCAAACTTGAATTCCGATTCAAACTTGAATTCCGATTCAAACTTGAATTCCGATTCAAACTTGAATTCCGATTCAAACTTGAATTCCGATTCAAACTTGAATTCCGATTCAAACTTGAATTCCGATTCAAACTTGAATTCCGATTCAAACTTGAATTCCGATTCAAACTTGAATTCCGATTCAAACTTGAATTCCGATTCAAACTTGAATTCCGATTCAAACTTGAATTCCGATTCAAACTTGAATTCCGATTCAAACTTGAATTCCGATTCAAACTTGAATTCCGATTCAAACTTGAATTCCGATTCAAACTTGAATTCCGATTCAAACTTGAATTCCGATTCAAACTTGAATTCCGATTCAAACTTGAATTCCGATTCAAACTTGAATTCCGATTCAAACTTGAATTCCGATTCAAACTTGAATTCCGATTCAAACTTGAATTCCGATTCAAACTTGAATTCCGATTCAAACTTGAATTCCGATTCAAACTTGAATTCCGATTCAAACTTGAATTCCGATTCAAACTTGAATTCCGATTCAAACTTGAATTCCGATTCAAACTTGAATTCCGATTCAAACTTGAATTCCGATTCAAACTTGAATTCCGATTCAAACTTGAATTCCGATTCAAACTTGAATTCCGATTCAAACTTGAATTCCGATTCAAACTTGAATTCCGATTCAAACTTGAATTCCGATTCAAACTTGAATTCCGATTCAAACTTGAATTCCGATTCAAACTTGAATTCCGATTCAAACTTGAATTCCGATTCAAACTTGAATTCCGATTCAAACTTGAATTCCGATTCAAACTTGAATTCCGATTCAAACTTGAATTCCGATTCAAACTTGAATTCCGATTCAAACTTGAATTCCGATTCAAACTTGAATTCCGATTCAAACTTGAATTCCGATTCAAACTTGAATTCCGATTCAAACTTGAATTCCGATTCAAACTTGAATTCCGATTCAAACTTGAATTCCGATTCAAACTTGAATTCCGATTCAAACTTGAATTCCGATTCAAACTTGAATTCCGATTCAAACTTGAATTCCGATTCAAACTTGAATTCCGATTCAAACTTGAATTCCGATTCAAACTTGAATTCCGATTCAAACTTGAATTCCGATTCAAACTTGAATTCCGATTCAAACTTGAATTCCGATTCAAACTTGAATTCCGATTCAAACTTGAATTCCGATTCAAACTTGAATTCCGATTCAAACTTGAATTCCGATTCAAACTTGAATTCCGATTCAAACTTGAATTCCGATTCAAACTTGAATTCCGATTCAAACTTGAATTCCGATTCAAACTTGAATTCCGATTCAAACTTGAATTCCGATTCAAACTTGAATTCCGATTCAAACTTGAATTCCGATTCAAACTTGAATTCCGATTCAAACTTGAATTCCGATTCAAACTTGAATTCCGATTCAAACTTGAATTCCGATTCAAACTTGAATTCCGATTCAAACTTGAATTCCGATTCAAACTTGAATTCCGATTCAAACTTGAATTCCGATTCAAACTTGAATTCCGATTCAAACTTGAATTCCGATTCAAACTTGAATTCCGATTCAAACTTGAATTCCGATTCAAACTTGAATTCCGATTCAAACTTGAATTCCGATTCAAACTTGAATTCCGATTCAAACTTGAATTCCGATTCAAACTTGAATTCCGATTCAAACTTGAATTCCGATTCAAACTTGAATTCCGATTCAAACTTGAATTCCGATTCAAACTTGAATTCCGATTCAAACTTGAATTCCGATTCAAACTTGAATTCCGATTCAAACTTGAATTCCGATTCAAACTTGAATTCCGATTCAAACTTGAATTCCGATTCAAACTTGAATTCCGATTCAAACTTGAATTCCGATTCAAACTTGAATTCCGATTCACTTGAATTCCGATTCAAACTTGAATTCCGATTCAAACTTGAATTCCGATTCAAACTTGAATTCCGATTCAAACTTGAATTCCGATTCAAACTTGAATTCCGATTCAAACTTGAATTCCGATTCAAACTTGAATTCCGATTCAAACTTGAATTCCGATTCAAACTTGAATTCCGATTCAAACTTGAATTCCGATTCAAACTTGAATTCCGATTCAAACTTGAATTCCGATTCAAACTTGAATTCCGATTCAAACTTGAATTCCGATTCAAACTTGAATTCCGATTCAAACTTGAATTCCGATTCAAACTTGAATTCCGATTCAAACTTGAATTCCGATTCAAACTTGAATTCCGATTCAAACTTGAATTCCGATTCAAACTTGAATTCCGATTCAAACTTGAATTCCGATTCAAACTTGAATTCCGATTCAAACTTGAATTCCGATTCAAACTTGAATTCCGATTCAAACTTGAATTCCGATTCAAACTTGAATTCCGATTCAAACTTGAATTCCGATTCAAACTTGAATTCCGATTCAAACTTGAATTCCGATTCAAACTTGAATTCCGATTCAAACTTGAATTCCGATTCAAACTTGAATTCCGATTCAAACTTGAATTCCGATTCAAACTTGAATTCCGATTCAAACTTGAATTCCGATTCAAACTTGAATTCCGATTCAAACTTGAATTCCGATTCAAACTTGAATTCCGATTCAAACTTGAATTCCGATTCAAACTTGAATTCCGATTCAAACTTGAATTCCGATTCAAACTTGAATTCCGATTCAAACTTGAATTCCGATTCAAACTTGAATTCCGATTCAAACTTGAATTCCGATTCAAACTTGAATTCCGATTCAAACTTGAATTCCGATTCAAACTTGAATTCCGATTCAAACTTGAATTCCGATTCAAACTTGAATTCCGATTCAAACTTGAATTCCGATTCAAACTTGAATTCCGATTCAAACTTGAATTCCGATTCAAACTTGAATTCCGATTCAAACTTGAATTCCGATTCAAACTTGAATTCCGATTCAAACTTGAATTCCGATTCAAACTTGAATTCCGATTCAAACTTGAATTCCGATTCAAACTTGAATTCCGATTCAAACTTGAATTCCGATTCAAACTTGAATTCCGATTCAAACTTGAATTCCGATTCAAACTTGAATTCCGATTCAAACTTGAATTCCGATTCAAACTTGAATTCCGATTCAAACTTGAATTCCGATTCAAACTTGAATTCCGATTCAAACTTGAATTCCGATTCAAACTTGAATTCCGATTCAAACTTGAATTCCGATTCAAACTTGAATTCCGATTCAAACTTGAATTCCGATTCAAACTTGAATTCCGATTCAAACTTGAATTCCGATTCAAACTTGAATTCCGATTCAAACTTGAATTCCGATTCAAACTTGAATTCCGATTCAAACTTGAATTCCGATTCAAACTTGAATTCCGATTCAAACTTGAATTCCGATTCAAACTTGAATTCCGATTCAAACTTGAATTCCGATTCAAACTTGAATTCCGATTCAAACTTGAATTCCGATTCAAACTTGAATTCCGATTCAAACTTGAATTCCGATTCAAACTTGAATTCCGATTCAAACTTGAATTCCGATTCAAACTTGAATTCCGATTCAAACTTGAATTCCGATTCAAACTTGAATTCCGATTCAAACTTGAATTCCGATTCAAACTTGAATTCCGATTCAAACTTGAATTCCGATTCAAACTTGAATTCCGATTCAAACTTGAATTCCGATTCAAACTTGAATTCCGATTCAAACTTGAATTCCGATTCAAACTTGAATTCCGATTCAAACTTGAATTCCGATTCAAACTTGAATTCCGATTCAAACTTGAATTCCGATTCAAACTTGAATTCCGATTCAAACTTGAATTCCGATTCAAACTTGAATTCCGATTCAAACTTGAATTCCGATTCAAACTTGAATTCCGATTCAAACTTGAATTCCGATTCAAACTTGAATTCCGATTCAAACTTGAATTCCGATTCAAACTTGAATTCCGATTCAAACTTGAATTCCGATTCAAACTTGAATTCCGATTCAAACTTGAATTCCGATTCAAACTTGAATTCCGATTCAAACTTGAATTCCGATTCAAACTTGAATTCCGATTCAAACTTGAATTCCGATTCAAACTTGAATTCCGATTCAAACTTGAATTCCGATTCAAACTTGAATTCCGATTCAAACTTGAATTCCGATTCAAACTTGAATTCCGATTCAAACTTGAATTCCGATTCAAACTTGAATTCCGATTCAAACTTGAATTCCGATTCAAACTTGAATTCCGATTCAAACTTGAATTCCGATTCAAACTTGAATTCCGATTCAAACTTGAATTCCGATTCAAACTTGAATTCCGATTCAAACTTGAATTCCGATTCAAACTTGAATTCCGATTCAAACTTGAATTCCGATTCAAACTTGAATTCCGATTCAAACTTGAATTCCGATTCAAACTTGAATTCCGATTCAAACTTGAATTCCGATTCAAACTTGAATTCCGATTCAAACTTGAATTCCGATTCAAACTTGAATTCCGATTCAAACTTGAATTCCGATTCAAACTTGAATTCCGATTCAAACTTGAATTCCGATTCAAACTTGAATTCCGATTCAAACTTGAATTCCGATTCAAACTTGAATTCCGATTCAAACTTGAATTCCGATTCAAACTTGAATTCCGATTCAAACTTGAATTCCGATTCAAACTTGAATTCCGATTCAAACTTGAATTCCGATTCAAACTTGAATTCCGATTCAAACTTGAATTCCGATTCAAACTTGAATTCCGATTCAAACTTGAATTCCGATTCAAACTTGAATTCCGATTCAAACTTGAATTCCGATTCAAACTTGAATTCCGATTCAAACTTGAATTCCGATTCAAACTTGAATTCCGATTCAAACTTGAATTCCGATTCAAACTTGAATTCCGATTCAAACTTGAATTCCGATTCAAACTTGAATTCCGATTCAAACTTGAATTCCGATTCAAACTTGAATTCCGATTCAAACTTGAATTCCGATTCAAACTTGAATTCCGATTCAAACTTGAATTCCGATTCAAACTTGAATTCCGATTCAAACTTGAATTCCGATTCAAACTTGAATTCCGATTCAAACTTGAATTCCGATTCAAACTTGAATTCCGATTCAAACTTGAATTCCGATTCAAACTTGAATTCCGATTCAAACTTGAATTCCGATTCAAACTTGAATTCCGATTCAAACTTGAATTCCGATTCAAACTTGAATTCCGATTCAAACTTGAATTCCGATTCAAACTTGAATTCCGATTCAAACTTGAATTCCGATTCAAACTTGAATTCCGATTCAAACTTGAATTCCGATTCAAACTTGAATTCCGATTCAAACTTGAATTCCGATTCAAACTTGAATTCCGATTCAAACTTGAATTCCGATTCAAACTTGAATTCCGATTCAAACTTGAATTCCGATTCAAACTTGAATTCCGATTCAAACTTGAATTCCGATTCAAACTTGAATTCCGATTCAAACTTGAATTCCGATTCAAACTTGAATTCCGATTCAAACTTGAATTCCGATTCAAACTTGAATTCCGATTCAAACTTGAATTCCGATTCAAACTTGAATTCCGATTCAAACTTGAATTCCGATTCAAACTTGAATTCCGATTCAAACTTGAATTCCGATTCAAACTTGAATTCCGATTCAAACTTGAATTCCGATTCAAACTTGAATTCCGATTCAAACTTGAATTCCGATTCAAACTTGAATTCCCACGACGACACGACGATGTTAAGCAGTGGTATCAACGCAGAGTACTTGAATTCCGATTCAAACTTGAATTCCGATTCAAACTTGAATTCCGATTCAAACTTGAATTCCGATTCAAACTTGAATTCCGATTCAAACTTGAATTCCGATTCAAACTTGAATTCCGATTCAAACTTGAATTCCGATTCAAACTTGAATTCCGATTCAAACTTGAATTCCGATTCAAACTTGAATTCCGATTCAAACTTGAATTCCGATTCAAACTTGAATTCCGATTCAAACTTGAATTCCGATTCAAACTTGAATTCCGATTCAAACTTGAATTCCGATTCAAACTTGAATTCCGATTCAAACTTGAATTCCGATTCAAACTTGAATTCCGATTCAAACTTGAATTCCGATTCAAACTTGAATTCCGATTCAAACTTGAATTCCGATTCAAACTTGAATTCCGATTCAAACTTGAATTCCGATTCAAACTTGAATTCCGATTCAAACTTGAATTCCGATTCAAACTTGAATTCCGATTCAAACTTGAATTCCGATTCAAACTTGAATTCCGATTCAAACTTGAATTCCGATTCAAACTTGAATTCCGATTCAAACTTGAATTCCGATTCAAACTTGAATTCCGATTCAAACTTGAATTCCGATTCAAACTTGAATTCCGATTCAAACTTGAATTCCGATTCAAACTTGAATTCCGATTCAAACTTGAATTCCGATTCAAACTTGAATTCCGATTCAAACTTGAATTCCGATTCAAACTTGAATTCCGATTCAAACTTGAATTCCGATTCAAACTTGAATTCCGATTCAAACTTGAATTCCGATTCAAACTTGAATTCCGATTCAAACTTGAATTCCGATTCAAACTTGAATTCCGATTCAAACTTGAATTCCGATTCAAACTTGAATTCCGATTCAAACTTGAATTCCGATTCAAACTTGAATTCCGATTCAAACTTGAATTCCGATTCAAACTTGAATTCCGATTCAAACTTGAATTCCGATTCAAACTTGAATTCCGATTCAAACTTGAATTCCGATTCAAACTTGAATTCCGATTCAAACTTGAATTCCGATTCAAACTTGAATTCCGATTCAAACTTGAATTCCGATTCAAACTTGAATTCCGATTCAAACTTGAATTCCGATTCAAACTTGAATTCCGATTCAAACTTGAATTCCGATTCAAACTTGAATTCCGATTCAAACTTGAATTCCGATTCAAACTTGAATTCCGATTCAAACTTGAATTCCGATTCAAACTTGAATTCCGATTCAAACTTGAATTCCGATTCAAACTTGAATTCCGATTCAAACTTGAATTCCGATTCAAACTTGAATTCCGATTCAAACTTGAATTCCGATTCAAACTTGAATTCCGATTCAAACTTGAATTCCGATTCAAACTTGAATTCCGATTCAAACTTGAATTCCGATTCAAACTTGAATTCCGATTCAAACTTGAATTCCGATTCAAACTTGAATTCCGATTCAAACTTGAATTCCGATTCAAACTTGAATTCCGATTCAAACTTGAATTCCGATTCAAACTTGAATTCCGATTCAAACTTGAATTCCGATTCAAACTTGAATTCCGATTCAAACTTGAATTCCGATTCAAACTTGAATTCCGATTCAAACTTGAATTCCGATTCAAACTTGAATTCCGATTCAAACTTGAATTCCGATTCAAACTTGAATTCCGATTCAAACTTGAATTCCGATTCAAACTTGAATTCCGATTCAAACTTGAATTCCGATTCAAACTTGAATTCCGATTCAAACTTGAATTCCGATTCAAACTTGAATTCCGATTCAAACTTGAATTCCGATTCAAACTTGAATTCCGATTCAAACTTGAATTCCGATTCAAACTTGAATTCCGATTCAAACTTGAATTCCGATTCAAACTTGAATTCCGATTCAAACTTGAATTCCGATTCAAACTTGAATTCCGATTCAAACTTGAATTCCGATTCAAACTTGAATTCCGATTCAAACTTGAATTCCGATTCAAACTTGAATTCCGATTCAAACTTGAATTCCGATTCAAACTTGAATTCCGATTCAAACTTGAATTCCGATTCAAACTTGAATTCCGATTCAAACTTGAATTCCGATTCAAACTTGAATTCCGATTCAAACTTGAATTCCGATTCAAACTTGAATTCCGATTCAAACTTGAATTCCGATTCAAACTTGAATTCCGATTCAAACTTGAATTCCGATTCAAACTTGAATTCCGATTCAAACTTGAATTCCGATTCAAACTTGAATTCCGATTCAAACTTGAATTCCGATTCAAACTTGAATTCCGATTCAAACTTGAATTCCGATTCAAACTTGAATTCCGATTCAAACTTGAATTCCGATTCAAACTTGAATTCCGATTCAAACTTGAATTCCGATTCAAACTTGAATTCCGATTCAAACTTGAATTCCGATTCAAACTTGAATTCCGATTCAAACTTGAATTCCGATTCAAACTTGAATTCCGATTCAAACTTGAATTCCGATTCAAACTTGAATTCCGATTCAAACTTGAATTCCGATTCAAACTTGAATTCCGATTCAAACTTGAATTCCGATTCAAACTTGAATTCCGATTCAAACTTGAATTCCGATTCAAACTTGAATTCCGATTCAAACTTGAATTCCGATTCAAACTTGAATTCCGATTCAAACTTGAATTCCGATTCAAACTTGAATTCCGATTCAAACTTGAATTCCGATTCAAACTTGAATTCCGATTCAAACTTGAATTCCGATTCAAACTTGAATTCCGATTCAAACTTGAATTCCGATTCAAACTTGAATTCCGATTCAAACTTGAATTCCGATTCAAACTTGAATTCCGATTCAAACTTGAATTCCGATTCAAACTTGAATTCCGATTCAAACTTGAATTCCGATTCAAACTTGAATTCCGATTCAAACTTGAATTCCGATTCAAACTTGAATTCCGATTCAAACTTGAATTCCGATTCAAACTTGAATTCCGATTCAAACTTGAATTCCGATTCAAACTTGAATTCCGATTCAAACTTGAATTCCGATTCAAACTTGAATTCCGATTCAAACTTGAATTCCGATTCAAACTTGAATTCCGATTCAAACTTGAATTCCGATTCAAACTTGAATTCCGATTCAAACTTGAATTCCGATTCAAACTTGAATTCCGATTCAAACTTGAATTCCGATTCAAACTTGAATTCCGATTCAAACTTGAATTCCGATTCAAACTTGAATTCCGATTCAAACTTGAATTCCGATTCAAACTTGAATTCCGATTCAAACTTGAATTCCGATTCAAACTTGAATTCCGATTCAAACTTGAATTCCGATTCAAACTTGAATTCCGATTCAAACTTGAATTCCGATTCAAACTTGAATTCCGATTCAAACTTGAATTCCGATTCAAACTTGAATTCCGATTCAAACTTGAATTCCGATTCAAACTTGAATTCCGATTCAAACTTGAATTCCGATTCAAACTTGAATTCCGATTCAAACTTGAATTCCGATTCAAACTTGAATTCCGATTCAAACTTGAATTCCGATTCAAACTTGAATTCCGATTCAAACTTGAATTCCGATTCAAACTTGAATTCCGATTCAAACTTGAATTCCGATTCAAACTTGAATTCCGATTCAAACTTGAATTCCGATTCAAACTTGAATTCCGATTCAAACTTGAATTCCGATTCAAACTTGAATTCCGATTCAAACTTGAATTCCGATTCAAACTTGAATTCCGATTCAAACTTGAATTCCGATTCAAACTTGAATTCCGATTCAAACTTGAATTCCGATTCAAACTTGAATTCCGATTCAAACTTGAATTCCGATTCAAACTTGAATTCCGATTCAAACTTGAATTCCGATTCAAACTTGAATTCCGATTCAAACTTGAATTCCGATTCAAACTTGAATTCCGATTCAAACTTGAATTCCGATTCAAACTTGAATTCCGATTCAAACTTGAATTCCGATTCAAACTTGAATTCCGATTCAAACTTGAATTCCGATTCAAACTTGAATTCCGATTCAAACTTGAATTCCGATTCAAACTTGAATTCCGATTCAAACTTGAATTCCGATTCAAACTTGAATTCCGATTCAAACTTGAATTCCGATTCAAACTTGAATTCCGATTCAAACTTGAATTCCGATTCAAACTTGAATTCCGATTCAAACTTGAATTCCGATTCAAACTTGAATTCCGATTCAAACTTGAATTCCGATTCAAACTTGAATTCCGATTCAAACTTGAATTCCGATTCAAACTTGAATTCCGATTCAAACTTGAATTCCGATTCAAACTTGAATTCCGATTCAAACTTGAATTCCGATTCAAACTTGAATTCCGATTCAAACTTGAATTCCGATTCAAACTTGAATTCCGATTCAAACTTGAATTCCGATTCAAACTTGAATTCCGATTCAAACTTGAATTCCGATTCAAACTTGAATTCCGATTCAAACTTGAATTCCGATTCAAACTTGAATTCCGATTCAAACTTGAATTCCGATTCAAACTTGAATTCCGATTCAAACTTGAATTCCGATTCAAACTTGAATTCCGATTCAAACTTGAATTCCGATTCAAACTTGAATTCCGATTCAAACTTGAATTCCGATTCAAACTTGAATTCCGATTCAAACTTGAATTCCGATTCAAACTTGAATTCCGATTCAAACTTGAATTCCGATTCAAACTTGAATTCCGATTCAAACTTGAATTCCGATTCAAACTTGAATTCCGATTCAAACTTGAATTCCGATTCAAACTTGAATTCCGATTCAAACTTGAATTCCGATTCAAACTTGAATTCCGATTCAAACTTGAATTCCGATTCAAACTTGAATTCCGATTCAAACTTGAATTCCGATTCAAACTTGAATTCCGATTCAAACTTGAATTCCGATTCAAACTTGAATTCCGATTCAAACTTGAATTCCGATTCAAACTTGAATTCCGATTCAAACTTGAATTCCGATTCAAACTTGAATTCCGATTCAAACTTGAATTCCGATTCAAACTTGAATTCCGATTCAAACTTGAATTCCGATTCAAACTTGAATTCCGATTCAAACTTGAATTCCGATTCAAACTTGAATTCCGATTCAAACTTGAATTCCGATTCAAACTTGAATTCCGATTCAAACTTGAATTCCGATTCAAACTTGAATTCCGATTCAAACTTGAATTCCGATTCAAACTTGAATTCCGATTCAAACTTGAATTCCGATTCAAACTTGAATTCCGATTCAAACTTGAATTCCGATTCAAACTTGAATTCCGATTCAAACTTGAATTCCGATTCAAACTTGAATTCCGATTCAAACTTGAATTCCGATTCAAACTTGAATTCCGATTCAAACTTGAATTCCGATTCAAACTTGAATTCCGATTCAAACTTGAATTCCGATTCAAACTTGAATTCCACTTGAATTCCGATTCAAACTTGAATTCCGATTCAAACTTGAATTCCGATTCAAACTTGAATTCCGATTCAAACTTGAATTCCGATTCAAACTTGAATTCCGATTCAAACTTGAATTCCGATTCAAACTTGAATTCCGATTCAAACTTGAATTCCGATTCAAACTTGAATTCCGATTCAAACTTGAATTCCGATTCAAACTTGAATTCCGATTCAAACTTGAATTCCGATTCAAACTTGAATTCCGATTCAAACTTGAATTCCGATTCAAACTTGAATTCCGATTCAAACTTGAATTCCGATTCAAACTTGAATTCCGATTCAAACTTGAATTCCGATTCAAACTTGAATTCCGATTCAAACTTGAATTCCGATTCAAACTTGAATTCCGATTCAAACTTGAATTCCGATTCAAACTTGAATTCCGATTCAAACTTGAATTCCGATTCAAACTTGAATTCCGATTCAAACTTGAATTCCGATTCAAACTTGAATTCCGATTCAAACTTGAATTCCGATTCAAACTTGAATTCCGATTCAAACTTGAATTCCGATTCAAACTTGAATTCCGATTCAAACTTGAATTCCGATTCAAACTTGAATTCCGATTCAAACTTGAATTCCGATTCAAACTTGAATTCCGATTCAAACTTGAATTCCGATTCAAACTTGAATTCCGATTCAAACTTGAATTCCGATTCAAACTTGAATTCCGATTCAAACTTGAATTCCGATTCAAACTTGAATTCCGATTCAAACTTGAATTCCGATTCAAACTTGAATTCCGATTCAAACTTGAATTCCGATTCAAACTTGAATTCCGATTCAAACTTGAATTCCGATTCAAACTTGAATTCCGATTCAAACTTGAATTCCGATTCAAACTTGAATTCCGATTCAAACTTGAATTCCGATTCAAACTTGAATTCCGATTCAAACTTGAATTCCGATTCAAACTTGAATTCCGATTCAAACTTGAATTCCGATTCAAACTTGAATTCCGATTCAAACTTGAATTCCGATTCAAACTTGAATTCCGATTCAAACTTGAATTCCGATTCAAACTTGAATTCCGATTCAAACTTGAATTCCGATTCAAACTTGAATTCCGATTCAAACTTGAATTCCGATTCAAACTTGAATTCCGATTCAAACTTGAATTCCGATTCAAACTTGAATTCCGATTCAAACTTGAATTCCGATTCAAACTTGAATTCCGATTCAAACTTGAATTCCGATTCAAACTTGAATTCCGATTCAAACTTGAATTCCGATTCAAACTTGAATTCCGATTCAAACTTGAATTCCGATTCAAACTTGAATTCCGATTCAAACTTGAATTCCGATTCAAACTTGAATTCCGATTCAAACTTGAATTCCGATTCAAACTTGAATTCCGATTCAAACTTGAATTCCGATTCAAACTTGAATTCCGATTCAAACTTGAATTCCGATTCAAACTTGAATTCCGATTCAAACTTGAATTCCGATTCAAACTTGAATTCCGATTCAAACTTGAATTCCGATTCAAACTTGAATTCCGATTCAAACTTGAATTCCGATTCAAACTTGAATTCCGATTCAAACTTGAATTCCGATTCAAACTTGAATTCCGATTCAAACTTGAATTCCGATTCAAACTTGAATTCCGATTCAAACTTGAATTCCGATTCAAACTTGAATTCCGATTCAAACTTGAATTCCGATTCAAACTTGAATTCCGATTCAAACTTGAATTCCGATTCAAACTTGAATTCCGATTCAAACTTGAATTCCGATTCAAACTTGAATTCCGATTCAAACTTGAATTCCGATTCAAACTTGAATTCCGATTCAAACTTGAATTCCGATTCAAACTTGAATTCCGATTCAAACTTGAATTCCGATTCAAACTTGAATTCCGATTCAAACTTGAATTCCGATTCAAACTTGAATTCCGATTCAAACTTGAATTCCGATTCAAACTTGAATTCCGATTCAAACTTGAATTCCGATTCAAACTTGAATTCCGATTCAAACTTGAATTCCGATTCAAACTTGAATTCCGATTCAAACTTGAATTCCGATTCAAACTTGAATTCCGATTCAAACTTGAATTCCGATTCAAACTTGAATTCCGATTCAAACTTGAATTCCGATTCAAACTTGAATTCCGATTCAAACTTGAATTCCGATTCAAACTTGAATTCCGATTCAAACTTGAATTCCGATTCAAACTTGAATTCCGATTCAAACTTGAATTCCGATTCAAACTTGAATTCCGATTCAAACTTGAATTCCGATTCAAACTTGAATTCCGATTCAAACTTGAATTCCGATTCAAACTTGAATTCCGATTCAAACTTGAATTCCGATTCAAACTTGAATTCCGATTCAAACTTGAATTCCGATTCAAACTTGAATTCCGATTCAAACTTGAATTCCGATTCAAACTTGAATTCCGATTCAAACTTGAATTCCGATTCAAACTTGAATTCCGATTCAAACTTGAATTCCGATTCAAACTTGAATTCCGATTCAAACTTGAATTCCGATTCAAACTTGAATTCCGATTCAAACTTGAATTCCGATTCAAACTTGAATTCCGATTCAAACTTGAATTCCGATTCAAACTTGAATTCCGATTCAAACTTGAATTCCGATTCAAACTTGAATTCCGATTCAAACTTGAATTCCGATTCAAACTTGAATTCCGATTCAAACTTGAATTCCGATTCAAACTTGAATTCCGATTCAAACTTGAATTCCGATTCAAACTTGAATTCCGATTCAAACTTGAATTCCGATTCAAACTTGAATTCCGATTCAAACTTGAATTCCGATTCAAACTTGAATTCCGATTCAAACTTGAATTCCGATTCAAACTTGAATTCCGATTCAAACTTGAATTCCGATTCAAACTTGAATTCCGATTCAAACTTGAATTCCGATTCAAACTTGAATTCCGATTCAAACTTGAATTCCGATTCAAACTTGAATTCCGATTCAAACTTGAATTCCGATTCAAACTTGAATTCCGATTCAAACTTGAATTCCGATTCAAACTTGAATTCCGATTCAAACTTGAATTCCGATTCAAACTTGAATTCCGATTCAAACTTGAATTCCGATTCAAACTTGAATTCCGATTCAAACTTGAATTCCGATTCAAACTTGAATTCCGATTCAAACTTGAATTCCGATTCAAACTTGAATTCCGATTCAAACTTGAATTCCGATTCAAACTTGAATTCCGATTCAAACTTGAATTCCGATTCAAACTTGAATTCCGATTCAAACTTGAATTCCGATTCAAACTTGAATTCCGATTCAAACTTGAATTCCGATTCAAACTTGAATTCCGATTCAAACTTGAATTCCGATTCAAACTTGAATTCCGATTCAAACTTGAATTCCGATTCAAACTTGAATTCCGATTCAAACTTGAATTCCGATTCAAACTTGAATTCCGATTCAAACTTGAATTCCGATTCAAACTTGAATTCCGATTCAAACTTGAATTCCGATTCAAACTTGAATTCCGATTCAAACTTGAATTCCGATTCAAACTTGAATTCCGATTCAAACTTGAATTCCGATTCAAACTTGAATTCCGATTCAAACTTGAATTCCGATTCAAACTTGAATTCCGATTCAAACTTGAATTCCGATTCAAACTTGAATTCCGATTCAAACTTGAATTCCGATTCAAACTTGAATTCCGATTCAAACTTGAATTCCGATTCAAACTTGAATTCCGATTCAAACTTGAATTCCGATTCAAACTTGAATTCCGATTCAAACTTGAATTCCGATTCAAACTTGAATTCCGATTCAAACTTGAATTCCGATTCAAACTTGAATTCCGATTCAAACTTGAATTCCGATTCAAACTTGAATTCCGATTCAAACTTGAATTCCGATTCAAACTTGAATTCCGATTCAAACTTGAATTCCGATTCAAACTTGAATTCCGATTCAAACTTGAATTCCGATTCAAACTTGAATTCCGATTCAAACTTGAATTCCGATTCAAACTTGAATTCCGATTCAAACTTGAATTCCGATTCAAACTTGAATTCCGATTCAAACTTGAATTCCGATTCAAACTTGAATTCCGATTCAAACTTGAATTCCGATTCAAACTTGAATTCCGATTCAAACTTGAATTCCGATTCAAACTTGAATTCCGATTCAAACTTGAATTCCGATTCAAACTTGAATTCCGATTCAAACTTGAATTCCGATTCAAACTTGAATTCCGATTCAAACTTGAATTCCGATTCAAACTTGAATTCCGATTCAAACTTGAATTCCGATTCAAACTTGAATTCCGATTCAAACTTGAATTCCGATTCAAACTTGAATTCCGATTCAAACTTGAATTCCGATTCAAACTTGAATTCCGATTCAAACTTGAATTCCGATTCAAACTTGAATTCCGATTCAAACTTGAATTCCGATTCAAACTTGAATTCCGATTCAAACTTGAATTCCGATTCAAACTTGAATTCCGATTCAAACTTGAATTCCGATTCAAACTTGAATTCCGATTCAAACTTGAATTCCGATTCAAACTTGAATTCCGATTCAAACTTGAATTCCGATTCAAACTTGAATTCCGATTCAAACTTGAATTCCGATTCAAACTTGAATTCCGATTCAAACTTGAATTCCGATTCAAACTTGAATTCCGATTCAAACTTGAATTCCGATTCAAACTTGAATTCCGATTCAAACTTGAATTCCGATTCAAACTTGAATTCCGATTCAAACTTGAATTCCGATTCAAACTTGAATTCCGATTCAAACTTGAATTCCGATTCAAACTTGAATTCCGATTCAAACTTGAATTCCGATTCAAACTTGAATTCCGATTCAAACTTGAATTCCGATTCAAACTTGAATTCCGATTCAAACCTTGAATTCCGATTCAAACTTGAATTCCGATTCAAACTTGAATTCCGATTCAAACTTGAATTCCGATTCAAACTTGAATTCCGATTCAAACTTGAATTCCGATTCAAACTTGAATTCCGATTCAAACTTGAATTCCGATTCAAACTTGAATTCCGATTCAAACTTGAATTCCGATTCAAACTTGAATTCCGATTCAAACTTGAATTCCGATTCAAACTTGAATTCCGATTCAAACTTGAATTCCGATTCAAACTTGAATTCCGATTCAAACTTGAATTCCGATTCAAACTTGAATTCCGATTCAAACTTGAATTCCGATTCAAACTTGAATTCCGATTCAAACTTGAATTCCGATTCAAACTTGAATTCCGATTCAAACTTGAATTCCGATTCAAACTTGAATTCCGATTCAAACTTGAATTCCGATTCAAACTTGAATTCCGATTCAAACTTGAATTCCGATTCAAACTTGAATTCCGATTCAAACTTGAATTCCGATTCAAACTTGAATTCCGATTCAAACTTGAATTCCGATTCAAACTTGAATTCCGATTCAAACTTGAATTCCGATTCAAACTTGAATTCCGATTCAAACTTGAATTCCGATTCAAACTTGAATTCCGATTCAAACTTGAATTCCGATTCAAACTTGAATTCCGATTCAAACTTGAATTCCGATTCAAACTTGAATTCCGATTCAAACTTGAATTCCGATTCAAACTTGAATTCCGATTCAAACTTGAATTCCGATTCAAACTTGAATTCCGATTCAAACTTGAATTCCGATTCAAACTTGAATTCCGATTCAAACTTGAATTCCGATTCAAACTTGAATTCCGATTCAAACTTGAATTCCGATTCAAACTTGAATTCCGATTCAAACTTGAATTCCGATTCAAACTTGAATTCCGATTCAAACTTGAATTCCGATTCAAACTTGAATTCCGATTCAAACTTGAATTCCGATTCAAACTTGAATTCCGATTCAAACTTGAATTCCGATTCAAACTTGAATTCCGATTCAAACTTGAATTCCGATTCAAACTTGAATTCCGATTCAAACTTGAATTCCGATTCAAACTTGAATTCCGATTCAAACTTGAATTCCGATTCAAACTTGAATTCCGATTCAAACTTGAATTCCGATTCAAACTTGAATTCCGATTCAAACTTGAATTCCGATTCAAACTTGAATTCCGATTCAAACTTGAATTCCGATTCAAACTTGAATTCCGATTCAAACTTGAATTCCGATTCAAACTTGAATTCCGATTCAAACTTGAATTCCGATTCAAACTTGAATTCCGATTCAAACTTGAATTCCGATTCAAACTTGAATTCCGATTCAAACTTGAATTCCGATTCAAACTTGAATTCCGATTCAAACTTGAATTCCGATTCAAACTTGAATTCCGATTCAAACTTGAATTCCGATTCAAACTTGAATTCCGATTCAAACTTGAATTCCGATTCAAACTTGAATTCCGATTCAAACTTGAATTCCGATTCAAACTTGAATTCCGATTCAAACTTGAATTCCGATTCAAACTTGAATTCCGATTCAAACTTGAATTCCGATTCAAACTTGAATTCCGATTCAAACTTGAATTCCGATTCAAACTTGAATTCCGATTCAAACTTGAATTCCGATTCAAACTTGAATTCCGATTCAAACTTGAATTCCGATTCAAACTTGAATTCCGATTCAAACTTGAATTCCGATTCAAACTTGAATTCCGATTCAAACTTGAATTCCGATTCAAACTTGAATTCCGATTCAAACTTGAATTCCGATTCAAACTTGAATTCCGATTCAAACTTGAATTCCGATTCAAACTTGAATTCCGATTCAAACTTGAATTCCGATTCAAACTTGAATTCCGATTCAAACTTGAATTCCGATTCAAACTTGAATTCCGATTCAAACTTGAATTCCGATTCAAACTTGAATTCCGATTCAAACTTGAATTCCGATTCAAACTTGAATTCCGATTCAAACTTGAATTCCGATTCAAACTTGAATTCCGATTCAAACTTGAATTCCGATTCAAACTTGAATTCCGATTCAAACTTGAATTCCGATTCAAACTTGAATTCCGATATTCAAACTTGAATTCCGATTCAAACTTGAATTCCGATTCAAACTTGAATTCCGATTCAAACTTGAATTCCGATTCAAACTTGAATTCCGATTCAAACTTGAATTCCGATTCAAACTTGAATTCCGATTCAAACTTGAATTCCGATTCAAACTTGAATTCCGATTCAAACTTGAATTCCGATTCAAACTTGAATTCCGATTCAAACTTGAATTCCGATTCAAACTTGAATTCCGATTCAAACTTGAATTCCGATTCAAACTTGAATTCCGATTCAAACTTGAATTCCGATTCAAACTTGAATTCCGATTCAAACTTGAATTCCGATTCAAACTTGAATTCCGATTCAAACTTGAATTCCGATTCAAACTTGAATTCCGATTCAAACTTGAATTCCGATTCAAACTTGAATTCCGATTCAAACTTGAATTCCGATTCAAACTTGAATTCCGATTCAAACTTGAATTCCGATTCAAACTTGAATTCCGATTCAAACTTGAATTCCGATTCAAACTTGAATTCCGATTCAAACTTGAATTCCGATTCAAACTTGAATTCCGATTCAAACTTGAATTCCGATTCAAACTTGAATTCCGATTCAAACTTGAATTCCGATTCAAACTTGAATTCCGATTCAAACTTGAATTCCGATTCAAACTTGAATTCCGATTCAAACTTGAATTCCGATTCAAACTTGAATTCCGATTCAAACTTGAATTCCGATTCAAACTTGAATTCCGATTCAAACTTGAATTCCGATTCAAACTTGAATTCCGATTCAAACTTGAATTCCGATTCAAACTTGAATTCCGATTCAAACTTGAATTCCGATTCAAACTTGAATTCCGATTCAAACTTGAATTCCGATTCAAACTTGAATTCCGATTCAAACTTGAATTCCGATTCAAACTTGAATTCCGATTCAAACTTGAATTCCGATTCAAACTTGAATTCCGATTCAAACTTGAATTCCGATTCAAACTTGAATTCCGATTCAAACTTGAATTCCGATTCAAACTTGAATTCCGATTCAAACTTGAATTCCGATTCAAACTTGAATTCCGATTCAAACTTGAATTCCGATTCAAACTTGAATTCCGATTCAAACTTGAATTCCGATTCAAACTTGAATTCCGATTCAAACTTGAATTCCGATTCAAACTTGAATTCCGATTCAAACTTGAATTCCGATTCAAACTTGAATTCCGATTCAAACTTGAATTCCGATTCAAACTTGAATTCCGATTCAAACTTGAATTCCGATTCAAACTTGAATTCCGATTCAAACTTGAATTCCGATTCAAACTTGAATTCCGATTCAAACTTGAATTCCGATTCAAACTTGAATTCCGATTCAAACTTGAATTCCGATTCAAACTTGAATTCCGATTCAAACTTGAATTCCGATTCAAACTTGAATTCCGATTCAAACTTGAATTCCGATTCAAACTTGAATTCCGATTCAAACTTGAATTCCGATTCAAACTTGAATTCCGATTCAAACTTGAATTCCGATTCAAACTTGAATTCCGATTCAAACTTGAATTCCGATTCAAACTTGAATTCCGATTCAAACTTGAATTCCGATTCAAACTTGAATTCCGATTCAAACTTGAATTCCGATTCAAACTTGAATTCCGATTCAAACTTGAATTCCGATTCAAACTTGAATTCCGATTCAAACTTGAATTCCGATTCAAACTTGACACGACACGACGATGTTAAGCAAGTGGTATCAACGCAGAGTACTATTCAAACTTGAATTCCGATTCAAACTTGAATTCCGATTCAAACTTGAATTCCGATTCAAACTTGGATTCCGATTCAAACTTGAATTCCGATTCAAACTTGAATTCCGATTCAAACTTGAATTCCGATTCAAACTTGGATTCCGATTCAAACTTGATTCCGATTAAACTTGAATTCCGATTCAAACTTGAATTCCGATTCAAACTTGAATTCCGATTCAAACTTGAATTCCGATTCAAACTTGAATTCCGATTCAAACTTGAATTCCGATTCAAACTTGAATTCCGATTCAAACTTGAATTCCGATTCAAAGCTTGAATTCCGATTCAAACTTGAATTCCGATTCAAACTTGAATTCCGATTCAAACTTGAATTCCGATTCAAACTTGAATTCCGATTCAAACTTGAATTCCGATTCAAACTTGAATTCCGATTCAAACTTGAATTCCGATTCAAACTTGAATTCCGATTCAAACTTGAATTCCGATTCAAACTTGAATTCCGATTCAAACTTGAATTCCGATTCAAACTTGAATTCCGATTCAAACTTGAATTCCGATTCAAACTTGAATTCCGATTCAAACTTGAATTCCGATTCAAACTTGAATTCCGATTCAAACTTGAATTCCGATTCAAACTTGAATTCCGATTCAAACTTGAATTCCGATTCAAACTTGAATTCCGATTCAAACTTGAATTCCGATTCAAACTTGAATTCCGATTCAAACTTGAATTCCGATTCAAACTTGAATTCCGATTCAAACTTGAATTCCGATTCAAACTTGAATTCCGATTCAAACTTGAATTCCGATTCAAACTTGAATTCCGATTCAAACTTGAATTCCGATTCAAACTTGAATTCCGATTCAAACTTGAATTCCGATTCAAACTTGAATTCCGATTCAAACTTGAATTCCGATTCAAACTTGAATTCCGATTCAAACTTGAATTCCGATTCAAACTTGAATTCCGATTCAAACTTGAATTCCGATTCAAACTTGAATTCCGATTCAAACTTGAATTCCGATTCAAACTTGAATTCCGATTCAAACTTGAATTCCGATTCAAACTTGAATTCCGATTCAAACTTGAATTCCGATTCAAACTTGAATTCCGATTCAAACTTGAATTCCGATTCAAACTTGAATTCCGATTCAAACTTGAATTCCGATTCAAACTTGAATTCCGATTCAAACTTGAATTCCGATTCAAACTTGAATTCCGATTCAAACTTGAATTCCGATTCAAACTTGAATTCCGATTCAAACTTGAATTCCGATTCAAACTTGAATTCCGATTCAAACTTGAATTCCGATTCAAACTTGAATTCCGATTCAAACTTGAATTCCGATTCAAACTTGAATTCCGATTCAAACTTGAATTCCGATTCAAACTTGAATTCCGATTCAAACTTGAATTCCGATTCAAACTTGAATTCCGATTCAAACTTGAATTCCGATTCAAACTTGAATTCCGATTCAAACTTGAATTCCGATTCAAACTTGAATTCCGATTCAAACTTGAATTCCGATTCAAACTTGAATTCCGATTCAAACTTGAATTCCGATTCAAACTTGAATTCCGATTCAAACTTGAATTCCGATTCAAACTTGAATTCCGATTCAAACTTGAATTCCGATTCAAACTTGAATTCCGATTCAAACTTGAATTCCGATTCAAACTTGAATTCCGATTCAAACTTGAATTCCGATTCAAACTTGAATTCCGATTCAAACTTGAATTCCGATTCAAACTTGAATTCCGATTCAAACTTGAATTCCGATTCAAACTTGAATTCCGATTCAAACTTGAATTCCGATTCAAACTTGAATTCCGATTCAAACTTGAATTCCGATTCAAACTTGAATTCCGATTCAAACTTGAATTCCGATTCAAACTTGAATTCCGATTCAAACTTGAATTCCGATTCAAACTTGAATTCCGATTCAAACTTGAATTCCGATTCAAACTTGAATTCCGATTCAAACTTGAATTCCGATTCAAACTTGAATTCCGATTCAAACTTGAATTCCGATTCAAACTTGAATTCCGATTCAAACTTGAATTCCGATTCAAACTTGAATTCCGATTCAAACTTGAATTCCGATTCAAACTTGAATTCCGATTCAAACTTGAATTCCGATTCAAACTTGAATTCCGATTCAAACTTGAATTCCGATTCAAACTTGAATTCCGATTCAAACTTGAATTCCGATTCAAACTTGAATTCCGATTCAAACTTGAATTCCGATTCAAACTTGAATTCCGATTCAAACTTGAATTCCGATTCAAACTTGAATTCCGATTCAAACTTGAATTCCGATTCAAACTTGAATTCCGATTCAAACTTGAATTCCGATTCAAACTTGAATTCCGATTCAAACTTGAATTCCGATTCAAACTTGAATTCCGATTCAAACTTGAATTCCGATTCAAACTTGAATTCCGATTCAAACTTGAATTCCGATTCAAACTTGAATTCCGATTCAAACTTGAATTCCGATTCAAACTTGAATTCCGATTCAAACTTGAATTCCGATTCAAACTTGAATTCCGATTCAAACTTGAATTCCGATTCAAACTTGAATTCCGATTCAAACTTGAATTCCGATTCAAACTTGAATTCCGATTCAAACTTGAATTCCGATTCAAACTTGAATTCCGATTCAAACTTGAATTCCGATTCAAACTTGAATTCCGATTCAAACTTGAATTCCGATTCAAACTTGAATTCCGATTCAAACTTGAATTCCGATTCAAACTTGAATTCCGATTCAAACTTGAATTCCGATTCAAACTTGAATTCCGATTCAAACTTGAATTCCGATTCAAACTTGAATTCCGATTCAAACTTGAATTCCGATTCAAACTTGAATTCCGATTCAAACTTGAATTCCGATTCAAACTTGAATTCCGATTCAAACTTGAATTCCGATTCAAACTTGAATTCCGATTCAAACTTGAATTCCGATTCAAACTTGAATTCCGATTCAAACTTGAATTCCGATTCAAACTTGAATTCCGATTCAAACTTGAATTCCGATTCAAACTTGAATTCCGATTCAAACTTGAATTCCGATTCAAACTTGAATTCCGATTCAAACTTGAATTCCGATTCAAACTTGAATTCCGATTCAAACTTGAATTCCGATTCAAACTTGAATTCCGATTCAAACTTGAATTCCGATTCAAACTTGAATTCCGATTCAAACTTGAATTCCGATTCAAACTTGAATTCCGATTCAAACTTGAATTCCGATTCAAACTTGAATTCCGATTCAAACTTGAATTCCGATTCAAACTTGAATTCCGATTCAAACTTGAATTCCGATTCAAACTTGAATTCCGATTCAAACTTGAATTCCGATTCAAACTTGAATTCCGATTCAAACTTGAATTCCGATTCAAACTTGAATTCCGATTCAAACTTGAATTCCGATTCAAACTTGAATTCCGATTCAAACTTGAATTCCGATTCAAACTTGAATTCCGATTCAAACTTGAATTCCGATTCAAACTTGAATTCCGATTCAAACTTGAATTCCGATTCAAACTTGAATTCCGATTCAAACTTGAATTCCGATTCAAACTTGAATTCCGATTCAAACTTGAATTCCGATTCAAACTTGAATTCCGATTCAAACTTGAATTCCGATTCAAACTTGAATTCCGATTCAAACTTGAATTCCGATTCAAACTTGAATTCCGATTCAAACTTGAATTCCGATTCAAACTTGAATTCCGATTCAAACTTGAATTCCGATTCAAACTTGAATTCCGATTCAAACTTGAATTCCGATTCAAACTTGAATTCCGATTCAAACTTGAATTCCGATTCAAACTTGAATTCCGATTCAAACTTGAATTCCGATTCAAACTTGAATTCCGATTCAAACTTGAATTCCGATTCAAACTTGAATTCCGATTCAAACTTGAATTCCGATTCAAACTTGAATTCCGATTCAAACTTGAATTCCGATTCAAACTTGAATTCCGATTCAAACTTGAATTCCGATTCAAACTTGAATTCCGATTCAAACTTGAATTCCGATTCAAACTTGAATTCCGATTCAAACTTGAATTCCGATTCAAACTTGAATTCCGATTCAAACTTGAATTCCGATTCAAACTTGAATTCCGATTCAAACTTGAATTCCGATTCAAACTTGAATTCCGATTCAAACTTGAATTCCGATTCAAACTTGAATTCCGATTCAAACTTGAATTCCGATTCAAACTTGAATTCCGATTCAAACTTGAATTCCGATTCAAACTTGAATTCCGATTCAAACTTGAATTCCGATTCAAACTTGAATTCCGATTCAAACTTGAATTCCGATTCAAACTTGAATTCCGATTCAAACTTGAATTCCGATTCAAACTTGAATTCCGATTCAAACTTGAATTCCGATTCAAACTTGAATTCCGATTCAAACTTGAATTCCGATTCAAACTTGAATTCCGATTCAAACTTGAATTCCGATTCAAACTTGAATTCCGATTCAAACTTGAATTCCGATTCAAACTTGAATTCCGATTCAAACTTGAATTCCGATTCAAACTTGAATTCCGATTCAAACTTGAATTCCGATTCAAACTTGAATTCCGATTCAAACTTGAATTCCGATTCAAACTTGAATTCCGATTCAAACTTGAATTCCGATTCAAACTTGAATTCCGATTCAAACTTGAATTCCGATTCAAACTTGAATTCCGATTCAAACTTGAATTCCGATTCAAACTTGAATTCCGATTCAAACTTGAATTCCGATTCAAACTTGAATTCCGATTCAAACTTGAATTCCGATTCAAACTTGAATTCCGATTCAAACTTGAATTCCGATTCAAACTTGAATTCCGATTCAAACTTGAATTCCGATTCAAACTTGAATTCCGATTCAAACTTGAATTCCGATTCAAACTTGAATTCCGATTCAAACTTGAATTCCGATTCAAACTTGAATTCCGATTCAAACTTGAATTCCGATTCAAACTTGAATTCCGATTCAAACTTGAATTCCGATTCAAACTTGAATTCCGATTCAAACTTGAATTCCGATTCAAACTTGAATTCCGATTCAAACTTGAATTCCGATTCAAACTTGAATTCCGATTCAAACTTGAATTCCGATTCAAACTTGAATTCCGATTCAAACTTGAATTCCGATTCAAACTTGAATTCCGATTCAAACTTGAATTCCGATTCAAACTTGAATTCCGATTCAAACTTGAATTCCGATTCAAACTTGAATTCCGATTCAAACTTGAATTCCGATTCAAACTTGAATTCCGATTCAAACTTGAATTCCGATTCAAACTTGAATTCCGATTCAAACTTGAATTCCGATTCAAACTTGAATTCCGATTCAAACTTGAATTCCGATTCAAACTTGAATTCCGATTCAAACTTGAATTCCGATTCAAACTTGAATTCCGATTCAAACTTGAATTCCGATTCAAACTTGAATTCCGATTCAAACTTGAATTCCGATTCAAACTTGAATTCCGATTCAAACTTGAATTCCGATTCAAACTTGAATTCCGATTCAAACTTGAATTCCGATTCAAACTTGAATTCCGATTCAAACTTGAATTCCGATTCAAACTTGAATTCCGATTCAAACTTGAATTCCGATTCAAACTTGAATTCCGATTCAAACTTGAATTCCGATTCAAACTTGAATTCCGATTCAAACTTGAATTCCGATTCAAACTTGAATTCCGATTCAAACTTGAATTCCGATTCAAACTTGAATTCCGATTCAAACTTGAATTCCGATTCAAACTTGAATTCCGATTCAAACTTGAATTCCGATTCAAACTTGAATTCCGATTCAAACTTGAATTCCGATTCAAACTTGAATTCCGATTCAAACTTGAATTCCGATTCAAACTTGAATTCCGATTCAAACTTGAATTCCGATTCAAACTTGAATTCCGATTCAAACTTGAATTCCGATTCAAACTTGAATTCCGATTCAAACTTGAATTCCGATTCAAACTTGAATTCCGATTCAAACTTGAATTCCGATTCAAACTTGAATTCCGATTCAAACTTGAATTCCGATTCAAACTTGAATTCCGATTCAAACTTGAATTCCGATTCAAACTTGAATTCCGATTCAAACTTGAATTCCGATTCAAACTTGAATTCCGATTCAAACTTGAATTCCGATTCAAACTTGAATTCCGATTCAAACTTGAATTCCGATTCAAACTTGAATTCCGATTCAAACTTGAATTCCGATTCAAACTTGAATTCCGATTCAAACTTGAATTCCGATTCAAACTTGAATTCCGATTCAAACTTGAATTCCGATTCAAACTTGAATTCCGATTCAAACTTGAATTCCGATTCAAACTTGAATTCCGATTCAAACTTGAATTCCGATTCAAACTTGAATTCCGATTCAAACTTGAATTCCGATTCAAACTTGAATTCCGATTCAAACTTGAATTCCGATTCAAACTTGAATTCCGATTCAAACTTGAATTCCGATTCAAACTTGAATTCCGATTCAAACTTGAATTCCGATTCAAACTTGAATTCCGATTCAAACTTGAATTCCGATTCAAACTTGAATTCCGATTCAAACTTGAATTCCGATTCAAACTTGAATTCCGATTCAAACTTGAATTCCGATTCAAACTTGAATTCCGATTCAAACTTGAATTCCGATTCAAACTTGAATTCCGATTCAAACTTGAATTCCGATTCAAACTTGAATTCCGATTCAAACTTGAATTCCGATTCAAACTTGAATTCCGATTCAAACTTGAATTCCGATTCAAACTTGAATTCCGATTCAAACTTGAATTCCGATTCAAACTTGAATTCCGATTCAAACTTGAATTCCGATTCAAACTTGAATTCCGATTCAAACTTGAATTCCGATTCAAACTTGAATTCCGATTCAAACTTGAATTCCGATTCAAACTTGAATTCCGATTCAAACTTGAATTCCGATTCAAACTTGAATTCCGATTCAAACTTGAATTCCGATTCAAACTTGAATTCCGATTCAAACTTGAATTCCGATTCAAACTTGAATTCCGATTCAAACTTGAATTCCGATTCAAACTTGAATTCCGATTCAAACTTGAATTCCGATTCAAACTTGAATTCCGATTCAAACTTGAATTCCGATTCAAACTTGAATTCCGATTCAAACTTGAATTCCGATTCAAACTTGAATTCCGATTCAAACTTGAATTCCGATTCAAACTTGAATTCCGATTCAAACTTGAATTCCGATTCAAACTTGAATTCCGATTCAAACTTGAATTCCGATTCAAACTTGAATTCCGATTCAAACTTGAATTCCGATTCAAACTTGAATTCCGATTCAAACTTGAATTCCGATTCAAACTTGAATTCCGATTCAAACTTGAATTCCGATTCAAACTTGAATTCCGATTCAAACTTGAATTCCGATTCAAACTTGAATTCCGATTCAAACTTGAATTCCGATTCAAACTTGAATTCCGATTCAAACTTGAATTCCGATTCAAACTTGAATTCCGATTCAAACTTGAATTCCGATTCAAACTTGAATTCCGATTCAAACTTGAATTCCGATTCAAACTTGAATTCCGATTCAAACTTGAATTCCGATTCAAACTTGAATTCCGATTCAAACTTGAATTCCGATTCAAACTTGAATTCCGATTCAAACTTGAATTCCGATTCAAACTTGAATTCCGATTCAAACTTGAATTCCGATTCAAACTTGAATTCCGATTCAAACTTGAATTCCGATTCAAACTTGAATTCCGATTCAAACTTGAATTCCGATTCAAACTTGAATTCCGATTCAAACTTGAATTCCGATTCAAACTTGAATTCCGATTCAAACTTGAATTCCGATTCAAACTTGAATTCCGATTCAAACTTGAATTCCGATTCAAACTTGAATTCCGATTCAAACTTGAATTCCGATTCAAACTTGAATTCCGATTCAAACTTGAATTCCGATTCAAACTTGAATTCCGATTCAAACTTGAATTCCGATTCAAACTTGAATTCCGATTCAAACTTGAATTCCGATTCAAACTTGAATTCCGATTCAAACTTGAATTCCGATTCAAACTTGAATTCCGATTCAAACTTGAATTCCGATTCAAACTTGAATTCCGATTCAAACTTGAATTCCGATTCAAACTTGAATTCCGATTCAAACTTGAATTCCGATTCAAACTTGAATTCCGATTCAAACTTGAATTCCGATTCAAACTTGAATTCCGATTCAAACTTGAATTCCGATTCAAACTTGAATTCCGATTCAAACTTGAATTCCGATTCAAACTTGAATTCCGATTCAAACTTGAATTCCGATTCAAACTTGAATTCCGATTCAAACTTGAATTCCGATTCAAACTTGAATTCCGATTCAAACTTGAATTCCGATTCAAACTTGAATTCCGATTCAAACTTGAATTCCGATTCAAACTTGAATTCCGATTCAAACTTGAATTCCGATTCAAACTTGAATTCCGATTCAAACTTGAATTCCGATTCAAACTTGAATTCCGATTCAAACTTGAATTCCGATTCAAACTTGAATTCCGATTCAAACTTGAATTCCGATTCAAACTTGAATTCCGATTCAAACTTGAATTCCGATTCAAACTTGAATTCCGATTCAAACTTGAATTCCGATTCAAACTTGAATTCCGATTCAAACTTGAATTCCGATTCAAACTTGAATTCCGATTCAAACTTGAATTCCGATTCAAACTTGAATTCCGATTCAAACTTGAATTCCGATTCAAACTTGAATTCCGATTCAAACTTGAATTCCGATTCAAACTTGAATTCCGATTCAAACTTGAATTCCGATTCAAACTTGAATTCCGATTCAAACTTGAATTCCGATTCAAACTTGAATTCCGATTCAAACTTGAATTCCGATTCAAACTTGAATTCCGATTCAAACTTGAATTCCGATTCAAACTTGAATTCCGATTCAAACTTGAATTCCGATTCAAACTTGAATTCCGATTCAAACTTGAATTCCGATTCAAACTTGAATTCCGATTCAAACTTGAATTCCGATTCAAACTTGAATTCCGATTCAAACTTGAATTCCGATTCAAACTTGAATTCCGATTCAAACTTGAATTCCGATTCAAACTTGAATTCCGATTCAAACTTGAATTCCGATTCAAACTTGAATTCCGATTCAAACTTGAATTCCGATTCAAACTTGAATTCCGATTCAAACTTGAATTCCGATTCAAACTTGAATTCCGATTCAAACTTGAATTCCGATTCAAACTTGAATTCCGATTCAAACTTGAATTCCGATTCAAACTTGAATTCCGATTCAAACTTGAATTCCGATTCAAACTTGAATTCCGATTCAAACTTGAATTCCGATTCAAACTTGAATTCCGATTCAAACTTGAATTCCGATTCAAACTTGAATTCCGATTCAAACTTGAATTCCGATTCAAACTTGAATTCCGATTCAAACTTGAATTCCGATTCAAACTTGAATTCCGATTCAAACTTGAATTCCGATTCAAACTTGAATTCCGATTCAAACTTGAATTCCGATTCAAACTTGAATTCCGATTCAAACTTGAATTCCGATTCAAACTTGAATTCCGATTCAAACTTGAATTCCGATTCAAACTTGAATTCCGATTCAAACTTGAATTCCGATTCAAACTTGAATTCCGATTCAAACTTGAATTCCGATTCAAACTTGAATTCCGATTCAAACTTGAATTCCGATTCAAACTTGAATTCCGATTCAAACTTGAATTCCGATTCAAACTTGAATTCCGATTCAAACTTGAATTCCGATTCAAACTTGAATTCCGATTCAAACTTGAATTCCGATTCAAACTTGAATTCCGATTCAAACTTGAATTCCGATTCAAACTTGAATTCCGATTCAAACTTGAATTCCGATTCAAACTTGAATTCCGATTCAAACTTGAATTCCGATTCAAACTTGAATTCCGATTCAAACTTGAATTCCGATTCAAACTTGAATTCCGATTCAAACTTGAATTCCGATTCAAACTTGAATTCCGATTCAAACTTGAATTCCGATTCAAACTTGAATTCCGATTCAAACTTGAATTCCGATTCAAACTTGAATTCCGATTCAAACTTGAATTCCGATTCAAACTTGAATTCCGATTCAAACTTGAATTCCGATTCAAACTTGAATTCCGATTCAAACTTGAATTCCGATTCAAACTTGAATTCCGATTCAAACTTGAATTCCGATTCAAACTTGAATTCCGATTCAAACTTGAATTCCGATTCAAACTTGAATTCCGATTCAAACTTGAATTCCGATTCAAACTTGAATTCCGATTCAAACTTGAATTCCGATTCAAACTTGAATTCCGATTCAAACTTGAATTCCGATTCAAACTTGAATTCCGATTCAAACTTGAATTCCGATTCAAACTTGAATTCCGATTCAAACTTGAATTCCGATTCAAACTTGAATTCCGATTCAAACTTGAATTCCGATTCAAACTTGAATTCCGATTCAAACTTGAATTCCGATTCAAACTTGAATTCCGATTCAAACTTGAATTCCGATTCAAACTTGAATTCCGATTCAAACTTGAATTCCGATTCAAACTTGAATTCCGATTCAAACTTGAATTCCGATTCAAACTTGAATTCCGATTCAAACTTGAATTCCGATTCAAACTTGAATTCCGATTCAAACTTGAATTCCGATTCAAACTTGAATTCCGATTCAAACTTGAATTCCGATTCAAACTTGAATTCCGATTCAAACTTGAATTCCGATTCAAACTTGAATTCCGATTCAAACTTGAATTCCGATTCAAACTTGAATTCCGATTCAAACTTGAATTCCGATTCAAACTTGAATTCCGATTCAAACTTGAATTCCGATTCAAACTTGAATTCCGATTCAAACTTGAATTCCGATTCAAACTTGAATTCCGATTCAAACTTGAATTCCGATTCAAACTTGAATTCCGATTCAAACTTGAATTCCGATTCAAACTTGAATTCCGATTCAAACTTGAATTCCGATTCAAACTTGAATTCCGATTCAAACTTGAATTCCGATTCAAACTTGAATTCCGATTCAAACTTGAATTCCGATTCAAACTTGAATTCCGATTCAAACTTGAATTCCGATTCAAACTTGAATTCCGATTCAAACTTGAATTCCGATTCAAACTTGAATTCCGATTCAAACTTGAATTCCGATTCAAACTTGAATTCCGATTCAAACTTGAATTCCGATTCAAACTTGAATTCCGATTCAAACTTGAATTCCGATTCAAACTTGAATTCCGATTCAAACTTGAATTCCGATTCAAACTTGAATTCCGATTCAAACTTGAATTCCGATTCAAACTTGAATTCCGATTCAAACTTGAATTCCGATTCAAACTTGAATTCCGATTCAAACTTGAATTCCGATTCAAACTTGAATTCCGATTCAAACTTGAATTCCGATTCAAACTTGAATTCCGATTCAAACTTGAATTCCGATTCAAACTTGAATTCCGATTCAAACTTGAATTCCGATTCAAACTTGAATTCCGATTCAAACTTGAATTCCGATTCAAACTTGAATTCCGATTCAAACTTGAATTCCGATTCAAACTTGAATTCCGATTCAAACTTGAATTCCGATTCAAACTTGAATTCCGATTCAAACTTGAATTCCGATTCAAACTTGAATTCCGATTCAAACTTGAATTCCGATTCAAACTTGAATTCCGATTCAAACTTGAATTCCGATTCAAACTTGAATTCCGATTCAAACTTGAATTCCGATTCAAACTTGAATTCCGATTCAAACTTGAATTCCGATTCAAACTTGAATTCCGATTCAAACTTGAATTCCGATTCAAACTTGAATTCCGATTCAAACTTGAATTCCGATTCAAACTTGAATTCCGATTCAAACTTGAATTCCGATTCAAACTTGAATTCCGATTCAAACTTGAATTCCGATTCAAACTTGAATTCCGATTCAAACTTGAATTCCGATTCAAACTTGAATTCCGATTCAAACTTGAATTCCGATTCAAACTTGAATTCCGATTCAAACTTGAATTCCGATTCAAACTTGAATTCCGATTCAAACTTGAATTCCGATTCAAACTTGAATTCCGATTCAAACTTGAATTCCGATTCAAACTTGAATTCCGATTCAAACTTGAATTCCGATTCAAACTTGAATTCCGATTCAAACTTGAATTCCGATTCAAACTTGAATTCCGATTCAAACTTGAATTCCGATTCAAACTTGAATTCCGATTCAAACTTGAATTCCGATTCAAACTTGAATTCCGATTCAAACTTGAATTCCGATTCAAACTTGAATTCCGATTCAAACTTGAATTCCGATTCAAACTTGAATTCCGATTCAAACTTGAATTCCGATTCAAACTTGAATTCCGATTCAAACTTGAATTCCGATTCAAACTTGAATTCCGATTCAAACTTGAATTCCGATTCAAACTTGAATTCCGATTCAAACTTGAATTCCGATTCAAACTTGAATTCCGATTCAAACTTGAATTCCGATTCAAACTTGAATTCCGATTCAAACTTGAATTCCGATTCAAACTTGAATTCCGATTCAAACTTGAATTCCGATTCAAACTTGAATTCCGATTCAAACTTGAATTCCGATTCAAACTTGAATTCCGATTCAAACTTGAATTCCGATTCAAACTTGAATTCCGATTCAAACTTGAATTCCGATTCAAACTTGAATTCCGATTCAAACTTGAATTCCGATTCAAACTTGAATTCCGATTCAAACTTGAATTCCGATTCAAACTTGAATTCCGATTCAAACTTGAATTCCGATTCAAACTTGAATTCCGATTCAAACTTGAATTCCGATTCAAACTTGAATTCCGATTCAAACTTGAATTCCGATTCAAACTTGAATTCCGATTCAAACTTGAATTCCGATTCAAACTTGAATTCCGATTCAAACTTGAATTCCGATTCAAACTTGAATTCCGATTCAAACTTGAATTCCGATTCAAACTTGAATTCCGATTCAAACTTGAATTCCGATTCAAACTTGAATTCCGATTCAAACTTGAATTCCGATTCAAACTTGAATTCCGATTCAAACTTGAATTCCGATTCAAACTTGAATTCCGATTCAAACTTGAATTCCGATTCAAACTTGAATTCCGATTCAAACTTGAATTCCGATTCAAACTTGAATTCCGATTCAAACTTGAATTCCGATTCAAACTTGAATTCCGATTCAAACTTGAATTCCGATTCAAACTTGAATTCCGATTCAAACTTGAATTCCGATTCAAACTTGAATTCCGATTCAAACTTGAATTCCGATTCAAACTTGAATTCCGATTCAAACTTGAATTCCGATTCAAACTTGAATTCCGATTCAAACTTGAATTCCGATTCAAACTTGAATTCCGATTCAAACTTGAATTCCGATTCAAACTTGAATTCCGATTCAAACTTGAATTCCGATTCAAACTTGAATTCCGATTCAAACTTGAATTCCGATTCAAACTTGAATTCCGATTCAAACTTGAATTCCGATTCAAACTTGAATTCCGATTCAAACTTGAATTCCGATTCAAACTTGAATTCCGATTCAAACTTGAATTCCGATTCAAACTTGAATTCCGATTCAAACTTGAATTCCGATTCAAACTTGAATTCCGATTCAAACTTGAATTCCGATTCAAACTTGAATTCCGATTCAAACTTGAATTCCGATTCAAACTTGAATTCCGATTCAAACTTGAATTCCGATTCAAACTTGAATTCCGATTCAAACTTGAATTCCGATTCAAACTTGAATTCCGATTCAAACTTGAATTCCGATTCAAACTTGAATTCCGATTCAAACTTGAATTCCGATTCAAACTTGAATTCCGATTCAAACTTGAATTCCGATTCAAACTTGAATTCCGATTCAAACTTGAATTCCGATTCAAACTTGAATTCCGATTCAAACTTGAATTCCGATTCAAACTTGAATTCCGATTCAAACTTGAATTCCGATTCAAACTTGAATTCCGATTCAAACTTGAATTCCGATTCAAACTTGAATTCCGATTCAAACTTGAATTCCGATTCAAACTTGAATTCCGATTCAAACTTGAATTCCGATTCAAACTTGAATTCCGATTCAAACTTGAATTCCGATTCAAACTTGAATTCCGATTCAAACTTGAATTCCGATTCAAACTTGAATTCCGATTCAAACTTGAATTCCGATTCAAACTTGAATTCCGATTCAAACTTGAATTCCGATTCAAACTTGAATTCCGATTCAAACTTGAATTCCGATTCAAACTTGAATTCCGATTCAAACTTGAATTCCGATTCAAACTTGAATTCCGATTCAAACTTGAATTCCGATTCAAACTTGAATTCCGATTCAAACTTGAATTCCGATTCAAACTTGAATTCCGATTCAAACTTGAATTCCGATTCAAACTTGAATTCCGATTCAAACTTGAATTCCGATTCAAACTTGAATTCCGATTCAAACTTGAATTCCGATTCAAACTTGAATTCCGATTCAAACTTGAATTCCGATTCAAACTTGAATCGGCCTCAAATTTTTAATTTCTGGATAGTTGGAATGCCATCAAAATTGAAATGCAGGTTTTCAAAACTTGTTAATTACTGTTTTATTGTAGAATTTCCTTGCCAAATCCTTCGATTAATAGGTCCGCATTTTTAAGAACATTAGTAAAGCGATTTAGTAATCAAGTCCCTGAATCCACAAAAACATTATGTGAAATTTTCAGCAAAGAATTTCCCGCCAAGGGTTACATAAAATGGTTATAAGTTGTTATTTTTATTTAACCCCTCAAAATGTTTTCACTACGATATTAGAATTTCAATCAAGGTTTGATTTCAGTATATACAACAATGGAATTGGCTTTTAAGTAGACACATTAAGACTGAAAAACGACATCCACTCAAAATTTCTTCCATTTTTCACAATGGTACTCAAAATGATTTCCTGACGCTAGAAAATGATTGAGGGAATATGTTTTCGAATGCCCTGCCAAAATGCATCTACGGGTTTTCGTTGTTTTTCAATAAACAATAAATTTGTTAAAAATTGACCTTTAACTACACACACATAACCTTCATGATGGACAATAAAATAAAATGACCAATGACCATGAAATTTATTTTTAAATTTTAATTAGCAACGTTATTATCCAATCTCACATAGTTCTTTCTTGACGAAATAAAATATTGCAATTCTGGACAAACAATCAACAAAATTGAACGACTCGACAAATTTGGATGTGGAATTTTCGATTGGCAATATTTTAGATTGTAAGGTATGTAAGTAGCTTTCCCATGAGGTATTAATGATCGACATGGACATACAGCATATAATTCAAAAGTTATTGCGCATTTTTGAGAAACAAATATTGCCCAAATATAAGTCATATATATGGTATAAAGTATTTTGTCGAAACATGGACCACCAGTTAACATGAATTTGAATTCTTTTAATTCATTCAACCACTTCTTCAGAAGACAGTTCGTCTTGAGGGGGTCAATTCTCAGTTCATTCGTTCTTGGCGAAACAAAATCTTCAATTTTTGTTGGAAAAATTGATGAATCCGAATGTTTATTCCTGATTTGGGGGTATCAAGATTCCAAATGTTTAATTGTGGAAAACAATTTCGTCTCAAGAAATATGTCAAAACTTACGTTTTTTCAATTTTTTCACTATTTTTAAAATCTGTCACGGAATACAAACATCTAACAATAAGTCGGGATTGTTAAGGAGGCTCAAACGACGTATTGCACTTGGCTCTACGGTAAGTATGTACATCCAAGAATAACGGAGGTGATCCTAATTGACAGGTCGAAATTGGCAGTCTCTGCCTCAAAGTTTAAAAATCCGGAAAATTGGAATCCACAATTGACTTCGGATTGCCAAGGCAGTTCGAACGAGGTATTGAATTTAATTCTATTCTTAGTACTTCTGGAAGCAAGATCTGTCCTTCACTAATTTAAAATCAATGCTGTGCAGGAGCAAATTTGAGAGCATAAACTTAAGAGATCGTTTCAAAATGTTTAAGCAAGTGTACGTATTAAATACAACGAATGGTTGTTTAGCATTAAAATGCGTATAATCAATGTTTCAGCCAGCGCAACGTCCATATGCATGTCACTTGTCTGTTCCTAAATTCTGTTTTAACAGGATTGTAGGGTCATTTGTAATTTCTGAAGAAATCCGAAGTGAAAAATAAATGCATTTCCATATCCGATCTTAACCCGGTTTTATTGTTTTAGTGCAGCCTGAACCCGGTTGGAGCCCGATGTAAGTTTGTTATCACAGCCCGAACCTGGTCAAAATCCTGACCGTGTTTATTTCGGGCCGGCCCGATCAATCAAAAAGCCCGCTTCAGGACCTCACCTGTAACTGAAATTTATGATACGTATATGATGAATTTCTACGCCAGTTGAAATATCATTTGACACATGGTAGGATTGAAACGTGATGATTGTACAATATCTGCATGTAAATCGCATCGTAAAGTTACGCCGTAGGTACGAAATAATGGAAAGTATTTACCGGAAAATAATGACTTTGTGAGTGATTTAATATTCAGCGCAGTTGATTGTGCTATGGATTTTTATGTAGGATAAGTTAAGAAGTTAAGCTGCCAAATACAATAGGTGGGTAACGAGCGCAACGATCACATCCGCGGCTGAAAGTAAAATCATTTGCGAAATAATTGAGAATAATTAGGAGTTACAAGAAGAAGACTATTTAAAAATAGTGTCTGGACGCCACTTCACACATTTTACCCAAATTATATACACATTTCTCATACGGGTTTCCCGAAAACATAAAGCTGGGCAAAGGAAAAGATTTGATCTACTTTTATTTTATCTTCTTTTAAGTAAAAGTCCCAAAAAATGTTTCTACTTCTGTACATCGTATTTCTATTACATTTTTGTTACTGGAATTTGATTTTAATTTGGGTGTCTGCATACCCAATTTTTAACTTTTAACGTCAGCTTTCCGGTATTCGCTAACTTTTTTATCTTGGGTACCACCAGACAATTCCATCCTTTACTATATTCCAGGAAACGAATTCTAATTCGAACCCCCGATTTTCGATGCTCCAAGAGGAAGTATTGAAAAGAAGAGCTTCGACACGACTTTATATATTTTAGCTGTCACTTTTCAAACATAATTCGTGAAATTATACGCAATTGGAATATTTCTTCAAAACCGAAATTCTGGTTTTGAAAACTTGTTTTACAATATTTATTTTATTATAATAATTTATTATTAATGTAATTTTTTAATATGTACATCCTACAGATTAATCTTTAATCAAATTTGAAAAAATGAAAATTTGTAGCAAAAGTTAATGTGTTTGAAGGACATCGGGTCATTCTTTTCAAACAGAAAATTAAATGAGGTCAAAAATAAAGGGGGTGCCATTTACAGGATCTGGACAGCAATAATTACTTATCTACGTCATCATTTTTGTTTTTTGCAATAATTATTGCATTTCTTGAGAATTTATTCTGAACTATAACCTAATATGCCCTTAGGGTGGCCCCCTCCCAGATGACTCATTTCTTGTCTACGAAAAAGGGACATTTTGATAGAACAAATTATTTGATTTTATTACCCCACCCAAATTTTCTCTGGGATTAAAAAAATTTGGTCAATTTTGTTTTTAAATCGTTGTAACGAGAAGTCGATAACCGAAAGTTCAAAATGTTTTGCGGGTTTTAAAATTTTACAATTGTCTCGTGCTTTGTCGACATTCCTCTTTTGTCTGTACTCAAAACTCGGAATGTATGTACAAAACTGGAAAATCTCAATTCTGAACGAAAATGGAGTTTCCAACAAACACATTTCAGAAGTTTTTTTGAAACAAATTTTAAAATTTGATTGCACAATTCTTTATTTTTTAATTTTCCCCCAAAAAATCCTTATTTATAGCTCCAATTCTTTAACCCCTGGATCCATAAATTTTGAACCATAACAGTCTGGAATCCGATTTGATAATTTCTGGGGGAGCTGGATATTTCACAATAACCTCCCTTATATGTGCTGGCAGCAGTTTAATTTTGGGGGTAAGTAAATATGGTGAATGAGTACAATTCAGATTAATACAATGAAGTACATAATTGACATCTCAATCGGAGAACGCCTGTTTATCATTTAAAATTATATTGTTTCAAAATTGTATGGGTTGTTTGGAAAAAAATCGAAAACAGACCATTTGTTCTGAGGGGGTAGGACAAATCTCAGTTGATTTCATCTTGGCGACTGTATTTGCATAAAAAATAAGTAATTTTGAATGTCACTATAATAATTTGAGAAGAATTTGGAAATTCCGGTGACCAGATTAAGCTTTTAGATTAATTAAATACGTTTCCAAACTGCTATTTTGGCTGAAATGCATCGTGTAATACTAAAGGTTTTTTAAAGTACAAATATTTCGAACCTTCAAAATCGGTGTTTTCAAAATTTCGAACACCAGTATAAACCTTTTTCAAATTTATTTAATTATTCCATCATCAGATGCTTGTTTCCGGGTGGTAGTGCCAGGTGTCAGGTAATTCCTGCTAGACCAAAAAATATGTGATGTAAAAACGTTTGTGTTTTTTTTAAATGCTTAGTCAATAGTTTAAAAACTCCCAAATAAAAATAAAAGTTTGAACTTGGGAGCATATACAAAAATTGACCTAAATCTGAAAGTAAAGATACATTAATGGTAAATTCACGTGAAATATTAGTCGGAAAATGTTACTACGTGCTTTAAAAGTTAAACATGGCATTTAGTATGAGAAGGAAATAAATGATGCGTTAAATATGGATTACATTCAAAGGATACAAACTGAAGCTGCAAAACACAATAGTTGGGTAAGGAGCGAGAAAACACTTGAATCTAACAAGGTAACATTTTGGAATGGTACACGTGGATTCAAACAGAATAGTTTATGTTATAGTACTCCTCTAGTTAGTTTTAAAACTCATGTAACTCGAGTGCATTAGGACACGACACCAAAGTTTCCAAATTTAGTACGATACCACAGGTTGGGACCTGTCTTTCTAAAACGTTGCAATGGTAAATACCTTAACGATTTCCAATTTTTTAAAGTCGATGAAAATTTTATTTTTACTATTTAAAGAAAATTCAAGTTATAGTTTACATGAAAATAAATAATCATCAAACTCATAAAAATATCTCGTTCTCGTATTTTTTCCAAAAACGAGAACGAGACAAACGAGAACTCTAAAACAAAGAGATACTCACCCCTAATCACAAGCATGGTCCAAATATATTAGTACGACGAGACGATCTCAATAACTAATTCCCCTTGATACTTTGGATATTTGGACCGTTTGGAAATTGCTTGTGTTTGACTGTGTGTATCTATACCGGACTGAATTTGATATGTTAATGTCAAGGGTGAAAACCAATATTTGTATTGATTTCTGGAGACACTTAAATAAAGTAATGAGAAAACAAATTGTTCGGATGTGGTAGTACCTAATCTCACACAATTCCTTCTTGACGTTGGAAATTGGGTCAAGAAATTGATGAATTTGAATATCCCGCCAAATTTCGAAAATTACGTCGGCTTTAGTTTACCTCGTAGCATTGATGGGCACCCTCACGAGGTATGGGTTCTTCTCTCGCCCTCATCTCTCGCCCTCGCTCTCAATTTTTGAGGGATGAGGGCGAGTTCCCATCATAAAAGAAGGCCCTCAGCAAAAGAGGGCGAGGCATAGCAAAATGTACGTACTAAAACGAGGGCGACGGTGAGTACTAAAAGCTAGCCCTCACGAAGTTCGAACAGCAGTATTAAATCCCGCGAGATAATTCTCACTTTTCCTCTTTGCTGTACCTTTTTCCATAAACGAGTCTGCAGAATTAGTTCAAGATCAGAAGAATTAGCTAAAGCTCAGAAGAATTAGCTAAAGCTCAGAAGAATTAGCTAAAGCTCAGAAGAATTAGCTAAAGCTCAGAAGAATTAGCTAAAGCTCAGAAGAATTAGCTAAAGCTCAGAAGAATTAGCTAAAGCTCAGAAGAATTAGCTAAAGCTCAGAAGAATTAGCTAAAGCTCAGAAGAATTAGCTAAAGCTCAGAAGAATTAGCTAAAGCTCAGAAGAATTAGCTAAAGCTCAGAAGAATTAGCTAAAGCTCAGAAGAATTAGCTAAAGCTCAGAAGAATTAGCTAAAGGTCTCAAGAATTAAGTGAATGTTTGAAGGTCTTAACTGGGTGATACTGAACTAAGGGACTGGACTGGATGGGATAACTATTTGAGGCGACGAAACCAAATGGAATACATTTTTCAAGGGACAAATAATTGACTGGGTAACTTATTGACGAGACGGGACAACTATTTGCCAACGGTTTGACGAGGCGGGACAAATAATGCAATGCACAACTTTTCCAAGGACAAGGTTTCACGTGATAGGACTTTTCACACTTCTCACGCCATTGGTGGGTAATTAGTTATACCTAGTTGTCACCTCACGAGATTAGCAGTTAAGTCTATTGCACTCGCCATGGCGTAAACCTTCAAGATGAGCGACGCTTCTACTCACCCTCAGACTCGAGGGGCGAGAGTGAGTGCTTGTTGTTAAGAGTAGACCGTCACGGGTTCGTTATAGCAATATTGCAATGTACTGGCAGTTAGGCCGTACTTATGGACTCATGAGGCTGAGGGAGAGTCCTTATGATTTAGAGTAGGCCCTCACGAGTCTGAGTGCGAGTTCCAGCGCGAAGTATCGTGAGGGTTACGGGTGAAAGCGAGTGCGACAAGATTTTTTTACATACCTCGTGAGGTGAGAGCGAGGGATTAAAAACGCCCATCTATTCCTCGTAGGCGTCGTGGGGCATTATTGCAGCTTTTGATTTGCAACTGATAACAAATAATAGCATCTACACATAATAGCATCTGATTCAAAAGTTATTTGAGCTTTTCAAGAGTCTTCAGGTGCCGAAAAATTAGTATTTTCGAAATTTTGAACACCGGTCTGAATAATAAATATTATTTAAAACTATTTGATTATTCCATTGTCTACAAATAATTAGTCCTGAGGGGAAAGTTCCAAGTGTCAAGTGAGTCCTTCTTTCTAGGTGAAAAAATATATTTTTGCAAAAATCAAGCAAACATTTACGGTTTTTGCCAAAATTCTCACTCAGAATTTTATAAACGCCTAAATAAAAATACAAATTTGATAGTCGGAGCATATCACCAGTCCTGGCCCAAACGAAAAGTTAAGACTCTTTCATTAAAATTTAAATGTCACTTTAATATAATTTCGGAACAGCGACCATCATTGAAATCAGATCATTCATTTAGCGTAGTTTTTAAATTGTATCCTACCTCTTGGGATTATTACGAAATACAGCAGAAGTGCTTTCAGAAAAAATATAATTTTGGGGCTGTATTCCCTATTTAGCACAGTTTATGGACTTTTATGTTGGATAAGTTAAGAAGTGTGTGAAAAGGTGTCCCACTAAATTGTTTCGTTTGGGTCTGGAGCATTCAAAGAAAAATTTTAAAATTCTTCGGAACGGGGATCTGTAAATACATTTACCTTTTTCGTAGACACGGACATCCCGCACTAAATATTTTAAACATTTCAAACATTTCCTTACCTTGGGTTTATGCAGAACACAATAAATGATAATTAAAAGTTGTTGATACCCCCCAGTAAATTATCTGCTGGCGTTATTGCTAGAAACAATTTTTCGGAAAGCAACGCCATAAAACATATTTGAAAGCATTTTAGAAACAAATGCAAAATTGGAGCATTTTAAACGACCTGAATATTTTCTCTTCCACAGAGAGGATGTTAAAGTTTTAATAAATTGTAATAACCCTAAGTTAAGAGTCTGTTGCCGAAAGCTTGCATATAATTTAGCTTGTTTATTAAAATTAATCACGTAAACCAAAGATTAAATTTTATTTTTCTATGAAATTATTTTTGATTTCGCTGGTACAATGAAAAATTTTGGCAAAGATTTGCAAAACTTAGTGAGCACACAAATGCTCCGGCCAGATCAGAAGTTATCCATCATCAATCAATACATCTGGCCAACACTTATTTATCCCTTACAATGTGCTCCCATGAACAAAATTCCAAAGCGTTTTCTATTGGACTTGAATAACGTATTAACTAAGTCTATAAAAGAAATTGTTGGTCTTCCCGATGATGTTCCGACTTCAATGCTTTACACTATAGCTCCTTATCGAGTTCGAGTATACCGGCGAGTATCGAGTACGAGTACGAGTTCGAGTCGAGTACGGTCAAATTTTTGTGAATACTCGATACTTGAAATGGGTTTCGAGTACGGGTAACGATTTTTTACATACTTACGAGTACGAGTATCAAACGAGTACGAGTCCTACAAAAATACTCATAAGGGTTATCGAGTTCGAGTTCGGGTATCACATGCTCAATATACAAATACGCGTACACGTGCACACAAGTGTTGCAAACTTTTGAATTTCCAGTAAAGAGACGAAGGCGCTAATATGAAATTATCACAAAAAATCGTTGTATCCACCAGTCACGACTCTCTCAGGTTTCAAAGTATAATCTCTCTCCATTTAGTACATTACTATTAAATTTAAAACAATTAGTTAATTAAAAATCAATGTTCAATTGTGGTCTTGTTATTATTAAATACTCGAGTATGAAGACTCGAGTCACGGCACGAGTACGAGTACGGGATTTCGGTATTTACAGTTCCGTACTCGCGAGTATGAAACAAGTTCGGGTTCTGAACTGGAACTCGGCCGCTTATTTCAAGTATTTTCCTGAGTACTCGTATATGTGGCGAGTACGAGTACCTTGGATTGGAGTCCATACTCGATGCTTCGATTTCGAGTACGAGTTCGAGTACGGTTCCGCAAGGTAATCACTCAATAAGGAGCTATACTTTACACCTCAAGAAGTTTACGAGGATTGCATATGTTTAATGCTCAATGGGAAGTGTTTTTACAACATTATAATATTTGTGTGGCATTAGTGAATTCCAAGGTTAGTGCTATTCCCTATGTTCGCAACTGCTTTGCTGAAATGGAGGAATGTAGGAATGCATTAGGAATAAGCACTGAAGATATGATTTCTTGGAGGATTTTAATTTCAAAGTCAAAAACTAAAATAAAAATTACTAAAATGATGCGAGATAAATTAAGAAAACAACAATACGACGAATGGTGCAGTAAACTACATCGTGGTGCTGGAGTTGTGACGTACCAAGAATGTACTTTTGGAAATAAGCTTATTTTACATAAGCAAGGCCTTACTGGTTCTGAATGGATTTCAGTATTGAAAATGTCAACTAATGTTTTCCCTGTAAGAGATCTTCCCGGTAGGAGTCAGGACGGTTCCCGATGCAGACATAATGGATGCTTTCGGAGAGAAACCCTTGCGCACGTCCTTGGTTCCTGTGATAAGGGCAGTCTTTTACGCAACAACAGGCATAATGATATTAGGTCAATAATTGCAAAATATCTGAGAGACAGCAAGCAATGGATGGTGGTCGAAGAAGTACATTGTATTGGAGAGAATGATTCTACTAGACGAATTGACATTTTATGTTTTAATGAAGTAACCAAAGTAGGTTACATAATAGACCCAACTGTTAGATGGGAAAAAGATAGAAATCAACCAATGGAAGTGGATCATGAAAAGAAGCAGATTTATCAACCTTGTGTTCCTTTCTTTAAGCAGAAATACAATTTGAAAACTATTGAAGTTATTGGACTATTAATTGGAGCTCGTGGAACTATTTTTGAACATTTTGAACAATTTAGACAACGATTTAATTTATCTAAACAGCTTATAAACGATGTAATTATTACCACAATTCGTGGATCTTACAGGATAGCATTTCATCACTTGTACAATTAGTATGTTTATAACCAAGTTTATAACAAATATTTTTTGTGCTAAAAATGTTTGAAATTATTATGTACTGTGTCGTAAGGCAAATACTATTGTGGTATCAGTGAAATAAATTATTTCTTTCTCTCTCTCTACGTTAAGATATTTGAACTTGGAAAAAAATTAATATCCCAGGATGTTGTGACTGGGGCACCTGTCAACTCAAGTTTATGATCGATGCAGATTAGATAAAAGCAAAGATCCTGTTGCTTTTGAAGGACAGCGGGTCACTTCTTGATCTCAACAAATTAAATGAATTCACTTGTAAACACACACAGCGAAGTGAATTTGAGAAAATTTAGAATTAAATGTTCTTTGGGAATCAATTATTCTTAACGCCATTATGCTGATTAGGGGTGGGCAAATGATGGGTGTCATCGTGTACAACTATATGAAACCAATTACATGGTGTATAAAAACAAATTAGTGGATGGAATTTAATTCAAAATTGTCGGTTTAGAATTTAAAGTTTAAGTATTTAAAATCTCATTTTAAATGAACATTCAAGTAGTACATGATCGCAAATTTATCTGGATAGGTGATGCAAGGAATGCATAGTTTTTAAGTGAAATTTTTAGATTAATTGGAGTTACACGGCACCTTTAATAATTTTTCTAATTTTATTTTCTTACTCACTATAGTATTACATAAACCATAATCCAGCCAGGTGACAGTGCTTTGATTGGAATAGATTTTTTTCCCAAATAATCCTGAAAGCAATTCCGGACACAAATCCCACCAATGTTATTAAAATTGTATAGTACATAAGATTGTTACAGCAATATATGGTAGCACTGATATTCTCCGTGTTTGTTTCCATTATAAAAACACATAAAAATTTTATCTTTAGCATTTGTCAAATATATTATATTGACACCACACAGTATATTTTTTTAAGACAAACTAAACCATATGCACATGGTTACTGTAACTTCGTAAGAAGAAAATGAGAACTTGCAAACCTGAAATGATGAGACAAAAACGAATTGAATTGTTGTATCCATTGATTATCGTATTGGACACTGAGACCTGCACAGCTCTGGCCTATTTTGAAAATCTCACCAGCTTTAATACAAATTTTGTGAATTGCAAATAATGGTTGATAAAATTTTGAACTTTAAAGCATTTTTGACAAAAAAATTCGACACGTTTCTAATTCTTCTTAAAACAAGTTGAGTGATTCACTATTTAGCACAGTTGATTGTTCCATGAACTTTTATGTAGGATAATTTAGGAAGTGAAGCTGCAAAATCCAATAGTTGGGTAAGAAGTGGAATGATCTCGTCCTAAGTTGACAGAAAAATAATTTCCCAAAGCAATTCAATATGAGAATAATCAAAGAGTGGAAGACTATTTGAAAATAGTGTTGGGGCAGAACTTCTTACATTGGCCCTTTACTTCCTGAAACACTACATACATTGAGTTTTATCCTACTAAATGACTAATGAATCAAAATTGAAAATACATCAATCCAAATTTATTTTACAACTAGTTACAATTATTACCCGATAGATTACTGTATGCGTAAATTCCGACACCGACTTTCTTTCAACGTTGTTTCGTATCCTGGAGGAGCCTCCCCACGAAAAGATAAGTAACAACCGAAATTTAGTTTATTTAGAATAATAAACAGCATCTGAAAAGCACTCTTTGTCTGAAGAAATTGGGACATTCAACAGATAATCGAACAATCTGGTGAAAAACTTCTAATTTAAAATCCTATCCCGATTCGGGAATAAAAATAATGCACGAAGTAGGACCAATGAAAACGGAATTTGTAAAATAAGTGTTTTTTAAAGTCTTCCACACCGTATTTTTCTTGGTAAGCTGATCAAACATAAGTAAATCGCAGATTTTGAGAAAGAATTTATTCAGAATAAATCTTGAAAGGAGTCACGTTACAAATAGCACCAACGTCACTAACATTTAATATTGAATGAGGATGTTCCAGCAATATTACTGTTTTTTTTTGCATTATAGAAATAAAATTGAAGATTCATAGTGCCCCCTAAGTATTTGTAAAATATTTTAGCATTGACGCCACACAACATATTAAGTCATGAAACAAATCCAATCAATCATAAACGTTAAAACACACTTGGATTCAAAGAGGGACTGATTGTGAGAACTTGCTAAATATTAAAATATGGGTTAAGAACAAATTGAAGTCAATTGTATGTCTCCTTTGATTATACCAGAGAGCAATTTAAGCCTGAGACCTGTACTAGATCTTTAACCTAATTTCAAAATTTGTTTCACTTTATTACAAATTTTAGTATTTGAAAATAATTGTTGTCAAAATTCGGAAATTCTTCCAACTTTAATGCAATTTTGACAAATTCCAAAATTTTCTTCAAAATATTATTGTCAAATCCGCTCGTTAGTTTTCCTTTACCCCTAAAATCATAATTTGTGAGCTTCAATTATTGTTTCCGAGGTACTTACAATAAGAGTTAAAGCTCAAGATAGTTCGTGGTTAGTTAAATGGTTCAATTGGTTGGACAAATGTCTATGATCACTCTGTACATTCGGATTAATCAAAACGAATTAGATAAGTCCCACCACAATTGGAAAATGTCAATTTATCACCTCAATTTCCGTTTGAAAATCGTAATATAGGTTTGAAAAAATTAATTAATTTTACAATTTAATACAATTGCGCTTTTTAATGCAATTTAACGTTTTTGTAATTAATAATGTAAAACCAGAGTTTCGAAACTGGCTTTTTATTTTCATCAAACCTTAACAGACGGTAAATAATTACTGTCGTAAATTGAAATTTCACCATACTCCGAAATTAATTTTCTGCTTTGAAAAGACGCATTCACATATTTTTAGATACTTCTGATTCTGCCATCAAATTTGTTTAAAAAACGTTAACTTCAGGACCACAATTTCAAATCAAAATTACTGATAATAGAATGAAAAATTTTAGAGTAAATAATTTAACATTCAATCTAAAATGACAAATAGGGACAAGCGAAGTGCGAAAATACTACAATACACAATGGAGTACTTGATGAAGTGTTTTTTGAAAACAATGATGACTTTCCCGCTCTTTCAACTAATTCTCTGTCTACCTTCGGAACAAAACCTTAGATGCTTCTTCTGGAAAAAATACTTGAACTGTATCTGCAAAAATCGGTTATCTAAAACAATTGATTTATAAATTTGATTTTGACTTCCCATTTTGTTTCCATTACAAATATTACCAAACAATCTCCACAGACAAATCCTGCCAGATCAATTAAAATTTAACATTAAATTAGCAAGTTCCAACAAAATACAGCAAATGACTATATTCCTCATAAATTTTCCCAATGTGCAGCGTGACTAAAATAATCTACCTCCACCTCTTGTCCCCATAAGAGAGCTACTCATAAAATATTCGACTCCCACAGTTTGTAGCAATTTCCTTTCCAGAGTTTCTAAAATTTACTTCATTGACCTGAGCCGAACTCTGACGTCGCAACATGAGGAAACGTCAATCAAATTCGGTACTTCTGGATTCCGTAGCAATGGAATGAATTGGCAGGGTTGTAAATTGTGACAACTATGGTCAGAATTTGTAGTAATAAATAATATTTTTAATATTCCTCTTATCCCTTCTATGCTATTACACTTTTGTTCAATACAGTACCTCAAATTACAGAGTACCCAGAATAAAAAACATGTACAATGTACTTTACTAAAGGTACTACTCAATTTTAATTTTTTTATATAATTTTTTTATATAATTTTTTTAATTTAATTTTTCCCTCCATGAGGTACTATTTAAAAAAGGAGCTTGGACACCACTATATTTTGATTGAAATAACGTATGTCGTCTAGTAAAGATGTGTCCTCCAGGTTAAAATACAAGTTTTCGGAATTTTCTGTACAATAAAATTATAATTTCTGTTTTAATATATCCTAATATTATTCTTTAACCACATGTGAAAAGATATTACAGCATTTTAATGAGGCTTTAGTTTTAAGTCCAGAGTTGATCGATTCTTAAATTTTAAAGTATTTTGTGATTATGAGCTCATCAGAAGGAAAACACGAAAGGTGATCGTTCAAGTGATGGGAATGGTTAGTAATTTGGCACTGAATTTAAGGGTGGCGCTGGGGAAAGATTATTATAATAATTTGTTAAAAAAACGTAATTGTCAACATTAACTCTTGCAGAAGCAGGATGTGTCATTCATTGTATGTATTAATGAATGCTCTTAAAATATTAACCCGGGATTGTGTCCTAATCCCTATCTACGAAGTTTCTTGCTTGCCAAGGGAAAGGGGGAATGAGATTGTACAAATATTTTTAATCATTCAGATTAAGAACTTGTAGATTGTGCGTATATTTGCTGGGACGTCCATGATCTAGAATATTCCTCCAAAATTCAGTTTAAAATGCACTGTGGATTTTCAAATTTTAGAATCGCTCCGAAAATGTGTTGTTCCAAAATTTGGATATCCAATGACCGTGAATTTGATTTGTAAATTTCATTCAAGTAATTACTGTATTGAGAACAAATTGTTCTGGAGGGTGAGTACCGAGTCTCACATTTCAAGTGTCATGTGATTCCTTCTATAGGTTAAAAAATATATCATGACAGAAATATTGTAAAATTTTTCCGAAATTCGGTCAAAATTTTAAAACCGTTTAAATAAAAGTAAATATTTGATCTTCGGAGCATATCAAACAACCTGACCCTTAAGAACTGAAACTTAAGATACACTTTATACAAATTTAGACGCCACTTGAAATATAATTTTGGGACAGCCAAATTAATTATGCCTACAACTTTTGCCCGATAGTTTCAGGAACCCTGAGAAAGAAATTCGGTCGAAAAATTAATACATTTGAATATCCCGCGAAACGTTCGAATAGAATTTAGAAATTTTCGTTAGCAATATTTTGGGTTGTAGGGTATGTAAGCTTTCCCATGAGGTGTCAACTAACTAAGACTAAATAACTAGGATTATTTTTATTCAAACAGTAATATTCTTGAAATTTAATGCAACAAATTGATGACTACATCAAAAGACCATTTGTTCTGAGGGGGTTGGGACAAGTCGTAGTTGATTTCGTCTTGGCAAAAAACAGTGTCGATATTTAAGTCAATAAATATATAAATTTGAATAGCACGCTAATAATTTGATTAGAATTTGTGAATTCCGGTTAACAAGAATTTATTTGACTAGACAATTAAATATTTTTTCAAAATACTAGTTTAGCCGAAATGCATCGTTTGATTTCAAAGTTTTGAAGTTTCGAAAGCATTTACTTCCATCCTTCTAAATCGGTTTTCAGAATTTTTAACACCGGTATGAATGAAATTTTAAAAAAATAATTAATGTAATTATTTCATCAGAATTCCTCAGGATAATTAATTAGTCAGATAATTCCTTCTGGACAAAAAATATGTCATGTCAAAGGCCTTGTCAAAACTTACGATTTTGTAAAAAAATCTCTTTCAAGAATTTAAAGCCCCAAAATTAAAAATTGATCTTCGGAACATCAAAAATCTTGACCTAACACTGAAAGTCAAGATACATTAATGTTAAATGTTGAAATATAATTTAGGACATGTCACGATTTATAAGTGAAGATCTTTCCCTTGTCGTCTGTAGATAGTTTCCTAGTCAGTCACATCGGAGGTTAGTTGGAAAATAATTGTCCATTCGGATTGATTATGAGAATAATTACGTAAGCTACAAAGTAGATGACTATTTAAAACTAATGCTTGGACGCCACATGCGAAATTGTCCCTGAGCATTCCCCACATTGAACACAGTATGTTTTCCGTTTGAGGTAATTACTAATAATGCATCAAAAACAAAAATGAAATCAAAACTTGATTTACTACTTTTTATAATTAATTAGAAAATTATTACAATTATTACCGGACAGATTGTTCGTCAAGTTTATTTAAAATAAATATTAAAAATTGTATCTACAATAATAATAATTCAAGGTTACGTATAAGTAGATCATCTTTGTTTGTTGTTTGAGTGAGGAAATTGAACATTGATAGAGGTAAATTGAAAGGTATGGAAAATTACAACTGAGGAAAAATAAATATTGTGCTATTTATTTCTATGAAAACTTATCTCTTGGATTTACTCCAAAGATGAAGATAGGGGAAAGAATGTTGCACAGTTTTTAATATACATTTATTTAAGAAAATACAATTAGGAAGTATTAGATTTCATTTCTTTGGCTTACGTGGATAACATTATTAAACAATCTAAAATACATTCAAGCTTTCGACATCTAACACTGTCATCATCAGGGACTATGATAAACAAGTGATAGATAAAATGGAGAAAAACTCTATTTTAAAAAATCACTTGAAGTATTATTTATCACAGAGCTTCATTCATATTCTAATTTTATGTCCGGATGGGGAAAATATAAGAATTGTCAAATGCAATAAAATTAAGCTGCAAATTAGCAAAAATACAGTAAACAACTATACTCTAGTTATTTTCATGTGTACACAGCGTGATCACAATTATCTGCCACCATCTCTAGCCCTCATAGAGAAGTTACTCAAAAAATGGTACAGTCCCTCAATTTGTAGTAAGTTTTTTTCCAAATTTTCTAAAATTTACTTTTTTGACCTGGGTCGAGATTTCAGATCACAGGGTCAAGTACCGTCAAGCAAATTCGGGTTTTTTTCAAAATATTTGCTTCTTCATTCTGTGAGAATTGAAAAACGTTGACCTAGAACTGAACGTTCAAATATATTTAACCGGAATTTAGACGCCACTTGAAATATGTTTCCGAAAAAATTTGCACCTGTCCTTTAAGGTATGCTAAACTGTGTTAAAAATTACAAAATAGAGAAGTGTAGCTTTCAGGAAGTAATAATTTTGTGAAAGATATTTTATTCATGATAGTCGATTGTTCTACGGGTTTTTATGCAGCATAAGAAACTGCAAAATACAATGTTTGGGTAAGAGGCAGAGCATCTCGGGCAGTTCAAATTTGCGGGTAAGCCTGTTAAAAGCCCGACCCAATCGGACTTTGGGCGGGTACGGATAAAAATTATTACCCTTGACGGGTAACGAGCGGGTACCGTCTATTCAACGCGGTTAAAAAAGACCGTGAATAATTTTATGTGTGGTGGATGCAGGAGAGATTAAATATTGAAACTTAGAAGACGATTTTATCTAAAATAAATCAAATTAAAGTAACTATAAAATAATATACAAGAACATGAACATTAATAGAGGTAAATTGAAAGGTATGGGAAATTACAACGGAGGAAAAATAAATATTGTACTGCGAAGACTTGCCCTTCGGGTTTCCCCCAAAGGTCAACGTAGACAAAATAAATATTGTGCGTATTTTTTGCATGAACTTATGGAGGTCGTCTGTTCTTTAGCACATTTGTGACAGAATCGACATACTCTACAATGCATGTGTTTAAACACATGCAAAATAAATACATAAAGTGGAAAGTATGCTTCAAAAGGAAGAATCCACAGATTTTTGGACCCTTCTGATTTTGATCATCAAATTTTTTTAAAAAAACATGAACTTCAGGTTCACAACTTTAAACCAAAATTACTGGGTAGTATAGTCAACATTTGAGCATAAATAATTTAAAATTCGGACAAAACTGACAAAAGTGGGGACAAGCGAAGCGTGAAATTAATGCAAGTAAAGAATGAAGTAATTATTGGTGAATTGGTTTTTCAAAAACTATCCTTTTCAGACCGTTTGAAATAATTATGTCACCCGAAATAGAAAATTCTCAGTTCCTTCTTGTGGAAAAAATAGTCAAGCAAAATCCTATGTTGAATTCATAATTTATTTTTTTACAAATGTTACCCAAATAAACTGTGGCGACAAATTCTGTCAAAATCAATAACAATCATTAGTAAATGAGCAGGTTCCAGCAAATCGCAGCATATAGTGTATGCATTTTCCGAATGCAACCATTAAAATAATTTGCCACCATCTCTAGCCCAAGTAAGAGAGTTACTCTTTAAATATTTAATTCCCCCAGGGTTGTAGCAAATTCTCAACCATATTTTCTAAAATTTATTTCATTCACTTTGGTCGATATTGGAGGTCTCACGGTCAAGAAACGTCAAGCAAAGTCAGTGTTTTCATAAAGTCGATTTATGCATTTTATGATCGCACCATTAGAAGATTGTCTCGTGAGCTATTAAGGATGGGACAGTCACTTTAAGAAAGTATTGCAAAACCAACATCAGTATGCTACAGTTTAGTAATGTCAACTGCGTCAGCATGTTTGCTTTCCCTTGTCCTTCCAAAACGTTTTCCATAGCGTTAGCAAAGTCAAATTTTTAGGAGCGAAGCACTATCATACATTAAACCTTTTAACCCTACTGCTCCCAACCTATGTCCAGCCTGTCCAAAATGGAAAAATTTGAGGAATACTATTATTTTTTTAAACTCCAGTTAAACCTACACATTTGAAAAAAAATGTATTCGTTTCCGGAAGTGTTTTCTGCTGTTTTAAAAATTTTCAACATTCCAGGTTCATAAACAAAGCCGCAATAAAATTATAAAAAATTAAAATCCTTATATTTCCGCCATTTTCAATGCTAGATAAGCGGTCCATGCAATTGCATAGGGGCCATCAAAATATTTCTACGAAATGAAAAGGCAATTTCTATTATTTTGAAGCCACTGGGAAGGCTCAAAGTGGTACACATGTGTAACAGGGATACCAAAGATTGTCCCTATCACCTTTGCAGGTCACATAGGTCAACTTGAGGTCACGATAAAAACGAGTGGAATTCTCCCAAATAAAAGCCATCTGAGAGTTTCAGTTTTATTTATAGGAGGCACTGGTGGTAATTGTGTCCTATTGACAATTATTGAGGGGCACCACGCTATAAAATGACGATTTTGACGTTGACCTCATCATACTCTTTTTTTTTCTGTACAGGTCACAATACACTTCTTGTACATTGTTTAGGTTTCCACTACAATTAGTTTTTGCAAAACTCGGTATTTGTTTCCGATTTATTTTCCATGTAGTGTTTGACCTCCTGATAACCTAGTTGACATCCAGGGTCACGGTCTTGAATGAGGATATGGTTGGAGGGGAAAGCAGACATTATTCGTCAGTTACACTGTCTAACCTTATTTGACCCAAGTTGACCTGTAAAGGTCGCGTCAGTCATTAGCAAAAAAAGTGGCCCAATCTAACCATTTTTAGATTGAATACAGCGGGGTTATCAAAACGTTTCGTCCAGACCAGTGCTCGGCATGGGTACGAAAAATCGGTACCCGTATCCGTACCCGAAGTGCGGGTATTACAATATCTGGTATCTATACCCGTACCCATACCCAAGCATCCGGGTACAAATTTTTCATACCCGTACCCGCAATGTAATCTCAAACCATGTACCTGTACCCGCATTGTACCCGTACCCGAAAAATACTCGAAAATTGTACCCATACGCGGGTATCTCAGTGTCGTACCCGTAATCGTACTCGGGTACTTTATATCCAGATTTCTCTAAATGTAGTATATAGTATGTTATGTATAATAATGTATAACAGCTTATTGTTAGTGTGTAATTTTGACTAGCTAGAGCGGTATTTGATTTTGTATATTTTCATTGAAGATTAGAAACACTAGAAGCGTTTTTGATTAGAAATAAAATTAACTTGCATACTTGCAGATTTAACAAAATATTACCAACTGTACAAAGTTTTGCTGAATCCTATTCTCCTCTTCTATTTTGTTATTATTCCTCGTTTGTGTTTATTCATTTATACATCTTAAAACCTGTTTCCCTAAACACATATATTTTAGCTACAGTCTAAAATACATTTACTGTATGTTTTAAGGTTAAAATAGTATTAACACTAAACTATAAGTATTCAGAAACACCAAAAATAAGGCCAGAAGTTTCCAACGTACGGGCATTATAGTATAAAATTCATTAAAATGTCTCAGTTCTCAGTGTATCCAAATACTCGGGTACAATGGTCGTGGGTACGATAGTAAATGACCCCATTATACCCGTACCCGGTGGGTATATGCCCATTTTGAAATCCGTGTACCCGTACCCATACCCGTATCCATACCCGAAATTTTTATTTACCAAAGTGTACCCAGGTAGTACCCAAAATTGATCGGGTACACAAAATTGGTATCCGGGTAGTACCCGTACCCGTTTACCCGAGTATTACCCATACCCGTGCCGAGCACTGGTCCACACGATCTACTAACTGACCTCAGGTCAACCTAGTTGACCTGATGGTTGACCTATTGGGTTACACGGGGAATTTGTTGAAGGGTGTTTCAGTTTTCAAAGCAGCCTGGAGGGAATTGGGTTACTGCATGTGACAACTCCTTTGTAACTTTGTTGATGGACCCTTGCATGGAAAATTCCATTGGACAGGCTGTCCATACCTTGGGAATATATGTAACTAATTTAGGTTGGGAGGCAACGGGTTAAAGACGCTATATCCATCCATCGACTGAAAATAAACCTGATGTATACAAGAAAGTTGTGCCTGATTCGTACCTTTACCTAGTGTTGTAATATTGTTAACGTTTAGCTTGTTCTTCTGTTCAGATATTGTTTTTTGAACAAACCTAAACAAACAATATCCGTTTTTGAAAAACACAAAACTAGAACATAATAAAACAGCGATAAGAAAATGCGGTACTATATAAAACAAATTGCGCCGGAGCAGTCAATAACCTTTACAAGGCAAGCTTCAATATACAGAATTTTGGATTGGTTATGAGGGGTCTGATTTACTGCAATGTTAAATTCTCCCCATGGTATTCCATTACATTGAATAACACAAGTCGCCGTTGGCACTGCAAACATAAGTCATCCTAGGATTTTGTTTTTTTTCAAGTCCAAGTTTCTCTACGTAGGGCTACTACAAGCAGGCACTCCGGAACGTTCAAAAAAGTGGGGGGACAACATTTTTTAATAAGGTTTAGTTTCTTTGCTAATGATCATATACAAATGTATGTATGTACATATAAGGTTACTCATAATTTTTCGTTAGCTAATCGTATAAGCATGCAAATTATAGATCTTCTAATTTTTTAAAAGAAATATTGTAAAAATGTAAAAATGTAAAATGTTGAATTGTTTTAAAAGAACAAGCTTTCACAAAAGACAAATCTCATATAGTAGAAACGTTTTCTTACAACCACTAGACACTAGCAAAATTTTATGGATTTCAAATAGAGGTATCACAGATTCATTGCACAGATTGCTAACTAGCTACGGCAATGGTTTGATCTGTTTTTTGATTTTTGGTATAGTCACGTCCAAAAAAGATCTGTACCACAATCTTGGTCCAAGGAGCATTCACTTGTAGATTTACTGATTTAGAAAAACATGTCCTGGTCCATCCATTGGACGGGCCAAATAAACCAAAGTTTGAGACAGTGAATTCTTTGAAACAAATGTTTTTTTCAAACATGGTATATTTAATGGTAATTATTAATATCCTGAAATAAACTCCATTGGTAGATGTTTAAATACTCTGTTGTATTCTTTTCAATATCGAGTTTATAATTTGCCCCGACCAAATCGTCTGTTATGCTATTGGCCACCATAAATTCAGATTGGGATAATGCGATGACGTGAATATCCTAATAGTTGGTTAAAATTACAAGGTTGGTCCTATTTATTCAAACACATTAGTATGCAGTAAATTATTGTGGATGGAGTGAAACTATATAGACATAGTATGCTTAAAATAGAGACATATGTAGTTCAAATCACAATTCCAGCCTACGTATTTATGATACACACTTCAATTATTATATTAAACTCCCGCATGAAAACGCTTCACATTTTTTGCTCGCGATTGTTTTGAGCACAATTGTGCTGCTAATTTCCATGCGCGCTAAAATACTAGTAATCAAAATATGCACATATTTGAGGCAAGCGTAAAGAGAAGTTCATTACAAAGCCACTAGATGTTGAAAAATGTATCAATGATATAGCAGTAGATATAATCCAATCCACACTACAGACAGCAGTGGATTTTGGGATTAGGATTGACCAAATAATTCATTAAGTATTGGATTAGGATGTGGGATTAATTCGTTGCCATACAAATAATTGGATTTAACTAGTAGATTAAAATGAAAGCAATGAGCCGGGATTGAGGATTAAGGATTAGATCCAAGTTTCCCCAACACTTGGATTGGTATTGGGATTACTTATTTCTTATAAATTTTGTAATCCGGGATTAATTTAATCCCGGATTAATAATCCATTCCCATCCCTGTTTATGATACACATTTCAATTATTATATTAAACAGCTGAAATACTAGAAATCAAAATACTGTATGCACATATTTGAGGCAAAAACTTAAAGAAAATTTGGTACTCCATAATTAATACAAAAAAGTTTAAAGCCCCTACTATGCTCCCACGTTCTTTTCTCAGATTTATATTTCTACAAACTAAAACGGCATGATTCCTGTTTGAAATCGCTAGCCTTGGAATTGTGACATGTCAACAAACACAAGCTGCATGTTCATTATGAAACCGCTAGATGTTGAAAAATGTAGCAATAACAGCAAGAGATATAATCCAATCCACACTACAGACAGCAGTTGATTTTGGGATTAGCATTCACCAAATAATTCACCAAGTTTTGGATTCGGATTGAGCATTAACTCGTTGCCATGTACATAATTGGATTAAACTAATAGATTAAAATGAGCCGGGATTGAGGAGTAAGGATTAGATTCAAGTTTCCCCGACACATGGATTGGGATTAATTATTTTTAATAAATTTTGTAATCCGGGATTAATTTAATCCCTGATTAATAATTCATTCCCATCCCTGTTCCTATGTTACTATTTAAATTATCACCCTATCACACAATTTCATCCCTGAAAGTTTATTGCAATACTGGCATAAAATAATTTAAGTTCAAAATCGTTTTTAATGATAAAATGGGTCTCTTTAAAAAATATTTTTCGGACTACAGTAGTGTTTCTTATCGAGACAAAAAAACGGTCCCGACCACCGTACCGTTCCGAACCGAATGAAATCTTAAAAATCAGGAACCAGTACCGTTCCGGTACCGGAAATTTCGGTTCGGGAAATTATTATCCCGAAACGGGGAAAACATTTTTTTTGTCCCGGTACCGATACTATCCCGAAATCGAATGATTCGATATTGGTTTATCCCGAACCGATTTTTTCCCGAACCGTTCCGAATCAGTACCGATAACAGATTTTAACTATCAGTTTAACTCCAACAGATAATTTTCTTTGTGGTATCGATCTAATGTACTTATTGTGGCCTGCACACTAAGTATTTAGTGTGGGATGTCCGTGTCTATGAAAAAAATGCATCCACAGATTCCCGCTCCGCAGAATTTTGAAAATTTCCCTTTCAAAATCATTTGTTTCTAGAAGTCTGTGTATTTAAGTGTTACCCATTTTAATCTCCTGAGGTCAAACGGATAATATGACATTCTCCAAAAAGGATGGGGTTCTGTGACATTAGTTAATGTTACATTGTAAATTCTAAATTCGGACTTTAGGGACGAAATGTATACCAGTAAATTGTAGGTACTGATAATTGAGCTATATTTACTATAATCATGCTTATCTTCCTGAACACTGCATTTTCCGGTGAGATCAATTGTTTTTGACATTTTGAAAAATACCGTAAAACCAGAGTCAAACGAAATGTGCTCCAGACCCAAACGAAACATTATATTGTAAATTATTTTTCATTCACTTCTTAAATAATCCTACAAAAAAATCCATAGGAACAATCAACTGTGCTAAATAGGAAATATGGCCACAAAATTATAATTTTACCGAATGCATTTTTTCTGTATTTCGTAAGAATCCTAGGATGTAGTAGACCCAGTAAACCAGGAAATCTGGCCCTACATAGGGCCTTTGTTGGTATTGATGGCTCAACATAGGCACACGGAATATTGAGGCAAACCTGAATTTCACCGTGAAATCCAACTTCGGTTATCACCAGGCGCCGTGATGGCACATTTGACTACCACTATTTATTGGCAAAAATCATAAACCCTGTAATGGTCCGTTTACCGATTTTGTTCGGGCTTACTGGCTCACGGTTAAAAGCTGGCTGACCAGTGTAAGTTTCAAAGAATCATTTTTGCCAAGATTTTACCTACACTGGTCCGAGGCTGGCATGCCAAAGATTTATCTTCCAGTAAACTAGAAAATCTAAACCATTATTGGGCCCGTGCTGGTAACTACAACCAAATTCGGGCATGTAAGTTTTTAAGGCTGGCCAGTATTTTACCGTTAAATTTCAACATAATGTAGGCGGAGCTTGACTCAGCGATGCAAATGAGGCTAACCAGCAAGGTTTAAGGCTTGGTCTGGTTCAACGCTGACTCCCACATGCACACTTTATGATACGGCATGCTATTGTTATACAGCAGCAGCGTCATAAGTGTCAACTGAACCCAGTTTGAAATCATTCAAAGTAAAAATATTAACAGTGTGGTTCATCCATTTTATACCGAGTTGTGAATTCAGTTCTCTTGTACTTCAATTGAAGGCCTCATGAAGCCATTCTTCTATATTGTGGAGTTTGCCAAGGACAAAAGTGTTGAAGCCGTTCCCTCCAACTGGCTTTTTGACGAAAACAACAAGTGCCACTGGCCCACCAATATTAATGATCTAAAAATTACGAATTTGATTAAAAAATGTGTCGAGCCGTCTCTTTATCCTAACATCAAATGGCAGATTTATAACTGCAAAGTGCGAGTAGCTGCAGGTAAGTGATTTATATTGATTTTATTTTATTGTTCGGATAAGTAAATGATGTAAAGCGTACAAACACATGATCATCTGATCTACTCCGTACAATACTGTTATGTGTCTGTTTTCTGGCCTAGATACTTTTGAGACGGCCCAAATTGGAGCAGATAAAGTTGTAGAAAACAGTGACTTCGAATTTAGTGAATCGGATGGCAACACTGTGGTAACACCAAAGCGGCGCTTGAGAAACCGGAAGCCACAAGCTTTAAACCCGATTTTACCTCATAGTCGTCAACAGATTTCAAGTACTAATTGTGCTGGATCTTCGCAACTACCTAATGAATCACCACCTTTTTTTCAGCCAATGACTGAAACATTTCACCAAAATTTAAACGGAGTCGACAACCAGCCTGACCTTGGATTAATTGGGAACATTTTTGATTCGGTAGAATTTCTAGCACAGGGTCCAAATTGTAAGTTTAAATTAAAAACAATACAATTTAACAACAAACAAGACATTGTGGGGAATATTATATACAAAAATAAATTAGATAATGATGGTTCTAAATGCTTTATAAATTGCAGCAGTCGTTACCGCAGTGGTTGCTAACCAAACCGAAAATCCTATCAGCATCCTGCATGGCTCTGATTTCGGGGTGTTAAATTTAGATGAAGAACGATCGGAAACATTGTCTGTAAAAATTGACAATCTCACAACGGAGCTCAGACGTTTGTGACTATTCTTGGATTTGATTGCGTTGTTCCATAAGCAAACGTTTGATTGGCTGGCTTTTACTTTCCCGACCAGATTTTCGCATACTACCACCTACCACCTACCACCTGACATCCCACCAACATACCACCAACATACCACCAACATACCACCAAAACATACCACCAACATACCACCAAAACATACCACCAACATACCACCAACATACCACCAACATACCACCAACATACCACCAACATACCACCAACATACCACCAACATACCACCAACATACCACCAACATACCACCAACATACCACCAACATACCACCAACATACCACCAACATACCACCAACATACCACCAAAACATACCACCAACATACCACCAAAACATACCACCAACATACCACCAACATACCACCAACATACCACCAAAACATACCACCAACATACCACCAACATACCACCAACATACCACCAAAACATACCACCAACATACCACCAAAACATACCACCAACATACCACCAACATACCACCAACATACCACCAACATACCACCAACATACCACCAACATACCACCAACATACCACCAACATACCACCAACATACCACCAACATACCACCAACATACCACCAACATACCACCAACATACCACCAAAACATACCACCAACATACCACCAACATACCACCAACATACCACCAACATACCACCAACATACCACCAACATACCACCAAAACATACCACCAACATACCACCAAAACATACCACCAACATACCACCAACATACCACCAACATACCACCAACATACCACCAACATACCACCAACATACCACCAAAACATACCACCAACATACCACCAACATACCACCAACATACCACCAAAACATACCACCAACATACCACCAAAACATACCACCAACATACCACCAACATACCACCCAAACATACCACCAAAACATACCACCAGAACATACCTTAAAACAGTAGGTGGTATGTAAGACTGCCGGTAGGTGGTATGTAAGACTGCCGGTAGGTGGTAGGTGAGGTGGTATGTAAGGTGGTAGGTGGTATGCAAAATTACCGGTAGGTGGTATGTAAAGTGGTATGTCAGGTGGTAGGTGGTAGGTGGTAGTATTCGAAAATCTGGTCGGGAAAGTAAAAGCCAGCCCGTTTGATTCAATATTGTAATTATTGGAACAAATAAATATAGAATAATGTTACTTTTTATTTTAGGATTCCAGGAAGCTTTTACAAAACAGTTTGTACAGCTCAAGGATGAGATTTGCCATATGTCACAGGTTATTACGTTCGGAGTTTCAGATATGTATGTGGACGAGTCTGACCTGGAAGTTACTTTACCTTTGCAAACAGAAAAATCCTGGGGCGAATTGAATGACTGGTTGAAGCACTCTGATAATCGAATGAAACTTGTAAGCATTATATTAAAATTATCTTTCTGTGTTTAATATCGTTCACCTCTACATGAATAGAGTTTTAAATTCATTGAGACAATACTTCCATTTTCCAAAATTCGTTTTTATGCATAAGCACACCGGATGAAGTAACAAAAATAAAAATCTCTTACACGAATATAATTACTTTTCAGATCAAGTTTTTGAAAGGAATTGGAGGTCACGATGTGGAGAATTTTATAAAACGAATTCTTCAAAGAACCATTGGTGGAGATCTAGCAAATAGCATGACATTTGGTGGAACAAAATCAAAAATTGCTTTCAAGGGGCACTTACTACTAAACTGCATTACGGGTACTGAAAATCTTATTCATACAAGTATACACCTATACGTTCACATGTCATGGGTTTACAGCTCATTTGTCCATTGCTTTTAGCTTCGGTCCGAAAGAAGCAAGACGACTCAGAGCCTTCTGAAGCAGTAGTTGAAAACTTTGTAAAAAAGTGGTTACTGGGATCCGGAGATCGAAATGGCGGCAGAGCAAAACGAAATCATAAACCTGCAGAAACGAAAGAGTAATCAATTACTCTTGCGTCAACCGGAGAGATCAAGACGTCGAAAAGTTGCACAAAATGTGTCAGCTATATTATCCGAAATTAGAGATAGGTCAAAAGTTCATACTAGTAAATTAAACGTAGATACAAGTGCAGAAAGAATTTCCCCCGACATTGGTAATTGTAGTTGTAATTTAATTTTGCATGACTACAATGATTTTGAAACTACGAGTCTTGTTTATTTCTCTGATAGCGAGAGTGAGTCTACTGAAGAATCCCTAAAAGAAAATTTAGCACTTTGGGCCTGTAAAAATAATATAACGCACAATTCGTTAGATTCGTTATTAAAAATATTGCAACCCCACCTAGCTGAAGAGTTGCCTAAATCTGCACGGGCCTTGCTGGAAACTCCACGAAATATTCACCCTGAAAATATTTGTGGGGGAGAGTTTTTTTATTTCGGAATTGAGCATAATGTCGTTGCAAGATTAAACAGCGGTTTAATTAAAGATTCCGTATCCGGCATTAGTTTAAAAGTCGGATGTGACGGCTTACCAATCAATAAATCTAATAATAGGCAACTTTGGCCTTTGTTGGGTATATGTGTTGAAGCAAAAAATCAGACACCATTCTTGATTGCTTTATTTGAGGGCAAAACTAAACCAAAAGATTTAAAACTTTATCTGGATAAATTTGTTTCAGAAGTTCAGTTGTTGGAACAGAGGGGAATTTCTTTTGGTAACAAACTCTACAGTTTCAAAATACATTGTTTTATTGCGGATGCTCCCGCACGTAGCTTTTTAAAATGTTGCAAAACCCACAATGGATATTTTTCATGTGAGAAATGTGAACAAGAGGGGGAATGGCTGGGCCGTGTCACATTTCCTGAAATTGACTCCAGACTTAGTACAGATGACAGTTTTAAGAGCCAATTTCAGGAAGAACACCACACAGCTACCTCACCTCTCGTCAACGTAAACATTGGTCTAGTGTCTGGGTTTCCTCTTGATTTCATGCATCTTGCATGCTTGGGGGTCATGAGGAAGTTACTAATAGCTTGGGTAAAAGGTCCCTTAAAAGTTAGACAACCTGCCCGGATTGTTGATAGGATTTCTCAAAATTTGATAATGCTGATTTCATTCATTCCTAAAGAATTTGCCCGAAAACCACGACCCATAAGAGAATTAGATCATTATAAGGCTACAGAGTGGAGATCGTTTTTGTTATACTATGGAGTCGTTGTACTTAAAAATACTTTGCCCACAGAACTTTACAAACATTTTTTGAAGTTAAGTTGTGCAATATTTATACTTGCAAGCCCAAACGCTAAACATAACGCATTAAATTGCTTAGCAGAAAAACTTCTTCAACAGTTTGTGACTGAAAGCAAATCCCTATATGGTCAAGAGTTTATGGTATACAATGTACATAATTTAATACATTTGGCCTCAGATGTTAAAAGGTACGGTAGTTTAGATTACTTTAGTGCTTTTGATTTCGAAAATTACATGCAAACACTAAAGAAAATGGTTCGATCTAAAAAACATTTCGTTCAGCAAATTGTTAATCGTATCACCGAACTGGAAGGAAATGTATATAAATCAATAAGGCCATTATCACAGGGATTTATCTCTAAGTCAAATAATAATAAGTTCATTCTCAATAATGTTTTGCTATCTACTCTTGAGGGTGACAACTGTTTCATGACTAAAGATTTTCGAGTTGTAATTTTAACAGGTTTACAAAATTGTCCCAGTGGTATTGTTACATGTAAATATTTTATTAATTTAAGAGCTTTGGATGATTACCCCGTAGACAGCAAATTTTTATGTATCTATGTATGTCATGGTACGACAACTGCTGTGGATATTCCTATTACTAGACTTAAGCAAAAATGTGTTCTTTTGCCTAATGTAGACAATATATCCGAATTCGTATGTATCCCCTTAACATTTGACTTGATTTTTTCATAGTTATTATTGTTTACATATGCAATTTTTACAGATTAAAAATATTAATCCACTGTTGGAATTCTATAAATAAAGGAACCTGCCATGGCTAATTAATCGACATGCAATTACACACTAGCCATACCACTTCCATCGATGACCAGCATAATTCACTCATTGGTTCCTCATAAATAAGCCATCATTGGCCCGATATGTATAAGCCATTATTGGGCTGATATTCATAAGCCAGTCTTGGCCCGACATCCAAAATCATCCGATAGCCATGACAAAAGAAATTGCGAACCGATCTAGGCCCTGCAATGTTTCTTGAATGGTACCCTGCATTTGACCGTACACGTACCCGCAAGCAACCATAACTATTAGCCAGCACTGGCCCATTAACGCGCCACCGGCCAAGCCCAGTTAATTTTCAGTAACGGCAAATGCTCGAGGCCTAGTACTGGCCCATGAATTCGTGGTTTACTGGGGACTATTCAAAAACTACGCTACATAAATGATCCGCTTTCAATGATGAACCCTGTTTCGAAATTATATTAAAGTGGCATTTAAATTTCTATGAAAAGTATCTTAACTTTTCGGTTGGGCCAGGACTTTTGATATGCTCCGGTAATATAATTTTTATTTTTGTATAGGCGTTTTCAAAATCTTCACTGAGAATTTTCGCAAAAACCGTACGTTTCAAGCTGGTGTTTTAAACCGCTGAAGTAACTTCAAAATATCAAATGCCAAATTTCCGTCATTACATATTAACTGGCGTCAAAGCTCTTTTTTTAAATAGTACCTCTTGGAGCATAAAACTGGGGTTTTTATTGCAAAATATTAAAATTTCGTTTTTGGATTATAGTCAAACAAATGATTTCCTAATAAACCCTTACGCCAGTAAAGTTTATTGTAGACATTTGTTATTTAGAATACTCTGTGTTTTCATGTACTGTACCAGTCCTATTGTGTAATATCATAACTTGCATGGGTTAAGAGGAAAAGTATATGTATTATTTATTACTGCAAGTTCTGACATCAGTATTCACAATTTACAACCCTGTCAATTCTTTCCAATGCTGTGGAATCCAGAAAAACCGACATTGCTATACGTTTCCTCGCCCTGTGACCTCAGATGTCGACCCAGGTCAATGAAGAAAATTTTAGAAAATCTGGACTGGAATTTGTTACAAACTGGGGGAATCTAATATTTTATGAGTAACTCACCTATGAGGACAATAGGTGGTGGCAGTTTACATTGGTCACACTACATAGAGGAAATACCAGGCGCATATAGTTATTTTCGTGGAACTTGCTAATGTATTGTTGCATTTTAATAAATCCGGTGGGATTTGTCTCAGGAGTTTAGTTATTTTGTTTGTGAAAAAAATAAAATGGGAAGTCAAAATCGGGTTTATAAATCAATTGATTTTAGTTTTCCAATTTATGCAGACACTGTTTGACTATTTTTTAAACAATGAGCAATTGAAGCGTTTTTTTAAGGCTAGCAGATAAATTTTTAAAACAGCGTGAAAGTGACCATTTTGTTTTAGAAAACATTCCATCAAGTATTTCATTTGTCACTTATTTTACTTTCGCACTCTCTTGTCACTATTTGTAAAATTTGAATTAATTTTAAATTATTTGCACACACACACTAGGATTCAATTTGTTCTTATTCTCACCCCATATTGCATTTTACTTTGTAACTGCCAAAAAGACCAAGTATTTATTTGTTTTAACGTATAATGATGATGGACTATGCTCATTTACTATTTTAATCACCTTGGTATGATTTGTTTCCGAAATTCCTTCCATGATTAAGCTTTCACGAAGAATTTGTGAAAAAATTTTGCATTTGTTGCGCATATCCTTCACAAATCGATGTATGGTATCATGGGAAATAACTATGGTGGCGTGAAAGACCAAGAATTAAAAGAAACTTGCTTGACTCATATCTCGTTGGAAATATTTTGTCCTTTAATTGCCTTTCTGTATTCGCAAATACGAATTAGATATTGCTTTCCAATCTTCACTCTATGAGGATCATGTGGGCATGAAAAATCTTAAAAGCGGCATCGAAGCTCAAATTTTTAACAACTCTGAATTATCTGCATTTCCAATTTAAATGTCATACATTAATTCTTTTATGCGCCATTTATTTTGGTTAATTTGAATGTACAGAGAGACCATTATGATTTGCCCCGAACCCTCCAGCCCACAAAAAGGAGGGAGAAATAATTGAATACCCCAGTTTGTAGCAAATTTAATCATCTGAGACAAGCCCCCAGGATTAATCGTCTTATGGCGGATCAATTTGAACCTCTCGAAATATCTCAATAGCACTTGAATGAGATTCTGTTTGAATTCTGCTTACATGCCCTTCCCTTGAAGTCTTACATGACACATCTGGCTCGAAGTTCGCTCAATGAAATTATATTTAATTTTGGTGGGATATTTAAATTCGCCAATTTTTCACTGAAATTGTTAAAATATCTTGTTTTCGCCAAGAGATAGTTACGGATATTTCTCTCAGAACAAATTGTCTTTGAATTTCGATACATGCACTTTGGAAGCTTGTGAAATTCCAAAAATCGCAGTACATGTTCACCTGGATGTCGCACGTTGGTATAAAAAAAGTCTCATTAAAAACAGGTGCTTAATTGCTTTTAAATCTAAAATCGTGTCCCGAAACCGAAGCCTCCAAATTCCAGTGGGAATTGGGGAAGTTTTCTGCCAAGAAGAAATCATGTGAGACATCTTATCTTAACTCATCCCCAGAGCAATGCAAAATACTTGGTCTTTGATAACAAAAAAGAAAATAAAATACCTGAAGTAAAATACGGAAAATACAAAATGCAAATTCACATACCTCAGGCTATATTACTTAAATACAAATAAAAATACAATACATGGTCAGTAATTTGAAATACTCAAGTACAAAATGCTGTATTTTAAATACAATACGTTTCCTAAGTTATATAAATAATACTCTTTCTTTTCGGTTTCTGGAACATAAATAGCTTTACCAATCAACATTTAAAATCCTAATCAGATAGCTAATCAATTCAAGCACTACAAGTAAGACATGTGAAGTAACAAATTGTTTAACTGTTGACGAATAGGCCAGTTCATTATAATTATTACATTCCAAGTTGTATGACTACCGATAATCAGCTAATAAGATATTTTTCTATTACTATGATATAGTATTGATAATTAAACGTATTTTCAGAATAATTTTTATAAAAAGGAGTTCGCATCTGAAAATTACATTGAGTCGGTCGTCGGCGTATGTTAAATATCTTTTTTGAAGAAGGAAAATAGTCTAAGTGCTGTACAAATGCATGCGCGTTTAGAAAATATTGCCTCGTCAACGACGATATGCAATATCGAGAACATATTTGATGTAGTAATTAGGATTCATTCGAACGTATGTTATTCCATTACTAAAATGGAATTCTCACAGATATTGCACATCATACAAACTACATGGAATGTCAAAGCCATAATCTTGCTGTGGAAAAGTATTTTGAGTCAAATACTTAATTGAAATAATTACATTTCACTTGACAATGAGAGTAAGTACTTACTAAATACTTTCGTTATTACTGGCCCTTAAAATACTAAGTACAAAATACTTGCCCACTGCTTGCCAACTATAAAATATCAAATACGAAATACTTTGTAGTCTCAAAATACGTATTTTAAAATGTTGTATTTGAAAATACTGTACAATAATATCTATTTGCGGAACCAGTGTCAACAATCAATTCATCAATTTCTAGGATAAAATTCCAACTTTTCTTTTCTTCAAGAAGGAATTGTAAGAAACTTGGTACGTCCCCATCTGAACAAATTTTTACATTAATTAGATGCAATTTACAAATCAAAAGTTCGTGGTCATTGGTTATCAAAATTTTGTAACAACACATTTTGGGAGCGGTTCAGAAATTCGAAAATCTACAGTACAGTTTGAACTGGAGTTTGGCGGGATATTCTAAATCATGGACGTCTCGACAAATATACGCACAATCTGAATGTTCTTAATCTGAATGCTTAAAAATATTTGATAAACCTCATTCCCCTGTCCCTTGGCAAGCGAAAAATGCCGTAGGTAGCGTTTAATCTGTTATTCCGGTTTAGCATTGTTAGCATTCAATGCAGGCAAAGCTATGCAAAATACTTGGTCTTCGATGACAAAATACAAAATAAAATACCTGAAATAAAATATGAAAAATACAAAATACAAAGTAAAATACCTCAGGTTACATTGCTAAAATACAAATAAAAATACAATACTTGGTAGGAAATTTAAATTACTCAAATACAAAATACTGTATTTTAAATACAAAACTTTTCTTAAAATATCCACGTAATGCTAACTCTTTTCGATTTCTAGAACACAAACTTTTTAAAACAGTCACTTCAGAGACTATATATAAGACACGTGTAGTAACAAACTGTGCAACGGTTGCCGAATAGGTCAGTCCATTATAAATGTATTTTAAGTCATTTTGACTGTTAACGAAGTAACAGATTAATGTGAAATTTGTATTTATTAGTAAATAAATGTATTTTTGGAAAAACTATTATAAAAAGGGGCTAGTAACTGAAAATTAAATCAAGTAGGTCTTCGTCTTCGTCGTATCTTGAATGTCGTTGTTGAAGAGTAAAATGGTCTGCAGTAAACACCATGTGCACGTAGACCATTTCGCCTCTTCAACGACGATATACAGTATCGAGAATCTGAACATGTTTGATGTAGCCAAGGGATTCATTCATTCCAACGTATGTTATTCCAATGTGTAAAATGGAATTTTCAGACATTGCACATCGTATAAGCTGCATACAATGTCAAAATCAGAAATAGTACCAGTGAAAAGTATTTTGAGCAAAATACTTTATTTGAATTACATGTGATATTTCATTGAGAGTAAGTAAATACCAAATACTTTTGTACTTCCTGGCTCTCAAAATACTAAGTACAAAATACTTGCTTACTGCTTATCAACTTTGAAATACAAAATACAAAATACTTTGTGGTCTGAAAATACGTATTTTAAAATACTGTATATGAAAATACTGCATAGCTCTGAATGCAGGTAATGAATGACATATGTTGCTTCTGCAAAATGTTAATGCTGGCAATTACGGTTGGGCTTTTCGTATAAATAATTGTAATAGTCTTTCGTCAGAATCAAGCTTAAATTTAGTGAATTAGTTAACGCCCCCGTAACTTTAACGATCACCTATCGTTTTTCTGGTCTCATGAGCTGATCATCACAACCTTTTAAAATTTAATATTTACACAACTCTGGATTTAAGGCCAAAGTCACATTAAAAATGCGGTAGTATTTTTTCCACATTTTGCTAATGAATTATCTTTAGGTTATACTGACACCATAATTATAATTTTTTTGTACAGTAAGTTATGAAATCTTGTAATTTAATCCCAAGATGTAACGTTTCTTACACTCACAAAAATATTAGCTTAAATATATAGAGTGGCGTTGAAGCTGGAAAATATTCAAATTTCGTTTTTCGATTATAGTCAAACAAATGTTTTTTTAAGAAAGCCCCAAGCTGGTAAAGTACAGATTTGTTATTTAGAATAATCTTGTAATTTCAGGTACTGTGGTCCTAGTGCCTAATGCCATAACTTCCCTAAGGTAACTGGAATAGTAAAAGTAATATTTACTCTAACTTCTGACCTCAGTTTTCACATTTTACGACCCTTTCGATTCCTTCCAATGCTGTGGTGCGAAAAACCGACTTTGCTGGAAATTTCCTTACTATGTGACTTCAGATATCGACCCATGTCAATTAGGTAAATTTTAGAAAATCTGAACAGGAATTTGTTAAAAACTGGGGGGCTCTAATATTTTATGAGTAACTCACTTATGAGGACAAGAGGTGGTGGCAATTTACATTGGTCACACTACATAGAGGAAATACCAGGGGCATATAGTTATTTTCCTGGAACTTGCTAATTTACTGTTGCATTTTAATAAATCTGGTGAATATTTTTTCCATTTGGGGAATATTTGTAAAGGAACTAAAATGAGAAGTCAAAATTGACTTTATGGTGGCAGTTTACAATGGTCACACTGTATATAGAGAAAATATAAGGGACATATAGTTATTTTGCTGGAACTTGTTAATGTACACAATTTTTGCAAATGCAGCTTGAGTAATTATGTTTTTCCAGAAAAAGTACCTGGGGACTTTGGTTATGAGCGACATATCATTATTTTAAAGGGCATAAAGGCATCCTTTTTAAAAAACACTCCACCAATTGTAAGTATTTCATTTTCCACTTAGTATTTTATTTTCACACTTCTTTCTTCCCTATTTGTCAATTTTGCGAAAATTTTTAAATATATCCGCTCAAATTTTTAACTCCAACCTGTAATTATGATTTGAAGTTGTAAACTTAATTTAACGATTTTTGAACCAATTCGATTGTCAAATTCAGAAGGATCCAACATTAAGTGAACACGGGCTTTCAAAGCAGAAAATTAATTTCGAAGAAGGGAGAAATTTCAACTCACGACAGAAATTACTTCACGTCTATTAAGATTTGATGAAAAGAAAAAGCTGTTTACAACATCTGGTTCCACGATAATACTAGAAATATTTTTCGTGTGACAACACATAAAGAAAATATAAATTGTGTTAAACAAGCACTCCATTCCAATAATTATTAAATTTTATTAAATTTTAAATTTTATTGATTTTTCCAACCGTCCTTTACAAGTTTAGTTTAGAACGAAAATTGAAATGCAAAACCGACTTTCTCCAATTGAGACGGCAATTATTTATTTCATTTTGTATAATCTGACCTCACATAGTGCCGCTCATCCTTTTCCCCGACAGAATAGGAATCATACCTAGTCCCAGACCAACAGATTAACTTCTTATCGTATTGTGAATCTTATACATAAAATTTCAAGTGGCGTTTAAGTTCGCAATTTATTTCAACTTTCACTTACTTGCACTGGCAATACACGTCCTTCTATCTCATTTACTTTAAAAAACAAATTAACACCACAATTTCTAGTACGAATTGAGAAACCAATTTTGCAGGACTCAAAAATAGATCTACATCTTTAGCCTATTCCAGGAAGCTTAGTGGGAAATATCCGGTTCCCCCATGATTCGGTAAATTCCAGATTGTTAGAAAATGTGTTCCAGCCCTGTAGATCAAATTTATGGATCCAGGGGAAAATAACTAGAGATATAAGCCAAGTTATTTTTAAGGCTATGAATTGTTTACTCAAATTTTAAAATTTGTTTCAAGAAAACTTCTGACACTTTTTTATATTAAATGTCATTGTCGTTCGGAAAAGATTTCCTGATTGAAAATTTTTGACGGATGATTGAAACAACTAATATGATTACATAACTTTGGTCTCACAAGACCCGACTCGGTCAATTTTAAATAAGTCAGTTAATTTTGAAGAATTTTTTTTGCTAAGAGGGAACTATCTAAAATTTACCACCCCCCCCCAGGACAAACTGTTTTTAAATGAAGTAGTTCAATAAATTGAAACATTTAAAAATCATGTAAACTGTTGCTCAAAATTTTGGAGAAACGGATTTTTGAGCAACTGCGGACTCAAAAAATCCCAATTAATTTTAAATAGGAAGATATTTGAAAGCTGAAGAACATGGCCTACAGATACAAGCTGCAAACAAGGTAGACTAGAAACCAGCTAGAATAATGCCAACTGAAATTTCGAAATCCTAGACAAATTTTGGATATAAAAATTTTGGTGGGATTTTCAAAATTATTAATTTTTGGACTAAAGTTTCAAAACAATATTTGTCATGAAATAATTACATGAGACTATTTTACTTTCACAACAAACTGTTTTAACGAACTTGCGAAATACATGTTGCAAATCAAATACATTATGAGATCGGTTGTGAAATCCAAGAACTAGCATAAAAGTTTTTACATGTGTTTTGGCGGGATATTCAAAAACATGGACGTTTCGACAAATAAACACAACCGGAATGTTCCCTTCCAAGGTATTGTTTTTTTTTGTTTTAAATTCCTTACATATCGAAATCAAACATTTAGTGAAATTTTGGATTTCGTAGTAAAATCATTTTGGCGAGTTATATTGAGTTATTATTCAAAATAACTTTATAATAATTGAGTAAGTTATATATTCAAATTTTAAAATTTGTTTAAAAACGTTCAACACTTGCTTGTAAGAAATGCCGTTGACATTCAGAAGAGGGGTTTTCCAGTTTCGTGCATACATAGAAGAAAGTGGAGCGCAGTCCGTAAGAAGAAAAATCGTGGAAATTGCAATTCTTAAAATGTGTGTGAAAGCTAATCAAATTTCCAAAATAGATTACGGATCTAGTGAAAATCTTAAAATTAAATTGCTCTAAAAGACAATCAAAGGGAACAGACACTAGACTTCAATTCGTTCCACATTTATATTTTCCTGTTTTTAAGTTCTCTTTTCCGTCTTACCTGAGTCTTGTTTACCTTCTCCGTGATATTGAAATTTCACTGACACAATTTCTTGTGTGGTGTTCATTTTGAAACATTTTACAAATACTAATTTTATTTAATTAATTAATTAACAATTCGTGGATCTTATAGGATAGCATTTCATCACTTGTACAATTAGTATATTTATATCCAAGTTTATAACAAATATTTGTTTATGTTAAAAACGTTTGAAATCATTATGTACTGTGTCGTAAGGCAAATACTATTGTGGTATCAGTGAAATAAATTATTTCTTTCTCTCTCTATTTTACTTTCGAATTAAAAAAACAGGCATTAATAAATTTTACCATATAATGCTAGAACATGTTCATTTACAATTCAATTTCAATCACATTGGTGGAATCTGTGTTCGGTATTGCTTTCAGAATTATTTCTGAAAAAAATCTATAATAATCCCACCATCATCACCTGTCAAATTATTGCCTCAGTTGCATTTAAACTAACGCGTGAAAGACGTACATAGCTCTAAAAACACCTTCTTCACGTGTACATTTTTATTGGATTTGCTTTCACGTTTTTAGTAGCTTGGCGAATTCTGATTGGATATTATATTTGAATGCGTTCACGTTGAATGTCTCAATTTTTACTAATGTTTTTTTGGTGTTACTTATTGACCCAGCTTTAAACTTAAAATCCTGTAACTTTTCCATTGTCCAATCTTCCCACCAAAAGGCGTTCATAACAATGAAAAATCTTAACAGTGGTCTCGAAGTTCAAATATTTAACAACTGAATTCTCTACATTTCCTATTTAAATGCAACGCAGTAATTTTGTATGCAAAATTTGTTGTTATTAATTTGATTGTACAGAGAGACCCAATTGCCCCCAACCTTCCAGCAAACATAAGGGAATGAAAAATAATTGAATCTCACAGTTTGTAGCAAGTTTAGACATTTGAGACAAGTCCCCCAGGATTAACCGTCTCATGCCGGATCAACTTGAAACTCGAATAATCCGTACAACTTTTGAATGATATTCTATTTCAAAGCTACTTATGTGTCCTACAAGCTAAAATAATGCCAACGAAAATTTTGAAATCCTAATCAAAATTTTGGAGAAAATTTCAAACTCGTTAAATTTTCGAACAAAATTTAAAAATTATTTTCATCAGGAATGAATTATTTAAACTTGGAATATCTCCCTCAGAACAAATTGTCTTTGAATTTAGAAACATTACACTTTGGAAGCGATTGTGAAATGCGAAGACCCGCAGTACATTTTTATCTGGATGTCGTACCTTGGTTAATAAATTATCATGAAGAACAGGTATTAAATTGCGTTAAAACCTAACAAATTCACCGATTTGTTTTTACCAAAATGTCATCTTTTTTTTCGAGAAGAACTCATATGAGAGCTTGTCACCATCAGGGTGCGTGCGGTTAGTTAAAAGCTCATTTTCAAGAAATTTTAAAGCGGTTGCAATATCTAAAATACTTAATGCAAGATGCCCGTCTCTACGGAAAATGTAAACAAGTGAAAATGCATTATCCCAAAAGGACCTCAAAAATTTGCACAGAAATTTTTAAATTGCTCCTTTAAAACTTATATGTGGCTAGCACTACGGTCACCACGTGGAAAAGTGAGAATTGCCCGACTCGAATCAGTCGATATTGCAAATTGTAACAACGCCCTTAAACGTTTTGTGGGCGGATCATTCCCGAGTAGAAATGACAGGTCAGATTTACGTCTAAAAATGGAAATTGACGTTAGTTGACGTTGAACTGACTAAGCTCAAATTTTTGATCACAGATGCGATGTCCCATGAACGTCAACGAGACTATCACACATATTATCGCAATTCTCAACAAAAATACAACGTTCTTTTAACATCAAGACCTAACGTTAATCAATAGAACATTCACGACGTTTAGTTAACGCAAACTCCCGGCCAAATAACGACAGCAACTATACCAATGGTTATATTTACGTAAACTTGACGTAAATAATAGTGCCTCCTAGCAATTGCCTTCTATAGACACATTACATACATACGTCAAGCCCGGTCGTTAATGCAACGTTAAATTTTGGTCAAACATAGTAAACTCGGCACATGCGTATTTACAAACTGGTCGAGAGCGCTGTATAGTCCGAACTTTAAATGACTTGGCTTTGATCTGTTACTTTCCTGTAACTTCTAACAGCCAATGATTACTTCTTTTCGTCAATTATTTCAGGTAAACAAAACAAATTATTATTTTATATAAAAGTGTAAGTCGGGTGTATTATTTGAAGCAACGAGTTTTATGATAACAGTTATTATTAGAATGTAAATACTAAATATGTTCCTGTTTATCAAAGGTAAGTAATTTTTAAATGATTATGGTTAAGGAAGTATGTACTTGTAAGGTAACGCTTAATGTTAGCTATTATTAATGTTGAAGGGTAGGAAACCCTAATATTTATTTGGAATAATTATAGGGTTTCAATTTTCAACATTTTTAATATCTTATAGTGTGTCGCCAACACTATCAAGTATATCCCTACCAACAATCAAGATTCTTTCCAGCAAATAGTTTTTAATGCAGAAGGACAAATAAACAATAAGTAATTTAATTGTGATTTCGAAGCAAATAATGTCCTCAAATATTATAATTAGTTGTAAGTTTTCAATAGATGCAGATAATTAATTGTTGTGCCTTTCTTTAAGTTGCAACTAAATCTAAAAGCGAAATACTTCTTATTTTCAGGTTACATTTTGACGATCGGTGGACAGAAATTGAGATTTGGAATCAGGAATAAGGACAGGAGAATGCTGCGGACAACTTTGAATGATGACTTGTAGAGAAATATGAAATGCACTAACTATTTAATTATTTTTTTGGGATGGAATTTAATCAGTAAATTATATTTCAACCCACGTGAACAGGGAGGTTAAATTGCGTTGCATTAATGATAGTATTTGGCGTAAACCAGACGTTATTTCTATAGTTATATTTTCGCAAGGTGGTGACGTTCAGCTGTCGTTGTCAAAGCGGACATATTGTATTCAGCTGGACGCCACAACTGGACTTTGTTCTGACCAATTGACGTTAATTTTTAACGTACTAATAACCGTGCACTGACCAAAATTTCTACTCGGGTTGTATCCAGAGCAATGACTCGGGCCGAGCGGAATGTGTTAACATGAATTTTAAAATGTTATATTTTAATTTTCTGAGGTCAAACGGATCACTCTACGTTCTCCAAAATCAATGGAGTTCTGTCACATTAGTTTTGCTGCAAAACGTCTGACTTCACTGGTAACATGGGCTCGGTAATTACCGTGAGGATGGAGAAACAAACACGCAGGTGCTAACATTATGGAACGTTGTTTTACTTCATTCTTAAAACAAACTTGACACAGGAATATTGATTTTGTTTCTTCGATAGGTCCACTCATAGGCATAAGATAATGTGATTGTTTTACATTAAGCATTATTTTACAATTTCCATGTTTGTAAAGCCACATTTAAGCAATCTTAACAATGAGATGCATGTTTGGGTATTTACATCTAGTGAGTGGCGTCCAAATAAGAGAAACTAAGCTGTGACTAGGAATAAGCTCAATATTTATATTTTTTAGCTGTACGTGTTATAAATCAGTAGTAGGTATTAAAGCCTTATGCAGTAGTTATGTTTTCCAACGTAAATATCCTGAAATGTTTTCTACGTGACATTCTGCGTAAGCTATTGGTCACTCAAGGTCTTGTGCCTGACCGTGGATAGTACTATATTCAAAGTTTGACAGATTTAGTTTTAAGTTTTCATATTATTTCGTGTTCAAATTTTATTCGAGTCCAAATTTTGAATCCGAATTCAAGTTAGAATCGGAAACCCGTTTCATGATATTACGTTACGCCTCTATTAACGCATTCTTTAATTTCTTTTAGAACAGGCGTTCCACGTAACGTTTCGCAACGGCTCCTGCTCGGCTGTAAATATATTTCAATTGGCATGTAGATTAATATTCTATTTCGACTTTTATTTATTTTATTCTCCCCGTCAGTCTTGATCATTTTGGCCATATTTGTTTGAATCAGTAATAAAAGCGTGGACGTTTAAATATATTTGAATATATTTAAAATCCCAAAATTTCAATACGATATCAAGAACCAATTGTACTAGGATTCCAAAATTTATTTATCCTCTGTAGCCCAAGTGAGGAGTGGTAATGGGAAATATCCAGCTCCCCCATGATTTAGTAAATCCTTTTCCAGATTTTTGGAAATATGTTTCAACCCGCTAGTTCAAAAATTATGTATTCAGGTGTTAAGGAACTAGAGCAATAAGTCAGGGTTGTTTATAAAAAAGGACAAAAAAAAGTCTAAAAAAGGTGTAAAAAAAATCTATAAAAGGTCTAAAAAAAATCTAAAAAAGTTCTAAAAAAGGTTGATTTGTTTACTGAAATTTTAAACATTATTTTAAAATACTTCTGAACTCGCTGGTAGGAAATTTCATTTCCGCTCAGAAGAGAGATTTACCAGGTCTGTGCATAGCTAAGACTGACACTGTCAGTATGAAGCGAGGAGTCAGTTTGTAGAAATTTGCTGGAGCAAACATTTGCATCAGGACTTGAAAAACTTACTTGATTTTACAACAAGATTTTAAAATAAAATTTACAGTTTGGATAATTTATTTTTTACATTTGTCAAAAATGTAACAAATTTTAACATCAATTATTTGCAAATTAACAAAATCTTTATTGAAGCTTATCACATTTTCAAAATAAGCTAAAATTGTGCAGGTCTCAGTATTAAACTGCCCTATAAGATAATCAAAAGGAGCTAAACATTGTAACGCCTCATGTTTTGATATTTGATTATTTCTCGTTTCCGTCAGGTGATATGGGTGAGGAAAAATGACGTTTAAATTCGGGTTCTCTTTTTTTTAGTTCCACGTAAAATTTGTTTTATAAAGCGATTTAAGGTTCTTTTATTCGAAATTGTGTGGGATTTTAGGGGAGCCATTTGATAGGACCCTACGTTGAGAGTCGAGGGGAGACTCCTCCAGGATACCAAACAGCGTTGTAAGAAAGCCAGTGTCAGAATTAAAGTGAGAGATCGTCTTAGAACGAATAAGATTCCGTTTCATTTTTTATGGAAGATCATATCCGTTTATAAATATTTCGAAGCACTGACAAGTAGGAAATTTGATTGGGGTTCATTTTATATGTAATTACTATAAATGTATATAGAAATATTTTGGGGGAATATTTGTATTCAAGAAACGTATATTCCATACCTTTTAATTTACCTCTATCAGTGTTAAATTTCTTTATAATTAAGTACATAATTACTTTACTTTGAATTTTAAATAATACTGTTAAAGAATGTTTTCAATATTTATTTACAATATGGTTGATGAATAATCTATCGAGCAATAGTTGTAACTAGTTATAAAAAAACTCATTTTTCAGTTTTCCCAATTTTGGGCTTTCCGTCAGTAGGATCAACATCAAGCCAATGTTTTAGGAAGTTGAGGTCAAATATACGAAGTTGCTCTCCAGCGCTATTTTTAAATAGTCTTCTGCTCTGTAACTTTAACAACTATTCTCATATTGAGTTGCAATGGGAAATTATTTTTTGTTAACCTAGGGCGGGATCATTGCACTTCTTACCCTCACTACTCACTATTTGTTTTGCAGTTTCACTTCTTAGCTTATCCTGCATAAAAATCCATAGAGCATTCAACTGTGCTAAATAGAAAATCCAGCACAAAATTATAATTTTCCTGAATGCTATTTTACAGTGTTTCGTATGCTTCCCAGTGTAAAAGAGTCTAATTAGAATTAACTCCTTACTGGTAACCTTCAATTGTAACACGGCTGCTACGAAACTATATTTCAAGTGGCGTCAAAACTGTTGTTGAGTGTATTTTAACTTTCCGTTTCGGTCTGGTTTACTGCTATGTTCCGATGATCAAATTTTTATTTTTATTGAGAGTTTTTTAAAATTTTGGCTTTTAATTTCCTATAAAACCGTAAGTATATATGTACAAGATTTTTGTCTTCGTATAGGCCCTCAGGTTCCATGCGGAAAGGCCTTTTTATTTATTTGACTTTTTATGTTATTCAAAGTCCCCCGTCACTGACCTAAACATGATCAATGGCTTAATATTCACTGTTTTACCTACATTTCGTATACTATTCGTATAGGGTTTTGAAGTAACTTTACTGTTGTATTGACTTCATCTCTTGTCACAATTAAACATCGAATGGAACTGACAAAGTAGGTAGATATTAAACATACTCTTAGGAAAACTAAAAGCTTCTATGTTAGAACATTGCCAAACTTGGTCAAAATAGGATTCGCTTATTTTTTTAAACTGAAGCCTCTCCTTTTATTACGTGAAGTCCTCAACGAATAATTTTTTAAATTGTTCTAAAACTTTTTCGTGGCATAAATGTTTTTTTAAATATCTAAATGCTGTTTAGTAAATAGATGTTGTACAGGGTACTTATAAAATGGCAATTAAATTATTTAGGCTGAGCAAATGCTTGCAATTTGATATTGTCCTTGCTTATATTCATTTTGCTAGAACCCATTATTAAAGTTATAATAATTGACCACAAAGTATTAGCTATCAAAAATCCTAATTTTTGACCACGAAAGTGTAAATTTTTTTAGTAACCCAGAACGCTGTCAATGCATGATGGATACATCATTTTAATTAATTTTATGTCTGACATGTGCAGGCCTGGATAACGTTATGGAATAACGTTATTTCATAACGTTATTACCGGAAAAATGACAGTAACGGTTTTTAAAACCTAACGAAAACCAACAAAAAAAAGAATAACGATAAACGAAAACAAACGATAAATGTGTTTTAGTAAAAACCGAAACGGAAACGGAAACGGAAAAAATACGGTTATTTTAGTTTTTTTCTCACCTGTAAATGCGACCAGTACCCCTCCCTTCCAACTGTCGATTGAACTCAATGCAAACGTATACCGTTGGAATGCGTAGCTAATTGTAAACGTATTTTACATGAGTATGTACATATCGGTGCGTTGATTACTCACCTAGTGTGCATGAATTACTTATTGTTAGATTCGTTAAATTTGAGCGTATTTCGACTTATGTATTGTTAATTTCGTCCAGCGTATTTCGGTTTCTACTAATAGTGCTAATTGTTAGTTCCACTGTATTTACAACTTATGTTCCAAGGGTTTAAAAACATTTGACCACAAAAATGGGCACACAAAAAGTGAGCGTAGTTTTTCAACATTTTGAGTTCAGAAACGCTGATCAAACATCTCGCAGCTTAGTGGAAGGTTGTGATTCGATTGTTCGGGTAAGCACATAAATGCATAATGAATGTACTATCGAGCAGCCTGAAGCTAATGTTTCTGATGACGAGGAGGACCCGTTCGAAGTATTTCTGAGGAATAAAGACAAGAACAAAGAATCTGCATTTACGACTTCTGTTTCCAGCAGAACAGCATTGCTGGAAGGTTTAGCCTCATATGAGAAAATTCCGCGTGAAAAAAACAAAAAAGGTGTAAAGTTAGATCTATTCGAATGGTGGGCCAGTAATGGTCCCACTTCGTTCCGGTTTCCCTTATGATTTAGTAAATCTGTTTCCAGATTGTTTTGGCGGGTTAAATAAAAATATTTGTAAGAGTTAGAGTAATATTTTTCATCTCAAGGTCTCTAAATAATGCAAAACAGCGATGGAAACCGTTATAGTTTACGTTACCTGGGGATAGGGTTATTGGTAAAAACTGCTACGGCATCCGTGCTGTTCTGTTAAACGGTTAAAAACTGTTTTCCAGAATTACGGTTACAGCTTCCATGACATCAGTGCCTGTCATGGGGACAGAAAATTTGTCCCTGTTCCCATTCCCGTTCCCATAGTTCGGGTTTGGGTGAAAGGCAGAACACAATTCCCAAATTACACCCAAAATCTTGGGAACAAATGCGGCGCATCCAATTCAAATTCCCGTTCCCATTCCTGTTCCCAAAATTTAATTTTGGGTGCACCCAAACCCGCACCCAAAACGCTGGAACCCGTTCCCTCACCCGAAAAGGAATTTCACATAATCAATGATAAAAGCATTTATACAGATCAAATATGTATTGGTTTAATTTTTGCTCATATAATATAATACACCATGAATATAATAAATAATTTAAATAATTTACTAAGTACATTAACTTACTAGCATTAGTTGCACTTGAAAAGTGCTTTTGAAGAGTTGGATTCAATTGTAAAATGAGTATACACAACTTATTGTTTCTTTTGTTTGCTTCGGCATTATCGTCGCTAAAGAGTTGTTCCAAGTCTACTATATACTAGATCCATTCTTTTCAGTTTTTACTGTGAGAGGTTTTTATAGGCACCGAACTTACTACAATAAGCAAACATTTAGCTAGTTTGACTTAGGTAAATTATTCTGTAATTTTAAGTTACTTTACAACCGCGAAGCATAACATATGTACATATATAATTTATTTTTATTATCACATTACATCACATGATGTAAGATGGTTTGTTCAAAAAGTAGCTGTTGCCTCTAAAGTATAGTAACGACTCAAACATAGTTGGTCACACCACGCCAATGTAAATCAATCATGTAATTAATGCTATGCTCGCAAGATTCCGCTGTACACGGGTACCCATGAACATAAACGGGTTTTAGAGCATACCGTTTCCGGTCCCAATGGGAACAAGTCCCATTCAGCCTGTATAGCACCCATTCCCATATGTGTTCCTGTTCCCACATACTATAACTGGAAAAGTTGTAACCTGTACCCACAAGTTGGGGGCAAAACATTTTGCACCCATATCATACCCGTTCCCGTTCCTGCACCCATTCACCCTGATGTCACCCGTTCCCATGACAGGCACTGAATGACATACAGTTAAACGGTTAAAAATGGTTATAAGAATTATTTTTGCGTCAATTTTTGCAATCATTGATATTTTTCGAAAATATTATACAGCACACAATAATAGAATAGTACTGGTGGCTCATTGTTTAAATCACAATTGACAACAATTGAAATTATAGTAAACATGTGGTGCAAAACTCACCCCTGTTATTGAATCACAGCCTTCCACTAAACACCGGGAATTGTCTTCTTGAAGATTGTATTGTAAAAAGTCGGTCTTTTTTCGTCCAATTGCTTTCGGTATCTGGTTTTGTTTCATCATTGTTTTATGTGTAAATAATTACATAATTTAAATGGCAAAGGAATGACTTTCTGTAGTTGCTTTGCATTTCTATTCATGTATGTCATAAGGAGAGCAAGTGTTGAAAGAATTAGTTCAAGTGAAACGAAATATAAGCGTTTTGTCTCATTTGAAATCAGGCTTAAGCTTTATTGGAGCTTACAAGATGGCAATGCATGGGATTTGTAAAAACGGAAAATAACGTTAATATTTTTGGTTACGGTTTACGTTTTTGGTTTTGCAAATCCAACATTTGGGTTAGTTTTAGTTCAACGTTATTACATATTTTCCGTTTCGTTTTCGTTACTGTAAACCGTTTTCCCTTTTTTCCCGATAATAACGTTATTCAATAACTGTATGAATAACGTTATTCATCCCTGATTTAAAATGTGTAAATTGTCGATACTAATATTTAAGCGTCAAGATATGCTTATATGTATTTCTGAGCACTCTTTTGCGATGTTTTAAAAACACCGCAAAACTTGAATTAAAAGCAAAAATGCTATTGATTCCGTTTTTAAACTTTTCAAATGCTACACAAATATTTAATAATAGTCCTTTGGCTAAATTTCCCTAAAGATGTTTTTAGTAATTACTCCAAAAGATTCACTCCGCGTTACGGGCAAAGTGGTTGATTCAGATATATAGGCCTTCTTTATCACATTTAGTTGCCCGACTCCAATCGGTCAATATTCTAACAATGTTCATCAACGATTTGTGGGCGGACTCTGGTACCGCGGACAGCGCCACTGTAGGAGCTGAATGTATTAACATCTATTTATATGTGACCTATTTAAATTTCATGAGGTCAGACGCATGACCCGACGTTTTCCAAAATCAATGGGGTTATGTCACTTTAGTTAATCTTTCACTTCAAAACGTTAATAGGTGATATGGGCTCGGAATTTATCGTGAGGACGGACAAGCAGACAGAGACATCAAAACGACTACTCTATACAGCTTTGTTTCACTTCGACCCTAAAGCTTGCTGACACAGGAAGGCCGATTTTGTTTGTTTTAGAGATGCAGCCACAGTTAGTGATGTAATATTGTACTCGTTTAGTTTTGTACTTTTGTATTGTTTTTGTCTTTGGTACAAAACTAAACAAACAATATCCATTTTCGAGACACAAAACTAAAACTAAAACAATACAGGAATTGAAAAAAACAATACAATCCAAATTGTATTGTTTCAAGGATTTCTAGAGCACATAGGAATTGATTTGTGTAATTGGAATCGTGAAAAAACACGTCAAAGCACAAAAACTGGGCATTGACTAATTATCGGTAGATTCGTCTACTATCGCCCATATAAAATATATACTTACATTGAGTCTGTCATTCTAGTGTCATGTGACCATTAATGCGCCAATAAAGTCAACCATAGGTGATTTACTGCTAGTTACACACCAAGTTTTATTATAGGTCATGCGCCCCTTAAAACCGTATTCTGTCATGAGACTATTGGTGACCCAATAAGGTCAATTTGAGGTCACATGACCTTACGGTGTCACTAGCAGTCACATGACCTCAGATTGACCTTACTGTGTTGCTAATAGTCACATGACTTTGACTGTCACCATATTGATTATTAAAGGTTGTAACGGCTGAGGCCATTATATCGACCAATAAAACCCTATTATTATTATTATTATTATATTGATTATTAGACGCCACCGATAAGATGTACTAGTTGTAGGTTACATTTAATGTGGATTAGTAAGGGAGCGTTCACAAATGACGTCATCAAGATAGTGGGTGGGTGCTAACGGGAGATGATGATGTTGATGACGCAGTGGTAGGGTGGATTTGGCCAAATGATGACGTCATCAACCGACGAATGTTACCAACGATTGTTTTGCTTAACCGTTAAAAGTTTTGGTCGTTTGAATCAACCTTACTTGACTTAAACTTGTGTGAATAGGCAATTTAAAATAATCGCTTTAAAAAGAATTAGAAATTCAAACTACAAGCCTAAAGCGTACCGATACACCGTTTCACATTATCCAGGAAACCGTTTTTAGGACGAAAAATTCGGGAGATTCTATATAACATTCGGTACAATCCTTTATTCCTTTAAAAGTACCACCATAATTCCAGTATAATAAAAGGAAGCTGAAAACAAATCTAACTAATGCAGCTTCGCGTGAATTAAATGAATTCCGAAAACTTCATCGTCACCCATCATGGGTTGCACAATTGAAAATGCCATGGAAGTTTGTGCATTTTTGGCTTTTTGATAATTTTTGGCATATTCAGCCTAGTGCAGACATTTTGGGCATTTTTGCCCCGGTTTTTTCGATAAGACCCACAAATTCGGCATAAAACCCAGGGCATTTTTAATTGTGCAACCCTGGTGATGATGACGTCATTACATGGGGTGGGTGCGTCGTTTCATCAAATGATGATGATTGATGACAAGTGTGTGACTGGGTGCCTAAAAACCAGTATTTTGGATGACGTCATTTGTGAACGCTCCCTAAGATGTCATGAAAAAGGTCATGAATTAAATCAACACAGGCTAATGACAATTCAATCGCATCAGATGTGATACCAATGAATCGGTACTGATCAATAAAATTGGCTAACCGTATGGTTTAAATGTTGACCTGGATAAATCTAGTCTGAGTTCGCGGGTAGACAACAAAGACAAAAGACCTAGTCTAACAAACGAACTATGCTATTTGTAAATGTAGTCTTTGCATAGGGGACATTTCCACATCGATGAAATAGGTGGTAAAAGCCAACGGCTGAGCCAATTGAAAATATAGATATACAGAGCCCACGCGTCTACTCTATCCATTCTCAGTTTAAGCAATGGTAGTGAATATTGTTTATGAAATTATGTTGTTCTGGAAATTACAATGTGGTTATTACAGGGATTATTCACAAATAGGTTGGTGTCACAGAATTGCACATTTGAAAATTCGACCGTCAACAGATTCAATGCATCTCATATGGGAGATTAGTCAATGACTGGTTTTTTGATCTTTCACGTAATTTTTAAACAACTAAAGTTGCACAAATCAATTCCTACGTGATCTTGAACTCAGATACAACTATCCCTTTAGCAAATTTCAAGCGTCTTCTAGAACCTTAGAACAATACAATATAGATTGTACAAAAACAAAAACCAATCTGATAGAAGTACAAAACAAAACAAAACTCGGAGTACAAAACAATATCTTAGTTGTACTACTTTTGTACTTTTCGCCAAAGTACAATACAATACTAAAAGGACAAATTACAGCACTAGCCACAGTGACGAAATAACATTGAGTGTATAATTTACTACCCCAAACTCAGTAAACGAAAGCCTAAACTCTGATAGAACTGATTGTGCATTTCCTCAAGATCTTCTTTCGGTGGCGTCAAACTAAGGGGAAATAAGAAGTGACTAGAAAATCTATGCCAAAAGCTTTACGAGATACAAATCAGTAACAGGTATTAGAGCATGATGTAATAATAATTATATTTTTCAATATAAACATCCTGAAATGTTTATCTCCATGACATCAAGCGTTAACAGTAAATCAATATAACGCAGGTATTCACCAGTACGTAGTGCTATATTCCAAGTTTGATTGAGTTAGGTATAAGTTCTGACACTGTTCCTAGTTCAAATTTTGTTCGAGCTCAAAGTTTGAATCTTATATCTTATTTCAAAAAGTTATGAAACAATACACAAAAATTTGGATAGACCTGTTCATACAAGTCATACCTTGATCCGTAGTATATTTCAACTGTCGTCGAAATTTATCCTAAACGTATCTTAACTTTCTGGCGTATTTACATAGTTCACGATTTTTGATATTTTATGAAGATCAAGTTTTCATTATTATTTAGAAATTTTTAAATTATTGCCTGAGATTTTTCCCACAGCGTAACGTTTGACCAGAATTTATACTTTAAATATCGTCATTAGTTTTCGCCAACGTGGAATCAACTGATTGTGAGATTTGTCCACCCTCTCAAAACAAATGACCTTAAAATAAGTCTTTAAATAGAAAATTTCAAATTCAAGCTCACTGAGTAGGCTTACCCTATTTCATTACTGTGATACGTTTTGGTTAATGTATGAAGCTCTACATAGTTCCAGAAGTACTAAGGATAGGATCAAGTGCGCTACCTCGTTCGAGCTGTTGTGGTAACCCGGAATATAATTTTGATTTCGATTTTCCGGCTACCAAAATTTTAGGGGTGAAACTGTCAATTCATACGAATCAACTTAGATTTTCTGAATTACTTACCGTAGAGCCAAGTGCTTTATCTCGTTTGAACCACATTAGCAACCCCGAGTCATATCTTCAATAGCTTACGGTTTTCACAATTTTAATCGGGAATTTGTTTAAACACGATAAAATTTGATCTGTTTTTTGACACGACATTTTCTTGCCTACAATTTCATAATCCTAGCAGGAATTTTGGAGAGGGTGGTAAAATTTGCCCATTAATCATTACAAAATTGTCACCTTTTTTATCGAGAAGAAATCATTGGAGAGATGGAATTACTCATTACTCTATGGAACTTCGTTTCGTTTCGCCCCTAAAGCATGCTGACACAGGATGTCAGATTTTGTTTCTTTTAGGGACGCAGTCACAGTCACGAAATGATATTGTTTGCGATTTGTATATACTAATTCTGGGTCGAATACCTCGAAGCTGCTCACAATACACACCATTTACCGCAATAGCGTCTTTGAGTGGCGTCAAACTAACTGGAATTAAGAAGTGACTACAAATGCTTTGAATTCCAATATCAGAATATCATAGGCTTTACGAGATACAAATCAGCAACAGGTGTTAGAGCATGATGTAGTTATAATTATATTTTCTAATATAAACATCCTGAAATGCTTATCTCCATGACATCAAGCGTTAACAGTAAATATATATAACGCAAGTATTCACCAGTGCCTAGTGCTATATTCCAAGTTTGATTGAGTTAGGATTAAGTTCTGATACCATTTCTGTTAGAGCTCAAAGTTTGAAACCAAATTCAAGTTTGAATCGGAAACCAGGCTCAAATTTGTATGTATTCCATTATTAGCGAATTCTTTAATAATTGCCTTCCTTCAAACAATGCCCACGTTTGAAGTGAATCTGCTAAATTTAATGGGGCAAACGACTACGTTAATTTTCTGTCCAAAATGTAACATTTTTGTCACCCAAAAGTAATTATGTGAGATTTGGATATCTTCCTCAGAACAAATTGTCTTTGAATTTTGAAACAACACACTTTCGTAGCGATTGTAAAATTCGAAAAAACGCAGTTCATTCCCAGCTAGCACTGGAAGAACATAATGATTTCAGTGGCACTGTAGGGTACTATTCATAATGATAACAGCACTTTTTCATTATGAAATCAAAACGATGCAACTATGATTCTGAAATGTCCGCTTATTCGGCTCATTAAGCTGTCGTAATGACATCAAAGATATTTCGTGCGTGCGGGGAAATTATGAGCAGATTATGAGGCAACATTGCTTCCCTCTAACAGTAATCAAAGAATGTATTCCCTTGCTACTACTACTTGGTGTACGGCATATACAAATTCGATAGCAATTAGGCAGTACAAACTAAGTTACAGCTAATATACATATTAAATGAAAGCAAAGTCACAATAAATATAACGATTGGAAATAAATATTTTTTAATTAAATATCTCCAATAAGACACTTCGTCCATCTACACACGAATTCCCTTCCACAAAAAATATCGCAAGTGTAAAACACTCTCGTTTTAAATTATAAAAAGAAATTACACTCAAGACAGTATTGTAACTGTATAAATGCGAGGCTCGAGAAACATGAATTTTTGTTGATTGCACTGATGAAAAATTTAAACAAAAATATTGTATGTTGAATGCTCTTATTAAGCGTGTAAGGTGTAAGTATGTATACATTATCCGCATTTGTATATGCTTAACTCACTTCACTTCAATAATTACCTAAGTCTACAATTTAGTCTAGAAAACCAGGAAACACTGAATTCGTGAGGTATAATAAATTAAAATCCACTGTACCTTATTCACAATCTGGTCACACAAATTGACACATTAAGATAATTTAGTTCACGTTTAAAAATGATTACTTCTAACAATAAGTGAATTAGGAACGATGAAGGCACACCACTAATAAACCAACTAGGAATTGGCTAGTTAAGTTTTAACTTTAAAAGGTTAACTGGTGATGCGAGCTTGGCAGTTATCATGAGGAGGCCAGACATCAAAATGATTACACTTTGGAACACTGTTTACCTTTGCCCCTTGAAGCAGTTGTACACAAGTGATAGATTTTGCAAAATGTAGTCAAACTTCTGGCGGCAAATTGAAATTCACAAATTTTTCGACTAAAATAAAGGAATTGTTTTCACCAAAAAGGAACTATGTGAAAAACGGTATTTCCCCCTAGACAAATTGTCTTTCAATGAAATGTTGAATTAATTTCATTTTAAATTTGATAGCAATTGTGAAATTCGAAAAACCGCAGTCCATTTTGACCCAGATGTCGGTTAATAATGCCTGATTAAAAGATGCTTAATTTCTTTAAAAACTAAAATCGTTTCTTTGAAATCACGAAACCCTAGAAGTTGAAAATAAATACAGGTCCGATCTTAACCCAGTTTCATTGTTTAAGTGCAGACCAAACTCGACCGTAGTCCGATGTAAGTTCATATTTACAGCTCGATACCGCCCAAAAACCCGACCGGGTTGGGTTTGAGTGTTTGACGAGGTCCGAATCAAAAAGCATTTTTTTAACTGCATTATATTTGGCAGGAAATTACAAATGTTAGGGTGTACTCACATAAAACATGTTTTGTCCGTACCCGTAAAAATTTTCTCTGTTACGGAGAGACCTCTCACATAAGTTCAGACCGTATGTAATTATTTACGTGAGTGTGAATGTGAGATGTCTGTTCGTAAGCGGTTATAATGTTGTTTCCGTTTAGTTCCTTCCGTGATTCGGACAAAAATATTTACGGTTACGGAAGGAACATGTTTTATGTGAGTACACCCTTAACAATATTTATTGAAATCATAAAATTTGTATTAAAGCACGTCAAATTTTCAAATTAGGTTAAAGTTCTAGTGTAGTGCTCGGGTTTAAAATGCTTTTTAGAATAATCAAAGGGAACATACATACATGTGGATTCAATTTGAACGAATCCTATAGTATTAATATTATATATTAATATTATTACTATGAATACCAAGTCTATATAGACTTCAATTTGTTCTCACCTCGTATTTTTATCTTGGTCGGTATAATGAATCCATTTATTTCAGTTATCCGATTTATGTAGATATAGCTCAAATAATGTTGGTGTTATATATAACTATATTTGACTATTTTCTCCTGAGGACGCACCAGCGAGGTTTCTGTAATAGGCGGGTGATAATTATTTGAAACTGTGTTAAAGTCAATATTTTTATAATAAACACTCCATCAAGTACTTCATTTTTCACTTGTACATTTACAATAATTCGCTTGTCATAATTTGTCAATGAATTTTAATTGGGTTTTAAACTATTTGCACTGAAATTTTAAACACTAACCAGCAATATTAATTTGAAGTTGTGAGCCTGAAGGTAATTTTTTTTTAAATTGAATAGTCAGAATCAGAAGAACCCGAAGATAAGTGAACGCGTCTTTTCTATGCAGAAAATTTATTTCCAAGGACGGAAAAATCCCAAATTACGAAAAGCAATTCATTTATTTACCGTCTATTTAAGTTTAATTAAAGCTAAACGCCAGTTACCAAACAATGGTTTGACAATACTAATGTACATGCAAGTATTTTTGGTAAGACAATAAATTGATAAAAGTTGTTTTGAAAAACACTTCATTCCTAATTAACAAATTGGACTAGATTTTTAATTGAATTACATTTTCCAAACTTCCTCTACAATATTAAGAAGCAATTTTAAAAGCTAAACCCACGTTCTCCAATTGAGATTGCAAACGAAGTTTTAAAATTTATTAAATTAATCTGGAAGTAACAACGCATTAGCTACTATATAATATGTTCGTGCCAGTGCTTCTGTTGGGGACAAAATTCTTGTCCCGTCCCCGTCCCGTCCCGATATTTTTTAAAAACCTTTGTCCCCAGTCCCGTCCCGACAACCGGGACACGGGGACAAAAACCATGTCCCCGTCCCGTCCCCAAAAATTTATAAAAACGTTGTCCCCGGTCCCGTCCCGAAAGTCGGGACATGGGGACAACAACCTTGTCCCCGTCCCGTCCCCAAAATTAAAAAAAATATTGTACCCGGTCCCGAAAATCGTGGAATGTGAACAAAAATCCTGTACCGTCCCGATAATTACTGAAAACAGTTGTCGACATTCCCATACTGAAAATCGGAACATGAGGAAAATTTCGTACAAAAAATATTTGTATCAAACACATAAAAAACGCATTTATAGAATCGTGGCTCCAAGATTCTTCCTGACCTTTTTGAGCAACAAGCCTCATTTTCTACAAAGGTGAAATAGTGTTCACAGAATAGTTTACTGATGAGCATTAAAGCTGAAACGTTATCCTTGTTCTGCTATGCTTGCTCGTCCCGTCCCGTTATATACACGACCAAAAAGCATGTCCCGTCCCAAATATAGTGGGGACAATTTGTTTTGTCCCCGTCCCGTCCCTGATATAATGGGGACAATTTTTTTTGTCCCCGTCCCGTCCCCGATATAATGGGGACATTTTTTTTTGTCCCCGTCCCGTCCCGAATATAATGGGGACAATTTTTTTTGTCCCCGTCCCGTCCCGAATACGACATGGGGACAATTATTTTGTCCCCGGGGACGTCCCGTCCCGGTCCGTCCAGTGTCCCGACGGGACGTTCCTGTCCCCGGCAGAAGCTCTGGTTCGTGCGTCCCAAATAATATTTCAAGTGGCGTGTTAAGCAATCATTTATTTGAACTTTTACTTAATGGTAACTACGCGCTTGTTTCGTATTTAAAAAAATTTAACCCCCTCCCATTTCTGGTAAGAATTGATGAACCAACTGTCAACTGTACAGGGAGTCAAAATGAGATTTACGCTTTCAGTGGATGTCAGGAAGGTTATTAGGAAGTTTCAAGTTTCCCCTTGATTTAGCAAATGCTGTTCCAGCTTGCTGAACAATTTGTTCCATTCCACTACCTCAAAAATTATGGATCTAGGGATTAAGAAGTTTATAAGTCAGGGTTCGTTTTTGGAAAACGTCTTTAAAGTTTGAATGGTTTACTCAAATTTAAAAAGATGAATGTTTCAAAAAACTTCCGACACAGTTTTCTAGAAAATGTCGTTGTCGTTAGAGAGAGAGACTTGACAGTCCCGAACATACGCTAAGAAATTTTGACACGGCCCGTAAGACGAGGAGAGTCAATTTGGTGAATTTAAACTGAAGGAACAAAAATTTGCAAAATGACTTGAAAAACTAAGAGTGGATTTTACAATAACAATTTAAACAAAAATTCTCAGTTGAAGTAATTTAAATCAGTTATTCCTAGAATTTCAGCAAAAACTATTTCCAATTATTAAAACTTATTTTAAAGCTAATCAAATTTTGAAATTAGAATAACGATGTAGTGCAGGTCTCGGGATTAAATTGCTTTTTAGGATAATCAAAGTGAACATACATGTGGCTAGAATTTGTTCTTAACTCATATTTTGAATTTTTATTTCCGTCACTCATTTTCAATACGTCACACAGAGACACAAAATAAATAACGGTTTATTTGCAAATTTTTCGTTTTTAGTCTAATTGATTATGCCACTGCGGATTTTATTGGATGGGGCTTATTCAATGGCGTTAACCACGCTTATATATGTATTTACAATTCAGATTTCAAATTATGAATAAATATATATTATAAAGGACAATTGTTGGTATTAAAATGAATTAGCACGTTGTGCAATTATTAACGTTCGATTTTCGAATATCGTTTCAAAGCATGAAACAATTATCCAAACATCTTGGATGGAGCATCTTGCATTTTGTTGCTGCCTTGCGAGTGTAATGGTCTAATATGGTGTAATACGTTCCTTCCAGTATATCGAAACGTCGCCGCATAATAAACCAATGCAATTATAGTGAAACTAGAGTTAAAGTAAAAATAACCTTTAAATTACAGCACCTGTATGTAAGTAATTTAGCTAGGTTTGACTCTTTATAACATCAACAGGATGTTATAAGGGTATGTTTTTCACCTTACGGCTTCCAAAAGCGTCTTTATAAAGGAACTGACTTTATAATGTAGCTTAGGAACTGCTGTAGGAACCAGACATGGAAAACGTTATCGGATAACGTTATTGAAAGACGTTATTAACCGAAAATTTGACCTAACGGTTTTTGATAACCAAAACGGAACCCGATACATAAAAATTCAGTTAAACGAAAACAAACGATAAACTGGTTTAATTAAAAACGGAAAATATACGGTTATTTTCCGTTTTCAGGCAACTGCAAAATTGAACTGTATGCTATGTCCTGTTCGACAACTTTCACCAGCGTGGCGGCACATTACATGAATACATAACTGCAGTTTATAGTATATCCGTGAATTGGAGTAAACCTCAGTTTTTTTCCTTCTACACAATGTCCTGCTTCAATTGTCAGTGTCCAAAACCTTATCGTACCTTATTATTAGCACCATTAAAACATATTTTCATTTATGCTTATTGTTAGCCCCATCAAAGCATTTATTCTGACAAGAGCAACACTAAATCTAGTGCACATATTCGTTCATGATGTTATTTACAAAGATGGGCAGACAAAAGATCAGTACAGTTTTTCAATATTTTGAATTCAGAAGTAAGGAATAAACATCTCCGTATTTAGTGAAAGTTTGTGATTCGGTAGTTCGTGTAAAACCTTAAATTTTATAGCGAATTTATAAAGATATATATTGTTCAAAATACAGTGAAGTGTTGGAAGCTTTTTCCAGTTATGAATTTATTATGAGGGAAAAAATCAAATTGGTTTTAAATTTGATTCATTCGATTGGTGGACTAGCAGTGGTCCAGCTTCGTTGAAAGTTGTAGCTAGAGTAAGTATTTATCTCCCATATACTCGTTTTAGTGTCGAACGTCAGTTCTCAGTCCTGGCATTTGTACTCTCTGAAAGAGGAAGCAGAACGAAGGACCGAGTGCGGAACGCCGTTTTGTTCCTCCGAACCAAAGGATTTTGAATATGAAGCGAAACATGGTTTTATATCATTTTTCTTAGCACGTATTAGGTGTTACAAAATTAAAGGAAAAACTTAATACAGCTAAATATCGTTTAAGCTAAATGAGCTGTGAATACCGTTATTAACCGTTTAACGGATTTTTTTTTGAACAAAAACCGTTTTAACCAAAAACTGTATTCCGAAAAACCGAAAACAAATTCCCAAAAACGTTTGACTGGCAAACGAAAACCATATTTTTCGGTTTGCAGTCTGATTTGAATAATTATTTGCATGCGTGGTTGATGACATCGATTAAGTCAACTCCAAGAAAATCCTATTTCCAAACGTTTAGATAAATTTTCGCACCCAGCAAAGAACCGTTAGTCATAATTTAAAAGAAATTTCATTTTTCACTGTTTTAGATTTTTTGTAAATAATTTGATGTCTTATCAAAATTCAGAAAATATGCAATTCAATCATGACCTATGTTCTTGGCTCTGTTTGTGATATTATTGAAAATAGTATTATTTATTAATTAATATTAATTATGATTATTATTACGCCGTTTCCTTATAACGTCACATTTAGAATTTTATAGATGTCGTTATAAAGAGAGCCGACTGTTTTTTAATGATTCACATTGAAAAAGAAACATAAGAAAATAGCATAGCTGAAGCAAAAAGCACTCTTCACATAACGCAGAATCAAAGCTAAACAGAAACAAACGCTCATAAAATTTTCTGCAATATTCGCTTATAATTACTTTTATTACTTGGATTACTTACTTCATATTTGGACCATCTCCTACCCCTGTCCCTTTGCTAGTAAAAATGTCGTAGATAGGCCTTCAGATGTTATCCCGGTTTAAGATTGTAAGAGCATTGATTTATGGATGCATTGCTTGACATAGCGAGAGTCACGTTTAAATTTAATGTAAAATTGTTGAACATTCCCTTAACTTGAACGATTGCCTTTCGTGTTGTCTGGTCTGATGAGCTAATCATCACAAAATCTTTTATAATTTAATGATTACATAGCTCGGATTTAAAGCAAAAGACTCATTCAAACATGCAGTAGTATTTTTTTCACATGGTGTTAAAGAATAATCTTTCTGATATATTAAAACAAAAATTATAAGTTAATTGTATAGCAAGTCTTGAAATCTTGTATTTTGATTTTGGAATTTATCTTATGACAGTGCCATGAGTAATTTCAGGTCGGACATATAAAGTGGCGTTGAAGCTCTTTTTTTAAATAGTACCTTTTGGTGAATAGCATTCAGGTTTTTGATTGAAAAACATTCAAATTTCGGTTTTGGATTATATTAAAAAAAATGATTTTCTAAGAAAATACCAAGCTAGTAAAGTTAATTGTATAGATTTGTTATTTAGAATATGTACACTGTAATTTCAGGCGCTGTATTGTCCTAGTGCGTAATGTCATAACTACCCTGGGGTAAATGAAATAGTAAAGCATAATTTATTACTCCAAGTTTCACAATTTAGATCCCTGGAGATTGCTTGCTTTGCTGTGGAATCTAGAAAAATTGACTTTGCTTGACGTTTCCTCACCCTATCATCTCAGATATCGACCCAGATCGATGTAGTAAATATTAGAAAATTTGAACAGGAATTTGCAACAAACTGGGGGAATCAAATATTTTGTAAGTAACTTGCTTATGGGGACAAGAGCTGGTGGTAGATTACTATGGATACTATTTTGTGCATAGTAAAAATATCAGGTTAATACAATTGTTTATTGTATTTTGCTGGAATGTGCAAATTTACTGTTGAATTTTAATAAATACGGTGGGATTTGTCTCCGAAATTTATTTGTGAAATATTTGTAAAGAAAATTAAATTGGAAGTTAAAGTCGAATTTATAATTGAATTGTTTTCAGTTTTCCGATTTTTTCAGATACAGTTTGACTATTTTTTCCAGAAGAAACACCTGAACGGAAATGGATAATTAGTTGGAAGAGCGTGAAAGTCACCATTTAATTCATTTTTCATTTATTTTACTTTCCCGATTCCCTTGTACCGAAATTGTCAATTTTGATTGGACTTTAAATGATTTCGCTCAAATTTGGAATACCAACCCGTAATTTTATTTGAAATTGTGAACTTGAAGTTAACGTATTTTTGAACAAATTTTGATGCTCTTAAACAGAAGGATCCAATAATTATTAGTGAAGGCTTCCTTTGGAAGCAGAAAATTCATTTCGGAGGAGGGAGAAATTACAAATGACGACAGAAATTATTTCTGCCGGTTTAAGTTTGTTAAAACAAAATGACTTTCTAGTTTTACAATACTGATAGAAATAATTCGAGTAAAACAATAAAAAGTAAACATTGTGTTCAAAGAGCACTTCATTCCTAATTAATAAATGGAAACAAATTTAAAATTGATGTTACAAACGTCCCTTACAATTTTCAAACGAAATTGTGATATGATAAACCGATATTTTCCAATTGCGATGGAAACTGTTTAATTCATTTTGTTTAATCTGAATGTACAGAGTGAAAAACCATTTGTGCCTAAATAACGTTAAGCATTTCGAGAGCGAAGAATTCAACGTTACATTTGTTCTACATACATTCCAAATAATTTTCAAGTGCCGTGTAAATGTAATTTGAACATTTATTTCAACTTTTACTTACTGGCATTCACCCTCTCAGTTTCCCGATTTTGTTCCTAGCTCTTTTACTACAGGAATAATAAAAGCATAAATGTTGTTGAAGAGGTATATCCACCCCCACAGATTCTAATACGAATTGAGGAACCAATTGCACAGGGACTCAAAAATGGACTTACACCCTCTAGCCCATGTCAGGAAGTGTAGTAGGAAACATCCAGATCCCCAATGATTTAACAAATCGATTTCCATATTGTTGAAAAAATTGCTCGAACCCAATTTCTCAGAAATTATGAATCCAGGGAATAAGGAACTTGACATGTAAGTCGTTGTTTTTGAAAAGTTCTTTGACGTTACATCTTCAAAAAATTTCAACACAACATTTCAACAATTCACATTTACAGCGACATCTGCCGACTCATGGACAATGTATTTTTAACGACCAATCCGACTATAGATGTCACTAGCATTACTTCCCACTTTTTGTAATTATGAATTTGTATGTGTTTAATTTTAACTCATTTAATTTTCTGAGGTCAAAGAGATGTCCCGATGTTCTTCAAAAACAATAGGTTTCATACTTTTTATTAATCTGTCTCTACACAAAGTTTGAGCTGTACCCTTTGCTCTGCAGCCATATTCCGGAGTATCCAAATTAGGAACGTTAGTAACTGCCGAATATGCGGCGAAGTCGACCTACTTATTTGGAACATGTGTCAACCTTGGACACTGCCAGTTACCACTGGAGAGTATGTGGATCCTCCCAATATTGTGCTAATAATGGAGGGACGACTTCCACACGCCGGAATGTGAGTGAAAAAAGGTCCGTACAAATACTAAAGGGGAAATATAATATCCGGACTAAAATTAGTGCATGGAAATCTGCAGATGAAAAAAACGTTTTTGGATTTGTTTTTAAAAGATCGTAAATTAAAAAATTTTCGTTTTCCTGGCTTCCAGTTTGAAAACCCGTAGAGAAATGTGCCTAGAAATAGAGCAAAATTTACGAAGTGGCGTGCAAACACTATTTTTGTCTTCTACCTGTAACTTTCCTAATTATTCCCAATTATTTCGCAAATTAGTTTCCTATCAACCCTGGAGGTGATAGTTGCGCTCCTTTCCCAACTAAGGTATTTTGCAGTTCAGTTCATAACTTATCCCGCATAAAAATTCATAGAACAATCAAATGTGAAGAATAGGAATGCACTCACAAAATTAATATTTCCCTGTAAGCGACTTTACTATATTTATCGCAAATATTTAGGATACTAATTAGGACAATCTTGACGGTTTACCTAGTTTTGATGAGTAAGGTCAATCTGAGGTCATGCGACTAGTAGTGACACAGTAAGGTCAATCTGAGGTCATGTGACTATTAGTGACACAGTAAGGTCAATCTGAGGTCATGTGACTACTAGTGACACAGTAAGGTCAATCTGAGGTCATGTGACTACTAGTGACACAGTAAGGTCAATCTGAGGTCATGTGACTACTAGTGACACAGTAAGGTCAATCTGAGGTCATGTGACTACTAGTGACACAGTAAGGTCAATCTGAGGTCATGTGACTACTAGTGACACAGTAAGGTCAATCTGAGGTCATGTGACTACTAGTGACCCAGTAAGGTCAATCTGAGGTCATGTGACTACTAGTGACACAGTAAGGTCAATCTGAGGTCATGTGACTACTAGTGACCCAGTAAGGTCAATCTGAGGTCATGTGACTACTAGTGACCCAGTAAGGTCAATCTGAGGTCATGTGACTACTAGTGACACAGTAAGGTCATGTGACCTCAAATTGACCTTATTGGGTCACCAATAGGGTCATGACAGATTACGGTTTTAAGGGGCGCATGACCTATAATGAAACTTGGTGAGTAACTAGTAGTAAATCACCTATGATTGACTTTATTGGCGCATTAATGGTCACATGACACTAGAATGACATACTCAATGTAAGTGTATATTTTATATGGGCGATAGTAGGCGAATCTACCAATAATTAGTCAATGCCCAGTTTTTGTGCTTTGACGTGTTTTTTCACGATTCCAATTACACAAATCAATTCCTATGTGCTCTAGAAATCTATTACAACAATCACTTTAGTAAATTTCTAGCGTTTGTAGAACCTTGGAACAATACAATTTGGATTGTATTGTTTTTTTCAATTCCTGTTTTGTTTTTGTTTTAGTTTTGTATCTCGAAAATGGATATTGTTTGTTTAGTTTTGTACCAAAGACAAAAACAACGAGTACAATATTACAGCACTAGGCACAACCGTCATCCTCGGAAGGAGCCTTTGTCTGAGCCGGACGTATTAATATGTATTTAAATGTAAGCTATTCAAATTTCCTGAAGTCAAAACGATGGCCTAACATTTTCTGGACGGGGTTCTGTCACATAATGTGATGTTTCTTTGCAAATAGCTTGGGTTGATTGGTGACATGTACATACGTTATCGCGAGGACGAAAAAGCAGAATCGCAGACATCAAAACAATTACTCCTTCGAACCTCGTCTCACTTCGCCCCTTATAAAGCTTGACGCAAGGTTACAGTCTCCTTCTTTAAAAGGCGTACTCACCATCACGGGACACTGTGCTTGTATTCTCTTCAACTCCATGGTACATATGTATATGTATATATATTTACAATGATAGAGCTTACTAAGGTTCTCAACGGATCGGATATATCCGAACAGATACGGGTTTGGGTAGGATAAAACTGAAGATTATCCGATCCGATATTTATCCGAACGGATCGGTTTTGTAATTCCCATCCGAAAAAAATCCTGGATAGGATCGGATAGTTCTGCATAAAATATCCGAACGGATCGGATGGCGACCTTTTGTTTCATGGATAATCTGAGGACATCTGCGGCTGAACGTAATTTTGAAAACATGACCACTCTAATAATTACTCATTAATAATCACCGACAGGACATTAGTTTGGCAATTTCTCAAAACGTTTGTACTTTTTACAGCTCATGTAGCTTTTGTAGCAAACCTAAAACCGAACCTCACGAATATAATCACGCTGTCAAGTATTTATGCTATGACCAGAAATTCAGTCATATTTGAATTTCAGCTGCGTACAGTATTCTAGTTGCCTGTTCTTAGAGGCTTCAAATTGTTAATGGTATTTAGTAAGTTAAATTAATTTTTGAGAATATGTATCTGATATAAGAAACAGAAAACTTTTAGGTCTTAAATTATTTAAATTAAATGTTTTTCCATATATGCACAGTAAAATACGTTATAATCTAAAAGTATATTGTATTTAAAACTAAAAGCCAAACTCCAGGATCAATTTCACCTTCTACAATTATTTCGTGTATCCGCAGATAGGATCGGATATCCGCGGATAGGATCGGATGGCTCGTTTTTCGTATCCGATGGCTTCGGATAGGATAAATACGTCATCCGAAAATTTATGGATAAGCTTCGGATAAGATTATTTTTAATCCGATGGAAACGGATAGGATCGGATACGCTTCAGTTTTATCGGTAAAAATTCGGATCGGATAGGATACGGACAGGATAAGGGAATTATCCTATCCGTTGAGAACCTTATTAAGCTTACTACACTAGCTTCTTACACAATACTACCCATGTATAGTGGAATCAATGAGTAGCGTCAAACTACGTGGAAATAAGCCACGACTTGAAAGAAGTTCAATAATTACATCCTCAACTTTACATGTTCTAAATCTATAATAGGTGTTGCAATATAAAACCCTGAATGTTATCTACATTGGGTGTAAAATATGGGTAATTAAAGTGTGTATAATACTGGTGCGTAGTACTGAGTAATATTGTAAGTTTGGTTGAAATAGGTTCAAATTTCGATCTTAATTTAGGTTTAGATTTTGGTTGAATTCAAGGTTTGAATCGGAATTCAAGTTGAATCGGAATTCAAGTTGAATCGGAATTCAAGTTGAATCGGAATTCAAGTTGAATCGGAATTCAAGTTGAATCGGAATTCAAGTTGAATCGGAATTCAAGTTGAATCGGAATTCAAGTTAAATCGGAATTCAAGTTGAATCGGAATTCAAGTTGAATCGGAATTCAAGTTGAATCGGAATTCAAGTTGAATCGGAATTCAAGTTGAATCGGAATTCAAGTTGAATCGGAATTCAAGTTGAATCGGAATTCAAGTTGAATCGGAATTCAAGTTGAATCGGAATTCAAGTTGAATCGGAATTCAAGTTGAATCGGAATTCAAGTTGAATCGGAATTCAAGTTTGAATATGAATAATTCAAGTGTATGGTCCAGTAGCTGAACATGTATCTACTTATAATTTGTTTTACCAAAAGTAAATCCTGATTACCTCAAAAAATAATAATTACTCCGACGCTAAATAAATATCAAACAAATACATTTTTGTTTACTACCTGCCGAAACCGCTCGGAATTTGCAACAGTTGTTCTGTCCGTCTTCCGGACGACATGATATTGCGCACATGTTCCCACACATGATTTTCTGAATATCTGACGCAAAATTTATAACTAACATGGGGACCCGTCACTATCTCAATTCTCGCTTAACAAAATCCTTTAAAGTACAAATTCGTTTCTAATGGGATAAACACTGTATGCTTAATTAAAAGCAATAAGTTTAATTTAGCACGTGTCATTGGAAGCTTTTGAGGCGCTAAATATTTGAAAACGAATAAAATCCTAAGTTTGGAATTTACAAACAAAATTATGAAACTTAATGTGAACCCGTTTTCATGGAACCAAATAGAATATATCTCAAGATCACAAATACATATAAATGGTGCTGCTATAATCCCTCACTTTAATGGCAATGGCAAGTGTATTAATTAAAGTGGTACTAGGGTAATGACTTTCTAAGCTGTACACTTGGGAAAAATTGTTACTGACAAGTAAACATTTTTTGGTGCCCCCTTCAGATTTTCGAAATTCCACCGAAACTAGTTTGCTCATACCCTGAGTACCACCTGAAGCCACACCTGCCACCTGAAAAATCCTTGATAGTTTTTTTTTAAAAACGGCGCGAAGTCAATTTATCCCGAATTTCAAAACTACAAATTTTAAATGTCATTTAACATGGAGAATTACAAGTCTCACGTACCCGCACCTTCAAAAAGTTGAAGTTTTTTGTCAAACGTTTTTCCGTATTCCCCTACCTTACTACTTCTCGGCCAACAATATAATCAACTAAATGTGTACATTAACGACACTAAGGTTAGGATTAGCAATTGATGCTGACTAAAATATTTACGGTTACGGAAGGAACACATTTTATGTGAGTACACCCTAAATTGTAAAATCTAATTTTAAAGTACAATGTGAATATTTGCGTCCAGCCAACAAATATCACGAGATTAAAAACGTTAGTCTATTAACTTTGATTTTTTCCCGGTTTCCTGTATGGTTCTTTCAAATTGTGTTTCTTCACCAAAAATTAATTCAGTGATTGAGCACAGGGTGCTAAGTCAGTAAGGTTAGGAGCGACATGACAAGATGTCACAACGTGAGCTAGTAAATCTCAGGCTTACGTTCTCCTATGAAGGCTCTTAAGCGTAAGTGTTTATACTCCACTATATCTCCTGGTGATTATAAAACCGATGGGGAAAATCTTTTAGATTCAATTAACGGAAATAAATACAATTAATTATATACCTTTCCCCAGTAAAGCTTCTGCAATTTAAATAAAATTATATTTTACAACAATTATTTCCGATTATTCAAAATTGAATGAAAGCTTATCAAATTTTTAAATCCACTTCATAGTTTAGGTTTCAAATGCTATACTGGATAACCAAAGCCGATTTAGCTGCCAAATCTGCATTCCCCGATAGAATGAGTTGTGTGGCGTCAATGCTGCAATATTTAAAAATACTAAGGGGGCAATTTCAATGTTCTAAATTTTATTAAGCACAAGTATGAATTCCCTGAGCAATCTGTGTAAACTGCACATAGACTCAATTTTTGTGTCGTTTTGAAATTAACTGAATCCAAAGCAGAAATGAGCTCCAGTCCCAAAAAAACATTATAACAAACATGTAAAATATGGGTTGAAAAATTGCTGAAACATATTGTTTTGGATTCAACGCCACTGGCTTAATTACTTGACTATATCAGCGTACTCCGCTATCCAGGTAGATGTGTTGTATGAATCATACATTCAGTCTCCAATAGTTAAGTCATTAGAGTCATACAATTTTTACATACAATTTCATGCGCTATTCCATGCAAAAAAAACAAATCATGGAATCAACAACCTATACAAATGGGTTGACGACGCTCTATCTATCCATCGACTGAAAATAAACCTGATGTATACAACAAGGTTATACCTGATTTGTACCTTTACCTAATGTTGTAATATTGTTTTCTGAACAAACCTAAACAAACAATATCCGTTTTTGAAAATCAAACAAAAGTAGAACATAATAAAACAGCTATAAGAAAATACGGTACTATATGAAACAAACTGCACCAGTGCAGACAATAACCTTTACAAGGCAAACGTCAATATTCAGAATGTTGGATTGGTTATCTGATTTACTGCAATGTTAAATTCTCCCCATGGTATTCCATCCCATTGAATAACACACATGCCAGTTGGAACTGCAAACACGTGTTATCCTGGGATTGTAATTTTTTTCCCAGTTCAAATCATACATGGAAAACGTTATCGGAAAACGTTATTGAAAAACGTTATTAACCGAAAATTTGACCTAACGGTTTTTGATTCTGAAACGTTTTCGGAGGTTTTAAAATTCAGTTAAACGAAAACAAACGATAAACTGATTTATTAAAAACGAAAGCGATAACAGAAACGGAAAAAATACGGTTAGTTTTCGTTTCCAAGACACTGCAAAATCGAACTTTATGCTACCTCCTGGGCGCCAACTGGCACCAGCTTGGCGGCGCATTACATGAATGCATAGCTGCAAGTGTCTAAAACCTTATCGTACCTTATTACTATTAGCACCATTTAAACATATTATCATTTATGTATGTTTATTGTTAGCCCTTATTGTTATTCTGATAACAGCAACACTAAATTTTGTGCGCATATTCGTTGATGGTGTTATTTACAAAGATGGGCAGACAAAAGGTCAGTACTTTTTTTCAACATTTTGAATTCAGAAGTAAGGATCAAACCAGTGCTCGGACTGGGTACAGAAACCGTGTACCTGTACCCATACCCGTACCCGATTATCGGGTACGACAAAATGCTGTACCTATACCCGTACCCATACCCGAGTACCCAAGTAAATAATTTCAGTACCCGTACTCATACTTGAAACTACAATGTAGTACCTGTACCCACAATTTACCCGTACCCGTAATATACCCAAAACCTGTACCCATACCCGAGTACCCAGTGTTTGTACCCGGGTATTACTAGGGTACTGAAAGTTTGGCGATCAAAAGTGCCCAAGAAGACATTTGCCTGTTCAGCTGAAATTTTTCGTACTTTTCTATATTTTTCGACTTTCATTAGAAATGTCCGGGATTTTGGAAATTTTCCGTAGGCGTTAAGGGTATCCTATTTCAAATGGTTTAAAAAATCATTTAAGGTCATTTATGATTTATTTTAACACTGACGAAATTCAAATGCTACTACGTCAAAATATTAACTTACTGAATGAAATGAATTGTGTTCTCGCGAAATGGATATTGAACAATTCTTGTATGGGGTTAGAATAACTGGGACGAATTCTTTAATACTAAACTCCATAACCAAAAACTTGCTTTTAAACTTCGAGAACATGAAACATTTTTGTATAAATATTCACTGCAATAAATAATCAAAGTGTCATAAAAGCCCAGGATTGAAATTACTCAAATTGCCTGAACAAAATGCCTCGGCGTTGTCAAATTGGCAATCCTAGGTACTTGTAGCATCAAGAAACGGATCTGGCTCGAAGCTAATAAATGTATATTCATTCCGAACTTATATCGTAAAACGTCTTTAAATAATTTTAATGTCACGCCCCCAATGAAGCTAATTAAATTTAATTAGCTTCATTGGCCCTACCCCCTGAAATACTTCTAAGTTGAGCTTCATTCTTTAAGCCGATAAACAGTTTATCTATTTCTTTATTAGATCTGAGAGAAATCATTAGAAGCGGTCGATTACAACGACCACGTAATCATAAATGAAGCGAAGCCACTGGGTATATCACTTACGCAAGTATCTGTATACAAAGAAACAAGCAACTCAACGGTTGGCAGGTCTTATTGTTAGACATAGTAATCCATCCCAGCAGGAATCCTTGAAGTACCCAAAAATACTCGGGTACAGCACCAACGGGTACGGGTATTTTACATAGTGATACCCGTATCTATTGGGTACTACCCGATTGTCATTGAGTGAGTACCCATACCCGTACCCGTACCTGTACCCACTTTAATGACTACAATCCAGAGTACCCGGGTAATACCCGCGTACTTGCGAGTACTCAAATCCTGTACCCGGATAGTACCCATACCAGTACCCATACCCATTTACCCGAGTATTACCTGTACCCAGTCCGAGCACTGGATCAAACATCTCCATATTTAGTGGAAGTTTGTGATTCAGTAGTTCGTGTAAAACCAAAATTTTATAGCGAATTTATAAAAATAAATACAGATATTGTTCAAAATACAGTGCACTGTTGGAAGGTTTTTCCATCTATGACAATATTATGAGGGAAATAATAAAATTGGTTTAAAATTTGATTCATTCGATTGGGGGACTAGCAATGGTCCCGCTTCGTTGAAAGTTGTACCTACAGTAATTATTTGCCTCCCATATACTCACTTTCGTGTCAAACGTCAGTTCCACTGCATCACATGGATACAAAAATGCTGTACCTGGACCTGGACCTGAACCCAAATAGTGGGTACCGGTAAAAATCGTACCCAAACGCGTACCTGATTATTTTGCAAGTATTGCGTACTTGTACCTGAATTTTACCCGTACCCAAAATTTACCCAATATATGGACCTGTACCTGAAAATATTTCCTACGTACCCGTACCCAATCAGGTACTTTATAAAGAATTACTATAAACGATTCAACATGATGATTTAGCATGATGACATTCAATGATTTACATCACAGCAATTACAACCTGGAAAAAATTATGCCTCGTCATAATTTTTGCATTACAAGACATCTTAATGGAACTATAACTTCTATACCATCTGAGGTATTACACCTTCAATAAATTTTCCACTTCTAGGTCATCCTCCATAACCATAATATCATTTAACGTCATTTTTACTGAATCACAAGTGTAATTTGTAATTACACGTATGTACCTATTGCTGGCGCGTTGTGATGTTGGTCAACCATCTCTATTGCATAACCGTATAATTATTGTTTTTCAAAATTACGATGCACTTCTGAAAACATGCTTAATGTCAAAATAAACCTGTAGGTCGGAGAGAGAGCCACATATTAATATTGTTGATGGTTGAAATAAATAATTTGTTTTTCTGTGTTGTTAACATTACTGGACGTGAAAATCATTTTCCCTTAGCATTGGATACCATTGTAATCTGCGCTTTTGAATCAAAAAGTTGGAAATAAATTAATAGCTAAAAAAGCTAAAACAGAAGTTGCTTTTGCGCCCTCAAAAGTTAAAAACAAGTTTTCTGGTTGGATTTGTCAAAGAATCAATATTCTGTTACTCAAAATGATGAAAACGCTTGAAACGACGAAAAGCAACGCCACGATATGTGTATAGTTCGTAGTCACCATAAAGTAGCCGAGTAGAAGCACCATATCTTTGTTTCAAAATAAGGTTTGATCTAACTTTATGCATTCCTAATATTCTAAAATACGAAATTCCGCCTTAGTATTTTCAACATGTGAGAATTTCTGAATTTCCTGGAATTGCAATAACTGTGTAACCAATGAATAATAAATGCAGCATATTGTGGGATTGCATAAAAATAAGGTATAATGCTGCTACTCGGCTACTTTATGGTGACTACAAACTATACACATATCGTGGCGTTGCTTTTCGTCGTTTCAAGCGTTTTCATCATTTTGAGTAACAGAATATTGATTCCTTTGACAAATCCAACCAGAAAACTTGTTTTTAACTTTTGAGGGCGCAAAAGCAACTTCTGTTTTAGCTTTTTTAGCTATTAATTTATTTACTGTTCAAAATCTGTCTAAATCAATATTATTTATATACAATATATCTTTATATCTATATCGAAACAATTTTATAAACTTTATTTACAATTTGACAGTGGTTTAAGGTACTGTCACTTTTGAGCGACAATTGTAAGTCACTTGTAATTACGCTGGTATATGAAACGTAATAATTGTAAATCATTTACAATTTCCTGTCATTGTCAGTCGATTTTTCCTGTCACTGGTCATTGTCACACTACGGTTTATGAAATCGTATTTCAATTGACAATTGACAATTTGTCACTTTTCACTTGTAATTGTCGGATTGTAATGTTTATGAAATAGGCCCCAGGTCATTCTTCCAAAGTAGTCCTAATTAGTTTCTTGAATATTTGCGATAAACAGAGGAAAGTCTCTTACAGGAAAATAATAATCTCTCTAGAACATACGCAGTGCTCAGAAAGATAAGCATATCTTGAAGATTTAGTATTAGTGCGTACGTTGTACTCATTTCGAATTGCTTTTCAACATTGGTTCGGTAAATATTACTATAGTGGCTGTTTATATTTATGCTGTCAAATCGATATTGTTTCAACTACGAAATTCAAACTGTCATTAAAGTTTTCATTTAAAATTATACAGGAACTAAATATCTTTTGAACGGCCCCATTAACACTGGAGTAGGACATCATATTCAAACGTTCTTCCAGCTTTTCACATTGGTACTTAAAATCATGTGCTTAATTTTTTTTTTAATCTCGATTGTAGAGCCAATCACGTTCAAATTTCGAGAATATTTCTCAAGACGTTCATGTTATTAAATATACCACCAAAATTTTCCTAAGGCATGAATTTTTTTGGTTTGCAATAATTATTAAATTTCTTGAAAACTAGATAGCTTTAAACTCACCACACGTACTCTAAGGATGGCCATCTTTCAATTATTTCGTTAATTGTGGATTTAGAACGACATTCATAGTTTTTAAATTTAATTGTTAGATTAATTTGGATTACACGCCGCTTTGAATAATTTCCATCTTGCTCGCTTGCTTCCCAAAATAATCATAACCCAGCCAAGTGACAGTGCTTTGATCAGGATAGATTTCTTTCACAAATAATCCTGAAAGCAATTCCGGGCATCCTACCAGGGATATTAATTATTGTGTAGCAAATGAGATTGTTCAAGCAATATATGGTAACATTGATTTTCTCCGTGTTTATTTGCACTATAAAAAAATATTAAAATTGTACCTTTAATATTTGTCAAGTATATTAGAATTGACACCCCACAAGGTATTTTTTCAACTCAAACTAAATCTTATGTACATGGTTACTGTAACTTGGTAAGAAGGAAACGAGAAATTAGCAAACATGAATCCATGAGGCAAGAATAAATAGAATTGTTGTACCCATTGTTTATCGTATAAAGCAATTTAAGGCTGAAAAATGAACAGTTTAGCCTGTTTTCAAAATAAGATTAGCTTTAATACAAATTTTATGAATTTGCAAACAGTTGTTGTTCAAATTTGGAACTTTTGACAAATTTTAAAAATAAATGATTCAAATTCATTCAACTGAAAATTTTAGCTTGAAATCTTATTGTAAAATCTGCTCGTTAGTTTTTCAAGTATTTTTGCACAGTTTAATTTCCCCAAACTGGTTCTCTTGCTCTAACGGGCCGTGGCCAAAACTCGAAACGTTTGTATTTGTATTATACACAGAACTGGAAAATCTCACTTCTGAACGTCAGCGATTTCTCATACACAGAATTCTTTTGAAACAAATTTCAAAATTTGAGTACACAATTCATAACTTATTTCAAGAATTTTTCCTGACTTATAGCTCTACTTACTTAACCCCTGAATCCATAACAAAGTATGAAACAGAACCGCGAATATCTCCAGTAAATAAAAGTTGAAAAAAATATGAACATTTAACGCCACTTGAAATATTATTTCGGATACGGCAAATCACAAACAGCAAAGTTCCCTCGCCATTTTGTGCATTGAATTAAAACGAAATGAATTAAACAACTGTGATTGTCATCTCAATTACAGAACGTGGGTTTAGCATTTAAAACTGTGTCTTAAAATTGTAAGGTACGTTAGAAAAATAATTTCAATTGACAATTAAGGCCAATTTATTAATTAGGAATGAAGTGCTTTTTTAAAACATTGTTCCTCTTTTATTGATTGTGTTACCCAAAATCTGCGTTGCACGTCCACATTTTCGTTACGTTACGATACACAGTTGAAACAAGTTTTAAAATTATTGTTAATTATCATTACATTACTGTATATTGTATGACAAATTCGGAGTTGCCGTTCCGTTACTACGAAACAACGCAAATGCACCAGCATTAGTTTCCTTTACCATTATCAAATATAACGTAGCCGTTACTTTCCGTTATCGTTATTAAATTGCAACGCATCGTAAATTAAAACGTCAAAAAATAACTATCGCCAGGCGACCCGGATATGCCGGAATTGTTAAGAAATTGCGATTATTGCTATTTTGACTGCCCAATGCAGATAAGATATCAAACTGCCACGAAATTATGCAAAATTTTCAACAACAAAATACTAATAAGATACTGCTAATTTAAGATATATTCACTTGCACACACTTCAAAATTAAGGGAGAGCTGTTGTAATATAAATAAACTATATTTTTATGAATCATAACAAAAGTACTTCTACTTATTTTAACAAATTTAATTTGGGTATAATTAGGATTTGCATAACCATTACGCCAGATGTACAATATATATGTATATATTTGGACTTTTGCTAGCGGCTTTACTGTCCATGATTATTTCTTATACAGTGCCAGTCAATTGAAGTTGGACGCCCAATGTTTTTTTGAATAACTGCTAATAACTTTTTACGCAGTTAAAGGAATCTTGTCAAACATTCAGGATTTATTTTCGAACATATGGGGATTAGATACTTGTACGTATTATTGTACACAGTACACCTCATACGCTGTAAAAAAATTTGAAATAAAATCGGGTTAAAAAATTGGTGTCATTTGAAGTTGGACAGCTGCGTTTAACTAATTTTTTACCTCAATTACCACTTAATTCCACAAAATTGAAGATATGGACAAGAAAAACGTGCTCATGTTGCATTATGTATGTATACCTGTATTTAAATGGTAGAAGGTTTACTGGGGAAATATGTATAATTAATTGTATCTTATTTCCGCTAATTGACTCTAAAAGATTTTTCCTACCAGTTTTACAATCACCAGGAGATTAGACATTACCATTGCACCCAATGCGAATAGTGAATAATGTAAGCTGAGAGGCACTATTGAGAATGTCAGGGTGCCTGCTTGTGTGGTTGGCTGTCCGAAGGATAGCTGTCGAAACAAGGGGACCAGGCTACTCAAATTTTGTGTAGGGACAGATTTTAAAAAATAAGGCGTCAGTTGGTTTTAAAGCACAAAAAGCTCAACAAACTAAATGAGATCACTAAAGTGGGAAGTAAAGCTGGAACTGTGTACCGTCAAATTTGACGTTAAAATAAATTGGTCACGAGCCGTTGGAAATGCCACTTGTACTCGCACATGCGTAATTTGAATATTATTGTAAATGTTTTTCAGAATTTATTGTATGCATATTCATCACGATCAGATGCTGGGATTTTGAATTAATTACACTCATGAGAATACACACATACGCTTTAGAGCGTTCACAGGAGAACGTAAGCTAGAGAGGTACTAGCTTACGTTGGGATATCCTTTAATGGCGCTTCTACCCTTTGAGTGACTTGGCACCCATTGCTAAATCACTGAATTTATTTTTGGTTCTGAAAGAAATACAATTTAAAAGAACCATCCAGGAAACCGTGGGAAAATTAAAGTTAGTAGACTAACGTCTTTGTAATCGCTTGACATTATTTGTTGGATGGACGAAAATAATCATATCATGCTTTACAATTACATTTTGACATTTAACTCTTGTTTTTAACTCCCTTCGCTTTCAAAACAAATAACTTTCAAGGGTAGCTTTTGTAAGAAAATTTCTCCCAGAATTGAGACTGGAGTACAAAAAAAATTTGTCCCATGGTTATTAGCATATTTCAAAACATTTTCTTGACAAACAATTACTTTCATCTTATTCACATCTACCGGCATATTTTCGGGTTATGTATCCGGATATGTGGATCCAATCAAATTTGCTACAAACCAATGCTTTGAAATATTCTTATATGGACTCAATATTACATACAAAATGGAATGAAATTCCCTTCTTCTATTATCTTTCACTTTCATTCCCGGCCCTGACTGTCGCTCAACGCTGTTTCGTAAGCTGTAGGATCGTGCCACGATTATCAACGGACCTATCAAAAACCTCGCCTTAAACCACATGTTCCATACAATTTCCTGTGAAAGAACCTTAAACAATTTTCTGAAATCAAATTTCCTTGAGATTAACAAAAGGGAACCCGAAGTTTATTTCTACTGACCCATGTTACCGGAAAGCAATTTTAAGCTGATTAGCATTCCGATTGAAGCTTGGATTCCAATTCAAACTTGAATTCGGATTTAAACTTAGATTTCGATTCGAACTTAAATTTCGATTTCGGGGGTCTCTCTGTGCATTCGAATTAACTCAATTAAATGCTACGTAAAAACTGACATTTAAATTGAAAATTTAGAGAATTCCGAATTGTAAAATTTTTGAGCTTCGACGCCACTTTTCCGATTTTTCTGGCCTGCGTTCTCTCTATGTACAAAGATATAACGGTCGCATGGTAGCATTCCAAATTATTAGCTAGACCAATAAGAAACAGTCTAAAGACATTTAGTAAAAATTGAGACATTGGAAATTAAATGGACAATCTCGTGAACACTCTAATTTAAAATTCAGTTCGAATTCGCCAAGCGACTAATAATATTTTTATGTATTATATTATATTATTTATATTATTTTTTCGCTTCGGAATAATAACGTTTTTGTAATCAAGGATATATGTGTGGATGTGAACTTTGTACTGAAGAAAAATACTCCAAGTACGGGTTCGCGTACTATTGAATTAATCACCCGAACTCGTATTCGTGTATTGGTTTAAGTACTTCGAACATGCTAGTACTCGTTCGGATACTCGTTAGAAATATACTCAAGTTTGAGTACAAAAACGTACACTGGACCAGCGAGTATCTGTACAAGTACCTATCTTAAGTTGATACCGTACTCGACCCGTACTCGGACTCGTACTCAAAACTCGAGCATCTACTCGAACTCGTGAGGAGCTATAGGACATACCAAGGAGTAAATTATCGGTGGGAGCAATTCTTATAAACATTTTTATGGAAATTTAGCCAAAGCACGGGCATCAAATATTTTTGTAGTATTTTAAAAAATAAATGCAAAGTCTAGGCATTTTTAACGAGCTTAATGTTTTCTTTCACGGACGACTTTCAATTTTTAATAACTTAAATTAACCCTTGGACTTGGAGAAAAATGAAGTTGCTGGTTAGACATGTGTTTTCATTTTACTTTAAAATAGAAACGCATGTTCTAAAACCTTGCTATGCAATAAAATTGTTACTTGTGAGTTAATTTATCCTATATATTATTTTTTAGTGTCATTTGAAAAATCAAAATTCTAAATTAACACGCGTTTACTTAGTTTTACGAAGTTTGACCACCGTTTGTTTATATTCATATAAACAATTATTGTTTATACTTTAACGAGGATCCCGAATTTAACCGGATGTCCTGGATTTGTTTTCACTCTTTGAAATTCCATAAGGTCAAATTTGTGTCATTCAATCAATACCACGGAGAGAACTTAACGTTGGAGCAAATGAGATTATCTAAATTTCTTTTAACCAATGGAAGTATTTATAAGCTAATACTGTGGAAAAAAAAAAATTGCTTGTACCAGGTTACATCTGGTACCGTTCTACGTATGTGGAGGGTGCTTTATTCTTCAGCGATTGTGGTCAGGCAACTGTCACTTCGCCACTTGGTGACCTTATTGCTTTCAAATGATTTTTAGGGGAGCAATTTTAAAATTCTGTGGAGTCGTGCTCTGTGCAAGCATTTTGGCTCCTATAGAGATTACATTTTTCATATAGAAGGACACCCCTCAGGTAATTGTAAAATCGCACCTGCTTTGTTAATTTAGTTTTTGTCCACCATTTAACTGCAAGTACAATTTCATCGATAGCCCGGCATAAATTATCAGTTGGCGTCACTATTAAAAATATTTTAAGGAAATGTATCCAAAGCACTGGCAGTGCAACAAATGCAAAATCTAAACATTTATCTAAACACATAACGAGCTGAATTTTCCCTTTAACAGAGGGAATGGTTAATTTATTGTAGCTTGTCAACCCAACATAAAAACAATGTAATGTGATGTGATGTAAGAGCTTTATTACGCCAAATCATCCCAGTGTAGAGCACTGATTCCCAGTGACAGGCAAAAATAAAACTAAGTCAATCCATTCAAGGAAGTTTCGATTTGCAGTTATTAATTATTTTGAATATTAGCTCTTCACTAACCATATGTACTCTGAGGGTGGAGATCTCTACGATTATTTCTTTAAAACGGTAAATTCGATCACCTAACCGAAATTTCCACTGGGATTTCGTGATTTCATCGAAACGATTTTAGTTTTTAAAGAAATTAAACATCTTTTAATGAGGCATTATTAACGGACGTCTGGGTCAAAATGTACTGCGGTTTTTCGAATTTCACAAAGTTCCATATCCAAAATTCCAAAGTGTACTTTTTCACAATTTTGAAGACCATGAATTCGATTTTTAACATTTATTCAACATTTCATTGAAATACAATTTGTCTGAGGGGGAATACCGATTCTCACGTAATTCGATAATAATTAAGAGTCCTGTGGTGGGTCGTCCCAGTTGTCAGATGATTGATTCTAGGTGACAAAATATATCATATCAAAAAGCTCGTCAAAATTTACGATTGTTTCCGAAATTCTCAGTGACAATTCAAAAACCACGAAATAAAAACAAAAATTTGAAGCTGCAAATCACAATAGTTGAATAGGAAGCACAATGACTACGTCCGATTTTGAAAGGAAAACAAACATTCCCATTGCGAGTCAAGATAGGAATAATAAAGAAGGTTACACAACAGAAGACTGTACTTAAAACGTCAATTTGGACGCCACGGCATATATTTGCCCCCTGGTGACCCACGTGCAGGTCGTGAATGATTTTGAAAGGACCAATTTTAAAATTACACCGAGCAGGAATCTTTTCTAATGTATTGGATCCTATGGAGATGAAGCTTTTAAATGTATATATCTACTAGGGAGGCCAGTTATCGCCATTCATCTCATATCGCAATTATCGTTCTCGGGTAAATCCCAGTTTACGATATATCGCCTATCGGCGATATATCGGACCTTACCTTTGTTAAAACTAGATAAGCTAGGGAAATTTATAACGCAATAATTTAAAAGTGATTCATCTAAATTTATATCAGAACAATACAGTTAGCAATAAATTAACGAAACCTGCAGGTTATAAGGAAGCCTTCTGCAAGCTTAGGAAAGGTTACTTTTATATAAAGTAACAAATTTAACCTCTGCGTCAAAGAACAAATCCGAGCAATCCTCCAAGTCAGATTGTGCGGTCACGAAACTAGCGTTGTTTCAGAAACATCTTCTGACACGTATTAATCTTGAACAACCGAATTCGGTGACTCTTGACCTAACGTGATACTAAGTATTACTTTGAGTTGGTATTTCATACCTAGTGTTATTTTCCGTAGTTGGTATAAATCTGTTTCACATAGTTAACACAAAGCCTTAACTCAATCTTCTCTTAGCAGAAAATATTCCCAAACCTGTTCTCTGTTTAAATATTTTCCATGATATTCGGCGTAATCCTTCGATTCATAAACTTTTTTTTTAATTCTATGCCTTTTACACCCTTCATCGATTCCGAAAATCTTCACTAATTATTACATTACATTATTGTTATTTCATTAAAATACATTGTCAAACCGGAAATGAGGACTGTTCGCATAATTATTGTTGATGCCGGTAATACATGTGTACAGTTGTTCATTGTGCATACATGAAATATACATACAAAGTATGTTTCTACTGAAACAGCTTGTACAGCAGCGCTGTTTAAGCCAGTAATTCTTGTATGCCATTTAGATGAATCCCCTTGTATTATACTTATTAAACCGCGCTACCGAAATCACATTAGAAAAAGGTCAAATGTATGGAAATTTATATTTGCGAGACACCGATATTCTCGACACATTTGGCGATTTTTATCGCAAGTTATATCGGTGGTAAAATGGCGATATTTCCGAGAATATCGTCTCGGCATTATCGTATTTGGCATCCCTAATATCTACTTTTTTTGAATAGAGATACATCCCGCATTAATATTTAAAAAAGCATCGCGTAGCGATGCTTTAGCCTTTTCCAGGATGAGTCGGACGGCAAACATCAGCGCTCCCAAATTCGTTGTTATAACTTTGCAATACATAACATACTGTAAATAAAACAAGTACTGGGAATTTGCTTTCATCGGAAACTAAATAATATGAAGGAAATCTCAATGGAGTCAAGGATCGGACACACGGGCATAAACGGAAAGTGATAGGGTCGACTAGACCCGCACTAAAAATTCTGACCCCGTCCGTTCCTGTCGTGCAGTGCTCGGACTGGGTACGGGTAATACTCGGGTAAATGGGTACGGGTACAGGTATGGGTACTACCCGGGTACAGAAGTTGCGTACTCGCAAGTACGCGGGTACTACCCGGGTACTCTTGATTTTAGGCAATAAAGTGGGTACAGGTACGGGTACGGGTATGGGTACTCTCTCAGTGGCAATCGGGTAGTACCCAATGGGTACGGGTATCACTATGTAAAATACCTGTAACCGTGGGTGCTGTACCCGAGTATTTTTGGGTACTTCAAGGATTCCTGATGGGATGGATTACTATGGCTAACAATAAGACCCACCAACCGTGGAGTTGCTTATTTCGTAGTATACAGATACTTGCGTTAGTGACAGAGCCAAGTGGCTTCGTCTCATTTATGATTACGTGGTAGTTGCAATCTAACGCTTCTAATAATTTATCCAAGGAATCTAATAAAGAAATAGAGTCAGTGAAATCATCTGTTTATCGACTTAAATAGTGAAGCTCATCAACGAAGAATCTCAAGAGGGAAGTTCTTGGGATTAAATTTAATTTACTTCATTGGGAGCGTAACATTACAATTATTTGAAGATGTATTACGAGATAAGATCGGAATAAATATAGATTTATTAGCAGATCCATTTCTTAACGTTACAAGTACCCAGGGTTGTCCATTTGAAAACGCCAAGGCATTTTATGCAGGCAATTTGAGCATTTTCAATTCTGGTTATTTATCACATTTTGAGTATTTATTGAGGTGAATATTCATAACATTTTAGAATGAAAAATATCATTCCTTGCACGCAATATTTATATTTCAGTCCCTTTGATTAATCTTGATAATTTTGATGTTAAAAGAACTTGACAGACATCTGAACTTCGCGTTCAAAACTTCCATGGGGTTGCATTTTAGCCCTATTTTGCCTGCATTTTTCGAAAATCTCAGTCTCGGGCTTCATAAATGTGAGATACAGTTTACGAATGTTTGTTTTATAAAGCTGTAATATAAAATGAATATTCAATATTGCCTCCCACATTTATTTCCTGAAACCGCAATATTTGACTTCTCATTAACTTAATTATGATCAACTCAATTTTTCCGTATAACATTTTCTATACACAGAGTTCGATTAGCCGGAAAAAAAATTGTTTCTTGTTCTCCAAGTTGAAAAGCAAGTTATGGAGAGTTTAGTATTAAAGAATCCGTCCCAATTCCAATTAGCAAGAACACATTTGATTTCATTCAGCAAGTTAATATTTTGGGTTAGTAGGATTTGAATTTCGTCAGTGTTTATTAAAAATATCACAAAATGCCTTAAATAATTTTTTCAAAAAATTCAAATAGGATGTCTTTAACGCCTAGGGAAAATTCCCAAAATCCCGGACACTTTTAATGGAGGTCAAAAAATTGGCAACTTAAAATTTTTCAGCTGCGCAGACTAATGTCGTCGGGGATTTTAAATCGGCCAAACTTCCAGTACCCGAGTAATACCCGGGTACACACAATAGATACTCGGGTACGGGTACAGGTTTTGGGTACATTACGGGTACGGGTAAATTGTGGGTACAGGTACTACATTGTATTTTCCGGTACGGGTACGGGTACTGAAATAATTTACCTGGGTACTCGGGTATGGGTACGGGTATAGGTACAGCATTTTGTAGTACCCGATATTCGGGTACGGGTATGGGTACGGGTACACGGTTTCTGTACCCAGTCCGAGCACTGCTGTCGTGTGGTAAAGTCGATCTCTATATTTGAATCAAACACTTTGCTCCTAACGCGGAGTGAGTTAAGTATCTGATGGAGTAATTATTATAAACCTTTTCAGGGAAATTTAGCAAAGGTATTGACACAAAATACTTTAGTAGCATTTGAAAGTTTAAGTTTAAGAACTGAATCAATAACATTTCTGCTTTTGATTCCAGTTTCACGGTGTTTATCAAAACCTCACCACAATTTAGTCTCACAGGATCATATGCACAGTGCTCAGATATCTTGAACCTTAAATACAACTACCTACAGTTTATACATTGTAAATTGTTTGCCGACATTGATTCCTCAAATATTATTCTCCCAGAAGTTTTTATTTGCCCATCTCTCCAATGATTTCTTCTCGATGCAAAATGTGACCATAAAGTTAAGACAAATAGGTGAATTCGACCACCCCTCCCAAATTTCTTACTAGGAATATGAATTTTCGATTTTTAAACAAGAAAATGTCGCGTCAAAAAACAGATCAAATTTTACCGTTTTTAAACAAATTGCGGGTTAAAGTTGTGAAATCCGTAAACTGTTGAAAATCTGACTGGGGGTTGCTAATGCGGTTTAAACAAAGTAAAGCATTTGGCTCTACATACAGTAAGTAAATCAGAAAATCTCTGAGGTGATCTAAATTGATTGGTATGAATTGACGGTTTCACGCCAAAAATTTTCCGGAAATCGAAATCAAAATTATATTCCAGGCTCGAACGAGGTAATGCGCTTGATCTTATCCTTAGTACTTCTGGAATTATATACAGTTTCATACATGAACAAAATATATCATAGTAATGAGATTGGGTGCCCCAGTGAGCTTGAATTTGATATTTTCTACTTAAAGACTTATTTTAAGGTCATTAGTTCTGAAGGGGTGGCAGAAATCTCAGTTGATTTCACGTTGGCGAAAATCAATGACGATATTTAAAATATACATTCTGGTTAAAAAATTACACCATGGGAGAAATCTCAGGCAATAATTTAAAAACTCACAAAATATTAATAAAAACTTGATCTACACAAAATATTAAAAATCTTGACCTACATACATCTGAAAGTAAATTTACGTTTAGGATATATTTCGACAACAGTTGAAATATACTACGGAACAAATTGCCATATTACTTAAAAGTTCTCTCTGGATTGGTGCGCAAATTTTAAAAATAAGAAACACTTAGGATATACTTTGACGCCACATGAATGACTTTTTAGTAGCACTTGCAACCATCACCGCTGGTCAATCTTCCACAATTGTCCTAATTAGTCTCCTGTATACTTACGATAAACAGAGAAAAGTCGCTTAAACGAAAATAATAATCTCACTAGAACATAAGCAGTGCTCAGAAAGATAAGCATATCTTGAAGTTTAAGTATTTGTAGATACATACGTTGTACTCATTTTGAATTGTTTTTCAACACTGATTCGGTAAATGCTACTCTTGTGGCTATTTTATTTATGCCGTCAAAATGACATTACTTCAACTACAAAACACAATCTGCTATACTAAAGTTTTCATTTAAAATTGTACAGGAACTAAATTGTTTTTGAACGAACCCGTTAACACTGGAGTAGGATCTCCTATTCAAACGTTCTTCCAGCTTTTCACATTGGTACTTAAAATCTTGTACTTAAAGTAAAAAAATGTTTTCTGTTGTGGAGCCAATCACACTCAAATTTACCACCAAAATTTATCTACGGCATGAATTTTGCTGTTTTGCAATAATTATTAAACTTTTTGAAAACTAGATACCTTTAAACATCACATGTACCCTCAGGATGGTCATCTTTCAATTATTTCGTTAATTGTGGATTTAGAACTATTATAGATGACTCATAAGAATCCCAGTCGAACTTGCTATGATTTATTCTCGACAAAAAAGGAGACAGTTTGATGAATTTGATTCCTGCTCCCAAATTCCCACTAGGATTTCGAGATTTTGAAGACCAAAGACCATGAATGTGATTTGTAAGATGTATTTAACAACTTCAGTGAAAAATGTTGTTCTGTGAGAGTAGTACCATTCCCCACATAACTCCTTCTTGACGAGAAAAATTAATGAACTTGAATAATTATTCCGCCAAAATATTGTCATTTTTTGATGAAACGGACGGCATTAAGTATTTGAGGCGTTTATAGTTAATTACTTTTTTCCTTTCGTCTGACGAACGGCGCTCTATGCATGTTAAGTAAACGCTGAATATAACGCTGAGTAAATTATCTGTTTTCGTTATTGCTAAAAACATTTTGTAGGGAAATTTAGCCAAAGCACTGGCATAAAATATTTTTGTAGCAATTTAAAAAACAAAAACAAAATTTTAACATTTCAAGCGGGCTGAATTGTTTCTTTCATAGACTGAACGTTCAATTTTTAATAACTTGTAATATCCCAAAGTAGAGTTACTTGGAGAAAAATCAAAATCCTGGGTTGACATGTGTTTGCAGTGCCAACTGTGATTGTGTCATTCAATGGAATGGAATAGCAGGGTGAGAATTTAACATTGATGTATAGAAAGAAATAATGGACCGCATTTAACTCAAAGTTGTCGGTTTAGTAATTTAAAAATCTCATTTTAGAAATCAATTGAACATTCAGGTACTACATTCTCAGAAATATTTGGAAAGGTGATGTAGGGATTTCATGGTTTTTAAATTAAATTGTTAGATTAATTTGGGTTACACGCCGCTTTTAATAATTTCCATTCTTACTCGCTGTCGTTTTGAATTAACTATAACACCGCCAAGTGACAGTACTTTTATCAAGATAGATTTTTTTCACAAATAATCCTGAAAGCAATTTCGGGCAAAAATCCTACCAGGGATATTAATTATTGTATAGCAAATGAGATTGTTCCAGCAATATATGGTAACATTGATTGTTATTGTTTATTTGCACTATAAAAAAATATTAAAATTGCACCTTTAGTATTTGTCAAATATATCAGAATGGACACCCCACAAGATATTTTTTCAAGGCAAACTGCATCACATGTACATGGTTAAAGTAACGTAATGGGCACACTACTGCCAAAAATACTTGTATTAATATTGTCAAACAAATGTTTGGTAATTGGCGTTTAAACGCCAATTTAAGCTAATTAGCTTAAATTAAACTTGAATAGACGGAAAATACTTTTTTTTCGTAATTTGGGATTTCCCCAGTCACTCAAAACTGTATGGCATAAAGGATTTTATAGAAATCATTCAGCTCGTCAGAAACTTGCACGCGATTCTTATAAGTAAAGGTATCATAGGAAGTTATTAGAAAATTCCTATAAGTTGGGTAGTATAATTTCTGCAAGTTCGAGTACCATAGGATGTCTTCATAAAAATCCTATAAGTTGGGGTACCATAGGAAGATTTTTTAAAAATCCTATAAGTTGGGTGCCACACATCCTGCGAGTTGGAGTACCATAGGAAATTTTCAGAAAAATCCTGTAAGCTGAGGGTACCATAGGACATTTTTAGAAAAATCCCGTACTTGTGTTGACAAGGATTCTGCGCTCCTCAGCGTTTATACAAAACAAATTGTAATAACCGCCAAATTTGCCATACTTCACCAACAGTAGTTGACGTACACATGTTCTTTCGTTGTGGTGAACGTCAAATCGACTTACCTGTTCTTTAGGTTATTTCAATTTTAATACACAATTAGTGAAAGTAAGGCAGAATAGGAAAATATAACCAGTGTGTTTGTTGTTGCTGTTTTTTCAATTCCTACGTTAAATTACTTACTTGTGGCACTGTGGCTGTAATTTTAATTTGTAAAGTGTTACATGATATTTCCACTATAGAACTACAGTGTAGGGTGTAATACGGATGACATCTTGAGATGTATATGTATGCAAATGTTTATGGCAGTTAGCTTAATTGTTTAGACAATTGTAAATACTGAAACTGTTTACAATTGTCTAAAAATTAAACTAACTGTAGTAAAGATAGTTGGGTGGTTTTAATTTTGGAGGAAAATTGAGTAGAGGTGGAGAAGTCCATAAGATAATATAAATATTCAACTATAGGACAAGCTAGAGAAAATCCCATACGAGGTTGGGACTAGTAACTATGGTAAAGTATTGGATCCTGTAGTAAAATTGTTTGAGATAAAGATAATAAAAGAGATCCGCAAATCTGATACTTTCATCCTATATAGATTTTAGTTATAGGATCCTATACATTTCAAGTGACTGGGTTATGTGGGGCTAATGGGCTTTTTCGAATTAAAATATTTTTGAGCTTCAACGCCACTTTTAGGATTTTTCGGGCCTGAACGGCCTAGGTCTTAAATGATATCTACATCGTTATTTTCCAAATTAGTACCTAGACCAATAAGTAACAGTCTAAAAACGTTTAATAAAAATTGAGACGTTAGTTTAATGATAAATCTTGTGAACACTTTTAGGGAAAACAAAGTACGCAATAAATCCAACGTTAAGGAAGTGTTTTTTATAATTTATTACGTCTTTCACGCCGCCATAATATTTTTTTACACCCAGGCAATGCTCGGGAGGGTAATGAATACGTGAATGTAATAGACTTTTTCAGCAACAATCCTGAAACGAATTCCGAACAAAAATACTGCCAAGGTGATTGAAATTGAATAGTAAATGAGCATGTTCCAGGTAAATAACCAGGTAAAAGGATTACGGGGTTGTAATAAATTTTTTCACACAAATAACCATGAAAGCAAATCCGGACACAAATCCTACTAAAGTGATTGAAATTGAAAAGTAAATGAGTATGTTCCAGCAATAAATGTGTAATAATACAGATAAACTCCTGTTTTTTGTCAACTAAAACAAAAAAAATATTTATATACATAAGTATTTTTAAAATATTTCAAAATGGATGCAACACAAGAAATTTGAATTTCTTTAAGGAGGTAAAACAGCCGTGCACTTCGCTGGTTTGGGAAAACATAGTTGGTGTTGTTAACTGTTAGTTGTGAAACTTGTATTGAAAGAGTTGTGGTAACGTACGGAAAAAATTATATCTGCAAAAATAATGCTGCAAGCAGTTGATATAATTTATGAATACTTAGTTAATTGTTCCAGTGCTTTGTATTTCAAACTTTATTGTTAACAGATTAGGACTCAATTGTTGCTGGAGAGACCATCGCAACACCAAACGACTTGTTTAACTTGTAACAAATTTGCAGTCAACCATACTGTTGACATATTGTGTAATGTCTATAAGAAGTTTCGAGTAAAATTGCTCATTTGCTTTTGAGATATTAGTCATTTAATGTTTCTTTAGAAATTAGACGGGACCGGGGACAACGTTTTCTTAATTTTTTTGGGATGGGACGGGGACTTGGTATTGGTCACCGTGTCCCGATTGTCGGGACGGGACTGGGGACAAAGGCTTTGAAAAAATATCGGGACGGGGAGGCGACAGGAATTTTGTTCCCAAAAAAATCTCTAGTTACTTCATATAATTCTACTGAATTATTCTGACAAGCATCAGCTTACATAGTAGTTTTGACCGTTAATAGACTCAACTCATATATGCCATTCTCAGGTCACTTTGGAACATTTTCTGCAAGCTTTCACGCCTCAACATGTACCACGTCCATGGGTTTGTTGAGCCGGCCAAAATTTATCTACAACATGATTATTATTTTGAAATATTTACTACATTTCTTGAAATTTTCAAAAATGAGGTACGACATCCAGGTCAAAATCAACTGGTTTTTTGAATTTTACAAACCCTACGAAAGTGTATTGTTTCGAAATACAAAGTCACTTTGTTTTGACGGAGATATCCAGGACTCACATCATTCCTTGTTAACGACAAAAATGTTAAATTTTGAGCAAACAATTAACAAGTGTGAATATATCTCCAAAATTTTGACTGGGAATTCACAATGTTTGGCATTATTTTAGTTTGTAGGGCATTTAAATAGTTCTCAAATAGAATTTCGCTAAGAAATGATTGGGATGTTTCGAGAGTTTCAAATTGATCCGTCAGAGGACGATTTGTCAGCAGGAGGGCTTGCCCTAGATTATTAAATTTGCTACAAACTGGGGAATTCAATTATTTTTCACTCCCTTATGTATGGCTAAATGCGGTCTTTCTGTGCATTCAAATTAAATCGATTAAATGCTTTATAAAAAAAATAATGAATGACATTTTAATTGGTAACTAAGATTTAATTGGTTTTTTGAGCTTCGAGGCCACTTTTAAGATTTTTCAAACCTGTGGTCACTCTCCTTGAAAGATCTAATGGCGAAAATTGATCAGTATTTAAAATTAGTACGCAGACCAATAAGCAATATGTAAAAACCTTTTAGTAAGAATTGAGACATTCGACATTTAATGCTTTCGTGAACACATTCTAATTTAAAATCCAATCAGAATTCGTGAATCGACAAATAAAGCACGAAATAAATCCAATGAGAAATGAACAAATGAACGATTTTTTTTATATGACGCTTTTCACGCCGTTTTAGTCATTTTTTGTGCTACAACTATGCTACTATGTATGGTGATGTAGTATAGTAAAAAACACTCACAAATAATGCATAAAGCAACTCCGAATACAAATCCTATCAAGATGATTGAAATTGAATAGTAAATAAACATGTTCCATCATTATATAGTAAAACGGACAAATTTCCTGTTTTTTGAAGTACAAAAGTAAAAATATATAGTACTAAGTAATTATTTAACAAATTTGGGAAATAAACTGTCCAAATTCGTTCAAACGAGACGTTTTTTATTCCCTGGTTTCATAATTTTATAGCCATTGGGTTGTAAAATTTTTCCCAACAATCCGGAAACAGATTTGCTAAAACATGGGAGACCTGGATATTGCCCATTAAACTTCCTGATATGGGCTAAAGGCTGTAAGTCTATTTTTGAGTTCCTGTACATTGTGGCAATTGAGATTAATATATATTTATAGGTCCATGCTTTTATTCTAGTATCAGAAAAAAATATGGAACAAAAATTGACTGCAAAAAAAAGACTGGCAATGAGAGGGTGGATTCTAGTAAGTAAAAGTTGAAATAAAATTTCAATTTACGCCACTTGAAATATAATTTAGTGCGAAAATATAAATGAATAAAAAAATTGAATATAAAGTTGAATTTTTCGCTGTCTAAATGATTGAAATTATTTAGTCATAAATGACTGACCACTCTGTACATTCAGATTAAATCAAATAAATGAAGCAATTCCTATCTCAATTGGAAAATGTCCGTTTGGTATTTACAATTTCGTTTGAAAATTGTAAGGGACGTTTGCGAAATTGAATAAATTTTAAAATTAATACAAATTATTAATTATCGGAATGGAATACGTGCTTAACACATTTTACTTTTTATTATTTATTGTTTTACTAAAATTATTTCAATTATATTACCATTGACACCACACAATGACCAAATATTGGAACGTTTATAATATGTACAGAACTATAAAATCTCACTTCTCAACGACAACTCTCCTACAAGAGAGTGACAGAATTCTTTTGAAACACATTTTAAAATTTAAGTACACAATTCCCAACTTATTTCAAGAATATTTCCAAAAACTACCCTGACATATAGCTCTGCTTACTTCACCATCAATAACTTTTGATTGATACTGGGCTAAAATACAATTTACAAAAATCTGGAAATGACATCTGGCATAGGCTAAAGGTGTAAATCCCTTATTCATGCTCTGTACAATGGGTTCCTCAATTCGTTTTAGAAATTGTGGGGGTTTAAAAAAATAAAAAAGCATAAAACAGAAGTGCGAATATCTCCAGTCAGTAAAATGTGAAAAAAAAACAATAGATTTACACGCCACTTGAAATATTATTTGCTATCCAATACGTGCTTAACTGAAGGTAGGCCCTCCAGTACGCACTTCAAGTTTAAATGAAATAATTTAAACAGTTGGGTTTGTCATCTTAATCAGAGAACATCGGTTTAACACCTAAAATTGTGCCTTAAAATTGTAAGGCACGTTTGGAAAAACTAATTCAATTAAAAATTTAGTAAAATTTATTAATAAGAAACAAGTTTAAAACAATTTTCGAATTTTATTTATGGTCTTACCAAAAATACTTGTATTAACAGGGATGGATAACGATTCAAACATAAATTCCGATTCAAACATAAATTCTGATTGAAACATAAATTCCGATTCAAACTTAAATTCCGATTCCAACCTAAATTCCGATTCCAACTTAATTTCCGATTCAAACTTAATTTCCGATTCAAATTTAAATTCCGACTCAAATTTTTAAATCAAACAAAATTTGACGGGACATAGCATCAAAACTTACTAGCCAGAAACTAAACCAAAGAAACTTTTAATATTACAGTACGACGCTTTGGTATATACAGGCGTTACGTTAAAACATCAACGCTTGATGTCGTGGAGATAAACGTTTCAAGATATTTATATCGGGAAAGTATTTGTTACTACATCAAACATAATACATATAAGTGAATTATTAATCGTAATGCTGATGATATATATTTATTTATATAAATATCCTGAAACGTTTATCTCCACGACATCAAGCGTTAACTGTATATATATTGAACTTATTTCTAGTCACTGCATATTTCCGCTCAGTCAGGCTGTCCCTGCCCATCGATGCCAATAGGCACAGAGTGGTTTCAAATTAGAGATTCTTTATTAGTGGTCATAAAAACTGGGCAAAAGTGATATGGAGTTGAAAACTATAGCAATTACAGTGTCCCATGACGGTGGGGGCGCCCTTAAAGGGCCTCTCTAATTCTATCTTCCTGTGTCCAACTGTTTTAAGGGGTAAAATTAAGCAAAGTTCGATAGTATAATTAATCGTTTTGATGTTTGCGCTCCTCATGATAACTGCCAAGCCCATATCCCCAGTTCACTTTTTAAAGTGAAATCTTAACTAATGTGACGGAACCCCGTGTGATTATTGAGAACGGTGGGTCAACCGTTTGACCCCAGGAAATTAAAATAGGTCACTTCTAAATTCATGTTAATATATTCCGCTCGATGATGTTGTCCGATGTAGACAGGTCCGATTATAAAATGTTTATGGATTTTATTATAATATCGACGGATTGGATTTGGGCAGTAATTGGAGACCTTAGTTCTGGCCACAAATGATTTTCAAAGGAGCAGTTTTCAAATTCTGCGCAGCCAGATACCATGTAAGCATTTGGACTGCTATGATGATTACGCTCTTAAGTGTATACCTTTTTCGTTGAGACTGGAATCCCGCATTTAATCATTTAAAGATTACAACAACTTCCGTTCCTCTCATATGCTCTACATCCATGTTTTTGATTATCCCTCCAAATTTTATCTAATACATGATTTTTATTTTGAAGTATTTATTAAACTTCTTGAAATTATCGAAAATGAGATGCGATATCCATGGCAAAAAGAACTGTGGTTTTTCGAAATTAGAGGCTGGTTCGAGATTATTAAATTTGCTACAAACTGAGGGATTCAATTATTTTTCACTCCCCTATGTGGGTCCAAAGGGGCTTCTCTGTACATTCAAATTAAGCAAAATAAATGCTGGGTAAAAAAATTAGTGAATGCCATTTAAATTGGAAATTTAGAGAATTTCGAATTTTAAAAGCTTTGAGCTTCACCGCCACTTTTAAGATTTTCCTGCTATGCGCGCCCCTCAGGTTTGAAGTTATGGAGGTCATGTAGTAGCATTTCTAATCAATAGCTAGACCAATAAGTAACAGTCCAAAAACGTTTAATAAAAATGGAGACATTAGAAATTAAATGAGAAATCTCGAAAGAACTTTCTAATTTAAAATCCGACCAGAATTTCCCAAGCGACCAAAAAGTACGAAATAATTCCAACAAAAATGGAAGGAGGTGTTTTTATAGTAATTACGTCTTCACTCTGTGAGTGTGCATTCACACTCACCTCAACCCACACTCGGGCACTACACACTAATAAAAAGTGACCCGGGTGGATGGGAGATGATAAGGCAGAGGGATGATGATGCTGCTGATACTAATGACGCCCGTGACCTGCGAAATTAAAATATTGGTCATGAGGGGAAATGTAAACAAAACTTGTTTACATTTTCCCTCACGAAAGTCAATTTTATTCCTCCCTTTATTTTCCCTTATTATCCCTATCCTAAAATTAAATAATGTAAATATCCTTACCTATATGTACCTACCTGCAAATTCCCGGACCTGTCCAGGGTATATATATAGGGCTGCCTTTTTTCCAATTTCCTCAGACTTGTAATGAGTCTCCTTCCATGAGTTGCTCGTGGCGAAATATCCGGGGAAATCCCAGGCTCTGTTTTCCCATTTTTATCGGCTAATTTTAAAAAAAGCCCTGCCTTATGTCCAAATTCCTGGTCAAGTCCTTTTCCGGTGACAATTTCTAAAATTGTCCAGACCGGTTTCCTGTATAATACATACATGGTTTTGTTGTTTTTTTGGTGTCCTGTATTTTTTTGAAAATATTATTTTTTAATTATTTTCATAAATTTTACTTATTTATGTCAGGATAAATTCCTGGTTTTGTAGTAATTTTTGTGTATTGGTACCCCTTTTGCAAACATTAATTTTTATGTGTAACTGGGTCAAAACCAAACGTCACTCCTACCCTATACCCCTTTTGGACATCCTGAATTCCTACCCTAAGTTAAATAAAATATTTGTGTCCGGTATAAAGTACATGGATCCTTTTAATTAAATCCTTAAAACCCTTTAATTAAATACAGGGTACCTCCTTTGAATTAACCCATTTAATTAAATTCATTTTATTGTCCCTATTTAATTAAATTAATTAATTGATTCAGAGTAGTTAACTCCATATGCCGACATGGGTTGGAATTATTTGAGTAGATTATCGTATGTACCTACTGAGAATAGAACTATTTAAATTATTAAAGTAGTTAGTCATGTATGCCGACCGAGGCTGAACTTATTATAGATCAGATTGTAGAATAACCCTTGTGAGTCCCTCACACACTCAGCCTTAATAATTGTTGTGCGAAAAATTCAATGGCCAAGTAAAAGAATGACGTGGCTGTAACAAATTCTTTCACAAATAACCCTGAAAGCAAATTCGGACATAAATCCTACCAAAGTGATTGAAATTGAAAAGTAAACAAGCGTGATCCAGCAATATATGCGTAATTAAACAGATAATGCCTGTTTTTTTTCAACTAAAACAAAATAAAATATTAAAATTGGTATTTGTAAAACATTTCAAAATGGATTCAACACAAGAAATTGTGTCAGGGAAATTTGAATTTCTTCAAGGAAGTAAAACATCCGTGCACTTCACTGATTTGGGAAAACTTAGTTGGCGTTATTGAAAGTGAAACTTGTATTGAAAGAGTTGTGGTAACGTACGCAAATAAATATATCTGCTAAAAAATGAGGTGCGACATTCAGGTCAAAATAAACTGGTTTTTCGAATTTCGCAATCGTTACGAAAGCGTGTTATTTCGAAATTCAAAGATAATTTGTTCTGAGGGAGATATCTAAATATCACGTAATTCCTTTCTAACGACAAAAACATTGAACGTTTGGGCGAAAAATTAACGAAGTGTAAATTTCTGTCTAAATTTTCGACTGGGATTTCATAATTCCGTTGGAATTTTTTTAGTTTTTTGGGCATGTAAATAGTTCTCAAATATGATCTCGCTCAGAAGTGATTGGGATTTCTCGAAAGTTTCAAATTGATTCGTCACAGGACGATTTGTCAGCAAAATGGCTTGTCCTAGATTATTAAATTTGCTACAAACTGGGGGATTCAATTATTTTTCACTCCCTTATGTGGGAATAAAAGGTGTATCTCTGTGCATTCAAATTGAACTAAATAAATTCTGCATAAAAAAATTAATGAATGACAATTAAATTGAAATTTACATATTTTAAATGTTAAATTTTTGAACTTCGAGGCCATTTTTAGGATTTTTCAATCCTGTAGCACTCATTGTCACGATGTTAAACATCAAAAAGTAATGAACGTTTCAAATTAGTAGCTACACGAATAAGCAACATCCAAAAAATATTTAGTAAGAACTGAGATTTTCGAAATTTAATTCTCGTGAACTCATTCTAAATTAAAGTCAAATCAGAATTCTCGAAGCAACAAATAAAGTATGTATGTATGTTTATTGCGTTTCTGAGTATGCCCATGCACAAGAGTACAGATAAAGTTTTACAAATAATTTTAATTACTATATGGTTAAGTAAATGTATATTTTATATATCACATTTTACCTCGTTGTCTTATCTCTTTTGGTTTTCGAGGGTCCCTATAAAGGCACTGATTTCTAAGCATAAATTATATAGGTTGTTGATTCTGATCGGACAATTATTACACATTAAGTTTGCAAAACTACTTTCTTGGTTTTCATTTTCAATTATGATATTGTACTTAACCCTTAAGGTTATTTTATTATTACATTCCATAATTAAATGCTGCCATGAGATTTGAGGGTGTCTACATAATATACATGCCTTATTTGGACTAAATTCGATGATATTTTGTTTGAGGCTAAATTTTGACTCAATGGGGTTTGACAGTCGCAGCTGTGCAATTAGTCTAATTATGTACATAGGTAGTTTGCTCGTGAGATAGCCAGGTAATTTAGTACCTCTTAACAGAAACTTATATATCGGATTACTTTGTGAGCTTATAATTCTGTCGATGTCGTCCATATATGATTTACAACAAATAAAGTACGATATAAATTAAACGAGAAATGAACAAATGAACGAATTGATTTTTATATTACGTTTTTCACACCGCCTTAGTTATTTTGTGTGCTATGAATCCCTAACAGTTAAAAAACGGTTTCACAAATATTGCAGAAAGCAATTCCGAATACATATCCCACCAATGTTATTGAAATTGAGTAGTAAATAAACATATTCCAGCATTAAATGGGAAAACGGATAATTTTCCTGTTTTGTTGGCTGTACAAAAGTAAAAAATAGTATTAAAATTAATATTTGACAAATTTGGGAAATAAGTAATTCAAATTGGTTCAAACGAGACGTTCCTTAATCCGTGGATCCATAATTGTTTAGCTAATGGGTTGTAAAAATTTTTCGGACGATCTGGAAACAGATTTGCTAAAACATGGTTGACCTAGATATTTTCCACTAAACTTCCTGGCATGGGCATGGGCTGGAGGGTATACGTGTATTTTTGAGTCCCCGTGCAATTGGTTATTCAATTCGTATTAGAAACTTCGGTAATTGAGATTCCTCTCATATATTTATAGGTCCATGCTTTTATTCTTGTGTAAAAAAAATATGGAACAAAAGTTGACTTAAAGAAAGACTCTTAATGAGAGGATGAATGCCTGTAAGTAAGATTGTGATAATTGATTCCCCCAGTTTGTATCAAATTCCTGCTCAGACTTTCTAAAATTTACTTCGTTCATCTGTGTCGATATTTGAGGGCACAGGGGGGGGGGAGAAACGTCAAGCAAAGTCAATTTTTTTGGATTTGAAAGAATTGGAAGTATACTCGCTACGGATGTTAGTTGTGGATGTTTTAGTAATAAATAATACTTTTACTATTGCAGTTATCCCAGGATAGTTATGACATTACACACTAGGACAATATGCAGTAGTACCTGAAATTACAGTGGACATACTCTGAATAACAAATCTATACAATCAACTTTACTAACTGGGGATTTTCTTAAAAAATCATTTGTTTGAATATAATCCAAAAACGAAACTTGTTGTTATGAAACAAGGTTTTGATAGAAAACTGTTTTTCTGTCAAAAACCTAAGTTTTATGCTCAAAGAGGTACTATTTAAAAATGAGCTTCAACGCCACTTTATATGTGTTGACTAAATTGCATAAATATGCTCGCAAACGTAAACCCCAAAAGCAAAACGGAAGTTTCGATTTCTTGCTATACAGTAAACTTATGATTTTTGTTTGAATATACTATAAAGATCAGATAAAAAAAAGATAGATATAAAATCAGAATTATGTGATTATTAAATTATAAAACATTTCGTGATGATCAGGTCATCAGACCAGAAAACACGAAAGGTAATCATTCAAGTTAAGGGATTGTTCAGCAGTTCGGCATTAAATTTAAGTGTGACGCTGTTATGTTATTCATTTCCTGCAATAATCAATGCTCTTATTATCTTAACCCGGAAATTGTAATAATTGCTTGGCGACATTGGTTCTCTAATTATTATTCATGTAGCTGTTTTTATTATGAAATTCAAACTTTCACGAAATGTTCCATTTCAGATTGCACAGGAACTAAATTGCTTTTAAACGAACTCATTCAGACTGGTGTAGGACATGCTATTCACACGTTCTTACAGTTTTTCGCATTGGTACCCAAACTCGTGTGCTTAAAGTAAAAAAAAATGGTTTCTATCGTAGAGCCAATCACGTTAAGATTTCTCGAGATGTTCATGTTATTGAATATCCCACCAAAATTTATCTACGGCATGAATTTTGTTGTTTTGCAATAATTATTAATTTTTTTGAAAACTAACTTTAAACTCACCGCATGTACCCTCAGAATGGCCATCACGCAATTATTTCGTTAATTGTGGATTTAAAACGACCATAGAGGACTCATAAGAGTGACAATCAAATTGGGTATGATTCAATTCAATGTTAAATGTTCAATTCTTAATAATTTGAAATATCTCAAAGTAGAGGTAATTACTTCCTTTATGTTTCCTAGAAATACTAAAAAGATCAAAATCGTATTGAGGAAAATATTAATTTTGGGGTGATTTTCTATTTAACACAGTTGATTGTTCTATGGATTTTTATGTAGGATGAGTTAAGAAGTGAAACTACAAAATACAATAGTCGGGTAAGAAGTGGCATGATTCCATCATGAATTCGAATTTTCTCCAATAATACCCCAGTTTCCCATCCTTCAAGAGAAACTATTTAAAAAACAGGCTTGAACGTCACTTTACATATTTTGTTTTGATTCCAGATGTTAAATAAATTAAATAAAAGTAAAGACCTGGTTGATTTTGAAGAACATCAGGTCACAAAATTAAATGATGTCATGTATAAACACTAACAGATTTGATAAATTCCAGTGTTTCGAAATAGTTTTCGACGGACACAATCTTCCATAAAAAAATACAACGAATTCTTCTTCCTTCATTGACTATTTCCCACTTTCACTCCTGAAACTGACTTTCTTTCGACGTTGATTCATATCCTGGAGGAGGCTCCACGCGATTCTCAACGTAGGGAATAGGGACCTATCAATTACCTTCCCTGAATTCCTATATAATTTCATATAAAAGAGTCTTAAAACATTTTCTATCAAAACTTTTAACTGCGACTCAAAAAAGACTTTAATCTTCATTTTACTACCCATGTGACCTGAAATCTTGACCCAGATCATCGAAGTGAATATGAGAAAATTTGGAATTAAATGTTCTACAAACTTTGGGAATCATTTATTTTTATCTCCTTTATGCTTAATGCTTTAATCCTTAAGTATTTAAAAATCTCATTTTCGAAATCAATTGAACATTCGGGTAATACCTTTATTATTATTATTACTATTATATATACTATTATTAGGTACTCACTGAAATATATGGGAAGATGATGTATGGAATTCATTGTTTTCAAATTAAATTTTTAGATTAATTGGAGTTACACGCCACTTTTATTAATTGTCATTATCACACGCTTTCCTTTTACATATACCATATGCAGGCAAGGTGGCAGTGCTTTGATCGGGATATGTTTTTTCCACAAATAATCCTGAAAGCAATTCCGGACCGAAATCCTACCAAGGATATTATTATTGCATAGTCAATGAAATTGTCCCAGCAGTATATGATAACTTTGATATTCTCCGTATTTGTTTGCATTATAAAAAAATATTAAAATTGTGCTTTTACTTTTTGTTAAATATATTAGAATTGACACCACACCAGATATTTTTTCAAGGCAAACTAAATCATATGTATGTACACGGTCAATATAACTTGGTAAGAAGAAAATGAGAACTTAGAAAACCTGAAATAATAATGAGGCAAAAATGAATTGAATTGTAGTATCCATTGATTATCGTATAGAGCAATTTAAGACCGAGAAATGCACAGCTTTAGCCTGTTTTGAAAATGTGATTAGCGTTATACGCATTTTATGAATTGCAAATAATTGTTGATGAAATTTGGAACTTTAAAGCATGTTTGACCAATTTTAAAAATAAATAATTCAAATTCGTTTAACATTATTTATTCATTATTATTCATTATTATTCATTATTATTCATTATTATTCATTATTATTCATTATTATTCATTATTATTCATTATTATTCATTATTATTCATTATTATTCATTATTATTCATTATTATTCATTATTATTCATTATTATTCATTATTATTCATTATTATTCATTATTATTCATTATTATTCATTATTATTCATTATTATTCATTATTTTAAAATCTTACTGCAAAATCCTTTGGTTATGCTATTCGAGCTTAATTATCCCAAACTGGTTCTCTTCCTCTAACGGACCGTGACCAAAGTTCGGTACGTTTGGATTATGCGCAGAACTGGAAAATCTCACTTCAGTACAACAGATTATGATCTCTTACAAGGAAGTGTCAAAATTGTTTTGATACGAATTTTAAAATTTGACTAAACAGTTTACAAGATTTTTCAAGAATTTTTACAAAAATGACCCTGACTTATAGCTCTACTTATTTAACCCCTGAATCCATAACATTTGAGATATTGGACTGAAATAAAATTTACATAAATCTGGAAAAGACAATGCTAACTCACGAGGGATTTCATTTATAACCTCAGTTAGAAAACGTGGGGGGTAGCATTTAAAATTGTGTCTTAAAATTGTAAGGGGCGTTTAGAAAAATTAATTCAATTAAAAATTTAGCATTACCTTACTAATTAGGAATGAACTGCTTTTTCGAAACAATTATTTTTATATTAATTCTTTTATTTATTGTCTTACCAAAAATACTTGTGTTAATAATGTCAAACCAGCGTTTGGTAACTGGCGGTTAGCATTAACTTAAATAGACGGGGAATAATTTTTGTCGTAATTTGGAATTCCATTTCACTGCAAATATGCATTTTCCTCCAATAAAGTTTAAGTAATTAAACCTTGATTTAATAAACAAAATCCCCCAAAAATTTTTATACATCCGCACAGGATCTTATCTCCATGTCATATGTATTTCTGCTAAAAAATGATATTTAATCTTTGATATCTGTTAGGCAACCACCGTGGTCCCACACTACGGCGTGTGTAGGTTGTCTGTCTATTAGCACAATGTTAAGAGAATTGACATACTGTGCAATTTGAACTGGTACAGTGTCCAAGGTGGAGACATGTCCCGAACAAAGTAGGTCAACCTTTGCTGAGCATATCCGGCAGTTTCTAACTTTCTTATCTTCAATATTCGTAGAAAATTATTTGCTTTACCATATTCCAGGATACAAAATTCGAATGCAAACTGGAAGCACATGAAAATTCAAAAAGTGGGAAGTAAAGCTAGTGTCATCTTCTATCGGATTTGTCGTTAAAGCCAAAGTAGACTTAAAAGATCCCCAATCAAATTTGTTCCCTGTCAGTTTTTCGAAATATTTTTAGACGGATATAATCATCCATAAAAATAGAACGAAATTCTATTTCTTACAATATTTCCCACTTTCATTCCCGACACTGACTTTCGTCGTTGTTCTTCAACGAATTCTTTTAACGTTGTTGCTTATGCTGGCAGACCAATCCCAGCTTAGATACCAATCAAGTTCCTCTTCTGAAGCTCCTGGAAATTTCCTGTAAAATATCTTTAAAGCATTTTCTGAAACTAATTTTTTGTGAGAAAATTCTAAAGAGAACCCGACATTCAACTTCATTTTCCTGACCTGTGACCTCAAATCGCAGCCTAGGGTAGTAAATTCGAGAAAATTTGGAATAATTACATATGGGGAAATTATTAATGATAAATATATATTTGTCACTACCTTATGTGGGCTAGAGGGGGAGTGGAGTTCAAATACTGATGGTCACCCTGCACATTCAAATTAAACAAATTAAATGCATAAAATTCCATTTAAATTGAACAGTAACTAGGACCTTAGTGTAAAAATTTGGTACTGGGATATTTAAGGGTTCAGCCCTTAAATATAGTTTTCCGTAAGCCTGTTGTCAACAAAATGTTTAACTTTCTGTACAATAAATATTGAAATTAATAAAAACTAAATTTCATAAATTCTTGCAATCTAAGTGATAAAAAATTTATGTATATTCGTCTATTAAATTATTAAAATCTTAAACTTAATACTATTCAGCTAAGCAGACGTATCTGCATAATATGTACATGCTGCAATCTAAGCAAGCCACAAGAATTCCCTCGAACTGAAAGTGCCGGTCGGGATATACAACTGATATTGAACAACTAATATAACTAACCAACAGGCAACATCTATGGAAGAGATCCAGAGATTAAGGAATATTTTAGTTTAATATTGTTGGTGGTTGAATAAATAATTTGTTTTCCCATGCTGTTAACATTACTGGACGTGAAAATCCTTTTTTCCCTTAGCATTGAAAATGGATACCGTCGTATTATATGCTTTTGCATCAACAAGTTGGAAATAAATTAATAGCCTAAAAAACCTAAAACACAAGTTGCTTTTGCGCCCGCGAAAGTTAAAAACAAGTTTCCTATTTGGGTTTGTCAAAGGAATCAATATTCTGTTAATGAAAATGGTGAAAACGCTTGAAACGACGAAAATCAACTGCTGTTTTAGCTTTTTTTAACTATTAATTATTTATTTATGACTTCCACGCCGCCTTAATCCGCTTTTAAGCTACAGCAGTCAAGGTTTTGTAGTTGGAAACGCCTTCACAAAAAATTTGAGAGTTAATCACAAAACTGAAATGTTATTAAAATTGAATTGTATGTGACGATTTTCCGGCAATATTACTGCTATTTTGCATTATATAAATATTAAAATTTCTACTTTAGTGTTTATAAAATATTTCTGTATTGACGCCAGACAAGATATTTTATCAGGAAATTTACAATTACGAAATGAAGATGTATAGTCAACTCTCACTATAGAGTTATCTCCCTATTTAGTCATCCTGGGTTCCTCCCAAGCTACATTACAAGATAGTTTCTACCTTTGCAGCATCACTCGTTATAACGTCAGTTCCTTTATAAAGTCACCTTTTTGTAGAGGTTAGGGTGAAATGCGTACCCGTATAGCGTCATGTTGACGCTTCAAAGCGTCAAACCTAGCTAAATAACTTACAAACACGTGCTGTTATTTAAAACGTTTTTACTGTTTTTAACCTCACTCTAGTTGTACAATAATTGCTTTGGTTTAATATGCGACGACGTTATAAAAGACTGGAAAGAACGTGTTATGGCCATTACACTCGCAAAGCAACGGCAGGATGCAAGATTCTCCAGGCAGCTCGGATAATCGTTTCATGATTTGAATAGATATGAAAAAATTGAACGTTAGTAATTGCACAACGATATTATTCAATTTAATACCAGCAATTTTCCTTTATAAATATATTTATTCATAATTGGAAAAGATGAATTGTAAATACGTAAGCGTGATTAATGACATTGAATTAGCCTTTTCAAGAAAACCCGTATTTTCAGGGTACGAAATTTTGGCCGACTTCCGACTTTAGTCGGCTGATTCTGGCCGACTAAAGTCGGGTATTGTCAGATTTTGGCCGACCTTAAATTCTGGATTTTAGCCGACTTCCGTCTTCAATAAGACTTTGGCCGACCCGACTTGAACAGATTTTAGCCGACTTCCGACTTGGTCGGAAATCGGAAGTTCATTTGAACCTCAAGTCGGCCAAAATTAGCCAACGTGAGTCGGATATTATCGGATTTTAGCCGATTAAGTCGGATGATTTTGGCCGTCCCAAGTCGGCTGTAATAGATTCTGGCCGACCTGAAATATACAGAAATTCTGGCCGACTTCCGACTTATGCTTGGATTTTAGCCGACTTCCGACTAAGTCGGTTAATTCTAGCCGACTTGGTTTTTTTAAGAGAGAGAAGAAGCAAAGAACACAGAGTAAGGTTTTATCAGGGACTAAACGACGTCAGGAAAAGTGGGGGGTACAACGACCCTCGCCAAAAATGCTTTCAGTAAATGACAAAATATGCCATATTTTTTCATGTTTTTTAGCCTTTTATTTGTGCATTGTGATTTTGCGCTTATGTAGAACAGAACAGTGTTTACATTTAGTGTAATCACTAAATTGGGTTAAAAGCATTACAAATTCTCAAAAACCTTTTGGCGATAGTCATTATTTACGAAGGTCCACAGGATCTCTTTAATGCCCAGTTGCTTTGCAATATCTGGGAAGCAGGGAATGACACAGCAGTGGTTTAGCCTTTCGCTCAAGTACAAGTATTACTTGACACGTACCAAGTCGGGTCAAGTTCGGGTCAAGTTCGGGTTGAGCTTTTAAATGTACGTGATAAATAGGGTCAGGTACAAGTAAAAGGGCAATCCGAACTTGGTAATTCAAGTCGGGTAAATTGCAAGTCCAGGTTGAGAAATTATACTTGCATCAAAATATCTTGCAAGTGCGAATCTGAGCTCATAGAATATCTGCACCCGAACGTGTAAATGCAAGTATTATTTCAAGTATTTTGATTCTCAATAAAACGATTTTTCAAATGCCCCACCGGTTCAGTCATACTTTTTCCCGAGAACGAGCTGCTTTCGCGCGCATAATGAAAACGTTACGGAATCGTTAAGCATACGCATTACTCCGCAATGTTGGGAGGATAAGGACTAGACGAGGGTTCCGTTTGCTTTCGGATTCACACTTCATAGTACACGGGTATTGTAAGTACATTTATTTTTTTATATACAAATGAGTTCTCGTGCTCAGAAATAATATTATAGAATTAACAGAAAATGGTCATTCTGCAAAACCGGAGATTGAGAGGACTTTCAATTCTACAATTGCCCATCAAGATTTTACATATAATGGGAGTAGAGAATCTTTATGAATTTAATTACTGAAATTAAGTACTTATAATTTTTAATTATTGGATTTTTTATAAGTGGTGTTCGCTTCTTCAAATATCGTCTGTTAATGTTATCAGACACTGTTCGTACTTGTCTTTGCATAAAGGGATGGTTGAAATTTAAGAAACGCGACGATTATCTCAAGCTGAGAGCTACTGCGGAAGTGCAAAGAACACTGGGGGATGCGTAATAATAGCTGCAGCAATCAGTTTGTTTGTAATTATGTAGAATAAATATGACCACCTCACTATAACTTCTTAACATCAATCTTTTGTTTTATTAAAATATTCACCACAATTTGTTCCGTAAAATGTAATTTTCGTTGTGTTGCAGAAATTATAGTATGAAGTTTTATATTTTAAAAAATTACTTGTAATACTTGAAATTCAAGTTTGGGTTCAAGTTCAGGTTCAAGTTCGGGTTACACAATTTTGGAACCGAATTGCAGGTATTATTTCAAGTTCAGGTAGCTCAAAATATACTTGGTTAAAATTACTTGAATGGTCAAATACTTGACAAGATTCAAAATACCAAGTTCGTGTCCATGCAAATTAATACTTGCTAGTTCAAGTGCAGGTCAAGTTCAAGTTCGGATCCTCAATTTACTTGACCCGAACGCAGCTCTGCTCTGGAAGCATTTTACTTGCAGAGGCGACTTGCAGAGGGTCGATTTTACTTCCAGTAGCGAAGTAGAACTAGCTTCTACTTTCCTCTGCAAGCAGAAGATCATCCTTGCATTTCCTATTGAGTTCCTTGTAACGCCTTGAACCAACTCCTATGCAGCGCAATGCTAAATTTCTGACGATTACTATCCTGCACCATGTTAAATTTACGACGTACATATCAAAAGTCGCTAACCGTACATTGCCAAGAGACAAATTGCTTGCGCTTGCAGCTGAAAACCAATGTGAACAGAACTTCCATACGTGCAAGTAAATTAACTTGCAGACCGTTTGCTGAGCAAGCTAGCTTGCAGAAGAGCAATGTGAACGGAGCATAAGAGAAGCTTATAATTTTGCGGCGTAGTGGTGATACTAGGCCCTCTAACCGTCCATCTCTTGGTACAAAGAGGCGGAACCCTAACCTCTAAAAATTCTTCATTGTCTTCAAATGAAACTTTCCTGTGCTTCAATTCATAGCCATCATTCCACCGTACGTTAATCTTAAAGTTCTCCAACTTAGAAGCTTGAATGAAGTGCCAAAGACGGCATGATGCACTGAACTGAGGAGCCAAACGGAGTCACTGTTTGTCTGCCATGGTTGGGCATATGTACACTCACCTAATTACAATTTAGGTTACTAACTGATCTCACGAATGTCTGATTTTGGTAATTTAGAGCTACTAATTTTGGAACAAAATCAAAATTGAGGGGGGTACAATCCATACGTTGTACCACCTTGGATACAATCAGGGTTTTAAACTGTACCACCTGTACCATAGGGTTGTTTAGTCCCTGGGTTTTATGACGGTGGTTCCTAATTTCTATCACAATATCACAATGTCACGATATCACATTTTCTTAAAAACATTAAATACCTTTAATGGATTTTATATAGAGTTGCCAAAGAAGGAATGCACTGATTGTGAACTAGTAGGAATTATTCGGTCTGTTTTTTGAATTTTGGCACGGTCTGGACCAAGCGCAGGATTATTACAAAAGATGTGCTACAATATTTCATGGGGTCGGATTGTTGTGGGAACACGGCAAGATTCTTCCCAGGGAAAAATATTTTTGGCAGGGAAAATCACAAAGTGAAGGGATTATAGTTTACAAACAGGGATTTTAAAAATCGTTGCTCTTTGTTTGGCAGGGATTTTCAATTTTTTTGACGTATTCAAGGGGAAGTTGTTAGGCAAACATGGATTTTTAGATTGGTAGAATTTATTTGACAGGAATTTGCATTCCTTCTTTGGCAACTCTATATAAAATCCATTAAAGGTATTTAATGTTTTTAAGAAAATGTGATATCGTGATATTGTGATATTGGGATAGAAATTAGCAACCACCGTCATAAAACCTTACTCTGTGTTCTTTGCTTCTTCTCTCTCTTAAAAAAACCAAGTCGGCTAGAATTAACCGACTTAGTCGGAAGTCGGCTAAAATCCAAGCATAAGTCGGAAGTCGGCCAGAATTTCTGTATATTTCAGGTCGGCCAGAATCTATTACAGCCGACTTGGGACGGCCAAAATCATCCGACTTAATCGGCTAAAATCCGATAATATCCGACTCACGTTGGCTAATTTTGGCCGACTTGAGGTTCAAATGAACTTCCGATTTCCGACCAAGTCGGAAGTCGGCTAAAATCTGTTCAAGTCGGGTCGGCCAAAGTCTTATTGAAGACGGAAGTCGGCTAAAATCCAGAATTTAAGGTCGGCCAAAATCTGAAAATACCCGACTTTAGTCGGCCAGAATCAGCCGACTAAAGTCGGAAGTCGGCCAAAATTTCGTACCCGTATTTTCAAGCTTTTAGATTTATTTTTGCATTCCAGGAAGGAAATGATAATACTAATGTAAGCTAAATTAAATTTTTCACTGTTTGAAAACTTTGGTAAACTGAGATGTGTCTTATCGAGATTCAGAAAATATACTTTTCAATCCTGAATTTTGGGATACTTTGGAAAATATTATTATTCAATAATTATTTCTACTTTCATTTTGCATAGAAATATAGTGTGTGTGCTGCTTAAATGACAGGAGACATGAGTGCAATTAAACTAAAAACGGAACATTTGCAACTAAGCCGTTATTTATTTTGTGTCTCTATAACGGCATTCCCTTATAACGTCACTTTTTGAGAGATTTATTGATGTCGTTTTAAAAATAGTCGCAACCCCGAGACCTACACTAGATCGTTAATTGTTAAAATTTGATTAGATTTAATATAAATTTTAATAAATGGAAACAATTTTTGTCGAAATTCGGAATTTCATCCAACTTTAATGCGTTTTTGACAAATTCTAGAAATAAATAATAATATAAATAACTCCTGGTGTAAAATCCGCTCTTAGTTTTTACAGTAATCTTGCAAATCTTTGCTTCGGCAGCTGAATTTCCACAAACTCGCTCTCCTCTTCTTACGGACCGTGTCAAAAATTCTTAACGTATGTTACAGACTGTAACGTCTCCGTAACGACAACGACTTTTTTGTAAACATGCAATTTTTTAAGTTGAGTAAACAGTTCAAACTTTAAAGACGTTTTCCCAAAAGAACCCTGACTTATAAACTCTAGATCCTTAATCTCTGGATCCATAATGTTGGAGCTAGTGGGTTGGAACAAATTGTTCAAAAACCTGGAATATCATTTGTTAAATCAAAGGGGAACTGGAAACTTCCCAATAACATTCCTGACATCCGCTGAAGGTGTAAATCTAATTTTCACTCCCTGTACAGTTGGTTCCTCAAGTCGTACCAGAAGTTGTGAGGGTTAAATTTTTTTTAAAATATGAAACAAGGGTAACGTTACAGGTAAGAAGAAGTTGAAATAAATTATTGATTTACATTCCAGTTGAAACATTATTTGGGACACAAACAGTTTTCATGTACATCGGTGTTAGGCACCTGGCGTAAACACGTTTAGGAACTTCAGGCTCACAACTTCTAATCAACATTACTGGTTAGTATTCAAAATGTGTGCTCAAATAATTTAAAACCCAATTAAAATCGTTGAAAAATTACGAAACCCGAATTGTAAAGTTACAATTAAGGACTTGATGGAGTGTTTTTTATAAATATAATGACCGCAACAATGTTTAAATAATTACCTTCCTCCTATGACAGAAACTCATCTGGTGCATCTTCTGGAGAAAATAATCAAATATAGATATAAGACCAACATTACTCGAGCTATATCTACATAAATCGGATAACTCAAATAGTAGATTCATTATACCGACCAAGATAAAAATATGAGGTGAGAACAAATTGAAGTCTAGTATTCGTTCCCTATGATTATCATGAAGAGAATTTGAAGCCTGAGCCATATACTAGATCTTTATCCTAATTTGAAAATTTGATGAGGTTTATTACAAATTTTATGATTTGAAATTAATATATGTTTGAGAATAATACTCAATTGCGTGTTTCATGGTGGTTAGTGCGCCCTTAAAGCTGCAAAATTTATCTTCCTGTGTCAATATTTTTTTAGAGGCAAATTGAAACGATGTTCCATACAGTAATCGTTTTGGTGTCTGCTTGTCCGTCTTCGCGATAGATGCCGGGCCCATGTCACCAAGTAATTTAAATTTTGTACAGTGAAACCTTAACTAATGAGATAGAATCCTATTGATTTTGGAGAACGTCGGGTCATCTGTTGGGCCTAAAGAAATTAAAATAGGTCACACTTAAAGCACTACTGCACTAGTCGAGGCAGACTTGGCAGGGAAATGGGAGACTCGACTAGTAGACTACGCTGCATTAGTAATTATAATGATTAACTTGACTTGAATAGGTAAACAATGTACAAGAACTGGTTTGATCAACTTGTGATTATCCACTCTTCATTGATGATTACAAATCAGACAAGGAAGCAATTTTGGAGGGAATAAGTATTTGCATAAAGTGTTTGTGCATTTGCAGTAGCTTCCTTTCCTTATTAGTGCATGACGACCTTGTATCTATAATACTCAAAAGTTGATAACACGGGGTAAAATATCTGTTGGCGTCATTATTAAAAACATTTTTATGGAAATTTAGCCAAAGCACTTGAAATGTAACAAACGCAAAATTTAAAAATTTTAATCGAGATGAATTTCTCTTTCACAGACGGAACGCTCAATTTATTATAGTTTGTCAACCAAACGTAGAATCAATATAATGTGATGTAATGTAACAGCTTTATTACGTCAAATCATCACAGTGTAGAGCACTGATTTCCAGCGACAGAGAAAAATAAAACTAAGTAAATCCATTCAATGAAATTCCGATTTGTAATTATTACATCTTTTAGCGTTAGTTCTTAACTAACCATTTGTACTCTGAGGGGGGAGATATCTCCTACAAATTCTTTTTAACACGAACGTTTGGTAAAAGCAAAACAATTTTGAAGACATGAATTCGATTTTTAACATTTATTCTACATTTTCATTGAAAGACAATTTGTTGAGTGGAAAATACTGACTCTCCTTCTTGGTGAAAACAATTCCTGATTTTTGGTCGACAAATTTGTGAAATTGAATATGCAGCCAGAATTTTGACTACATTTTGACATTTTAACTGACGTGATTTCATCTCGTAGAGTAATTAAAAACGTTTTCAATGGGCTAATATCGACCGAGATGGGCTTTGTGAGACCAGGTGTGTTATTCCAGGTTTTCAAAAATTACTGCGGTGCATAATATTTGGTTGTTTAAAGTTTTAAAATTCATTCGATATAAATTAAGCATTTTTATAATAGTCAATACTGGGGGGGGGGGAACCAGGTCTCAGATGATTCCTTCTGGGTAAAATAATTTAATGCCAAAAAACGCATCAATACTATTTTTTTCCAAAAATTCCCGTTTCAGATTTTTTAAATTTATAAAGGAATACAAAAATCTGATTCGGGATTACTAAGCGGTTCAAACGAGGTATTACACTTGGTTCTGTAAGTACAGATACTTAAAAAAATCAGAGGTGAAACGAATTGATATAGTTGGTTTCGCGGTCAATATTTTGAAACTCCGAAAGTTTAAATCAAAATTGCATTCTGGATTATCCCAACAGTTCCTAGAACAAAATTATTTTTGTTTTTAGAAAATACTTGGAGCTTTCAAAATAAGTATTTTCTAAATTTCAAACGCCAGTGTGAATTAATTAATTTTCTAACAAATAATTTAATAATTTCTTTATACAATAGTTGTAAATGAAGCGCAATGGCCACGTCCGATTTTGAATGGAAAACACGTTCGCATTGAGATTCAATATAAGAATATTTAAGAAAGTTGCACAAAGGAAAACTGTACTTAAAACGGCACTTTGGACGCCACTTCATATATTTTGTTTGCACTTTTTGAAGTCTTGCCATAGATTTGTAACTTAACTCGCACTACGAAAGCATCAAAATCGAAAAAACAGGAATCAAAATTTGCTTATTAACTTATTATAATAATTATTGCCCGATATATTTTCCGTCAATTAGAATTGAAATAAATATTTAAAATACTAATTATCTAAAATTTAAAGTAATATAAATATTTAATTATTATAAAAATATTGAACACTGATAGGGGTAAATAATTTAAAAGTATTAAAAATAACAAAGTAGGGAAATTAAATATTGTACCTTACAATTAGTCCTGTGAAAAAATGACTGATCCTAAAAATGCGTCCCATGGTTATTTGAATATTTCAAAACGTTGGCTTGATAAACAAGCTTCAATTATTTTTCACTTTCAATCCAGACACTGGCTTTCGCGCAACGCTGTTTCTTAAGCTGGAGGATCATTTCCACGATTCTCAACGTATGGACCTATCAAATATCCCCCCTGGAAATCCATCCCGCATATAATTTCCTACAAAAGAACCTTGGAAAATAGATTTTTGTGAGATTAAAAATACACAACCCAGCTTTGAACTTTATTTTTACTGACCCATGTTACGCGAATTCTAGACCCAGGTCAGTGAAGGAAATTTGAGGAAATCGGGAATTAAATTTGCTACAAAAAGCCTTAATAGATATAAATTTAACTTTTCACTCCCTTATGTGGGCTAGAGTAGGAAGGGGCCAAATGATGATGTAAATTCAAATTAAATAAATTTTCATAAAAATCAACGAGATTGGAATTAATGATTTAAGTGTTTTTTGAATTATAACTTTCACGCCACCTGATTTTTTTTCGTGCTACTTTAACCATAACTCTCCAGCTTATGAAGCGTTGATGGTGAAAGAATTTTTTTCCTAATGAACCTTTAAAGAAATTGGCAGGACAAATCCTGCCAAGATCATTATCCCTTATAGACAGATTTAATCTACCTATTTTTTGTCCCAGACTGCATAATTACATCATTGGGTAAATCAACAAGTGGCATTTAATTTAATAAAATAGATTCGGGAATTGTTTACATCGTAGCAGTGGTCGTCATGGGTACAAAAAGCTTGTTCCCGTTCCCGTTCCTGTTCCCACTCAATGGGTACTCCCCTTAAGTGTTCCCGTACCTGGACCCGTTCCCGTGATAGTGGGAACAGTATTTTAGGTACCCGTTCCCATGAATTTAATAAAAATTCGTACCCGGACCTGTTCCTGTTCCCGTACCCAGAAATCAAAAATGTTCTGGACCCGTACCCGTTTCCACAGTTAGTGTTCCCGGTCCCGTTCCCGAGTCCAGGTGGTGTTGTACTTAGGTGTGGTAAAAATTATAATCAAAATTTCCGTAAATACCAAACCCATCGTTTTGCAGATAAAAAACAATGTGCAGGGTGACTAAACGCACCACTAAAGCAACCGTAACAGCGTAATAACTAATTATTTAATTCTTCAGAGATTATGTACCGAGCAGAGCTTCTGCCGGGGACGGGGACGGTACGTCGGGACACCCGACGGACCGGGACGGGACGTCCCCGGGGACAAAATAATTGTCCCCATGTCGTATTCGGGACGGGACGGGGACAAAAAAAAATGTCCCCACTATATTCGGGACGAGACGGGGACAAAAACAATTGTCCCCATTATATTTGGGACGGGACATGCTTTTTGGTCGTGTATATAACGGGACGGGACGAGCAAGCATAGCAGAACAAGGATAACGTTTCAGCTTTAATGCTCATGAGTAAACTATTCTGTGAACACTATTTCACCGAATGTAAGACATTCGATTTTAGGTTGTAGAAAATGAGGCTTGTTGCTCAAAAAGTTAAGGATGAATCTTTTAGCCACGATTCTATAAATGTGTTTTTCATGTTTTTGGTACAAATATTTTTTGTACGAAATTTTCCTCATGTTCCGATTTTCGGTAGGAGAATGTTGACAACTGTTTTCAGTAATTATCGGGACGGTACAGGAATTTTGTTCACATGCCACGATTTTCGGGACCGGGGACAATATTTTTTTTTAATTTTGGGGACGGGAACTGGGACAACGTTTTTTAAAAATTTTGGGGACGGGACGGGGACAAGATTTTTGTCCCCATGTCCCGACTTTCGGGACGGGACCGGGGACAACGTTCTTATAATTTTTTGGGGACGGGACGGGGACATGGTTTTTGTCACCGTGTCCCGATTGTCGGGACGGGACTGGGGACAAAGGTTTTGAAAAAATATTGGGACGGGACGGGACGGGGACGGGACAAAAATTTTGTCCCCAACAGAAGCTCTGGTACCGAGTAGACGAATATCAACACCAGAATGCCATACTCGGAAAGGATGCAGCACTGAATGAAGCAGTGATGTTGCTTTTCCAACAATAAAATTGAATTTTGACGAGGGTTTCAAAATGGTAGTTAATGTTTAAGATCATAGCTGGCCCACAGATGATTTTCTGCATACAAAATATCTGAAAAATATATGGATTAGTTTCCCTTTGTGAGTCTTATTTGAAAAAACATTAATTCAAGCAATCAATTTCTCAAGAGTAAAACTTGCAAGAAAAGAATAAACTAATATAAATTATTTTAATATTTATTATATTAAATTTGTAGAATTCTTCTAGGAAATACCTCAATTACTGAAAAAGGAGTTCTAACATTATTATCTTTAAGGCAAGGATATGTGTGTAGAAATTGCAGGAAATAAAGAATACAATGGAATGTACCAATTGAATTGTTTACATAAATAGTATTAAGTCTTCCAAGATAAATTTTGAGTGTGTTCCTACAAATAGAACATGGTAAAAGTACCCACTCGATCCTGGGAACAATAGGTGTGGGAGCGGGATCATGCGTAGACCGTACCCGTTCCCGATGGGAACGGGAACAAATTGAAAATCTCTGTTCCTGTTCCCACTCCTGTTCCTGTTCCCGGTGATCGGGTCCACCTGAGTGTGTTCCTGTTCCCGTACCCAAACTAGCTGGGAACAAAATATTTGTTCCCGTACCCGTTCCTGTACTCGTTCCCGTTCCCGTGTACCCGGGTTTTACCCGTTCCCGTGACGACCACTGCATCGTAGTCTACATTTCTGCTGTATTGCTTGTAGGTTTTGGGGCTAATTTATGCACCTGGGGGAATTGTTTTCTTAACGTAGAGGTAACGGTTAGATTGCGTGTATATTTGTCGGGACGCCCATATTTTTGAATATCCTGCCCAAATCTAAGTCAAAATAAACTACGGTTTTCGTATTTCACAACCGCTACACAAATATTGTTTCCATACTTTAAGTATCGTAGTATGAGTATGAATTTGATTTTTAAAATTTATTCAATTACTTCTTTAAAACAATTCGCTCTGAGAGGGAGGAACCAAATCTCACAAAATTTCTGCAAAAGAAATGTTAGAATTTTGCTCGAGAAATTTGTGAAGTCAAGTATCCTGAAAAATTCGAAAATTCATGTCGGTATGATTCTAGGCTGTAGGGCATATAAACGATTTCCAATACAATCTCATTCAAAAGCTATTGAAATTTGTCGGGAGTTTCAAGTTGATACGCAATAAAACGATTAACTCTAGAAGGGATTGTCACCGATGATTAAGTTTGCTACAAGCTGGGGGACTCAATTATTTCTCACTCCCTTATTTGTGCAATTATTTGTGCGAAAGGGTTCGGAACAAATCCTAATGGTCGCTCTGTACTTTTAAATTAAAAAAAATAAATGCAGCTTACAAAATTTAATGAATGGCAATTAAATTGAAAATGTAGAGAATTCAGAAATTGATACAAGAAATTTGAGCTTTGAGGTCACTTTTAAGACTTTATTTACACGAGTTGCACAATCCAACGAGAACTAAGTAAGTGAAGAAAGTGTTTTTTTAATTACGTCTTCCACGCCGCCTTAATTATTGTTTGTGTTTTTACAACTGTGTATCAATGAGTAGCGTGCAAGCGTTTGAAAACAATTTGGAAATAAACCTGAAAGCAATTTCTAACACAAATCCAACCAAGGTAATTGACATTGAATACTTAATGAGCAAGTTATCAAGCTGGTAAATTCCTGGGTTTTTGGTAGTATAATATTAAAATACGATTTTAAAATACTTATTTATTTAATTGTAATAGTTATATGTAATTCGAAGCGACGAAAATGAGTAACATGGCTCCAGAGCTTCTGCCGGGGACAGGGACGTCCCGTCGGGGCACTGGACGGACCGGTACGGGACGTCCCCGGGGACAAAATAATTGTCCCCATGTCGTGTTCGGGACGGGACGGGGACAAAAAAAATTGTCCCCATTATAATCGGGACGGGACGGGGACAAAACAAAATGTCCCCATTGTATTCGGGACGGGACGGGGACAAGACAAATTGTCCCCATTGTATTCGGGAAAGGACAGGGACAACAAAAATTGTGTTTTTCTATGTTTTTGGACAAATATTTTTTGAACGAAGTTTTCCTCATGTTCCGATTTTTGGTAAAAGAATGTCTACAACTGTTTTTAGTAATTTTCGGGACGGAGCAAGAATTTTGTTCACATGCCCCGGACCGGGGACAACGGTTTTTAAAACTTTTGGGGACAGGACGGGGACATGGTTTTTGTCCCCATGTCCCGACTTTCGGGACGGGACAGGGGACAACGATTTTTGAAATTTTTGGGGACGGGACGGGGACATGGATTTTGTCACCGTGTCCCGATTGTCGGGACGGGACTAGGGACAAATGTTTTGAAAAAATATCGGAACGGGACTGGGACGGGACAGGAATTTTGTCCCCAACAGAAGCTCTGCATGGCTCGATCAGTAAATAAATATTAATATTAATTCTATTTGTAAAATATTTCAAAATGGACGCCACAAGAGATAATGTGTCAGGGAAAAAAGACCAAAGTAAGATAGTGATGAGAACTCATCAAACATGAAAACATGAGGTAAGTACAAAATGAAGCCTAGTGTTTGTATCTTTTTATTATTGTATCAAAAAATATGGACCAAAATGACGAAGACTCTATTAGTAAGTAAAAGTCGAAATAAAATTTTAATTTATATGCCATTTGAAATGTGCCGATGTTGAAAAATCTCACTTTCATTTTACGGTATATTCTATACGTGGATGGCGTGTAAAGAAAATAAAATAAATAATACGTAGCAAATGTGACCACGGCTTCCGATTTAAAACAAAATTCGAATTCAAACATGGAACTTGAACGAAGAACTCAAAATAGTATCATAATTTAAACCGAACTTAATCAAATTAACAATATTAGAAAACTTCGCACTGGTAAGTAAAAGCGTTATAATTATCAATGGTTAATGCTGAATATCATTTTGAAAACGTCTCAGGATATTCATACTGGAAAATAAAATTAATACATCAAAGCTAAGTAGTAAAACGTAAATTTTAGTTAAATTCTTCTTTTGCGAGGTTATTTAAATTCTTTAGGGACTAGTGACTATGGTTACTCAGTACATTCAAATTCGAACAATCTAAATTGGAAAATGTCATTTAGGATTCAAAACTTCGTTGATAATTGTAACATTTGGAATTGAGGACTTTTTTATCACAATTTTACTTTTGTATGCTTTACCAAAACTATTTATATTATTATACTCTCAAACCAGAGTTTACAAACTGGCTTTTTGCTTTAACCAAACTTGAATACGCGGGAAATAATTTCTGTCGTCATTTTTAATTTCTACGTCGCCCAAAATTAATTCTCTGCTTTGAAAGGACCTATCTGAATCTGACCATCAAATTTGTTCAAAAAAATATGATCTTCAGGCTTACAACTTCGAATCAAAATTGATGATTATTATTTAAATTTTAAGCGAAAATAATTTTAAATCAAATCAAGATTTTTAAATTGTAAAATAAGTCAAAAATTAAATAATTTATGGTGTTTTAAAAAACAATAGGATTTTCACGCTGTTTCAATTAATGGTATGTCCAAATTTAGAGAAAAGCCTCAGGTGCTACTGAACGAAAGAATAGTCAAACTGTAACATCATAAACCGGAACACTAAAAACAATGGATTTCTAAAACCGGTTTTGACTTCCCATTTTATTTTCTTTGCAAATATTACCCAAATATACTCCGGATACAATTCCTAGCAAATTTATTAAAATACAACATTAAACTAGGAAGCTCCAGATAAATACAGTAAAGAACTATATGACCCAGGTATATTTTCACTGTGTACAGCGTGACCATAATAATCTGACACCAACCTTATCCCCGTAGAGGAGTTACTTATAAAGTATTTGGCTCACCAAGTTTCCAGTAAATTCAGTAAACAAATATGTCATGTCAAAACCTTGTCGAAATTTGCGTTTTTTTCAAATATTCTTAGTTAAAACTATAAAAACCAATCTATAAAAATGAGAATTTGAATCGTCTGAACATATAAAAAATATAGATCTAAAACTGAAAATTCACATGTATTTACGATGTATTTAGACGCCACTTGAAATATCAATTGGAACTATGCCTTGTTGTACGAAGTAGATAAGTGTTCATTGTGATTTATACGGTAAATATTCTATGGATTTTTATGTAGGATAAGTCAAGAAATGAAACTACAAAATACAACAGTTGGGTAAGGAGAGCCATAATTACATCCAAGGCTGAGAATTTAATAATTTCCCTGCGATTCAACACGTAAATAATTAGGAAAGTAACGAACAGAGACGAATAGTCTATTTAAATCTTATATACTGTATTAAATTATCTTAACTTTTATAAACTGTGGCTTCAGTTGTGGTTAACAAATGATGCATTAAAACTGAAATGACAGGAATCAAAATTTGCTTAACAACTAGTAAAAATTACTTAAAATGTTCATTGTTTTTTGTAGTACAATTTTTTAATGTAAGTTTTAATATAAAAAATTAATGCGTAAAATGACAGAGGTTTTACTGAGGAAAAAATAAATCCACCTAATTGCCTGACATTAAACACTTATGTGCCGAAATTCACAGTCTAAGTTCCTCCAAAGTCAGGCATACTTCTAAAGGTTGATCATGCTTTAGTAATAGGAGTAACTCCAATCGTTTTCCACGTTCAAAGTAAAATCCATCAGGCCCCACAAAGTATTTCGTTAATCCCGTGGTTAGGAAATTAAATTAAAAATAATTGCACGGCGATTGTTTAAGGCTGTTGCGTAGTGAGGCGCCAGCTACTGCAATCTCTCCTTATTTAATTATTGTAGTATGCTGAGCTCGTTTATTAAATTACCGTTAAAAATATAAAAAAATTATTTGGAAATTAAATCCAAAAAAATTTGAGAAAACAAAATTATTAATTAATATTTCTATATATTTATTATTATTTCTATAATATTTATTATATATTTATAAATTAAATTTCGAAACATTTTTTAAAAACAGTTAGTAGTACTGGCTGGTAGATATAAAAACATTTCATTGAAATCGGGAGTTCAGTTCGGGAGAATAAAAGGTTTCGTTTGTTTTTGTTTTTTACGTACGAATACGTGGACCGATTTCAACCAATAACGAACTCATCCGAGGAAGCAGCCTAACAAATATTCACCTTCAATTTTGAAAGATTTGACCAATTTCTCCATTTGTTCTTTCGTAAGTAATTTGCAATTAATAGGAAATCCGGAATTTAAATTGAATGCTCTCCCTATTCCTTGCCAATTCATGGTATGACAAATTTAGTCAATGACTGTATCAATATGATTACCCACGACAAAGCTGTGTAAAAAACAAACATGTGTACTTCGTCTTACCTCAATAACCTGTGAATATCTCGTTAAGAGTTCCCAAGTGTTTCACTTGTTATCATCATAGAAACGTTGTTCAAGCAATGGAAGATACAAGTAGCCGCAGGAACGTATTAGACGAATGGTTTGAAAGTATTCGAAGATATGTATATTCCTGTACACCAGATTCTTAGAACTACCTGTTGGATTTGGAGCTTACATGTGCACCGTTCGCTTTAAGACTGGATTAAAAGAGGGAAGTTTTGAAAAACCTTGTTAGTCATCATTCTTTCCAAATTCTTACGGTATCAAACACGTATGGTAAGTTTAGTGCTGGAATTGACTGATGGAAAATTTCCTTACTATGGACCGCTCGTCAATAACTTTGTCATTTTTTCAATTTTGCAAGATTCCGGACGACTCTGAATGTCAAAGAATTAAACAACTATAAAAAATTCGTCTCGTTTATAGCTTTAAGTAAAATAATTTTCCCAAGGTAAGTATAATTTGCAGAGTAGTGAATCTGGGATGACCTGCTACAGCGTTATTTCGGCATTTGCAATTTTTAATGCGAAGGTCGTTGTGACATTTACGGGCATTGAAGATGAGCTGTAGGACGATTTTTACAAGTTTCTTAAAAACGTCTCTTGCTTTGAAACTGGGATTTGTCTGCATTTTTGACAAAAGTCGAATGCTTTACCGTATCCGTTGACCATCGACGTTTCTACGTTTTTAGTGAATTACATCCATTTTAATGCATTTAATAAATTCTGATATGTACTTACTAGTTCGTACTTTTATTTTGGACGTACAAAGTTTTGTGACAGTTAGGGAAATCTTCATCGTGTGTTTTTGTGTCATAATTAGGTGTAACTGACAGAGAGGGTGAGAACATGCGTAGTTTGACGGCTCTCTTCTCCATCATCGTCTGTGCGTCAAGTGTGCAGTGTATGTACGTGTAAGTGTGAAGGAGCTACGCACAAACGTGCTTAATACATTAGGCTGCTGTATACACGGTGCAATTGTACACATCATCCGTTATCATGTGTTGTATGCAGCAGCCCGATAACATGGCCTGTATACAGCAGCCATTGATACCTTAATACTTACGATAAAACCGAAATTTAATCATTAAAATCAAATATGCCAAATTTAGCCATATTCAGAGTTAGTTGTACTCTTGATGTAAGTAATGTTCATGACATGCTTCAAGGAAATTGGTGGCGTAGTATCGTATAAACGATTGCTTTTGGAGAAGCTAGTTTTATTTTTCTTAAAGTAAGTAACTTTCTGAGCTCAAACGGTTGGCCTTGGTTCACTGAAACTACCAAAAGGCACATCTATATCAAAATTATGAGGGTATAACAAATTGAACCCTAATGTATGTACCCTTTGATTGTTTTTTATAATAAGTTAACCACCACATCTGCACCAGATCTGTATCCTATTTCCAACATTTGATTAACTTTTATATACATTTGAAGAATTGCAAAAATACTTGCTATCAAAATACCGAATTTCTTTCTAACGTCAATGCATTTTTGACAAATTTTAAAAAGAAATTATTCTAATTCGTTTAACCGAGAATTTATTTTAAAACATTGTTTTAAAATCCGCTGGTTAGTTTTTCATATCCTTTTGCACATCTTTACACCTAGAATTAACTTTCACAAACCTGGCTCTCATGTTCTTGCGGACGGTGCTCTTCAAAATTCTTAGAATATGCGCGAAACTGGAAAATCGCTCTTCTGAGCGACAATAAAATTTCCTATTAACGAGTGTCAAATATTATTCAAGCTAATGGCATACATATTGAACTTATTTCTAGTTACTTGTTTTTCCTCTTAATTTGACGCCACTAAAAGAAGACATTAGGCAAAGCTCACTGGATTTTCACAAGTTCTAGATGTTATTCACAAAATTTGATACGGAGTTTTAAATTATACAAAACAAGTTATTTCATGACTGTGACTGCGTCCCTAAAAGAAAAAATCTGCCTTCCACTGCCAGCATGTTTTAGGGGCAAGGTGAAACAAAGTCCCACAGAGTGGTCGTTTTAATGTCTGCGTGTCTGTTTGTTCTTCCTCACGATAACTGCCGAGCCCGTATCACTGGTTAACATTTTAGAGTAAAAGATTAACTAAAGTGACAGATCCCCACTAATTTTGGTGAAAGTGGGGTTTTCCGTTTGACTTTATGAAATTTAAATAGTTCATATTTAAATAAATGTTAATACATTCGGCTCGTACAGCGGCGCTGTCAGCGGTACAAGTGTCCGCCCACAAATCTTTGAAATGAATGGCTGATAGTTAGAATATCAATTGTTTGGAGTCGGCCAACAATTAGTTCGCCCCCTGGTGACCTTAGTGCTGGCCAAAAATGGTTTTTAAGGAGTAATGTTAAAATCAGGAGGAACAGGAAACTGTCCAAACATTTTGGATCCTTTGCGGATAAAGCTCCAAAATGTACTTTTTTGAAGAGACGGACACCCCACATTTATATTTTGAAAATCATTCTAGCACACCGAGTACGCAGAACGTATAATCTATTTATGCACAGTGAATTCCCTATATAGTGGTTTCCAAGGTAAAGACAAATTGCTGCCACTATATAGGGATGCCACTGTATGTATTAATGGCTAACTATATACATACTATTAATGTTTATAGATAATAACTGCACCTACATATAATTAGTTGTTTTTGCAGAATACTTGAAATTATGAGGTATACTAATTGTAAGTTTCAATGAGTTTAAGATATTCAGTAACTTTAGGTTTCCTCATACTATTAATAATGTTAGTCGTAGCAAACTTTTCGACTGCAAGGACACCATTCCAGACCGATTGGTCGGAGCTACTCTGCTAAGAAATCCGCGTTTTTATGACATGAACACTTTCCAAAACATACCGTGTGAAGAATACCGAGTAATCCCAGAAATCAAATATTCGTCTTCAGATACACGGAATTATGGAAATGGTAATTACTTTTACTGAATTCTCGGCGGTTTTTTTACTTTGTGGTTTTGCTTAAATGTCTGTTTTATTCATTTTAAATGTTCAATATAAATAATTCAATTTATTTTAAAAAATCAACAATGAATTGGAACTTATTATAACTGAGCCAATATAAAAATGTTGTTATACTGCCATTATAATTTCGCATAGTCCGAGCCACCGTTACACATAATAGTGGCATTATACAGTTAATACCATTATAACGGGTGCCACTGTACTGTATATCTTTAACTGCAAACCTCTTGGGAGGATTTTTTGATGGCAGTAAAGACGGAATGCCATCTAAGAGGGAACCACTATATGGGGAATTCACTGTATACACATGCATTTCATGGGTGACCTCATGAGTTATACATTGTCGAGGTCACAGTGGTCAGCCAATGTTGATCAAAACCAATATCAACCAACCGCTGGTAACTAAGTGTTTGCGAAATTAGGTGAAATTCCGTCCACACGTTTTTAATTTATCATGGAGACAAAGATTCAGACACACGGACCGAAACGGAAAGTGATAAAGTGGGATAGAACCGCCCTAAAAATTCTGACCCTGTCGTGGGATAAAGAAGATATGTATATCTGAATCGAACATTTTGCTCCTGACACGGAGTGAATTATGTATCTTTTTTTGTAAATACTGATATTAAAAACATCTCTAGGGAAATTTAAGCAAGGCACAGACAAAATATTTGTGTAGCATTCGAAAACGTAAGTTTAAAAACTGAATTAATAACATTTCTGCTTTTAAATCAAGTTTTACGGTGTTTTTAAAACAGGATTATGTGCGGAGTGCTCAGGAATACAAGCATATCTTGACTCTTAAATATTTATTTATATAATATACAATTTACTAATTTTGAAATGTTTGGCGACATTGAACTATGACAAATATTACTCTCGTAGCTATTTTTCTTTAACCCGCCAAAATGCTTCAAATTTTCTGTCCGGCTTTCATTTCAGATTTTAAAGGAATTAAATTAATTTAAACCCATTAAGACTATTTAGTGCGATATTTAAAAAAAGATATTCATTTTTCAGTATCGAGCAAAAATTTATCTACGACGTGAATTTTGTGGTTTTGCAATAATTATTAAATTTCTTGAAAAGTAGCCATTAACTAACTACACACACTTAATGTTGCAATCTCTCAGATCATTTATTCTCGAAAGAGGGACATTTTAGTAAAAACAAATTGGTTAATTTGATTACCCCTAGCAAATTCCCACAAGGATTTCGAGATTTTGATTAGAATTTGATGTTTAAAATTTATAGAACAACCTGATTGAAAGAAACAAAATTTGCTCTGAAGGGAAGTACCAAGTCTCGCATAATTTTTTTTGACAAACAAATTTTGGCATTTAATATCTCGCTAAAATTGTGACTAGGAAAACAAAATTTCCGTTGACATTATTTGATCTTGTAAGACATGCAAGCAGCTTTCAAATAGCATATTATTTAAAAGTTATCGGAATTCTTTGACATTACTTCATATAATTCTACTAAAGTTCCGTAATATTCTGACTAGCATTTGTTTACACAGTAGTTTTGACCGTGTCCACGCCTAAATGTGTACCACGTCCACGTTGATTATCCAGCAAAATTTATCTAGAACATGATTTTGAATTTGAAATATTTTTTAATTTTCTTGAAATTCTCGAAAATGAGGGACAGCATCTAGGTCAAAATAAACTGGATTTTTGAACTTCACAATCGCTACGAAAATTCAAAGACAATTTCTTCTGAGGGAGACATCCAAGTCTGACATAATTCCTTGTTGACGAAAAAAATGCTAAATTTGAGCAAAAAATTAGCGAGCTTGAATATCTTACCAAAATTTCGACTGGGATTTCATAATTTCCGTTGGCATATTTTCAGTTTGTAAAGCATGTAAATAGTTCTCAAATAGGATCTCATTGAGCAGTGATTGGGATTTTTCGAAAGTTTCAAATTGATTCGTCAGAGGAAAATGTGTGGGGTAAAAGGGGTACCTCTGTGCATTCAAATTAAACTAAATAAATGCTACATAAAAAAATTAATGAATGACAATTAAATTGAAATTTACGGATTTCCGAATTGTTAATTTGTTGAACTTAGAGGCCATTTTTATTATTTTTCAATCCTTTTGAAAAATCTGTGTGACAAGATAGAGTTCAGCGGAAATCACCTAGTTTCAATTTAGTATCTGCAGCAATAAGCAACATCTAAAAAACAAATATTAAGAACTAAGACATTCGACATTTCATTCTTGTGAACTAAATTTTCTAGTTTTCTAAATTAAAATCCAATCAGAATTTGCGGAGCTACAAATAAAGTACCAAATATATCCAATAAAAAATGAACAAGTGAACGAATAATTTTTTATATGACGCTTTTCACGCCGTTTTAGTTATTTTCTGTGCTACAAATACTTTACTATGTGAGGTGATGTATTATGGTGAAAACCACTCAAACATAATGCATAAAGAAATTCCGAATACAAATTCTATTAGGATGATTGAAATTGAATAGTAAATAAACATTTTCCATCATTATAGGGTAAAACGGACGAATTTCCTGTTTAGTGGAAGTACACAAGTAAAAAATAGTACTAAATAATTATTTGACAAATTTGGGAAATAAACTGTTTCATAATCGGTTTCATAATTGTTTAGCCATTGGGTTGTAAAAATTTTCCCAACAATCTGGAAACAGATTTGCTAAAACATGGGAGACCTGGATATTACCCATTAAACTTAAACTGATACGGGCTAAAGGCTGTAAGTATATTTTTGAGTCCCTGTACATTGTGGCGATTGAGATTAATATATATTTATAGGTCCATGCTTTTATTCTAGTATCAGAAAAAAGTAGGGAACAAAAATTGACTGCAAAAAGACTGGCAATGAGAGGGTGGTTTCGCGTAAGCAAAAGTTGAAATAAAATTTCAATTTACATTTCAATTGAAATATAATTTAGTGCAAAACGTGTACATAAAGTTGAATTTTTCGCTGTCCAAATGATTGAAATTACTTAGTCACAAATGACTGACCACTCTGTACATTCAGTTTAAACCAAATAAATGAGTAAGTTGTAAAAGTGAAAGTTGAAAAATGAATGATTTACATGCCACGTGAAATATTATTTGCTATCCAACACCTGCTGTACCAAAGGTGCACATCCTTCCTCGAAGGATAGGGCTTATAGGCATATAAATAGTTTTGGTTTATGTTCAATTCTATGGATTTATGAATGGAATTGTAAATAAATATAAGATGAATATGAGAATCAAAAACTAGATTCAAGAAATAAACATAACCTCGAGAATTACTCGAAAGACTTGAAGAAGGTTAATGAATAAGAAATTATTTATTTGCTAAAAATCAAAAGGAAATCAAAAGAAACTGAAAGGAAATTAAAGAAAGATTAAAAGGTTGATTGGGTTGATCCGAAGACCAGAACAAGACTAACAATATATTCTTACAAATCTTCTGGACTAGATACACTAGTCCTAATGATCGCTGACTTCTAAAATTAATACATACATAAGAAATTGGTAACGGAAGTTACCAAGGCCGCAGACTGGGTACAGTCAGCAAATAATAAATTTTAATGATTTAGCTCGCAGGCTAAAATGAACTTTAAAATGATCCTTAAATTATTGTATGGAAAAACATACTTAATGCATCTTAACCTAACAATAGGATAGGCATTAAAATCAAGCTTCTTATGTAGGTAGGATAGGATAGTAACCGAAGTATTCAGCGTGAAAAAATAGGAATAAGATAGGCAGCCTTTTGTACTATAGCTCCTCACGGGTCAAGTAGTTAACCATACCGTACTCGTACTTGGAACCGTACTCGAATTGTCGGGCCAAATTTCCCCTTGACCCGGATTTGTGTCTTCAAGTACGAGTAAAAAATCCTGTACTCGGAGTTCGGTATTATATTTGTTAATTTTTTACCGAACTTGGACCGTACTTGCGAGTATATATGAAACGTTCATACCGACCGACCCGTACTTGAACTCGTACTCGAACCGTACTCGAGTATCAAGTACACCAAAAAAACACGACTTTTCACACGATATTTTTTGTTAAAGAGAGATTGACATAGAAAACAAATAGCAGATTCAACTAACAAGAATTTGTAGCTGCAACTTACGAACAGTGTTTGCAATGAAAATTTTCTCCAACGAGATTAAAATGCCGATGAACAATACATCAAGACTTTTTTCTGCCAGTCACGTCGACTGGATTCTCATCAGTCAGGTCAATCTCATTCTAACCTCCAGTAATTCTGCCCTATTCTCCTGTTCCATTATATTTTACGGCGATAGGTAAATACTTAAAATTAGTAACTACAGTAGTACTCAATTCGGAGCTGTAACAATAACTTACGCTGTAGGTGTAACGTTTTGTAGTAATTTTGAATTTAACCGCTTTTCCTTTTTTGCTTCGGAATAACAACAACTTTTTTGTAATCAAGGAAATATGGATGTGGACTTTGTGCTGGAGGAAATTACTCGAGTATCAAATGTAAATCCAAGTACGGGTTCAAGTACTTTTGAATTTATGTCCCGAACTCGTACTCGTGCTTTGGTTTAAGTACTTTGAACGTACTCGTACTCGCTCTGATACTCGTTAGAAATATACTCAAGTTCGAGTACGAAAACGGATACTCGACCGACGAGTACAAGTACCAATTTAAGATGATACCGAACTCGACCCGCACTCGTACTCGAACTCGAAACTCGAGTATCTACTCGTACTCGTGAGGAGCTATATTTTGTACTGTATAAGTAAGTATAAAGGAATATAGGCAGGACTTGATTTCATATAAATGTTGCCTAAAATATAGGAAGGAATCATCGTATTTAGTGTATAATGTATATGTATGTCGGATAATGGAGCGTCCATAAATGATGTCATCAAAATTGTGTATGTTTTAAGGAGTCCCCCTCATACTCCCATCACCTCCTGTCATCAAATAGTGTAGTGACGGACCCATCCATGATGATGACGTCAGCAAGACTGAACGCAGTAACGCACTCCAGAAAAATTACGCATCTCTTACCTTGTTAGATGAGAACCGTTGCGATACGATTTTCGTGCTTATGTAGGAGGAGACGATTTCCGACTGGAGGAGCCGTGGGTAATAAATAATTTACTAACAAGACATGCACAATTTTTGGGCGATTCTGGAGTATTTTCAGGCTCTTTCAACGTTGTAAATTAAGTGTGGTTGCTTCGCTTTCAGAATGAGTATTCATTAGTATCGTCGCGGTTCATTCTTCTCAACAGATTTAAAATATTTAATTTTCTATTTCTGATTCCTACTTAGTTTTTTCATTTTGATATGTTTCAGCAATATTTAATTTTCCAGACAGACTATTATGTCGAGTCGGAGTCGGAGGTGGTTAAAAGATGAATGAACAAATCAATTATTAAACTTATTTCTTAGTAATAATTTTGATTAAAATGCGGAAATTATCAATTATTATTATGTTGCTTACACTTTAACACGTTGTAATTACCTAACTGAGATAGTTGGATTTTTGTACGGATTTAAGGAGTATACATACATAGGTAATGAGCGGAAGCAAAAAGATCACTGTTCATACACAGAATGAAATTTATAGGATAGGAATAGGCATGTATGCTGTATTGTATCCTTTATAGGAAATAGGTAGGCAGCTTGAGCAGGCTTGACAATCCTGTATCTATATATAGGGGGATCGAGAGTTTTCCATTACTTTAAATAGGATATGTAGGATGTATTCTTAGTTCCCATTTGTAGGAAGGTTATAGGAATGCGGACACATATGCGCATCTTTGCGCTTTACTAAAGGTAATCTCCCCAGTGCGCATTTTAAGTTTAAAGAAGAGAGAAATGAATAAGTGATTGAAGTGTTTTTTTATATTATGTCTTTCACACCGCCTTAGTTATTTTTGTGCTACAAATCCTTAACAGTTAAAAAACGGTTTCACAAATATTGCAGAAAGAACCAAAGTGATTGAAATTCAATAGTAAATGAACATGTTCCACCATTATATGGTAAAACGGATAAATTTCCTCATTTATTGCAGTACAAAAGTAAAAAATAGTATTAAAATTAGTTTTTGACAGATTTGGGAAATGAATAATTCAAATTGGTTTAATGGACGATCCATAATTATTTAGCTTATGGATTGTAAAATTTTTCCCAACGATCTGGAAACAGATTTGCTAAAACAAGGGCTACACTTCCAAGATGGGCTGGAGGATGTAATTCTATTTTTGAGTCCATGTGTAATTGATTATTCGATTCGTTTTAGAAATTAAAGTAATTGAGATTCCTCCTTATATATTTATAGGTCCATGCTTTTCTTCTCGTATCAAAAAAATATGGAACAAAAGTTGACTGAAAAAAAAGGCTGGCAATGAGAGGGTGAATGCCAGTAAGTAAAAGTTGAAATAAAAAATCAATTTACATGTCACTTGAAATTTAATTTATAGTACAAAAAATTGTCATAAATTCGAATTTTCAGTTCTCCAAATGATTGAAAAGATTTAGACACATGTAACTGGCCACTCTGTACATTCAGATAAAATAAATTAAACAATTGAAAAATGTCGGTTTAGCACTTACAATTTCGTTTTAAAATCGCAAGGGACGTTTGTGAAATTGATTAAATTTTAAATTTAATACTATTTATACATAATTTATTATTATTATTTATTTATAATTATTAGTGAAAAATGATGTAATTGACGGGGTGTGTTTATAAATGATGACTTTCACGCCAAATAATTACCTATTCGTCTCACTTGAGGTGTTTCTTCTGGAAAAAATAGTGAAACTGTATCTGTAAAAATCAGATAACTGAAAACAATTCATTTACAAATCCGATTTTGATTTCCAATTTAATTTTTTTTACAAATATTACCCCAATAAACTCCGGAGACAAATTCAGCCATATTTGTTAAACATCATCAGTAAATTTTCAAATTTGAGCAAAATACTGTAAATGACTGTATTCCTATGATATTTTCAGTATTTACAGTAGTGTGACTATAAAAATCTGTCACCACCTCTTGCCCCGAATGAGGAAGTTACTCATAAAATATTTCCTAACCTCTGTTTGTAGTTTTCTGTCTACAGTTTCTAAATTCTACTTCATTGATCTGGGCCGATATCTGACGTCACAGAGTCCGGAAACGTCAAGCCAAGTCGGTTTCTCTGGATTCGACAGCATTGGAAGGAATCGACAGGGATGTAAATTGTGGAACTTGAAGTAATAAATAATAATTTTGCTATTGCACTCATCGCAGGGTAGTTATTGCATTACACACCAGGACAACACAGTACCTGAAATTACAGTGTACATATTCTAAATAAGAAATCTATTCAATGAACTTTACTAGCTAGGAATTTTCTTAGAAAATCATTTGTTTGACTATAATCCAAAAACGAAATTTGAATGTTTTCCAATCAAAAACCTGAGTTTTATGCTCCAAGAGGTACTATCTAAAAAAGAGCTTCGACGCCACTTTATATGTTTTATCTGAAATTAATGGTGTCTCAATTGCAGTCACGTTTCCAAAATTGAAACGCAAGTTTCAAAAATTTATAAGCAATAAACTTAATCTGCTACTGCATGTTTTAATGAGGCGTTTACGTTAAATCCAGAGTTAATGTAATTATTAAATTACAAAACATTTTGTGTTGATAGATCAGAGCTGCGTTCAAGTCAAGTTTTTTAAGATAACTTGACTTGAACTTGACTTGAACTGGACTTGAACTTGAAAAATAATTAGAAAAAAATACCCGCACTTGAACTTGATGAACCAAGTTCTTTGAACTACTTGGGTATTCAAGTACATGATTTCCAAGTTAATTTTGTACAACTTGAACTTGATAACTTGACTTTCAAGTTCGACGCAAACCGTGACTTGAACGTGAACTTGAACGCGTACTTGAACTTGATTTTTCAAGTAGTTCAGTTAGTTCTTGGTAGCTTCAGAATATGAGAAAGGTGCATACATTTGCGAACGTTTTTTACAGGAATTATATAGTGCTTGGAGTGTCTGTATTTTCATTTTCCAAACTAATTAAATTGTGGGAATCCATGGTATACACGTTCACTTTAACTCACTTTTAGGACAACGAGCTATACGTTTTTATTCAAAGTATGGCAGCGTATGTGAATTATTACGAGAAGAATCCAACCAATTTGAAATAGGGAATGAAATGTTCCTAAAAACGTTATGATGTAGCGTTAAAACGAGTTACACCGGATTTCATTTGGAGCGGAAATAGGACTGCTACAAAATATGCAGTGAAATTTAACCGCCAAGAATATTCAATTTTTACCCAAGTTATATTCAAGTACATCGGTTGCATGTACTTGAACTTGACTTGATATTGCCATCAAGTAGTGCATTGTTTATTTGAACTTGATGGTACTTGAACTTGAAAATTCAGATTAAAATTCTGAATGTACTTGAACTTGATGTTCACGTTTCAAGGTAAAAAATTACCAGTACTTGACTTGACTTGAACTTGATACGCACTTGAACTATTCAAGTTGTACTTGTACTTGAACGCAGATCTGGTGATGATCAGCTCATCAGACTAGAAATCACAAAAGGTGATCGTTCAAGATAAGGGATTGTTCAGCAATTCTACACTACATTTAAGCGTGACGATCACTATGTCATCCATTGTCTGCATTAATCAATGCTCTTGCAATCTTAAACCAGGATAACATCTTAAGAGCTATTTACGACGTTTTTCCTAGCAAAGGGACCGGTCGATGAGATGGTCCAAATATTTCTAAGCCGTGGAGATAATTATATATATTGGAATATTGTAGAAAAGGTAATGAGTGTTGGTTTCTGCTCAGCTTTGATTATGTTTTATGTGGAGTGCTTTATCCTTTAGCTATGCCATTTTCTCATATATCTTTCGTGTGATTCATGGGTGAATATTAAAATACCTGTGTACAGCGTAATACGAGTACACAGTAGGTAAACAAACCACTGGCGTTGAATTTAATAAAAAAAATATTTCCGAAATTTTTGACATATACAATAGGGTGACAAAATATTGTTCGATTGGGCAATTTCACAGAAACTACTTTTTTTCGGACGTACAAACTCCAGAAATAGTTAATGAAATGCTAAATCCGCCTATTGGAACGAATTTTCGTATCAATAACCAGAATTATTTCAACACTTACGTCAGCTGGCACGAAAAACTAAACTAACGTAGGGACAAAAGATTGAACCTTCAGGTACTACATAGTCACAGAAATATCTGGAAATGTGATGTAGGGAATTCATAGTTTTCAATTTAAATTGTTGGATTAATTGGAGTAGCGCACCAATTTTAATAATTTTCATTCCTACTCACTTTCGTATTACATAAACATAAGTAGGCCAGGTAACAGTGCTTTGATCGGGATAGATTTTTTCCTAAATAAACCTGAAAACAATTCCGGGCCCAAATCCTACCAATGATATTATTATTTTATAGCCAATGACATTGTCCAAGCAATATATGGTAGCATTGATATTCTCCGTGTTTGTTTGTATTATAAGAAAAATATTTAAATTATACATTTAGTATTTGTCAAATATATTAGAATTGACACCACACAAGATATTTTTTCCAGGCAAACTGAAAGAAATGTGAACGATTACTGTTACTGTAACTCAGTAAGAAGGAAATGAGAACTTAGCAAATCTGAAATGATGAGGCTAAAACAAATTAAATTGTTACTTGTTATCGTATTGGGCACTGAGACCTGTACAGCTTTAGCTTATTTTGAAAATGTGGCTTGCTTTAATACAAATTTTATGAATTGAAAATAATTGTTGCTGAAATTTTGAACTTTCAAGCATTTTTGACAAATTAAAATAAATAATTTAAGTTCGTTTAACTGCGAATGTTATTTTAAAATGTTCTTGTAAAATCCGTTTGTTAGTCTTTCGAGTCCTTTTGCACATCTATGCTCCTGCAGCTTAATTTCCCCAAACTGGTTGTCTTCTTTTAACGGCCCGTGACCAAAATTCGGTACGTTTGTATTAACTGCTGAACTGGACAATTTCATTTCTGCACGACAACGTAATCTCAAACAAGTGAGTGACAGAATTCTTTTAAAACAAATTTTACAATTTAAGTACACAATTCACGACTTATTTCAAGAATTTTTCCAAAACCGCCCCTGACTTATAGCTCAACTTACTTAACCCCTGTATCCATAACAAAATATGAAACAGAAGAGCGAATACCTCCAGTAAGTAGACGTTGCAAAAAACGATTGATTTATACGCCACTTGAAATATGATACCGGAGATTGAGCTCTTACTATGGTAGGTGCACATGCAATAATGACCACTAAGGTGAAATAAAATAGAATACACAACTTCGTTTGTCATCTCAATTAGAGGTTGTGGGTAAAAAAAATTAAATTGTTTTAAAATTGTAATGAACGCTTACAAAAATTAATTCAATTGAAAATTAAGCCCAATTTATTAATTAGGGATGAAGCGGTTTTTCAAAACATTACACACGTTTTTCCTATTTTATTTATTGTCTTACCAAAAATAATTGTATTAATATTATCAAATCAGTGTTTGGTAACTGGCGTGTAGCTCTAATTAAACGTAAATAGACTGTGAATAATTTTCTTTTCTTAATTTGGGATTTCTCTTTCCTCGGGAAATTGATTTTTTGCATCGAAAAGACGTGTTCACTTATCTTCGTATCATTCTGGTTCTGACATATCGTGTTCCAAATATATTAACATACTATTTAAAAACTGAATGTAAAATTATTATAGTCTGTGTACTGAAAGACAATAAAGGTTCTGACTATTAAATTAGTTTTGAAAGCATTACCTTTAGGCTCACATGTCACAACTTCAAATCAATATTACTGATTAGTGTTTAAAATTTCAGTGCAAATAATTTAATACCTAATTAAAAATAATTGACAAATTGGGACACGCGAATTGCAAAATAACAACAAGTTAAAAATAAAGTACTTGATGAACTGTTTTTACAATGAATGTTATAGTTATGTATAACACCAACGTTACTTGAGCTACATACATATATCTACATAAATCGGATAATTCAAACAAATAGATTTATAAATCCGACCTAAGTTTTGTGTCACCGAAACTGTCAACTGAGACTCCAGACCCACCGGGACCACGAAATCAGAGTAGATTTCCAGCGCACCTTCATTTTACATTCAGTGAGAAAGACCAAAACCAATTCTAATTGATATTAGTAGAGGTGGTTGCTTGGGGAAATCTAGTGAGAATTTGGTGTTGTTTGTAAAGTTTCACTTTAGAACACAATAGTTGAGTAAAAAGAGCAATGATCGCATCCGTGGTTGAAAGAAACAAATTCCACTGCGATTTAATATGAGAACAATTATTAGCAGAAGACTATAAAATGGTACTTAACCACAACTTCATAAAATTATTTTGCATGAACTTGCAAAATCACTGCATTGATTTTGATCCTATATATTGAAGGTATAATTCAATAAAGTTAAAAAACCAGAATCATAATTTGTTGTACAACTAATTATTACAGCTATTACTCACTAGATTTGTTCGGTAGTTCCATTTGAAATAAATATTTAGACAATTTAATGAACATTTTATCTAAAATATTAACTAACGTAAGTATGTAATAAATTATTTAAAAATCTAATATAGACAAAAATAAAGGTATTGAAAATTACAACGTAGGAAAAATAAATAGGGTGAATTATTTCTGTGCCACTTGCAAATTGGGTTTTCTCCGACAGTGAAGGTAAGAGAAAAACAAATTGTGCACATTTTGTAATATTACACTTTTATTTAATAAACAAGATCCCTAAAAATGTTTATACATCTTATTTCGCACACAAATTTGCTTCCAGCCAACGGAATGAAATTCTCCTTCTATTATATCACAGTTTCACTCCCGACACTGACTTTCCCTCAAACTAGATTCGTATGCTGGGGGATCAATCCCGGCATAGACAATAATCAAATGCCTCCTCTAATATTTCTGAAAAATTCCTATAAAAGACCCTTAAACATTTTGTGAAAAAAGTTTTGAGTAAGAGCATTCTGAAGAGAATCCAACAGTAAACTTCAGTTTTCCTGATCTGTGACCTCAAATCTCGGCCTAGGTTAGTAAATTCGAGAAAATCTGGAATAATTACATTTGCGACATATGGGGAAATTATTATTGATAAACATATATTTTTCACTACCTTGTGTGGGCTAGAGGGGGAGTGCAGGTCAAATGCTGATGGCCACCCTGTACATTTGAATTAAACAAAATAAATGCATAAAATGGTAATTTTAGTATTTAAAAATCTCATTCAGCAAGCTGGAACATCATTTGCTAATTCGTGGGGGAACTGGATATTTCCCAATAAAAATTCCTGACATCCTCTAAAGGTATACATCTACCAGTACATGTACCAGTTACCAGTAAGTAAGTTAAAATAAATGATGGATATCCACGACACTTTAAATATTATTTGTGATGCGCGTTTTCGTGATTATTAGGTTGCTTCTAGTATACGCAGTTGCAATTTAAACGAAATAAACTATAGAAATTTGTTTGACATCTCAATTAGAGAACGTGGATTTAGCATTTAAAATTTCTTCTTAATAGTTCAAGGGACGTTTGTAAAAATTAATTTAATTACAAATCCTGTCAAATTTATTAATTAGGAATGGAATGCTTTTTCAAAACAATTTCCTACTTTTATTTATTGTCTTACCAAAAATTGAACTATTAATATTGTCAAACCAGCGTTTGGTAACTGGGGTTTAGCTTTGACTAATCGTTAATAAACGATAATTTCTTTATTAATTTTGAATTTCTCCCTCCTCAGAATTAAATTTTCTGCAATGAAAGGACGCGGTCACTTATCATCGGATCCTTCTGATTCTAACTATTAAATTTGTTTTAAAAAACATTACCTTCAGGTTCATACTTCAGTCTGGTTAGTATTCAAACTTTAAGTGAAAATAATTTAAAACCAAATTAAAATTCATTGAAAAATTGTGACAAGCGAATTGTAAAAGTTCAATTAAAAAAGCAAGTACTTGATGGAGTGCTTTATATAAATATAATGACTTTCACACAGTTAGAAAAACGTCTCTGGTGCTTTAACTGGGGAAAATATTCAAATGCGATTAGATATAACCAGGGCTGGATTAATAAAATATTTTTTACCCTGGCCATAACCCCCAAAATACATTTGTGGGCCTTTGGATGTGCATGTATGTAATCTGAGGGCCTTAGTCAAAATCTTTTTACCCTGGCCCTAATTTTTTATACCCTGGCCGGGCCAGGGTGGGCCACCCCGTAAATCCACCCCTGGATATAACAACAAAATTACTTGAGCTAATCAAATAAATAGATTCATTATACCGACCAAGACAAAAACATGAGAGTGAGAACAAATTGAAGTCTAGTATTCGTTGCGTTTGATTGTCGTGTAGAGGATTTTAAACATGAGCCTTACACTGGATCTTTAAGCTAATTTGACAATTTGACGAGCTTTAATACAATTTTTATGATTTGAAATAAATATTGTCAACATTTATAATATCTTACAAAATAATATACTGCAGTTGTTGAAAAAAAATTAATTTATTATTAGCACAAAATTCCAATTAGTTCTATTGAAATGTTTTAAAAATGCTATTGTAGATTCCGTTCAATCATGTTTCAAATATTTTTGCACATCTTTTCCCTGCAACTAAATTTCCCCAATCTGGTGTCTTAGTGATGGAGCACGGAGTACTGTTTTCAAGGTTCATCGTACGTGGGTAACACTTGAGAAAAAAATTAAAAGAATGAGCTAATAAAGGTATACTAGGGTTCACAAGGCGATACCAGGTTTTTGATACGGGTCTACTTGAAGTCAACCCAGCCGGGTTTTTGGCCGGTATTGGGCTGTAAATATAAACTTACATACGGTGGGCTACGGTCGGGTTCGACCTGCACTTAAACAATGAAACCGGGTTAAGGCAAGACGTGCATTTATTTTTTACTTCGGGTTTTGGGCGGGCCAGAAATTACAAATGACCCTATAATTCTACAAGAATAGAAATTACTCCAGATATGTTGCATGCATATTTGAGTTTGCGCAGATGTTTCAAAACATTTATGGTGCACAAAAAGGGCCGGGTTAAATATTGCATTTATGGATCTGAAGTCAGCAGCTTACTTCGGAGTTCAACCTCCAGCATGGGAAGATTAGTTGAAGCAACATTTAGTACAACTTACTTTCGTTACTCAGTTACATACATATTGGTGATGATTTTGAAAATAAATATTATAATCTGTATTTAATTTACTTTTAATTATTTGCATTTATTCTACGTACAGCGAGTTTATTTCATATGCAATTAAGTTTGTTTGTATTACATCAAAGCACTACTTGCTTCCAACTACACTTACTGGAAGAAACGGATTGGAATGTTATCCTTATACTTTTCATTTCAAACTCACGTTTTTCTCTTCCAATGTCAAACGTCGTTCCAAGATTGAATCCAAACACTTCACAAGCACACCTTCATCGGGATCATTGGATAGCTGGATTGTTGAGAAACCTTTGAAGCCATGGATGACATTGCAGCCTTTCGTATTTCCTGTTGCTGCTTTATCTCTAGCTCTCTTATTTCTGTCACTCGTTGACAAGGTCTTGTCGACTTTAGCCGCCTTCATCAGTGGTAGTATTTCCTTCAGAAGCTTGTCCTTGAGATCGTAGTTCTGAACAAAGCGAAAACTATTTGAAAGAAATAAAAGTTCAAATCATAATTGTTTCCATCGATTAATTCGTATTTAAAGCAATCCGAATTGCTTGAACTAACCCCCTTTTGGACTTGTTTTCATTAGTTGTGAACCATTTGATTTCGTTCATGAACCTGTTCTTCTTCGATTTCTAATCAGATTTTATATGAAGGACGATATATTATATATTTATTATAATTATATAATAATAATAATTGATAATGATTATATTTACGATTATATGATAATGTGGAGCTGCTTCCAGTTTATTTCCGTACTGTTTTTACCGAATGAGCTGACCTCCTGAATGGCAAATAAAATATCTAGGTCGTCATACACGCTTTGTCGCACTGTCGTCCGTAACGTTGCCACTATACTCGTTTTCTTTTCCCATTTCATTCTCAATTAGGCTAACGGAATCATTATGTGTGAAAACGTAAACCATGTTTTATAATTGAAATAATTTTTAAAAAGTAATTAAAAATTGTCATAATTCAAAGAAAAAGAAATAATATAAACTTACCCTCTCTGAATTTCCTGCAGCGTTTTTTGATCGCTTCGACCTCATCTTGTTTCAGCAAAAATTAATATGCCCGTCGAAATAATAATAATGCTAGTAATAGTACATTATTATTAAGTCATTTTACAAAAAAATCAACCGTTGTCAAACTGACCTGTCAAATGAAAGACAGATGCGCATGTGTAGTACCAATGAAGCTTCGAATTCTCAGGCATTCATTTCAATGGAAATGAATGCCTCAGAATTCGACCAGACGTCATAAATGAATGACTGGATGAGTGAATGAGCGCTAGGTCGTTCTTCAGAAACTCTCTAACATTACAACAATAAGACACGTACGTATCCGGCACAATATTCTGTACACATGAATTTGTTATACAGGTTTAGGTTCTGTCCGCAGATATATAGATCATTGTCAATCCATTTGTAAGGATTGCTAATCTATTTTGTTTTATTTTCGTCGAATAGGGAATCAAATTAAATGTAGAGTTTATTCGCTTAACCCCTATATCGCTGATGGCTTTAATGTAGGAGACTAGCTTCTACCTACAGATACAGTATGCATTCTATACATAATTAAACCAGTGGCGTTGAATCTAATAAAATAGGTTTAACCCTATTTACATGTTTGTTATAATGTTTTGTAGGGGCCGTATCCCATTTTCAAAACGAAGCAAAAATTTAGTTACTGGAGTTTATACAGATTTCTCAGGAAATTCATACTTGTGCTTAATAAAAAACGCATTTACATTGACCCGTTAGTATTTTTAAATATTTCAGAAATGCCGCAAAACAAGTCATTCTGTTGGGGAAATCTGAAATCAGTGGACAAGTTCGCTTCGATTATCATATAGAACAATTAAATCCTGATACATGCAGTGGATTTTAAAATTTGATCAGAATTCCCACGAATTTGAGTAATTGAAAATAATTGTTGAAATTCGGAAGTTATTCCAACTTTATTGCATTTTTGACAAGTTTTATGAATAGAACAGACTTGATACATTAGAGTGCTTATTGTTAGAGCACTGAATTACCAATAGTTAACGCTGAAGGTAGATAGTCGTTTCAAGATATTTGTATTGGAAATTGTTGTTACTACATCATGACTGGCTGATGAAACAATGGAGCATTTGCTGTGTAAAGGACACGGCGCATTAAGTGTCTGCTATTTCTTAACTGCTTCAGTTTCTTTAATCCGATGAACACATTTATATCTTGATTAATACCTGATTAATAATTGGACATACCAAAAAGTAAATTATCGGTTGGAGTAATTCTTAAAAAAATGGAAATTTAGCCAAAGCACGTGCACAAAATAGTTTTGTCGCATTTTAAAAAGTAAATGCTAAGTCTGGGTATTTGTAACAAGCTTAATTTTTCGCGGACGACTTTCAATTTTTAATAACTTATTTCAACCCTTGGACTTGGGGGAAAATGAAGTTCCTGGTTTGACACGTGTTTACATTTTACTTCAAAATAGAAATACAAGTTCTAGAACCTTGTTATATCAGCACTATAAAACTGCTTTGTGCGTCAATGTGTCCTACAGATTCTGTTTTAATATTATTTGAAAAATCAAAATTCTAGATTAACACGTGTTTGAAGTTTAGTTTTACGAAGTTTCGGAGAAACGGATTCCGACCAGATGTTCTGAATATATTTTCACTCTTTGAAATTCCATAAAGCCAAACTTGTGTCATTCAATGGAATGTAATACCACTGAGAGATTTAAACATTGGAGTAAATGAGATTGTCTAAATATCGTTTAACCAATGTAAGTATTTATAACTGAATACTGTAGATAATTAAATGCGTTGTTAGGGGTCTGAGTTGAGTAGAAATAACGTACTATAATTCCCTCAAGTTTACTTTTGGTTCCTCAAATGTTGAAGAGATTTTATTTAACTTTAGACAAATACAAAAATGGAACTTAATAATATCTTTGTTTGATTTTCTAAAATATAAATTAACACTAAGATTTAATTCTGATTATAAATATTAATTCAAAGAAGACCTTCTCTAAATCTAAATACAAAGATAATAAAGTTATAAAAGTTTAATTCCTATTACGAGTTATCAAAGGGTTACCCAAAATTCCTATCAAAATTCTAAATGTTTTCTCAAAATTTCTCGAAATACAATCCACCAGCCTGAAGAGCTGTGGTAAAATCCTTCCTCTTCTGAGAGTAAAGGCTATCTTTCAGAAAAACTACTCGATTCTGAGAGCAAGAGTATTTTTGGTAAAATGGGAGTAAAAAGGGAGAGAACCGAAACCCGAGTGCTATACGAAGAGAGAGAGTCCAAGAGGACAGCGTTTCGGATCGGCGTGTTCAGATCGACTGTGAATCTGTAAGATTTTCCTGGGGTATTTATACTCGGCCGCAACCGTACTCTCAAAATCCGAAGTCAATTGAATAGATTTTTATGACCGGACCATCTGGCCGAAACCAAGTTCCAACCCCGCCAGCCTGGCGCCGGTTCGAGCTTGCTTTACATTTAAACACATGACAATACATACTTAGGTAATATCAGTTTCAATTACTTTCTTAATCTTAGGTCTTATCGTAACTTATTTTTATTACGATCGTAAAGATCGAGACCATTGTCCGAGACAGATCCGGTTACTTAGGAAGGAGTTTTTAGATTCTCCCGGGGAAAACGTCTTACACTCTAAAATACAATGGTTTTAAGCTTATTACGCACTAATACCATATATATATTTATATCCTACGCACGGAGAGATTTCCCTCCTCTTCTCATCCGCTCGGACTGAGAGGAGCCAAAGGGTAATTTCTACACACAGAGGAGGACTTTTCCAACTCTGGATATTTTTATTAAAACCAACAGTCAGCAAGTTTATTCGCGTGCTATTCACGTGTACACATTCCTACGGTCATTCTAACATCCTATTCTCATTACTACCATTATATAAAATCTTACGTTATTATGTACGTATCAAATACTTATGGCTACGCTAAAAAGAGCGTATCAGCGTGCTTGTATCAGTTTACATCTGGTTCCGTTCTATGTGAAGAGTGCTTTATCCTTCAGCGATTGTGGTCTATCGCTTCACCATTTGGCCTTTGGTGACCTTTTCAAATTAATATGTGCCAGCATTTTGGCTTTTCTGGAGATAACCTTTTTCGTATTGAAGGACATTCCACATCAAGTATTTGTAAAATTCCGTTACTTTATAATGATGACGAGATGCTACCTTAATTTTCCTTCTCCGTACACCGCGGCATAAATTATCTGTTGGCGTCAATATTAAAAACATTCTAGGGAAATTTAGCTAAAACACTGGCAAAGTAATGAATGCAAAACAAGGATGGGAATCGGTATCGGAATCGGAATTATATTCGAAAATTTGAGGATTTTAATTCATATTGGAATTCCAAATAATTCCCAGGAAGTATTTTAATTCAAAATCGCATTCAAAAAATTTTTTGAATCGGAATTGATATTAAAATATTTTTTACTGAATTCCGATTAAAATAAAGTATTGTTCTCAATGGTATATTTCATCAAGTGTACATACTTAACATAAATTTAAAATTGTCGTAATTTTTTACTTATAACGTAAAGTTAATCAAAGATCATTGGCAAACGTTTTCTTCATCCGAAACTGAACATGCTTCCGCATTCTACGTAAAATAGAGTCGAATTATTAACACTTGTCAGAGGCTTTTAACGGTTGTGCTCAAAACTATTGTTTTTCCTACAAGTTAATTACTCAAGTAATTTAAATCGTTGATAATAAAATGTGTATAGGCAACTAAAAATGGGCCAAAAGAAAATGTTGGAGTTCAAATATCAGTTGAACGTGTTTTTTCAGCTCTTAAATTTACTATTAATGACCTGCGGGGGAAACTAGCTTCCCTAAACATTGATGATATCATGTTTCTAAGGTTGAACGTGTTCCGTAATTGGATTCTTTGTATTTTCAGTGTACTAGGAGTATTCAAATAAATATTCAAATCCGAATTCATAATGAACGAATACTCGAGGATATTTAAATCCGTATTAGAATTCATATTTTTCAGTATTGCTATAAGTATTCTAAATCGGAATTCTTCGCCTTGAAAATTTTAATTCGAATTAGAATTCATATTTTTCGGATTTCCCATCCTTATTGCAAAATCTAAACATTTTAAACGTGCTGAATTTTCTCTTTCAGTGACGGAACGCTCAATTTATTATAGCTTGTAAACCCAGCGTAGAAACAATGTAATGTGACGTAATGTATCAGATTTATTACGCCAAATCATCACAGTGTAGAGCACTGATTTCCAGCGACAGACAAAAATAAAATTAAGTCAATCCTTTCAATGAAATTCCGATTTGCAATTATTACATTATTTGAATATTAGATCTTAACTAACCATATGTATACTCTGAGGGTGGCCATCTTTCCAACAAAACGGTGAATTCGATTATCCCACCGAAATTTTCACCAGGATTTTGGGATTTCATCGCAACTATTTTAGTTTTTAAATAAATTAAACATCTTTTAATGAGACATTATTAACCGAAATCTGGGTCCAAATGTGCTGCGGTTTTTCGAATTTCACAAATGCTTTCAAAAACACTTTTCCAAAATTTTGAAGACCATGAATTCGATTTTGAAAGGAAAATACGTCTGTATTGCGATTCAATACGAGAATAATTAAGAAAGTTGCACTAAGCAAAACGCTATTTAATTTGTTACTTTGGACGCCACTTCATATATTACGCTTGAGCTTCTTCGATTTATGACAATACCTATGAATGAATCTCACACTCTATAAAAATCTAAGGCATCAAAATTAAAAAAATAGGAATGAAAATTTGTTTTACAACTAAATATAATTTTTACCCTGTAGATTGTCCGTCAATTCGATCTGAAATAGATATTTAAACTATTATTAAATATCCGAAGTAAAGTAAATATTTAATTATACAAATATTAAACACAGATAGAGGCAAATAATTAAAAAGTATGAAAAATGCAGAAAAAAAGCAGATTTTAAAAAAATCAAAAAACTAAATATCACTTACGTGCAGAAAGTGGGAAGTAAAGCTGGCGTCGTCTGTTGTCGGATTTGTCATGAAAATAAATTGTCTTTTCCATGAGCCGGTAGGTGCCGCTTGAACTCGCACTTGTAAGTGTTTTTCAAAATTTAGTAGATGCATATTAGTGGTCGGACCATTTCAGTTTAGTTCGCAAAATTCAGTTTAGTTCGGTTCACGAAGTAAACTGAATCGAAAATCAAAATTTCAGTTCAGTTAGCTATTCTTCTGTTCAGTTCAGCCCGGTTTCCTCTAGGAACTGAACTGAACTGATTACAAAACAGTTTAACGCGCCAGGATAAAACTATAATATATGTTTGTACATACACACATACATACATATAAGATATGTTCTTATATATGTATAATTATATAGCACTGCAAATGTAACCGTCAGAAATGAGAAGTGCGTCTTGACAGAAACAGGCTTTATTGTGCATGCGTAAAAATCAGTTCAAACGATTCAGTTCAGTTCAGTTTTACGCTGAAACCGAACCATTGTTTGGTTTGCGTATCGAACTGAACCAAAATTTGTATGAACCAAACTGAACTGAAATTTTCAGTTTTGAACTGAACTGGTCCGACCACTAATGTATATCTATTTATCACGACCAGACGCTGGGATTTTGAAACAATTACGCTCACGAGAATACATACTTATGATTTAGAGTGTTCATAGGAGAACGTAAGCTATATACAGAGGTACTAGCTTACATTGGTTTACATGATATCATGGAATGTCATTTCTACCCTACTTAGCACCCGGTGCAAAATCACTGAATTGATTTTTTATTCTGAAAGAACCGTACAGGAAACCGTGGGAAAATTAAAGTTAATAAACTGTAACGTCTTTGTAATCTCGTGATATCATTTGTTGGCTGAACGAAAATAATTGCATTGTGCTTTACCATCAGATTTTAATTAACTCTTGTTTTTATCTCCCTTAGCTTTTAAAACAAACAGCTTTTGTAAGAAAATTTCTCCTACGATTCCCACTGGAGCACCCAAAAATGTGAACCACGGCTATTTGCATGTTTCAAAACGTTTTCTGAATAAACAATAATTTTCAGCTTATTCACACCTAGCGGCACATTTTCGGGTTTTATATCCGGATTTGTGAACTTAGGACTTTGATAGCAAACTCAAAAGAGCTCAATCAAATTTGCTACAAGCCAGTGTTTCGAAATATTTTTAAACGGGCCAATCTTCGAAAAAATCGGAACGAAATTCTCGTTATATAATTTTTTACTTTCATTCCCGTCACTGACTTTCGCTCAACGCTATTTCGTAAGCTGGAGGATCATGCCCAGAAATCTTAACTTACAGACAGTTCAAATACCTCCCCTGAAATTCCATGCCCCACACAATTTCCTATAGAAGAATTTTAAAACATTTAAAAAAAAATTTCCGTGATGATAAAAAATTGACTGAACAATATTTTTATTCGTCCACGTTGCCTGAAATCTTGTGCTAAGGCACTGAAGGAAATTCGAGAAATTCTGGAATTGAATTTGTTACCAAGGAGACTTAGTATAATAATGACTTTTCACTCCCTATGTACGCTAGAGGGGGAGGGAGCAAGTAATAATATAAATTCAAATTAAATAAAAATTAGGAAATCACTGAAATACTTCAGTTTAACGCCAGTTTGAATATTGGTCAGACACAGTTGCGCCATATTTAATAAGGGTTTCTGTAATCAAATGTTGACAGTAATAACCAGGGCGGGATTACCATTCCGCTTCAATTTCGAATCCCGAATCGCACTTGATTTATTCAAATTCAAACTTGAATTCTGACTCAAATATTTAACTTAAAATTTAACCGATTTGTAAGATCAAAACTTGAAACTAAATCAAACAAACCTTTAGCATTACAGTATTACAGTACAACGCACTGTTACACACAAGCGGTATAACTACATACTGTTAACGCTTGATGTCATGCAGATAAACGTTTCAGGATATTTATATCGGAAAGTATTGTTACTATACATCACATATTATACATATAAGTGACTTATAAATTGTAATACTGGTGATACAGATATATGTAATTATATTGAATTTATTTCTAATCACCACATAATTTTGCTCACTACTTATAGATACCATTACGAAAAAGGTGGTTTCAAATTTAGAGATTCTTTATTCGTGGGCATATTAACTGAGCAAATATGGTATAGAGTTATAACAATAACAGAGTCCCAGGACATTAAAAGAAGTAACTTCTATCTTCCTGTGTTCAACTGTTTTAAGGGTCAATATTAAACGTTAGGAAAGTTAAAAGTTCCATGATGTAATCTTTTTGATGTCTCCGCTCCTCGTGACAACTGCCAAGCTCATATCACCAGTTAATTTTTTAAAGTGAAATCTTAACTAATGTGACAGAACTCGATTGATTTTTGAGAATACCGGGTTATCCGTTTGACAGCAAGAAATTAAAATAGGTCACTTCTAAATTCATGTTAATACATTCCCCTCGGACAAAAACTATGTCCGATGTACAAAGGTCCGCCTAAAAAATTTGTTTTTAGATTTTATTGCAAAGGTGCTAGCCTATCCTACATGTAGGCCTACATGTAGGCATATTTATAGGGTGCGAGCTATTTGCATAAGAAATTATAGGCAAAATAGGGTGCACTGGTTTTCGAAGAAAAAATTCCTTTAAAATTGGAAATGCACGCCTGCATACACGCGGTCATATAGGCATATATGTAGGCAGCACGAGAACACGCTTGTATGAAGGCAAATATGTAGGATGTATATAATTACATAACTATTGTCACATTATGGAAGTCTTATCTCAATGCTAACCAAAACGATTTTTAAACGGAATATCAAGCTACTGCACGGACATCTGCGATTTCCCATTCAAAATAATATCCATACATAACTATGTACATGTATATAATTATATATTGTATATATACCTACTGTAACGTGCAATACGACCGATCAATACACGAGTTTTCACATAATGGATGAGTGACATTAATTTTGAAGTACTCACAATCAGTTTGTTTAAAAATATGATACATATGATAGTAACAAACAATTGCGAGTGTTTGCTGAATAATTGTTGCATATGAGGGATAGCCTAAATTTTTTCTAAACCAATGTTATGTGTCCGAAATAGATTTGCTAAAATAAAATCAGCAAAATGTAATTTATGAATTTTAATAAAAATATAATTTAATTCTACAATATAGGAACATATACATGTAGGAAGGGGCTGACACTTTCCGTAACCCTATATAGGCAGAAATGTAGGCAGCGGCAAATGCTTACTTGTAGGCAAGGATATAGGCCTAGCAATTGCACAAATAGGCAAGAAGGAAGGCCCCTCCTAAACTGAATTTATAGGTAGGATGTAGGATAGGCAAAATCAGTTTAGCATCTTTGTTTTATTGCAATATAGATGGATTGGAGCTGGGCAGCAATCGCTGCGCAACTCCGTGACCTTAGTGCTAGCCATAAATGAGCTTTAAAGAATCAATTTTAAAATTCTGCACATCCTGACACCGTGCAAACATTTTTTGTGGCTATTAAACTATTCAATATATACCTTTTTTTTTGATGGGCATCCCGTATTAAATAGTTTAAAGGTTGCAACCGCTTTCGTTCATGTCTTATGCAGGGTTGGCCAAATGAAAATGCCCTCGGTTTTATGCCTGCCCAGTTGAAAATGCCCTGAAAATGCCAAAAATGCCCCGAAAATGCCTAACTTTCAAAATGCCCGGCATTTTGGGCAGGCATTTTGGGCATTATCGATTATTTTGTAAATAATCATTATTTACTGCTCTTGTATAAAGATTTTTGTAAATGTCAAACTTCATTTAAAAATATACATTTTACAGAATGAATTAATCTGAAGCATAGCAATTTGTAAACTGTTAGTATTCCTACATCGTTTCTTCCCGTGTATTATTAATCTAATTCAACAATATTCTCAACATCAACTCACCTTCGGACTCGTGAAATGTAAAACTAACAATAATTTTCGTCGTCATCTAATATATTTGTTTCCCATTCGGGGATTGCAGTGATATTTTATACACATGATAATCATCCCAGTTAGCACAAAGTTGTCCGTAAGGCAATTTTAGGATGCCTTCCTCACGAATACCAGATATCGTTAAGATATCAATTCCAAGAGCTGAAGTGGTTTGTGCGCATATGTAATATTGATTGTATGCGTGCATATATGCAATGAAAATGAATTAAGTTCACCAGAAATACTGCAGCAAATATCCTCAAATCTTCATTTTATTATTGGAGATTGAAGAGTAAGTAAACTGTACAATAATAACATACCCATACGTCCACGGAATTAAGAATATCTTAAAACATACTGGTAAACTAATCACAGCAAGCGTCAGGCTCATTGTCAGACCAAGTAAACAATTTATAACCTAATATAACTTACCTTATTTATACAGTTTTTAAAATGTAAAAAAGCCAATGAAAGGAAATACAATGAAAGGAATCACAAATAATTATTATCTTACATTACCAAGCTGTTTAGAGCAGAGATAAGGCTGCTGTCGCAGGAACCGGAATTGGAACCAGTAGAACGACAAAGTTCGAAATTTTTCAGAAAATAATTCGATGTTTGCGAAGACGTTACTCCTTCTGGTAATATGTAGTTACTAACTTTGCGTCTCTTCGTGACTCTTACACTTGTAATTTGACACTCCTGTGCCTCTGTGATTCTTCTATGCACTTGTTGTAATGCAGAGCTTGGTTTTCGTAGCATTCGTTTCAGCTGCCCCAAAAAGTTTTCAAATTTAAAGGCACTGAAATCATCAAGTGGGCCCAAAATTTTGCTATCTTCTGCTAAATGCTCAAGTCCATGTATATTGTAGGACATGTTTTTTGCTCCATAAATTTCTTCAAAATTTTGTATAAAATAGACAAGCAGAGACTGGGCATATTCATTCAGCACACTGTAACGCTTACGACCACACAAAATTCGCACTGACACATGGAGACACATAAATTTGTGAAACACCTTTTCATTTAGTACGTGTTTTAAAACGCATGGCCCAGCGTACAATATAAAATAACGAAACTCACTCGCCTTCCAACGATCCAGGTCGTGTAATGCACGGGGTTTTCGTGAAAATTCCTTTGGCGTAAATGCAGCTAGTTTACATAGTTGGACAGAAACTAACTCACTCTGATTGGAACTAATCTTAAATGGCGCAGGTTTAGATTTTATCCATAACTTTAGCAGCTTTTTAACGGATCTTAGGCAAATTAGATGCATGTATTCTAATGGAACCCTATTTATCATGTCAATTTGTAGTTGTGTCAAAGGAGACTTTCCAATATGATCCTCATTGTCTTCATGGCTTCGAAAACTTTCATCCGTTCTTCTTCGACAACCTATTTGAATAAAGACTACTCTATTGTCTCTGTATTCTCCAGTTATGCAACATTTGCTGCAGCGTTTGTATCCATTGTGACATTTGATGGAAAGAATGTAAGAACGCGCTGGAGCATCACACACAAAACAATCGATTTTAGCAATGTAAATTTCACCCTCGTATTCTATTCCATTTTCTTGAATTTCCTTCAATTCGACCAAAAAATCCTCCAAAAAGTTTTCAACATTTTGTGGCTTTGATTTACCCAAATAAATACAAATTACAAATGGGGATGCACTGATGCCTTGGATAAACCCTAAAATTGGCCAGAATTGATCTCCAGTGCTTTTGAACAGGGGAAGCCCATCAATGTTGAACTGCAACTCCAGTAATCTGTCAATATTTGCAATTGGACCGCTCTTGAAACTTGAGAGTGTTCGTAACACATTTGATTTAAGGCCAAAATTAACATACGATCCGGTTGCATCAACTTCACTTCTGTTGATCGCGGGGTTTTTAGAAGCGTTCGTGAATCGGAAGGCAGTAATTTAAAATTCGGAAATGATTTTAAATATTTCTGAAGTTCAGTCAATGCTGTCGATTGAATTTTATGGCGAACTGCCCATTGACGTAGAAAGTCGAAGGGATCCTCCAATTTGTCCGCAAAATCACTATCGTTTTCATCACTAGATAAAAAATTATTGCTGTCCAAATCCGATTGATTTTCTTCTAGAGTGGCAAAATTACTGGGGCTCCATTGGGTGTCATCAGAATTTGTTTCGCTGTTATTGGTTGCCGTAGTAATATTATTTTGACAAAATAGTCTTGGCGTTTCGGTAACCACTATGTTTGGAACTTTTATGCTACTAATAGATTCTTTCAAATTTTGCACTTCTAAACTCCTTTTACGTCGTACATGCCTTTCTGAGTAGGTTCTAACGGCAGTGTACATAACTCAAAATGAATGTTTAAATAAAATATTACAAACTGCAATGAAAAAATGAAACAACTTACCAAGTACTACAATAACGAATGAACAATGCGGAATCAGTCTTCACACGCTCGTCAAAGCTTGGCTTTTTCTGGAAATCAAACTGTAACGGCCTTATTCGTTGACCTAGCCTCCAGCCAATTTCTCGTTTACTCGGGCGAACGTCTCATACGGTACGAACGCGCGCTTTCAGAACAAATAAAATCGCCAATGCGAGCGTTCTAAGACTAACAGGAGACATAATACTATTAATATGTCCCAGCCACATCTTACAAAGGATTCTTCAGGATATCATGAATTAATCGTGATAATCCTGAGATAACTTGAGGATGAACAAGATGCTTATACGATATCTCATCGATGACTTGTGCTAACTGGGATGTCTAATTTGTTTGGATGAACTCGGTTCTGGCTTTGTTGAGAATGATTTGACCAACGCTGATTCTTGTGAACTTAAAGCGATTCCTTTGGTCACATCGTTGTCCAGATCAATACTCGTTTTGGTACTACATTTGGATAATTCCCATTTTACCTCCACTGGGGCTTTTAAACTTTCATGCGAGCACGCCAGTTTATGGTATAATTTAACCGCTTGTTATAAAAGTTTTTACACAACATTTTGGTTTTACCAATGTCTGACCAATGAAGCTGAATATTGTCATTGCATTCGAGGTATCGTGATTAAATCGAGTTAAAATTAAAAAATGGATTGAGATTTCAAATAATGATAATAAAAATTTGATTATAGTGAATCAAGACATGTTACAATTAATGAAATTTTAGGTATATAGTTATAAAGATATTTGCATTGGTTCAAACAAAACATGTATCGAAATTTACCCTGCTAAAAAATAATAGATAGTGTCCAGGCAGAAGAATATCAAGATATGATTGAATATGCCCAAAATGCCTGCCCTACGCGGATTATGCCAAAAATGCCGAAAATGCCATAGATGCCGAAAATACCATGAATTGAAAATGCCCAAAATGTCCGGTCATTTTCGGCAGGCAAAATGCCCAAAATGCCATGGCATTTTCAATTGGCCAACCCTGGTCGTATGTACCACGTCTATGTTTTTGATTATCCCGCCAAAACTGATCTAGAGCATGATTTGTGTTTTGAAATATTTATTAATTTCTTGAAATTCGCGATAATTAGTTGCGACAACCAGGTCGAAATGAACTGTGGTTTTTCGATTTTCACATTCGCTACGAAAGTGTGTATTTGGAAATTCAAACATAATTTGTTTTGAGGGAGATAGCCGAATCACAAATAAATCCATCCTAAAAGTTTTGGGCGAAAAATTAGCGACTGCAAATGCGTCTCCAAAATTTCGACTAGGATTTCATAATTTGCGTTGGCATTATTTTAGTTTCTATGGTTAGTTTTCAAACAGGATTTCATTCAGAAGTGATTGAGATTTTTCGAGAGTTTCAAAATGATCCGTCAGAGGATGATTGGTCTTTTAGGGCGCTTGTCCCAGATGATTAGATTTGCTACAAACTGTGGGATTTCATTATTTTTCACTCCATTATGTGAGGCTAGAGTGGGGGTCTCTGTGCGTTCAAATAAAACCAAACAAATACTATATAAAAAAAATTATTGAATAACATTAAAATTGGAAATTTAAAGAATTCCAAATTACTAAATTTTAGAACTTCAAGGCCACTTTTAAGATTTTGGAGTCCTGGCATCCCTTACCTAAGATGGTACAGCACCAAATGTGTGTTGCATTTCAAATTAGTAGCTAGACCAATAAGCATTATCTAAAAAGCATTTAGTAAGGAACTCAAGACATTTAATTCTCGTGAACGCATTCTAATTTAGATTCCATTCCTAATTACAACGACAGCGACAAATAAATTATGAACTAAATCCAACGAGAAATGCATAAGTGAGGAAAGTGTTTTGTTTATATTACGTCTTTCACGCCGCTTTAGTTATTTTCCCTATTACGAATGCTCTGTTATAGCAGGTAAAGTGTAGCAAGTCACAAAATTTCTACACAAATCATGCGGAAAGAATTTCCGAATGCAAATCCTACCAAAGTGACTGAAATTAATTAGTAAATAATTATGTTCCATCAATATATGGTGAAAGGGACAAATTTCCTGGTTTTTTGGCAGTACTGAAGTAAAAACAACATTAAAGTTAGTATTACACAAGTTTTGGAAAAAATGATTCAAATTCGTTGAACCGAGTAGCGCTTCCAATGTGTTTAACATTTTTGTTCCGTAGGAAATTCCATTTCGTTCCGAAACCTACAGAAAATATTGTTCTCGGTTCCTTTCCGATTTTCGGGACGTCGGAATATTTTAACTGAAATCGTTCTTAACAAAGAAGTAAAGTTTTGTTTCCGTCACAGTTTGTGTTCCGTTCCGGATTATGTTAGTTTTTCTGTTCCGAACCCGATCCGTCCGGAATCATCCCGGAATTTTTCATTACAAGCACATGAAATACAATTATTATAATATTTATGGAACGACAATCAATAATTGAAATAACGAACTGCACTACTTATAACCGTACATTTTCTTTGCAGTAAATTGCATTTTTCAATAGTAAAAGTCTTCGATTTTGCGCTAAGCCAAGCCTAAAGGCAAATAAAATTAACTATGCTTCCGTTAATTTTTATGAAAATTGATACTCACATTATATATCTACAGTTTTGCGGGCTTCGCCAAGATTTATGCAAATGAAATCGATAACTTTATCCATCTAACACCGCTATTTTGCCAACTAAACCAAGCTTATAAGCCAGAGCGATAAAAAACATGTTTCCATGTTTTGCTGAACGTTACTTCTGAAACAGCACCGGGATCGGATCGAAACGGAACAGGGCAATTCCGCTTTCCGATGACATAAATTATATGCGACATTTTTCGTACCGATGCTCCGAACCGCCCCGGTCCCAATATCATCGGTACATACAAGTGCTCATGTTCCGGTTTTGTCCCGATTCACAGACGCAACCAAAAATAATGTTCCGAAATTGTTTTGTTCCGTTTCCGAACACGGAACTTCGGGATTTCGGAAACCCAAAGGAAGCTCTTGAATCGAGAATTCTATTTTAAAATCTTATGGTAAATATTTTGCAACAATCGGAAAACAGATTTGCTAAAACATGGGAGACCTGGATATTTCCCACTATACTTCCCGACATGGGTTACAAGGTATAAGCCTACTTTTGAATCCCCGTTAAGTAAAAATTCAAATAATAAATTATTACTTTACATTCCACTTGAAATATTATTTACAAGGTATGTTGAATAGACCTGGCGCTAAATTCTTTGCTGTCCAAATGATTAAAATTATTTATGCACAAATAACTGGTCACTCTGTACAGTCGGATTAAACAATTATTGTTCAAACATTGCGTTCACTGATTGTTGGACCCTTCTTATTCTGATCATCAAATTTTTCTAGAGAAACGTTACCTTCAGGTTCACAACTTCAATTAAAAATTGCTGGTTAATGCTCAAAATTTAATCGCAAATAATTTAAAATTTAATCAAAAGTGACAAATGGGGATAAGGGAAGTGCGAAAATAAAATCAGTGAAAAATGAAGTAATTGACGGAGTGTGTTTTTTAAATGATGACTTTTACACTCATCCAAATAAGTATTCGTCTACATTCAGGTGCTTTTTCTGGAAAAAATAGTCAAACTGTATCTGTAAAAATCGGATACCTTTGTAAATCCTATTTTGACTTCAAATTTAATTTTCTTCGCAAATATTACCCAAACAATTTCCGGTGACAAATCCCGTCATATTATTTAAAATTCAACAGTCAATTAGCAAATTTTAGCAAAATAAGGTTAACGACTATATTTCCCAGGTATTTTCGCTATGTGCAGTAGGGTAATCATAATAATGTGTTTTCACCTTTTGTCCCCATAGGAAAGTTACTCATAAAATACTTGATTCCCCCAATTTGTTCCAAATTCCTGTCATGATTTTCTAAAATTTATTTAATTGACCTGGGTCGCTATCTGACGTCAAAGTCCGGAAACGTCAAGCAAAGTAGATTTTTCTGCATTCCATCCCAGTAAACACTGAAAACCGGCCCTGGGTTGGGCCGTCAATGTTTTTCGAGGCTACATACTGGCAAAGGGTGAACACTGGCTACCCATTAGCAAGCCAAGAAATTTTATTTAAATGATTCTGGCAAAGTTCGGTTAGACGTATGGCTCTAGTGGCAAATTTTTTCATGGCACAAAATTGGCGAGCCTTAAACGGCCCTTTGCGGGAATAGTAAAGAAAACATTCTGGCATTATTTAAGTTAATATTTTCAGTACAAAAAATTATTTATCGTTGCCATCACGTTACCGGAGCTGGCATGATACTCTTTAGCCACGTTTCCAACGCGTGCGTGCAACAACGAATTACGAAGAAACAATCGAGTGAGTGATCAAAGTGTTCGTTAGAAGTATGGTAAAAAAATGCTGGAAGCTTCATCGTAAATTTCATTGCATTCCGCTACAATGAAGACTTGTTATTTCATTGTGGATTTTCCGAAAGAAAAAAGTGTTGAGGCGGTGCCATCTAATTGGCTTTTCAGTAATAAGATCAGGTGCCATTGGCCATTAATTAATGACGAAATCAAAGTTACAAACTTGATACAAAAGTGTGCGGAACCATCAGCGTGCCCAAATATCTCCTGGAAAGTTTATAATTGCAAAGTTCGACCTGGAGTTGGGAAGTACAATTGGTTATCATTTATAAATATTCTGATACTATCATTCATTAATCTTTGCTAATTGTTTCTTCATGCCAACGTAAATTTAGGAATGATTGTTTAAAACTAACGTCATTATATTCAATAATTATGAAATATAACATGCGCTTGATAGGTCATTTTGACAATTACGAGAAGGCCCAAGTCGCGGCAGACAAGGCAGTAAATAATACTGACGTCAAAGTTACAGAGTCGGAAGGACTTTCCGACGATATTCCAAAGCGAAGACTTCGGAAACGAAGAACTGCTAATTCTTTGTGGGCAGCTGGAGTTCCGTGTCAGGAAATATTGGAAAGTGCTCAGAGTTCATCCAGCGTAGATTTGGGTCCCCAGGTCATTTCTGGTGAGGTGCAAGTATTAAGCCACCCAGAAAGTTTTTGCAGTGGTGCTGCATCACAGTTGCCAGAAAATATTTTTATGTTTTCCGGTTCTCAAGACTTTCCAAGAAATCGTAAGTTAAAATTCATATCGCTGCTACTTTTTTAAATGGAATAGTGAGTGGACCGTATTACATATGTATTATGTGTGTGAAGATAATTGCTGACTGTAGCCTGTTAATTATAAAACATAATTACAATTTTCAGAACCTTTATTGCTGACGGTAGAAGATGAGGTAGATTTTTCGAATCAACCTGAGCAACGGGTAATTACAGAGCTGGGCAGTGCGAACCAATTCTTGGAAGTAATTTCGAAAATAGACAGCTTAACACTACAATTTCAAAGTAATAATTACCAGATATTTTTTCTAATTAGATATGTATCCAAATTAAAACAAATGATCTATGTTCAGTGTTTAAAGCTAAATGATATACAACCAGTTTTTAAGCAAACAATACGTTTGGTTAATTTGGAAGCTGGTTTTTCCTTATTATTATTATAGAATTTCAGGAAGTGTTTGCCAAGGAGATTATTAAGCTGCAGCAAGAGGTTGCATATGTTTCCAGAATCGTCACTCAAGGGTCTACATCGGTATTCACAGACGAGACTGAACTTGGCCTTTCGTTGCCATTGAACGAAACAGAAGAATTTAGTGATTTAAATCAGTGGCTCGATGACAAAGAAAATAAAATAAAATTTGTAAGCAAGCTTATCTATTTTAAAATAGCAAATAATAATTAGCATCGTAGTACCTGACCATTGAAAATGTTTTTATGGACATGGGAAAGTGACTAATATGTTCAATAAATTTACAGGTTAATTTTCTCAAAGGAATTGGAGGTGAAGACCTGAAAATACAAGTTCGGCGTATACTTGAACGAGTAGTAGGGGCAAATTTAGCCAATTCCATCACATTTGGTGGAACCAAGGACAAAATTGCTTTCAAAAATAACGGCATTTTGTCTTGCATTATAGGTATTGTAAATATGATCACATACTTATTATTTTTTAGATAGTTCGTATAATTACTTTTTGATCAGGTTTTGACAGTTTTTGGTTAGGTTGTATCAAATCTCACATCGATATATTTACAGCTGCTGTTCGAAAAACCCCTGAAGACTCCAATCCCTCAGAGGCTGAAGTTGAAAAAATAATGCAACTCTGGCTTCTAGGATCAGGTGACCGAAATGGCGGAAGGGCACAGCGCAGTAAGAAACAGAACCACAACAATAATGATGGTTCAAATTACTTTCAAGGCACTTCGAAACGTACGAAGAAGGGAAGAGTTAAATCTTCAGTTTCCAAACTTCTTTCAAGAATTGAAATGAATTGAATGAGAAACCCGCACCGAAGCAGATGTTATTCGTACTTCTGTAGACCCCATTAATAATAATTATTGTAGTGCATTGTCTAATTCTAGTGTACCGAATGTTGCGTTAGAAACTTTTTATGATATTTCTGGATTGGTAGTTCAGATTCAGATATTGAAGAATATAGTAGAAAGTATAGTCTTAAGGAGGTTTTGTTAATTGCAAATATTTTGTTAATTTAGAGTTAGTCAATAATTTCCCTGTTAGAAGTAGCTTACTGTGTGTATATTTTTGTCACAATGTTTCTAATCCAGTAAGTATTGCCGTAAAATCATTGAAGCAAAAATGTGTTTGTTTAACGCAGTTAGGGAAGCAGAAAAAATTCATTTGTATTCCAATGACAACTGATATTAATCACGATTTGTAGTTTGTAAATTAAATACATTATTTGCTTGAATAAAGTGTCATAAAGAAAAGCTAACGTATCATTTAAATATTAATTGGGTGATATAGTGGCACTGTTAAAATCAGCAAAATATTTCCATAGTGGCTCCGTCGGGGTAACTAAATGGCTAGCGGTATCATAATAATTCCATGAAGCCGTCACTGTACCATTATGTGCCCATTCTATCATACAATTCGCCACCATTACGTTGCCATTGCCAAACAAATGTTTTTCGCCAACAAAGGGCCAGAATTGCGCCGCGCGACAAAGTCGGTAAATGGCCAGCAGAGGTTTCATGTACTGGCCCATTCCTGGCCCGCATAATGTTGGTTTACTGGGATAGCTTTGGAAGGAATCGACAGGGATGCAAATTGTGGAAACTGATGTCAGAACTTTGAATAATAAATATTAAGTTTTCTATTCCTGTTACCCCAGCAAAGATATGACCAGGGTTGGAAGGTGGCTTGTATTGGCCTGGAATATATTGGATAAAAACCGGTTCCAGCCGGCCTGGAGTAAGCCGGTTGATGGAAACAATTGGCTAAAATTAATTTTGACCAGTACAATCCACTAGCCAATAAAAACCGGTTGTAACCGGAATTATCCAGTGGCATGGACATTTAAATCTCATGGAAAGAATTGGCTAGGCTAATACTGCTAAATAAGCATAATGTGTACAACAGGGTTGGTCAATACATTCCGGGCAAAAACCCGGAATGTATTGATAAGACCAACAGTCACTCTTGGGGTGGTCAACAATTGCTCCTTTTTGCTTTTTTCTCACTGGTTCCATGTTGCTACGGTCAAATCCATTCGCACCTACTAATTCGTCTATTAATTCAGCCATTTCAGAAATTGTTTTAAGAGTTTTAGCAATAGCCTTGTTGGAACTTTTCTCGCGATTTCCATATCTTGTACAAGAAGAAACACTGTAAAACAACGTGCTTGATAGTGATGCCAATGGTCTGGTCTGATCCAGATTTTATGAAACTCGTCTGGTTCAAAGCTCAGGCCAGACATTGGTCTGGTTCAGTTTTTTGGACCAAACCAATGGTTTGATCCAGTCTTTCGGACCCGACCAGACCAAAGACCATGGTCTGGACCATGGTCCAGGAAATCATTGAGAGCAATTAAATAATCACATTTTACCCAATCAAATTCTTCTTGCATCCCCAGAAATGACATTTTTAGTTTGTTCCATAGGATTTCGTTAACTCATAATTTTTTATTTTCAGTACTTTTGAGACCATGGTCCTGCAGTCTGGTCTGGTCCTGAAGTTGGACCAATTGTATCTGGTCTGGTCCAAGTGTTGGATCAGACCGGACCAGACCATACAAATCTGGGACCAGACCAACAACGGACCATTAGTAATGGTCCGGACCAGATTCACCGCTGTTCAAGGGATTGGCATCCCTTGAACAGCGGTGAAACTAACTGTTAATTACACAGCTATACGTTAAATGAGGAATGCCTTACAATCCCAGGTTTGGGTTACACATTCTGATTCCACGGTTCGCTGTACAACCAACTGCAAAATAATATTGAAAATGCATCGTTTCACCTTAAAATACACGCATGCATGTATTGTTGCCAACTTCGAGTTTTGAATTAATCGGTTCGATCGCATCGCTGATATGACCGGACTTCATGGATTTTGGGGAAGGTCGGATCATCCATTTGAACTCAGGAATTAAAAATTATAGGGGCTTGAACATATCTCATTTAAATACATACAAACCATATTTATTTGTAATCTCACGATATTGTAGGATTGTAAAATGTATGAGTGAAATAGTGTAGGGTGGCTCAGTGGTAGAGAGTAGTAAAGATAGGTCAAGTTATGTCAAGAGCTAAACACGGAATGACCTCCCTTAATTTATTCAACAGAATAGATTGTAGTCATTTAGTTAGCTAAGCATCGTGTAGTAAGTATTGGTGAATATCTTTCATAATATTATAATTCATTATTTCTAAAACTAGCAATAATTGTTTGACTCAATAATAACAACTATAGTTATTCTAATAATGTCGTAACACTTCTCCTTCCCGGGGTGGGGTGTTTTGAGACTGGGACATCTCTCCGTCATGGGGTGTTATAGGTCAATCACTTATCGCTGTAGGTTTCTGGTCATAGCAATGGATTGGAAATTAACTAATTGACGTTTATTCTGGTAGAAGTCATGGTGTTCTTGATTGCATTGTTATCCATTGTCTGAAGGCATAGCAGTCACGTAGTTTGTGATTGCCAGTATTACAGAATGAACAAGTTGGCGGTAATGTTGTGTTTGAGGGTTGGTATTGGTAATTTGGTAAATTGGAGGTAGGGTAATTCTTGTATTCTGTACAGTGGTTGCTAAAGTGTCTTCGTTGCTGTAAGTCCTTTCTTGGGAAGCTGACATGTCTTTTATTGCAGTTGTTCTTATGATGGTATTTATGTTGGTTATTCCATCTCAGTTATTTGCTCAGTTCTCTGAAACTATTTGTTTGGGGAAGACTGCAAAAATTATTGGGAGATGAGGAGTAATTAATTATTCGCTTGCTGGATTTTGCATTCTTGAATGCTGTGCGGGGTAGTGTGGGAATTTTGATCATGTGTCGGTATAGTTCTTCTAGAACAGGCGTTTGATGTTGGGAGTTAGAGATGTTTTTCTTGGCAGTAGAATGAATTCGGTGGTGTCGTGGATCAGATCCTTGTCGCGGGAAGTAACGGGGATAATCTGGGGTATATGGAGAGTTGGGGAACGTTTTGGGAATAAGGGATAACGAAGGCGGATGTTTCCGTTTTCGTGGGGGAGTGGGAGGACTATCAAATACAATTGACATTAATGGGATGAGTTTTGGGTTGGTTCTAGGATTGCTGATACGGTGGGAGGTTTCCGTGATGACTTGTTGTGTAGCCTGATGATCTCCCTTCTTCACCAGGCGATTTAGTTTTCCGATCGCCAGTATTGGTCCTCATTTGAAGGGTAGTGGTCACTGATTGAATCGTAGATTGTATTTAGATGATTAAGTTGATTTGGGCTGTGATTAGGAAATTGTTGGTCGAGTTGTCCAAATTGTTGTTGAGTTGTAGGGTCGTTTCGTCGTTGATAGTTATTATTTGGGTTGCTGGTAACGATATTAGTATCATTTAGCCATCGTTTGAACGTATAGCAGTGGCGTAGTTAGTGGGTGTTTGTATTACAGAATGGACAAGTGTGGGATGTAGTTGTAGTTGTTTGGGGTAGTTCAGCTGGTATCTGGTCTGTCGGTATATGCATATTCAGAGTTTGAAGTTGTGGTTGACTAGTGTTTCTTATTGGGAATTCATAAAGTTTGGCCATGTCTGTTGGATGTTGTTGTTGCAGAAGTTGAGCGTTGTGGGATTGTAATTTAGAGGTATAGAAATCTAATTGTTTTTGAAATTGTTCAATGGTACCGTCAGCGCCAAGTTTTAGTTGTAAATTCCAGGCCAGATCTTGAGGTAGTCCTTGGTATAGGTAGTCGAGTTTACAGGAGTCAGTCATTGTAGGGTCCATACGTTTAAAGATACTTAATTTCTTGTAAATGTAATCGCGAGTGTTGTCTGTTTCCGCATGAAATACAGTGGTTGAATTTTCTGCTGTAGCAATGGCTTTATCGTCTTTTTCTGAAAATGCATTCTGGATTTGTTCTTCAAATTCCTTGAAACGTAGTTGGGAGTTAGCAATATTTAAATTCTCTAGAAAATTGTCGTTGGAAAAATTCCACCAATGTAGAGCAGTTCCTTTGAGTAGATAATCCATATTTTCGAATTTCCATTTGTCAGTCAGTTTGAAATGGGTACATCGGTAGTTTAAGGATTTCAGCCAAGTTTTGCATGATGATTGTCCATCGTAGGTGGGAATGTTGGAGAATATTTCGTTCGGTAAGAATGAAGTCATGGTTAATATCTATTACTGACTGTCAGGATTATGTTCATGAGGACTATGGGGTTGGCAGTGAGATTTTCCGGTCGCGGCGACTTCCACCGTTAAAAATAATGTTTAAAAAAAATTGAGCAGGGATTTGTTCAGCTGATATCACTTGTTATTTATATTTCTCAAATTTTATCATTAATAAAAAGAAATCAGTTTCTGAAATTTTTGAAAAATTTTAGCAGGGGTTTCCCCAATTAGTACACTTTTAAAAAAATCAAAGTTTTTGAAAATTAGGGAAATTTTTGGCAGGGGTTTCCCTGATTTTGACACTTTTTCAAAAATAAATCTGATTTTGAAGATGATTGGGGTAGTTCAACTACTGGTCAGACACTAAAGGTCAACGCAGGTCAGAACTTCGATACTCTGATCAAACACAGGTCAGACGGTAAAGTCAACACTGGTCGGATCAATTTTTTAATTTTTATTCACTAAAATCAACTGCAGGTCGGACTGTAAGTCAACACTGGTCAGATTTGTGAATTATTCACGCAGGTCAAACTGAGAGATAGTTAACACTGGTCTAATTTGTTTAAAATTAATGTAGGTTAAATTTTGAAACGTTCAAAAATTAAAAGTATGTATTTGAGTGAGTGAGAGTGAGGGAAATGTGCGTTATGTGGGTGTGTAAAAAAATGTGGATTTTGTCTCCGGGTGGGGGAGGGAGGAGTGTGCACTTTTAGTAAAAATAACAATAAAATTTACTACAAGATGAGAGGAACGGTCACAAACACCGGCGCCTTGTAGGATTGTAAAATGTATGAGTGAAATAGTGTAGGGTAGCTCAGTGGTAGAGAGTAGTAAAGATAGGTCAAGTTATGTCAAGAGCTAAACACGGAATGACCTCCCTTAATTTATTCAACAGAATAGATTGTAGTCATTTAGTTAGCTAAGCATCGTGTAGTAAGTATTGGTGAATATCTTTCATAATATTATAATTCATTATTTCTAAAACTAGCAATAATTGTTTGACTCAATAATAACAACTATAGTTATTCTAATAATGTCGTAACAATATTATTGGTTGGGAAGTTAATCAGATTGTGCTTTTCAATTTGATTTGGCAATTTAAACTAAAAAAATGGAAATTAAAATTGGTCACATTAAAATAGATGTTAATAGATACCTTTTTCTCCGACAGAGACTCTGCCCTTATTACAAGATTCCGTCCACAATCATTTATGGTCGTTGTTACAGTTGAGATCAATCGATTGGTGTCGGGTAACTGTTTCTTCGCCACTTCGTAACCTTAGTGCTAGACGATAATGATTTTGTAAGTAGCAATTTTAAATTTAAGCGAAACGGATCGTAGAACGGAACAACCCGGATAATATTTTTAAAATTGCAACTACTTTCGTTCCTTTCGTGTGATGAAAACTTGTTATCTTTTCAGAAGCTTCACCCAAACAGAATAAATTATCTGTTGGCGTAATTACTGTTAATATTTTTGCGGAAATTTACGCACAGCACTAACATAAAATATTTTTGTAGCAATTTAAAATTCCAGTTTTAAAAATTGAATTGAAACATTTCTTCTTTTAGGTTTTACCGTATTTTTTAAAACCTCACAAAAATTAGGTTCACTAGATCATACAGAAAATAAAAAAACAAGCATATCTTCAAGTTTAATTATTAACACATACGTTGTACTCATTTTGAATTGGTTCGGAAAATATCATTCTCGCAGCTGTTTTTATTTATGCCGTCAAAATGATTTAACTACGAAATTCAAACTTTCACTCAAAGGTTCGTTTAAGATTGTACAGGAACTAAATTCCTTTTGAAAGAGCCCATTAAGATTGGGGTAGAACATTCTATTCAAACGTTCTTGCAGTTTTTCGCATTGTTACCTAAAATCATGCCCTTGAAGTAAAAGAAAATGTCTTGTACCACAGAGCCAATTACTTTCAAGTATTGGGAAATTCCCAATATATAGAATATTTCTCGAGACGTCCATGTTTTTGAATATCCCGCCAAAATTTATCTACCACAGGATTTTTTTTGTTTTGCAATAATTACTATATTTCTTGAAAACTAGCTACATATTAAGTCACCACACATCTCAATTATTTCGTCAATTGTGGAATTAGAACGATGATAGAGGGCACATAAAAGTGCCAACTAGTGTTTCCGGGCGGTACCAAAATATGAACTCGACTGGAACAGTTGTCCCGAACCGAAAACAAATGTCTGTTCCCGAAACCGGAATCGATCTGCTTGAGTCCGGGACCTTTTTGCCTTCCCGGGACCGATCTCAAAAATGGAATCGTTTCCCAGACCGCTTTCCACGACAGTGCATAAAATAGGGTCCAGACAAAATCGTAATTACACTGGTAAATGACAATAATAGAATTAAGTAAGAAAACACAGTTTATTCAGCAGAGAGGTTAAATAACGGGTGACATCTTCTCTCAAATGGAATTAATTTTTTGCTTTTCGAACTTGCTAGACGCCAGGATTATGGAATTCAAAGTTCTATCAGCAACATTGGAAGGAGTCTGCAAGGTGTTGAATTGTCAGAACTAAAACAGTAATAAATGATACTTTTACACTTCCTGCCACCCATGACAACTTGTTATTTAGGATTTTAAAAATTGAAACAAAATTGGTCAATACTTGTGGCAAACTATTAGGCAATTTCCTAAATCCATGTTTCACGAGCAAACATTCGTCCATACATTCATCGATGACGTAATACCCAGCTACGGCTGTTTGAGTGAATGTTTGCAGGTCTTGGAATTTCCTAAATGAATGACCCATTCAGTTTGAAAATTCAATTACCGCCATCAAGGCAGGGATGACTAGCTAAAACAAACACTAATAGTTACTTCTTCGAATCGTTCAAGTACGTTTATGTTGTTGAAGAAAAGCAGTATATTGTTTCGGTGGTATTGACCAATATCCATACTTGCATTTATGGATCCCAGGTTTGTAGGTTTTTTGGATTTAACCCGCCAGCAGCAAAAGAATACTTAAAAATGCCATAAGTTATACATGGTTATATTAAGAAAAAAATAATATGTGTATGCATTTGTTTGATAAATGTTTATTCCACATTTATTCAAGTTTTTCAACAAGGGGAATAAAGGAATTATTTTTCTCATCAAAAACGGATATTATGAATCCCGAAATTTTTAATTATGAGATTCTTCATACTTGCGCATTTCAAATTCGAGCTTGCGTTCCTCAAATGCCAGTCGGCGCTCTTCGAGCTCTAATTTTTTTTCTCTCTCCTTGATTTCGCTCAGCTTCTCTCTTTTGATCTCAATTTCTTCCTCGCGAGATTTCCTTTTCGCCTCCTCCTTCATTCGTATCAGTGTCAAAATCTCGTTAGTCTTGATTCGACTTGACTTAGGAGTATCTGGAACAAACTATGGGTACAAATTAAATTACACTGTTTACAATTGTTTTCGTATTTCAAATATTCCTAACATGAAGACCATTTTTAAATCGAATTTGCTTTATTACTTCGACACTCCCTCAATTCACTAAATACATGCCGTCACCAGGATCCTGGCAAGTATTTACATCCAGTCCTGCTAATAATGCAGATTTTCGGATTTCTTCTCCAGCAGTTTTGTCCTTAAATCGTTTGGTTCGTTCACTGGCTGACATCAGTTTTGATAATTCAGCATTTTTATTAGAGGAATGATTTCATTGAGTAATTGTTCTTTACGGTCGTAATGCTTAACAATTCCAGATCTGTAAACAAATTTTGTGTAATAATAAATACCAGTATGAACATATTTCACTTTGGATTTCAAATTACACTAATTTCAACAAATTCTTACCCTCTTTTGCATTCGTTATCATGGATCGTAAACCACTTCACCTCGTTAATAAATCGATTATTTTTTGATCTCCAGTCGTGTTTTATATGAGGTAACTGCTCATGGATCTCCTTTCAAGCTGACTCAGTATTACTTTTCCCAAAAGGCTTCACATTCAGCACGGTATACAAAATATCCAAATCATTATTCACGGAATAAATGTGGGGCAATTTTCTGTTATTCTGGGGATGTTCAATCCCGGATGAGTTCTCCACATCACTAACATCCAAGTTAATATCCGATGGCGAATCAGAAATAACACTTGCCTGAAAAATCCAAACGAAAATAGTATGACTTGGAGTAATTCGAAGATTAAATGATCAACTAATGACTGTATAATTTAAGAAAATAAAAAATGCTCTTTATTTATATATTTTTGACTATACTTGTACAAGAAATCAGTTACCTTCGTCTGAGTCCTTCTGCGTTTGGGAGCCATAATTAGACTTCAAAATTTTGGGATATACCTTGAAATTTTATATTTATGATTTATTCAAATTAAACACAAAGCCACAATATAGCCCACCAGTTAAAACTTATTTGTTGAACAATTAAGTAATTGGAAAGAACAAATTAATTGTCGAAACAAAAATTCTTTGTACAGTTGCCACTAAAACTTCAAGTTGAGATATCATGTGTGTACCGTAGGAAATATATGGAAAGTCTCAGTCATTCATTTGTGCTGAAATGAATGCCTCAGACTTCCTCCAGACTTGCAAGCATTGGTGGTGAAAACGGCGAGTGACGTCATGAATGAATGCTTGAACGAATGTCTGCTTGTAAAACATGGATTTAGGAAATTGCCTAATATAACCCAGTACGTCGTTTGTTTTATTGAAACCAAAAACGAAATTTGAATGTTTTCCGAACAAAATTATATTTTCTATGCTCCAAGAGACACTATTTAGAAACCTTATAACTAGAACTGTAGAAAAATTAATTATTTTAAAGTTATACAAGTGTATTAATTAAAAATTAACTGCATTTTTAAAATACTTTTAACGTTTCTTTTAACGTTGAACCTGCTCCTACAGTTGAATTTCCCCAAACTTGCTCTCCTCTTTGTACGCCAAAATTCTTATGTTAAGCGTATGTACGGAACAAACGAGTGTCCGAAGAACGTTCCTGAAACGAATTTGAATGGTGTTGATGTCTGCGTATGTGCTAGTCCTTCGTCACGAAACTACCATGCTAACGTCGGGGTCTATACAAATTATTCGGACGTTTTACGGTGTAACAGTTACTAATGTGTACTTAGGAGCAACTTTATATTAATTAATTATTTCAATAAATTATTAATTAAAATCGCTGTCTTAACGAGATGAATTTTCCCTTTTACAGACTGAACTTTAATCTTCAATAACTTGTAATAAAAAAAAATAAAACAATTTCAATAAATGTCAAAATTTGAGTTTTTTTTCAAAATTCTCAGTCAAAAGTTTAAAACCCCTAAATAAAAATAAGAATTATATCTTCAGAATATATTAAAAATCTTGACCTATAACTGAATGCTGTGATACATTTATGTTTAATTGCGATGCCACTTGAAATAATATTTTGAGCCATCTGGCGTCATAAAATTAGATGAAGGTTTTCAAGGTACCCCATTATTTGGTGACAAAAATTAATAAAGCCTAAGGGGGAGGTCACTAATGACGTCATATTTTGAGTGGCTAGGTAGTAACACTTAAAAGTGACGAGAAATGACGTAGTAGCAGGGTGGTTTGTTGGGAAAGTGACGTCACCGACTCTATCTGTTTACAGATAGCTACAGTTTTTTTTCCAGAAGAAGCACCAGAATGTAGACGAATAATTATTTGGAAGAGCGTGAAAGTCATCAATTAAAAAACACACGCCGGCAATTACATCATTTTTCACTTATTTTATTTCCAAACTTCCCTTGTCCCGATTTGTCAATTTTGGCTGAATTTTAAATTATTTGCGATTAAATTGTAAACACTAACCAGAAATTTTGATTTGAAGTTGTGAACCTGAAGGTAACGTTTCTCTAGACAAATTTGATGATCGGAATAAGAAGAGTTCAACAATCAGTGAACGCAATGTTTGAACAATTGTTTAATTCATTTTGTTTACTCTGACTGTACAGAGTGACCAGTTATTTGTTGCATAAATAATTTTAATTATTTGGGCAGCAAAGAATTTAACGCCATGTCTATTCCACATACCTTGTAAAAGTATAAGATCGGTTCGGTTTAACGCGGTTATCCGACCATCGGTTAACCGAAACCCACGGTTCAGTTTAAAAAATCGTAACCGAATTGAAATAACCGAACGGTTCGGATACGTCAATGACTAACCGGATATCAGTTTCGTATCGGTTCGGTTTTAAATATGAATTTATCCGTTCGGTTCGGTTTAAGTAAATGTATCCGCTCGGTTAAGCCAATGGATAACCGATTTTGAATTTCATTCCTAAAATTTTTATCAAATCTTAATCGAGAACGGCTGTAGCATGAATTTCTCGAGACAAACAATTGTTTCATTATGTATTTGTAATATATTTAGAAATCACAACGCATGGAAAACGAGCAGGCATAAATAAATAATATGAAGAACTTAATAAAAATTAGTGTAATAATTGTTTTAAGTTTGAACGGCATTTTTATTGAAAACCGATTTTCAAAAAAGATTTTAATACATTTCTATTAGTTTCGAATGAAGTTTTCACTGGTAAAATGTTCAATATTGTTTCAGTTATTCGGATAACCGACAAACGGTTCGGTTATAAAATTCATCCAAACCGATGTATGGCGGTTCGGTTTCGGAAACGATTATTTTTCCATCCGAACAAAACGGTTCGGTTCGGATTTTGACATACCAATAACCGAAAATTTCGGTTCGGTTTAATTACGGTTCGGATTTGTGTTTTATCCGAACCGCTCTCATGCTTAATAAAGTCTGAGACCTGTGGAGATTTAGCCTATTGTTAAAAGCTGATTAGCTTTAATAAAAATTTTATGAATTGCAAATAATGGTTGTTGAAAATTGGCCGTTTAATATAATTGCAATTATTTTTAACAAATTTAAAAAATAACTAAATCAAATTTGTACAACTGGCAATTTTATTTTAAAATCTTATTGTAAAATCTGCTCGCTAGTTTTTCAAGTCCTTTTACACATGTTTGCTCGTGCAGTTAAATTTCCCAAACTATCAATCCTCTTTTGACGGACCGAGCCGGAAAGTCGGAACATTTTTACGGAACTGGATGATCTCTATTCTGAGCGACATTTCCAGCAACAAGCGTCAGAAGTTTTTTGAAAGATTTAAAATTTCAGATATTGAATTAATAAATTTCAGGACATTTTTGAAAAACAAACCTGATTTATACCTGTACCCTTGGATCCATTATTTTCAAGCAATTGGGATGAAATATATTTTACAAAAATCTGGAAAAATATTTGCTAAATAAAGGGAATACTTGATGTTTATCACACATCCTAGCGGATTCATTCAAATTCAACAATAAATTAGCTAATTCCAGTAAAATATAGTAAGCAGCTACATACTTCACGTATGTATATTATACTACTATATATTTATATATATATATTTACTATTTACTATATGACCGTTATAATCTCACCAACTCCATCTCGCATTAGGGAGTTCCTCATAAAATATTTCATTCCCCCAGTTCAAAATTACTAATGTAAAAAGTTTGAACATCAGTGTAAATTAATTAATTTTCTGTGAAATTACATAACTATATAATCCATGATCAGTTAACTTCTCCTGAGAAGTGGGTGTCCCAGGTATCAGTGGATTACTTCTAGGCAAAAAAATATCGCATATCAAAAACGTTGTAAAAATTTGCGATTTGCCTCAAAATTCTTAGGGAAAATTTTAAAACCTCTAAATAAAAATGCAAATTTGATCTTCGGAGCATATAAAGTATCTTGACCTAAACTGAAAATTAAGAGACATTTAAGATATGCTTTGACGCCACTTGAAACATTATTCCGAGAAGGATCAATTAAGTTGCAATCTGCAATGCCACAGTAATTGTAACAATGAGAAGACTCCTGAACATTTGTAATAAATAGGAAATAGAGCACAGTGGCTTGCAGTATAATTATTATAATTTTGTAAGTGATTCCCCATTTAGTAAGGTTGAGTGTTCTGTGGACTTTCATGCAGGAGAATTTAAAATGTGAAGCTGCAAAATACGTTACATAGTAGGGTACGGGGCACAATGATCACAACCATGACGATGAGTGCGCCCTTAAAAGAAGCAAAACTATCTTCCTGTTTTAAAGGGCGAAATGAAACCAAGTTCTTTAGTGTAGTTCATGTCTGCATGTGTGCTTGTCCGACCTGACGATGCCTTTCGAGCCCATGTCACCAGACATTCAAAGTTTTTGCAGAGAAGCATTAACTATTGTTACAGAGTACCTTTGATTTTGGAGAACGTCGGGTTATCCATTTGAAATAAAAAAAGAAAACTAAAATAGGGCACATGTAAATACATGTTAAAGCTTTCGGCTCCGACAGTGGCGCTGTCCGAGGTACAAGCATCCGCCCTCAAAACTCTCATGGATGTTGTTACAATATCGACGTATTAAAATCGGGCAAATGTCACTTCGCCCCTTGGTGACCTTTTTTTGCTAGCCACAAATGACATTTAAATGAGAGATTTTAAGATTGTTGGAATTGCGGGAAACTGTGCAAACATTTTCACTTCTATGGAGAAAACGCTCTTAAATAAACATTCATATTGGCAAGTTTTAAATATTTTACTTTAGTTCGTTGAGCAACAGGTTACCTTGTATCAATTCTAAGACGGTACCGCGGAGTAAACTAAATGTTGTCGTAATTATTAAATACATTTTTAGGTAAGTTTTGTCACACAACTTGCATTAAATAGTTTTGTATAATTTTAAAAATCAAAATAAATATGTAGTACATTAAAAGTACATTTAAAGTTTCGAAGCAAATCAAAAATGTTAAAAAAAAACTGAAAGTTCAGGTATATTTAAGTTGTAGTTTGACGCCACTTGAAATATCATTTCGAAAAGGTAAAGTATGTTTGACCGGATCACCTACAAACATGCACTTTATTAAGTTGCTGTGAGAAATACGAAATAGTGAAGTCATCTTCGGGAAATTATTAACTATGTGAGGGATTTCCTATTTAGCACAGTTGTTCCTTCTGTGGATATTTATGTAGGATAAGTTCAGAAGTGAAACTTTTGAACACAATAATTGGGTAAAAAGAGCAATGATCACATCCGTGGTTGAAAGAAAAAAATCCACTGTGATTTAATATGAGAATAATTATTGTACACGTCACCAGAGGTGTGGAAAATACATGAAATTTATTATTGAAATACAAAATACAAATACAATTTCAGAAAAGTTAAAATACAAATATAAACTACAAATACCAGCTGTAACTTAGTTAAGATAGAAAATAAAATACAAATATCCGGAGTGGTTTGGGAAAGATACAAAATAAAATACTTTGCTTCCAACAAAAAAAGAAAATATGAAATAAAAATACCATATTTGAAATACGAAATATATATTTAAAATACTGTCAAATTTATCTCAAAGTACATATCTGAGATGTATCTAAAGTTTATTCTCTCAAAGTATTTTGTATAATTCGGCCAAATAATACGAGATTTAAAAATGTATCAACTTAAGTAAGGTAACTGCACGTTATTAAATTTTCGAGTTGTGCATTTGTGTTAGAGCTACTTGTGGGAACGAAAAGTTTGATCCCATTCCCGAACCCGGTCCCGAAAATCGGGTCATCAATATTTTCGGACTCACACCCAAACCCGTTCCCGAAATACTGGGATCGGGTGCACAAAAACCCAGATATTAAATATGCTTTAATCGTTGATCTCAAACCCGATCCCGAACCCGAAATCAGATAAAATTTGCTCCCAATCCCGAATCCCTTGAACCCGGACTCGTTCCTGGGACCAGCGTAGTTAGTGTAAATCAATTTTTTTCTTCCCATTTTTATTGATTTAACAATACTTGTGCATGCAACAATAGATTTAGGAAAATTACAAATTGTCATCAAACTAAACGTCTGGTCTGCGTTGCCGAAAAAGAACCAGGAAGACTACTTAAACGATTTCCACTATGAGTTTAGCAATGACTTTCATCTTGCAAGTTAGAGTAGGCGGAAATCACTACTACGCGATCCCAACTGACAATATGCGAAACGGCTCACGTCGCTTACGTAAAATTATTATCTCAACATTTTAACGAGGGAAGCCGTGCATGCTTTGTATTTTTTCTCCGGTAGATGGTTTTGTAGTTCCCGGGAACGTGAAGCGTGTAACGGGTGTGGGAACGAAGATGTTCCCGGTTCCCGACGGGAACACAAATACCTTCATCAAGCTTGAACCCGTTCCCAAACCCGGTCCCGATCCAGAAATCCCGGGTCTGCTGAGCATGTTCCTGAACATGGTCCCAAAGTATTTGGGAACAATAATTAGACACCCGAACTCGAACCCGTTCCCGATCCCGAACCCAATTCCCGGGTGTATCCCGATCCCAAAAGTAGCTCTAATTTGTGTGTATCAAAGTAAATTAACATGGTCCTAGGAACAGAATATTTTTCCTTTAAACAAATAATCTTATAACTCCTGGGTAATGTATTTACATTCGCGTCACTAATTTAGCTAGATTTATAGTTCTTAGATACAACGAAGTTGTTGTATTTATACAGTAAGTTCTCGAAACCCGCCAAACAAGTTTCAAAAACTGGTTTAAAAATGTTTTAAATTTGTGTTTCTACATTTAAAATATTTATGTAGCATGTTTTAGAGACGACCTTAACAATTGCCAGAGTCATGTATTTTAAAACTATATTTTATATTTGAAATACTGGCCGGGTATATTTTACAAGATAAATAAATACAAAATACTATCAGGTTCGTAATGTTCAAAATACGAAATACAAAATACAGTAGACATGTTGGTGCTGAAAAAATACGAAATACAAGATACTTTAAACAATTTACGGCTAGAAAAATACCAAATACGAAATACTAAATGTATTTCAAATACTATTTCAAATACAATATTTCAAAATATTCCACACCTCTGCACGTCACACAGCACAAGACTATGGAATAGTACTTAATCACAACTTCATATGTTTTGCCTGAACTTGCTTAAGCACTGCATTGATCATAATTTATTGTACAAATAGTTATAGTTATTTCCTACTAGATTGTTTGTCAATTACAATTGAAATAAATATATAGACAATTTGTTGAACGTTTTATCTAAAATACAAGGGAACGTAAGTATGTAATAATTATTTAAAAACTGAATTTTTGGATCCAACGCTGTTAGAGGTAAATTAAAGTTATGGTAAATTACAATGTAGGAAAAATAATAAGTGTACCTTATTTCTGTGTTTCTTGCTGTTTGGGTTTCCTCCAAAGGTGAAGGTAGGAGAAAAAACATTTTGTAATAATTACACTTTTACTTAATAAAAAATCCCAAAAAATGTTGACGAATCTGCATAACATTTTATTTCCATTCAATATTTTTGCTAAAAACACTTACACCGACTTTCCCTAAACGTTGTTTTTTATGCTAACAATAAGAGATCAATCCCAGCACAGGGACCAATCAAATTCCTCCTCTAAATCTCCTTAAAATTTCTTGTAAAATATCTTTAAAGCATTTTCTGAAACTAATTTTTCGAGAACATTCTAAAGAGAATCCGTCGTCGAACTTCAGTTTCCTGACCCCCGTGACCTCAAATCTCGACCTAGATTAGTGAAGTAAATTCGAGAAAATCAAATAATTACATGTGCTACATATGGGGAAATTATATTAAATAAATATTTATTTTTCAGTCCCTTATGTGGGCTAGAGAGAACGGTAAGGTTAAATGTTGATGGTCACCCTGTACATTCAAATTAAACAAAATAAATGCATATAATTCTATTTAAATTGAACATTTTGGATTCAGTTTTTTAAATTTTAGTATTTAAAAACCTCATTTAAGTAATCAATTAAGAATTCAGGGAGTCGCTGAAATCTCTGAAAAAATGAGGCAGAGAATTCAATGTTTTAAAAAGTTGGAGCTTTGAGGCTACTTTTAATTTTCTTCATTTTCACAATGACCCGTCCGGTGTAAACATTTCACAATATGAAATAAGCAACAACCCAAATTAATAGTTTATTTAGAAGATGAAACAACATCTGAAAAGCATTCAGTAAAAGTTGGAAAAGAAGGACAATCAAAAGACAATTAGACACTGTGGTGAACACATTCTAAACTAAAATTCAATTACAATTCGCACAAAGTATAACCAACAAAAACGGAACTACAGCCTACCATTACTCCAAACCAGGGATGTCAACGATTAATAATCACGATTAACGATTAATGATTAACGATTACTAATTATTAATCATCAATCGTTAATTTAGTAAGCTTGGATTTTTTGAAATATTCATTAATTGTAATCATCAATTAATCGTTTTCGAAAATCAATCATCAATTTTAATCGCCAATTATTAAATTATAAACCATTAATCGTGAATTGTAATTGAAATTGGAAGTTTACCAAAAAGTAATTTGTAATCGTATTTGGAAATTTATCAAAAAGTAATTTGTAATTGTAATCGTATATGAAAATTCATCAAAACGTAATTTGTAATTGTAATCGTAAATGATATTTTTGCAGAACGTAATTAGTAATCGTTATCATCAATCACATTTTCCCTAAAATAATCATTAATCCTAATAAATAATAGGGAATTTGAAACGGGGAAAAATTTTATCAATAGATTGTCTCTCCTGACGATGTTAGACTTTTTGTGGCAGGCAGCTTGTACATTATAAACTTTTAATTCACAATTTACAATAAAAAGACACTGGTAACCATATAAAGCAATTATAATTATTTTGTTGTATCATATTCAGTTACTACTTACTGCAAGTTCGTAGCTATTATTTTTTATGGAATACAATGAAGTCTCACAATTTGAAGCTAAGATTTATTTTAAGAATACAAAAATATAATCTATGCCATATAAAAATGCGGGTGACGTCTCACCGCCGCAACGATTGCTTTGCTCTGTTCAGCGATTAAATAAAGTAAAAAGTAACAATTTTTTAAAAAGAGTCACTAATTGTAATTGTCAATTAAATATATTACAATAAGACAATCCTTAGTTGTAATCCAAAATTAAATAATTTTGTTAAAGGTAATCATTAGTTGTAATTGACAACTAAATAATTTCTTAAAAGACATCCGTTAATTGTAATAGAAATTCAAATATTTTTTAAAAGATACCCGTTAATTATAATAGAAAATCAAATATTTTTTAAAAAATATCCGTTAATTATAATAGAAAATCAAATATTTTTTAAAAAATAATCGTTTATCGAATTCATCAATGAAAATAATTTTTAAAAAATAATCGTTAATCGAATTCATCAATGAAAATAATTTTTAAAAAATTATCGTTAATCGAATTCATCAATGCAAATAATTTTTAAAAAATAATCGTTAATCGAATTCATCAATGAAAATAATTTTTAAAAAATAATCGTTAATCGAATTCATCAATGAAAATAATTTTTAAAAAATAATCGTTAATCGAATTCATCAATCATCATTCATCCTAAAGTTGGTACGGTCATCCATCTAACTTTGGAAAAGTATATGTCACATTTAAACGCATATTTTTATACATTCTTCTAGTAGTGTGAGGTAATAAATTCACCATTGACTGGATGCTGCAAATAGCTAGTTCGTGCGATTTAAGCGAATTTTCTAATTAAAAATATTTTTAAGTAAAACCTGCATATGCGTCCTCCTGTCTGTCAAATTATTTGTTCTGTCCCACTGGAGTTACGAGAAAACTCCGTCGGGGATTTTTACGCGGAGTTATTTACGCAGAGAAAGCTCCGCGGGAGATTACTACGCCTGGGTGGAGATTATTACGCGGAGCAAATTCCGCCGGAGATGTTTACGCCACTTGAGAGAAATTTACGCGAAGAAAATTCCTTCGGCGATTATTAATATTTTCAGTAGAAAATTGTAAGACACTACCAGTATGAAGACGCTGACAAATGCGTGAAACCCGCATAGAAGATTCTATATAAATAAAATTCTTTGCCACTCTTCCCAGCAGCATAATTCACAATGTCTTCCTCTAGTGCATTATGGATGCTGTCATTATGCTGTAATGTTACTGTATGTTACCAAGTGTTTTTTATGACTGTTTTGCAAAAACCACTTCTACAAGAATAAAATCCCTGTGCTACAGATAATACTTACTCCGCGTAAAACTCTCCTGCGGAATTTTCTCTCACTTGTTATTTCAGAATTTGCTAGCACAATTTGTACTGGCAGTGTATCACAATATTGTACTGAAAATATTACCCTTGGAAGGTAAATTGTTGTTTCCGGTTGTAGTTTTAAATGCAGGATAATAATCTCCGGCGGAATTTTCTCCGCGTAATAATCTCCACCCGGGCATAATAATCTCCCGCGGAGTTTTCGCGGCGTACAAATCTCGGCGTAAAAATCCCCAGCGGAGTTTTCTCCGAACACGGTCCCACTGGGTTCAACACAATACCTGCCTTCGACCCTTTGTGATTTTGTTTATATGAAGATGTAAGGTGCAAACAATCGTAAGCTGATTTAAACAAAATTTCCAGGTAAAATTTGTTTTCTAATGTAAAATGTATTTGTTATACTATTTTAAAATTAATGACCGAATGAGTGGCCCACTTCAAATTACCTTTGATCTCATTTTTTAATCTTCTGTTAATCTTCTACTTTTATTACGGTTATAACCGATGGCTAATAAGAAAATCTCGACGAGGTAAACAAAGCCGATTAATTGTTGCTGATTGTTGCTGCGATTAATTGAGTTCATTCGCAATTAAATTGCAATTCAACTCTCGGTATAGTTAAAAGATCGCACAGCTAATTTTGAAAAATTTAATTAAAACCAGCATATACAAATAAATTCCTAAATGTAATACAGGCACGAATTCAATCTATTTTTCGACCACTTCTTAATGTGATCCTGGCAGCTTCGACAGCGCTTCGCGTTTGTCTTCGTTCATCTGATGAACCTTCACTTGACTTTGCTTTTTTCCTGGCTGATTTTTCCGCGAGCTTCTTCAAATTTTCATCAGATGTCAGGAGCTCGGCTTTTTGTCGCTGTCGAGCCTTTCGGGTCAAAATTTCACGATCTAATTCAGGAAACTGAAATCCAACTTCTCTCGGGCTGACTGTAAATGTCTTTAAAAAGTTGAAAATGAAACGAATAATTTACAATTTGAGTAGATTTGTTTTGATTCCTGTACTTATTGTTTCTACATATAATTAATGTAAAATCGTTTGATACTAAACTAGTTAGTAATTCGTATGTCAAGAATATTTAGGTCATTAAACCTGCAATTGATGATATTAGTAATCAAAAGCAGTAAATTAAAATGAAAAATTTGTTTATTTTAAATGTTTATATGAGTATAAGAACCTTTTTGATCCACCACGCGGAATTATTAAGCCTACGATGCCTTGTTCATCTATTTCCTCCCCGGTTGAAAGTACCAAATATTTTCCCTTAGAATTAGGAGAAACATCAATTATGTTGTAGGATTCGAATTGTGGTTGTGTGTACAACTGTTTTCTGATTCCAACTGGAGTAGGTGGAACTCTTTCTGAAAATCGGCGTGGCTGTTCCAGAGTTCCACTTGATGGGCTTGTCTGGAATCCACACGGCTGGTCCGGAAGGCCACGTGGTGTGCTGGTCTGAAATCCACGTGGCTGGTCCGGTGGTCCACGTAGTGGGCTTGCCTGATATCCACGTGGCTGGTCTGGAGGTCCACGTGGTGGGCTTGCCTGGTAACCGCGTGGCTGGTCCGGAGGTCCACGTGGTGGGCTTATCTGGTATCCATGTGGCGGGTCCGGAGGTTTATGTGGTTGGCCTGTCTGGTTCTCATATGACTGGCCAGGATGTCCAATGTGTTGGTCTGTAGGTGCCACTAGAGGGTCGTTCTGGAATATTGAAGTCTGTTCAGGCATTACAGCAGGAGGATCTAAATTAGTTGCTTGTTGGTCTTCGGCTGGACTGCCAGGTGGGTCGTCGGGATCCGAATCTGATTTCGGATGGCTGTGCATATTTTCTTCGCTCTCGTCATCGTCGGAAAAATCTCCGTCAAATATATGTTTATTCGGACCCCATTTTTCCAATACTTCATCATGTCTCCAGATCCCTGCCTTACTGAAAGCAATGATTGCAGTTTCACGTTTGAATGTATCATTACAGGCCAGCTTGAAAATCCCGGGTATATCACTTAACATTGGTACGCGTCCCCGCCTCGCCGGGTCAGACAGCCATCTTGATAGATATTGGTCATATTTTCCTTTCAATGGGCTAAATAGACCCACGTCAAGTGGTTGCATTTTGTGAGTGCTGTGTGGGGGAGAGTTAACATGTCGATTTCATGTCTGCGACAATACCGAACGGCCTCGTAGCTGATGTGGGATGAATGATTGTCTAATATCAGTGAAACTCTCCCCTCACCCACATGTCTTCAAAAATGGTGTAACCAGGTGAGAAATGAGTCCGACGTACTCCAGCCCTTCTTGGTTCTTGTAAAAATGGAATTTTAAGGAGCGTGCATCATGGTAACATTCCTTGCGCTTGATGGGAACACGAACATTGGTGGAAGAAAGGTTCCACTAGCGCTGAAACAGCAGAAAACTGTACACAGTTGTCCTCTCTCAGCGGGGACCATAATATGAACCGACCTTGCACCTTTACGAGCGAGTACCTTTCGGGGTTTACTCTGATTAAGAAAATAATGATTATGTAATTAAATATATTTATATTGAAACACTAAATTCTTTATATTTAGTTTTACATTTAAAAATATTGCGTTGCTTAGATTTTTATTATTGGCTATTAGTAATTAACTATGCTTGTCTTCAAAAAATATTAATTTCTACCGGTACAACGGTAATCCCTGTCTCGTCGACATTATAAATAGTATTGGCGGTGTATCCTTTCGCTTCTACTACTTCGTGGAGTAAATCGAAGAATCGATAAACTGGACCCCTTTTAAATGACGTGATGCGGATTAAACTAAGCGGAGTTCCTGTTCTTACTGAAAGGTACTTTTCGTGGCGGTGAAGAAACGACGTGACCCACCCATCACTGGCAGCACCGTCTGCAAATTGATGGTCTAATCCATTCCTAATCGCTAATCCACTCGCTAATTCAGCCAAAGCCCGTCTGGTCATACCATGAAATCTGTCAAAAATTTCGTACTTGTTAAATGATACTAATTATTTTTAATCGCATATTTAATTTCCAGTTTCAATTTTCGACATTTAAAATATACATAATTAGATATAGTACAAAAAATAAATTCATGCCTGTTTGCGAACATGTGGATGTAACTGACTATCTCTTTCTACATATCCTCAGTAAATACGGGTGTACGGCCTTGGGAACACTCGTCAAGAATATCTTCCAAATTGTATTTCAAATATGGTTGAAATACCGAACGCGTGAGACCGAATAACAGACAAGTTTCTCTTTGGTTAGGAATGTCCTTGGATTTATAAAATCTAATGGCATTCTTTATCTGTTCTCCGAGAACTGGTGCAGAATTTCGCTGATACCCTCTCACTAATTAAAATAAAAATACAAACTATTATAATAATAAATAAAATATTTATGTCATTATAATTACTGAGTAGAAACAATATCACAGGGATGTACCCGTAACTTACTTTCTTAAAAGATAGGTATGCCTCCATCACCGTAAGTGCTTAATGTAATACTTAATGTAAATAATCCACACTATGTAAACAATTAATGTTAACTTACCCATTTCGTCTCTTGAAAAATTTCTCCTCCCTTACTTGAAAATAATTATCATATCGCTTGTGAAAAACCAAAATCGTGTCTATTCCTCCCTTTGAAAAATCAAATGCAGTACGACGACGATCTGCTTTCCAACGTAGTACGTACAACGGATCACGTTATGAATCAATATTTGAATTTTTGCAAGTTAAAGCATAACTTTGTAATTAAGCGGTAATTAATTATGTGGTACAATCATAATGTTATTTATATGGTGAAAAACGCTTTGAATAGATGGGTCAAAATTTTATAATTTAAGGTAATCAGTGCAAGCTAATAAATGAGATGATTGTGGAAATATTATAATGACATTAACTACAATAAAATTATGTTAGTTTGGAAAATTATTTGTGGACTCGCATTATGAAATAAGTACTGGGAATTTGGGATAGGAAGGATTTCTTCTAGGAATCATTTGTGCTGTTAAGTTGTTTTGACCAATTTACAAAGACGGGAGTTTATAGTTGCGGTCAGTTAACTGAAGGTGAGCTTTCGAAGTATAATTAACCATCTACACTGCCTTGTGTATGTAATTATTACTACGTGATTATATGAAGCTTGAGTTTACATCCTTTGGTTTGTTTGCTTCAAATAATTATTTTTATTTAGAAGCGGTATCACAATGTTTCTAACGCTATTAAGCGAATACGTCAAGAAACTTTGGGGCTTCTTCAAATCCATATTTACTGTCAACCAAGAGTTACTCGATTTAACAGCGTTTGGATCCCCTGCCGATGCCCAAGAAAATCTGAATTTGGTAGCAGCTCCTGACGAAGTTTTTGCTGACGCTATGGACAACCCTCCCTGGATTGCTGGACAGGTAGTTTCGAGGATAGAATCGCGAATGGGTTAATTTTATTCAAAACTTAAAATGAATTAATTCCCATTTCGAAGTATATGCTTCCGTCTCGTATAGACAATATTACATAATGTAAATATTATATACTTTCTGACTTGGCTGTTTTATTTTGATTTCTTTTTTTATTGTTTGATTATTGGTTGTCTAAGATGAAAACCACTACATGTATTGATTCCTTTTGACACTCGTGAATGATTAATAAAGCTTAACTAACAATTCTGTTGTATTGATTATCTATCAATGAATGCAGGCTAGCACTAAAATTTGGACACTCCTTTAAATAATTTTTAAGACAATTAGACATCTTACATTTAATGTATTTATGTAATTTTATCATGTACATTTTTATGACTATAGCAACAATCTTAAGCATATTGTAAATGGTGACTGGGACCAAGAAAATGCGTTCCTTGTGGGGGGAAAGCATAACAGCGTTTATCTGGATGACAAAATAATAAAATACATTTCTTGGATGTGGCCTTTATTATAGTAGCTTCATTTTAAGCGGCAGTGTTTACAACGGCTTTATTTTGAATGGTTTGAATGGTGGCTTTAATAATATAGGCTTTATTTTTTCAGCGTTTTTTTTTTTTGAAAATTTACATTTATTTTACAAGGGATTTTCTCTTTATTACATTTGGTTATTCTATGGATTTCTTTGTAGGAGAAGTTAAGGAGTGAAACTGGAAAAGTGATTAGTCAACAGGTGCGGCTAACTAGTACAGTAGTTATTACAGTACCGGAAATTACAGAAAATTCTAAATAACAAATGTGAACAATGTACTTCATACTAGCTTCGTTTTTTCTGTAACATCACTTCCTTTACTGTAACCCAAATGCGAAATTCTCCAAGAGATACATTTAAAAAAAGATCTTTGTTGGGGCACGGACTGAGCACAAATTACTATACGCACAACAGTCTGGCTCAACAACAATTTCTGTTGTCTCGCGCCTCAGCCAGAGCCTCAGAAAGCTCATTGCTGAAGCTAAGCAGAGGTTTCTCTTCGCCTCATCGGCTTCGGAAAATCCACTCCAACGGCCAGCGAGAAACCATTCATCGCCTCACTTCTCATCACCAGTACGATCTAGGTTCTCACTCCGTAAGCACATAATCACTGTTTAGTGCTTTTTTTATCTGAGGCCATTTATAGGTTTTCTCTGGAAAGTGACAATTTCTCTGAACTAAGTTGTTTTATTTAATTGCAGACTGACCCTGGTTCAGACCCGCAGCAGTTAATTACTTATAACCCAGATTAAATCAAGTGTGCACACAGTCACCTGGACTAAGTGCTAATATAGGAATTATTTATGCAATAAATAATTACTGATTCATTCACCTTCTCACTCCGGTCATTTAGTAGCGTACTCCCATACATACCCATTGGGGCCCTTGATTCACGCACATACATACATACTAGGTATTACTTGTGCCAGTAACTGTTGCCGTCAAGTTTGTATCTCATCTTTTTGAGAAAAGCTCAAGCAACCGAACCAGCATCACATCACATCTCTCTCTTAAAATCACTAACAACGCCCAACCCGTTCTCAAACGAACAATCTTTGACGCAAAATCGTTTTAAGTATTTTGACTGAAATTATTAAACTCATGGAATGTACAGCAATGCAATAATGGCAATTGCAAAAATTAAAATCCTTGGTTGGCATGGATTTGCAGATTAGGTTTAACGTAATTGCTTTATATCCTGCCAATGATGAGCTGTTCTCCTGGTTTTATTTCCATTAAATGGAATTCAATAAACACAAACATTCACTCGTTCACTCAACGTTAATAATTGTTTCGTATACTGCTGGATCATGCTTACGATTCTTAACGAGGGACCTATCCCATACCTCCACAAATAAAGGAATAGTGGCCTAGAATAAATTTTACAAGAATCTATGAAAGGTATTGATAAATGAAAGCGGGACTGGATATTTCCCACTACCATTTCTTACGTGGACTAGAGGAGGTAAGTACTTTGTTGACATGCTGTACAATTGGTTCCTCAATTCGCTTATAATTGTGGGGGTTAATTTTTTTAAATTGAAACCGAGAATATTTCCAGTAACCAAAAGTTGAAATAAAAAAATGATTTACACGCCACTTGAAATATTATTTGGAATACTTTTCTGCTCTTTTTGCTGTCAGACTAAATAAAATGAAATATAAAATTTCGTTTTATCCGCCGTCAAAGTAGCATGAATTTTCAGCTTTTTTAAAAATTTCAGATTAAAAAAAAAAACTATCGGGCCGATTTCAACCATAAGCAATGCTATTCCGATTTACATAAGCAATATTCACAAAACATTTCGTTGAAACCGATTCAGTAGTTTTAGAGATAGCTGTCATTTGACTTGAAGTTCAAAATTTCAAGAATTGTTTTTGAAAAACGTACAAGGCCGATTTCAACAACATGAACAGTAACTATTACTATTTACGCAAGCAATATTCACTTAAAATTTCATTGAAATACATTTAGTAGTTTTGGAGATAACTGTCATTTGACTTGAAATCCAAATTTTCAATAATAATTTTCTCAAAAACAATCCGGCCGATTTCAACCAACTACGAACTTAGCCTTACTTTTGACACAAGTAATGTTCACAAACAATTTCATTGAAATCATACCAGCGGTTTTTGCGTAATCGTACGGAAGGACACACGGACGTACGGACGTACGGACATGGCTATTTTACTAGGGGGCTGACGCCACTCTAAAAACGTTGGTTTACCTTTTATAATTGTGTCTAAAACACGTAAGTGATATTTCAAAAATTTAATAAAATGAAACAAGTATTCCAAGTTACTAATTAGGAATGAAGTGCTGTTTCAAATCAATTTCCTTTTTTATTTACTTGTTTTATTAAAAACACGTGTATTAATATTGTCAAACCTGCGATTGGTAACTGACACTTTTTTTAATTAAACTTAAATAGACGGCAAATAATTTCTGTCGTAATTTGAGATTTACACTTGATCGGATATTTATTTTCTGCATCGACGAGACGCTCTCACTGATTTCCGGATTCTTCTGATTCTGCCCATCAAATTTGTTTAAAAAACATTAACTTCAGGTTTACAACTTTAAATTACCAGCACTTTTAAGCGTTACAAAATTTGAGCACAAATAATTTGAAATCCATTCAATATTGACAAATAACGATAAGCAATGCATGAAAGTAAAGCAAGTGAAAAATTCCTTAAAATGTGAACTTTAGTTTAAAATATTATTGTAAAATAAAGTTATTTTTTCAAGTGCCTTAAATTTTCACAATCTGTCTTTTCAACATCTTACCGCCCCTGAAATTTTAACCTACGTACGGAACTGGCAATTCTCTCTTCGGAACTACAATGAAATTCCCTACAAACGAATTTCAAAGGTTTTTCGAATTAGCCTTTAAAATTTGAGCAAACAACTTAATAATTTTCAAACATCGAAAAATTCGGGAAAATCAATTGCTAAATCATGTGGGAACTTCATATTTCCCATGACCTTTCCTTACATGGGATAGAGGAATGTCTAGCTCGGAGTCCCTCTGCAATTGGTTCTTCAATTTGTATTGGAAATTGTGGGGTTGATAAATATCCTCATATATTTATAAGCCCATGTTTTAATTACTGTATCAAAAATATGGACAATAATACAGTTTACATTATCTCATGACTGCGAGTTTCCACTTCAAACAAACAAATTCTACCTTCCTGTGTCAAGCTCTTTTTAGGGGCAAAGTGAAAAGACGTTCCATAGTTTAATCGTCACTTACTATTACGATTAGTTTAAAAAATTGACCAGTATTGGTTGACGTCACCGATGTGCAACGAATAGGGTCATTTATGTGAGATAAATATTATTTTTATCTTATTTCCTTTACTTGGAACTCAAAAATATTTTCTCTGTCGGATTAATGATTATTTCATTAGATGGGAAATTATCCCTGTAAATATTTAAATGGGTGGGCTGGTTATATAAGAATATAATTATAAAAATATTCAACATTGATACAGGTAATTTAAAAGACGCGCAAAATGACAACTTACGAAAATAAATATTGTCTTCAAAATTGAAATGGAGTTTTTCAAAGTTGGTTTCACAATAATTTCATAACATTAATAATTGTTGGTTTAATATTAAACATTATTCTTTAAAAACATTAATAGGAAGAAAATATTTGAAATTAATAGCCGAACTTTTATTTAAAATCGTAGCGTGACGTAGCTCAAAAATATTAACGTGGTTAAATTATGCTTTGAATATGTAAAATGGCAGAAGCCTCCCCGGAGTAAGATTCACAATTGTATCTTATTTACGTTAATTGAAACCTATTTTATTCTACCGATTTTATCGTTCTGTCGCTAGCAAGTAGGTCCTTAAATACATTAAACTGTTCTAATTCATTCCAGAACCGAAATTTTTCAATTCGATTCAATTCAATTCGTAGTTTTTTCGATTCGGTTTACATATTGAACCGAACCGAACGATTCAGTTTACACTACTGGACTGAATTGAATTGTTTACACTGAATTGCAGTCCAAACGATTAATCATTGCTCAAAACCGATTAATACTGAAAACTTGTATAGCGTGAAGCGGAGTCTCACGTAAAAAATATGCACACTTTATTAACGTTGTGATTATTGTTTTGGATTATTCGATACAGCTTACAATCAGCAATGTTCTGACGTCTCATAATTTAATTCAACTTCCAGTAATTTCTGATTATGAATTAAGAAATGGGAATTAAATAATAATTTTAATATTAAACTTAATTTGATATCATTAAATTATTATTAATTCATGTATTTCTAAATGCATGAACAAAACTCGTTTACGTGTGGTAGCAGGTACCGTGTATTTAATTTGTCTTCCCGGAAAAAACAAACGATTTTCAATTCAGTTCAATTCATAGAGTAAAATCGAATTGAATTCAATTGTTTTTATACTGGACCGAATCGCAAAACGCGGTTAACGATTCAGTCCACATAACTAATTAAATTGAATCGAAAATTTCTGAATTGAATTGAATCGTTCCGACCACTAGCTCAAGGTAATACGATATGTAAGTTACCGCTTTTAATATCGTGGGTAAAGTTGGAATGTAACAAGTTTATGGAAACAAGAATGAAGAGCATCGCGGAGTAGATGCCCGGTTGTACAAAATAATTGTGAAAATAAAATTCGACACAGTGACTGCTGTATTATTTTACTATTACAAAACTAAATGCTTTGTATGTTCCTCATCTTTGGACGCGCCGTGATAGCGTGATGCTGTATTTTACGTAAATTTTTTGTCTGGTTTCGGGTCGAGTTTAATTTTTTTTAAAATTACCAGGACCTTGTAAACGAGCTGGATTTTCCCTTTCACGGAACGTTCAATCTTCAATAACTTGTTATAAAAAATAAATAATCAAATTTCAATAAATGTCAAAATTTGCAGCTTTTCCAAAATTCGCAGTCAAAAGTTTAAAAACCCCAAAATAAAATAAAACGCTTTTGAACTACAACAGAAACCTGCGATACATTCGTGATAAATTTAGACGCCACTTGCAATATTTTTTGGGACGTGCTTATCATGGTTTGCCATGACACGTGTTGTCATTTATTCTTACATTTCTGTGATAAATACGAAATAGATTACAGTTGCTTTCAGGAAATTTATACATTTCTGAGCGATTTTCAATTTATTACAATTAATTGTTCTGTGCATTTTTATGTAGAAGTTAAGCAGCCAATCTGGAAAATACACTAGTCGGGTAAACAATTCAATGATCCAATCCGAGGTTGACGGAAAAATAACTTCATATTGTGATGCAAAATCAGAACATTTAGGGCAGTCACAGCAGAATTCTCTATTTAGAAATATTGCTTGGATTCCACTTCACACATTTTACTTGAAATTCCTTGAGCATTAAATGCAAATAAAGCTTTACCCAGGTCAGTGAAGTAAATTTACTATTTACTCCTTTATAATGTATCACTTCGCCCATTGGTGACCTTTGTGCTAGCCACAAATGATATTTAAATGAATAATTTTAGATTGGTGGGATTGCGGGAAACTATGCAAACATTTTCGCTTCTATGGAGATAACGGTCTTTAATGCACCTTCATATTTGAAATTTGTAAGTCATTTATTAGTTCGTTGAGCAGCATGTTACCTTGTATCGACTCTAAGACGATATCTCGGAGTAAATAATGTGTTGGCTTAATTATTAAGAATATTTTCAGGAAAATTTTGTCAAAGAACTTCTATCAAATATTTTTGTATCATTTTAAAACACAAATGCATAATCTGGTCTTCCTGCCAAGGAGGATCTGGAATCTGATCAGATGACATATATTATGTGTACAATATACATACTTTATAAGAAGTTTAAGATTATATTTGACCAAGAATCCTGCGTTTACTGTACTATGAATGCAGAAAATGACTGTTTTCACCTTTTTATAAACTGTATACATTTCGAAGCCCTGAGGAAAAAATTCCTGGAAAAATATATAGCAAATATAAGAAGAGAGAATTTTTATACTCTCTTTAAAGTTCAGGATACTGACCATCTATTCGGCATTACAAATTTTATTAAGGAATGTGCTGTACTGCGAAATGATACAATGTAATACAAGTATGTTATGGGCGAGACCCGAATGACATGAATAAATCTATCTAATCTATACATACTTTATATGTACATATGCCACAGTTTATTTCTGGAGCTTGTTTTTCTCTTTTCCGCTGGGACGCCATTTCCATGTGGCGTTTTTATTTAAGCAATATTATAAAATCGTCTCTGTTCGAAACCCTGTAAGGGACAAAACGTTTGAACGGTGCACTTTGAAATTGTGAAACCAGCTCAAGCCTTGTTAGTTTGGTTTTAAAAATGTGCAGCTTGAACTTGGATTTTGAAATTCTTCACAATTTTTCGAAATGTAGAAACTATCAAGTACCACAAAATTTACGACCATTGTGCGCATCTTTTTAATTTTCATAAGTTAAAATTTTGTTGAAATTTTGTCTTACATTGTAATTAAATACATAACAACCACACAATAATTCTTAGTGACTTCAAAATAAAACCAACGCAGGGATATAACCTCGTGCTACCTTTGATTTCCGGCACAACAATTATCGAGTTAGCTATTCTTTGGCACAACTTTTTACACGACTTTAATTAAATTATCTCAGTACTAATTTGAGTCATTATCCTATTCCCTTCTACAAAAATATTAAATCTGGGCTCCACAGCGTTCGAAAAAATCTGCAGTGTTGTGAGTTGTAACATTTGATTTGAGATCTTGCAGCAGTAAATGATACTTTTACTACTCCTTTTACCCCGGAAATTTATATTATTTGTGGTTTTAAAAAGTAAAAAGGTATGCAAGGTTGCAAGGCCTGTTTTGCACCATTTAAACGCCATTTGAAATATTATTTGGGATGCAGTTACGGCGTGATAGTTACCTCCGTATATCATCCTCTTAGTTCCAGGTTAAACAAAATGAATAATAAAACTTCGTTTGCCAACTCAATTCGAGAATGTCGGTTTACCTTTTAAAATTTAGTCTTCAAATTATGAGGGACTTTTCGAGAAACTAATTAAATTAAAAAAGTATTCCGATTTATTAATTAATAGTGAAATGCTTTTTAAAAACAATTTTCCTTTTTTACATTAGTATTTTTTGTTTTATCAAAAACACTTGTAATAATATTGTCAAACCAGTATTTGCTGACCGAAGATTTGTTTTAATTAAACCATAATAGACCATAATAATTTCTGTCGTAATTTGGGATTTTCCACCTCTTCGAAAATTATTTTTTTTTCGAAAGGACGCTCTCACCGATTCTCACATTCTTGTGACTCTGACCATAAAATTTGTTATAAAAAACATCAACTTCAGGTTCAAGGCTTCAAATCAATTTCACTGGTAAGTGTTACAACATTTTAGCGCAAATAATTTGAAATCTATTCAAGATTCACAAATAGCAATAACCGTTGTACGTAAGTAAATAGAGGCGCTGTCCGGGACATAATAATTATTCACGACCGCATCCACAAACGTTTTATGGACGTTGTTACAATATCGACCGATTGAGTTGGGCAATTCTTACTTCGCCCATTGGTGACTTCAGTGCTAGCCACAAATCATTTTTATACGAGAAATTTTGAACAGAGAGAATCTGTGCTAATATTTGGTCTCCAATAGAAATAACGCTCTCAAATAATGACCTGGTGTATAAATATGTAAATAGCTATATATAAAGTCTGCACTATTGAACTTACACTACGGCGCGTTGCACAATGTTGAGACAATCGACATATTCTCCAATGTTAACTGGTACAGTGTATTATTATTTCCCATTAAATGAATTGCTATTTAAAATAATTTAAACTTAACAATTTTAATAAATAGAAATACTTTTTACCAATTTTAATACAAATTGGTTTCCAATAATCCCCCCCCAAATTTTCCACTCTCCCACAGACACAATTTAAAGAAACGAGCTTCGACGAAACTTTATATATTTTTCTGGTCATCGCACTTGACTCCATGAAGATAAATAAAAGGGTGTGTATGGTTTCAAGTTGAAATAAAATATACCAAAAGTTGAATTCGAACTTGAATGTAAATTCGAACTTGAATGTAAATTCGAACTTGAATGTAAATTTGAACTTGAATGTAAATTCGAACTTGAATGTAAATTCGAACTTGAATGTAAATTTGAACTTGAATGTAAATTTGAACTTGAATGTAAATTCGAACTTGAATGTAAATTCGAACTTGAATGTGAATTCGAACTTGAATTTGAATTTAAGAGTTTAGCGTGTGACCATAATAATCTGTCACCATATCTAGACCCTTAAAGAAATCACTTATAAAATATTTGATTTCTCCAATTTGTTGAAAATTCTTGTCCAGATGTTCTTAAATTTACTACATTGTCCAGGCTCGATATTTGAGGTCACAGGGTCAAGAAACTTCAAACAAAGTCGGGTTTATATTGACTATTTATATAAGGTATGTTGCCCTCTTGCCTGCTACAAAAAAATCAAATTTGATTCGACAGTATTGGAAGGAATCTGCAGGGTTGTTAGTTGGGACAACTGGCCCTCGACAAGTTTTTTGTGGTTTTAAAAATTAAAACGTAATTGGTCAATACTTGCGGGCAACTACAACACATTACCTTAAAATACACAGTATTCTAAATGACAAATCTGCTCCACGCTAGCTTGAATTTTTCTGGAGCGTAATTTGCGTTACTAAAAAAATGTGGAGTTTATACTCCGATTTACCGTAAGGTCTTACTAGTGCATCGCATGGGTTCAAAACAGTCGAAGCTGGACCTGAACCTGGACCAAAACTTTGGGTACCTCAAAAGCGTTAACCGGTACCTGAAAATGTACCCATTTAACAGGTTTAAATTTTTCGATCCTAAACCTGACCCAATTGCGTTTTTGTAGTACCCGCACCTGATTAGTACCTGAACCCGAAAAAGTACCCAAAAGACGACCTGAACCCGGGTATTTTTGGACCGGCCCTGAATATGTTTGGGTACTTGAGAATCCGATCTTTTTTAAATTTTATCTTGTATTAAAAGTACAATTGGGTATTTGTGGTACAAAATATATTTAAAATCGATACGAATGGAAGGTCACTGGTTATTAGGACACCCTACCTTTGCTTTTGCGGTGGAAATCATTTTGGAAGCTTGAATTCACCGGCCTTTAACTTAAACTCAATGAATCCAAACATTTCAGGTCTTTCGTGATCAGATTCAGGTCTTTCATATGTTACACCTGGTCCTGACAGGTAAAACAGAACAGGTTTTTCTCTGTACCTGGTCCTGACGCTGAACCTGTACCCAATTTAACGGGTATAAAATATTGTACCCAGAAAGGACCCAAAATTATTGGGTCCAAAAAACATGCACGCATACTGAACCTGAACCTGGACCTGAACCCAAATACCCGGGTGCAACCTGAACCCATGCGATGCACTAGGTCTTACAGAGTTTCATTTGCTTTACTATAATCTAGACGTGGGGCCCGGATGCGGGCTTTTTGATTCGGGCCGGCCCTAACCCGACCCGGCCGAGTTTTGATAAAACAGGGTTAAGATCTGCTTTATTTTTCAGTTCGGGTTTCGGGCGGGTCAGAAATTAAAAATTACCCGACAATTCTACTAGAATAGAAAATTTCCGATCCAATCATAAGTTTTGCTCCGTGAGTGCACGTTTATTGAATGTGATGAGTGGGGATGATGCATGTAAATATAAAAATATATGTAAATAAAGGTTTCACAGCGGATTCAATTGTTACTAAAAAGCCAGGCTTTCATCGGGTTTTAAAACCATTTAAAGATCGAGTTTTTAGCGGCTTCGGGTTGTAAAACATTTTGGAGACCGGGGTTTTAACGGGTTCGGCCTTCACAAAATGTGAAGTGCAAAACCGGCCGGGTTGAATATCGAATATTTAGCCCGTTGGCGGGCCGGGTTGGGCTAATACAGTATTTGTTCGGGTTTCCATTTTTCTAACCCGAACATGAACCGGTTAGAAAAATGGAAACCCTAACGTGAACTTGACTTGACCTTGAACCTGAACATCAATCTTCCAATATTTTAAAAATTAAGGAATAATATGTATTATGTCACAGTAAATCAACAATTTTATGATTTTATTTTTAGAAAATTAAAAATAGAAACAAAATGAATCAGCTAACTACTTTACAAATCCAATTCACCAAGCATTTTTTTCGCAACATATTGTGCCCACTGGTTCATGCAATCCTTGTTTAAAATTTTGAGCCACGCTTTAAGGCATAGTACTATGCGAATTGTTTCTCCCACCATTTCGAAAGTAGGTGTAATAATTTAGTTTTACTTCTAAATAATTAATTAATTTTTTCTTCGGGTAAATGTTTGTTCTTTGGTTTTAAAGTAATACGACGCTATCGCATGTACCAACGAAGAAGCTGCTGACTGTCATTCCTTGTATGATCTGTGTCAGGGCTTACAACGAAAACCTAGCAGAATTTTTAAAACACGTTTTGCAATCTGTATAATTTCCGAGCAAATCTTGGGGAAAGTACGCGAACTTTAACTCGAAAAAATCAAGTTCGGGGTCCAGTATTTGGCAAATTAATCCTGAACACGAACTTGATTTGACGTTAAAGTCCAAATACCTTACTTGAACATGTACATGACATGAAGTTAAATGTCGTCTTCGGGTTCTGCGTTTGGCTGGCCATGTCCCAAAAACTTCAAGTACCCAAAATTCGGGACACGAGTATGACCCGAACTTGAACATGACCCGAAATAAGCCTGGTGTAATTGACCATGCGATAATCTCTGCTCTAGAATGTCTTTTAGTTATTCATTCTTGGCGAAATTTGTTGTCGTGATTTTATCGTGTAGAATGTTTAAATATGTTTCTAATTATCTAAAATAGACAAAAATGCTCCTTGTGAGACCTAAGTTATTCTAGTTTCTCGCACTTTCAGCATTCAAAATTTGTAAGTTAAAACTTTCGAATAGCAATATGAATTAATGAGTTTCTTCATAAAATTTCTTCTCAAGGGGTTCTCAAATGGCAGATGAATCTTTCTTGGCAAAAAATATCTCGTGTCAAAAACCTCTTCAGAATTTACAATTTCTTTTCAAACTTCTCAATGAAAATTTTAAAAACACCTAAATAAAACTAACCATGGCATGTTCGGATAAATTCGAAAATGTTGTGAAGTGAAAGTTAATAATAAATTCAACGCCGTTTGAAATGTTAGTTGATTACCGGGGGTATCATAAGGTTACAGGTAATTCGGGTGGAGAGAATTTATGTCGTTCGTACATTCTTGCGATAAATTCGGATCACGGAATGGGAGCTTCCATAAAAAATATCATTTACTGCGCAATTTTTTATTCAGCATAGTTGATTGTTGTATGAGTTTTTATAGTTAGGAAGTATATGTCGATTATCCACTAGCTCGAAGTACGACCCAGATATGACATGTCGGTGGAAATCCAGCTGTTGAACAGCTAGCTTAGCATAGTCAGTTTTACTAATAAAAGAATCTTGCATAAACTTCAATTGTCATTGAAAACTTGTTCTGTTGAAACGAAAACTATTTTATTTATATATCTATTAATTATTTACATATATAGCTTTTTTATCACGTTGTCTCTTTGTAATTGTGGCTTTCCGGGATCTCTCCCTATAGAGTCCCTCTCCCCTTTTCACTGTTTGAAAACGTGTGTAAATGATCTGAGAAGTGTCCTATTGAGATTCAGAAAATACTTTATCCAATCCTGGCCTTTGTTGTTGGCGGTGTTTGGCGTGGGGAGCTTTGAAAAATATTATTATTGATTAACTATTATTAATATCAACTATTTTTATTCTCAATCTGCATAGACATGTAGTATGTGCTACTTAATTGAAACGAGACATACGTAAGTCCAGTTTAACTAAAAACGAAATATTTGCCGTTAAACCGTTATTTATTTTTTGTGCCTCTATAACGTCGTTCCATTATAAGGTCACTTTTTGGGAGATTTTTTGTTGTCGTTATAAAGGGAGTCGACTGTACATCAAAACGAAACAACTCTTATACTCTGATGGGAGACAATGCTCCAACCTCAACTTTGTCTCATCTCTTGCGGGTAAGATCCAACAAAATTTTTATGAAGTAACATAAAATATCTAACAAGTCATTATTTCCTTGGTATAACTATTAAAACTAGCAAACTATTATACAGGTAATGACAAGAAACTAGAATAGCAAATATTCAAATCGATTCGTACACATTTCTTCTCCTTCACACTGGCTTACACATTATACTTCACTTGTAGATGTTAAAGATTATAAAGTCAATGACCAGTTGTTAATGTCGTGGGGAAGGAGTACCTGAAAGTCAACAACCAGAATTAACAATCTAATATATATTAAATATTGTATGTAGAGTGAGAGAGAGAGAAACATTCATACCTAATGCGGAAAACTCGATCTCCTCATCCGAACTGACCCAGAGTGCTGGAAAATGACGAGGGGATCCAGATGATTATAAAAGCGGGTCTTCAGAGAAGCTCGTCATTGCAATTTTCATTGGAGAGATTGGATCAGCACCTGTCCACAGGGGAAATAATACTTGTACCTTCACATTAATTGTTAAAGGATGACCAAATTTGCTCTACATCAATGACCGTGGGTGAAAAGAATAAATCCTTCCTAGCCGTTTTTATTTTTCCAAGCAAAGTCTTTCTTGCGGATCTATTAAAACAATTTAGATTCGACTGGATTTTTTATTTTACCTTACACATTTTAGTCACAATATGGTTAATTGCTAAAAGGATGATCAAATGTAATCTAATTCAAATACGGCTCCAAAAACGTTTGTCAGTTTAAACCAAAAGCCGAAACAGTTAATTCCCCTTAACGCAAGTTCTCATTACCAGAAGTAAACTTCAAAACTGATGCGTAACGAAAGTTCAACGTTTTTAATATAATATTTATTAATATAGTTACTTACTATTAATACTAGAGCCAGCTCGGACTTCCTCCCGAACTTGAGGTTCCTCATCACCCATAGCTCCTGTTTGTAAATAATTCTGATCAGAACTGCATAAAAATTAAATAAATTAAAGTATCTACAAAACTAGAACTTACCGTAATTAAGGTTGACGAGTCCAGCTGCAATTGGAATGTTGGAACGTTTGTCTAAAAGGTAATAATTAGTTATGTTCATAGTAAGCAGTTGTAGATGGAAATAAAAAATAAAGCAACTTGCTTTTTGCATAATAAAGTAGTAAGCCAAACTAACAATAAGAAGCATTACACCCAAAGCTGAAATTATAAAAGCTTGCATGTTAGTCATTACAACAATGTTAATAAAGAAAAAATAAAGTCACAGTTGTACTCAAAATTTATAAAACTTACAGCTGATGACTCCAATATAGGAACCGGTCTTGATGAGATCAGGACGAAAAGTTGTAGGGTTGAAACATAGATCCTGTTCAAGACCGCGAATCAAACAATTTTGACCCTGATGAACTTCAATGAAGATAAATCTTCTAATCTTCGAAGCAGTATCCACACAGATAGCAGCAGGTTTGTACGCTTGGCTCCAGATAAAACTCCACACACTCAACACCACAATTTAAAGTCGAACAGTATACCGAAAAAACTAAATAATGTATTATTTAATGAAAAAAGAAGTAAAAAACTTCACCCATCTTGAAGATGACCTCCGCTGTGGTAATTACACCTGACTCCTCCGTTGTTGTCTTAAGAAATGTATGGTTGATGCTAGTGCCCTCAGTGGAATTAAACGGCTCCATAATCTGGGATATAACACTTGAGGTAGGAGTAATTGTTGTAGTCTCTTTGTCGTTCTGGAATGCAACAATAGTCTTGATGGAGTATACTAAGACTAAGTAGTAATTCCACAAATGCAGTCTGAGAATTATATTTCAGTCATATGAATTATAAAGTTAATACTTAAACCTTTGAAAGATATTATTCAATTTGTCACAGCCCTGTTTAGTATTTGGTTCAAATTGTTTGTACGCTGGAATAAAAGCTCCATTGCAGCTTTTTGCACAGATATAATATATTTGTCACCATTTTGTATGCAATGTGAGCAAATATTTTGCCCACTAGACAGGGCGACTAGCGACGGCAGCGTAAAAATAATTCCGTACATGATTGTCTGGCTCTGAACAAATGGATCAGGTTTCTTGAGAAGATTATCTTTATATTACTGTAACTATTAGTGAATTAAAGTTTTATCCAAATATAATATCCGTCATATATGTACGAACTTGAAAAACGTGTAGCGGATGTCTCGGAAATGTGACGTGTTCATGTGCAACATTTGGATGCCAACCTTCCTAAATATGACCTCGCTTGCTTGCACTCTTTGTACTCACGTAATTACACCTCTCACAGACTAAATTAGGAGGTACAAGAAAGGAGGACTGTTATTCGCAATAGCTATTAGCTTAAATTCAGTATAACATCATTTATTGCAATAACAAATTTACCAATAGGTTTGATGACACATAACGTTCCCGGACTATTTAAAGCATAATGATCCCAAATATTCTTGACTCAAGTAATAAATCTACAATTACACGTAGGTTAACAACGTAGGTTATGTTATTGAGTGAGGACATGAGTAATTGTTAAAACATTGTGAGGTGTGAAGTCAGTTTGAGCCCATAACTTGTGATAATTTGGTCCCTTTAGATCAGTCTGGGAAGTACCACAAAACCATTTGTTTTTAAATTTGCCAGTTGATAAATCAGATATGAGTATGAATATACATGTTGTGATGCTTTATCAGATAAATCATAGGTAAAAAGTTTGGTTTAAAAATTGTTAATTAAAAAGGTACTTTCAGTCCATAAAAACGGTTGAGCTAATTTCCCTTGAAGTTAAATTAGTGTTTTAAGGGGAACTTTGATGATCCGTATATGTAGTTACTTGGAGTGTACACAGGTATGCATGCCATGCAATAGATATAACAAATCTGAAATGGTTAAACATGGCCAATTGGATTGTATTTCATTCATTACATGATCCTCACAAGATAAAGGGTATGAAACAAACTAACCTAAAAAACAATTTATACAGGATAAACAACTTTACAGTACTGTGGTCATTTCAGTCATTTAATAAAACATACACATAACTTCAGTAAGAGTCTCATCTAAAAAGGACTGCGACTCCCACTGACCTAAGCCGGTTTGCATTCATTTGCCTCTTACTTCTCACAACCCATTTGCTTGTCTAAGTTCATCTTATTTTAAGCTCATCAAGCTTGGTTCTCCTCAGCCAGTTCTGTAATGTAAACGATGCACGTTTATTTATGATACTTTTAAAACAGGCATAAATCCATCCAATTTGATAGAGATGGAAAAATTCTTCAAGGATATCTTCAGCAAGATAGCTAAACCGGTAAATTCTTCAACGTTCTTGTTAACCCAGTGTAATAGCCTATGCCACTTGACATTAACATAATTTAACTTCCCTGGACGCCCCAACCACTCTTCCAAATTAGATTTCCAACTACCCGTCTCATGACCTCTCCTCCAGATCCGATATCGTTGGAGAAAATATTAATAAATACAGAAATAACTTACTAGATGAAGTCACGAATTTCTACGGTATATCCTTCCAAAGCTAGATCTTGTAAGAATCCTAATAACTTTTCAATTCTGGATTGAATTGTTGTCCGTCAATATTATGTTTCAATGACTTGCTACTACCCGCTTGAACTTCAGGTAAAATCAGATTGTTCCGTTTTAATTAGTAACGAAATGAGAGTTGTCCGAAGCCTTAAGTATATATGCATATACACGTATACTTGATTTTCAAAGACAAGGATAAAGGATATGTACAAGACAGGACTAGCAGTAAAGATATCAGCCTTGGTAACACCATTGTTGAAGTTATTCATATTGATAGTAAATTTTAGCATATATGCAGGAGAACGTGATATATCGGATTTCCATGGACCGTAACAACCAGCTTACTAATCATATATTAATTAAACAACTAGAAACATCGAAAAGTTTAAATATAAAAATAGAATAATTATACTGCGACACACATAAACTTAATGATTGGTTGCTGAATAGAGAGACTGCATAACTGTACATTTCTTACATTTAGGACAATTTTATCTGATCACTTACAAAATGTATTCTAAATACTATTCAGTGTGACTGTTAGAGGCTTCAAGTCTGAGAGATCCTACTAGAGGTAGCTATAACCTAGAACATTTCTGGTCTCCTCCGCGCTTTACCAAGCAAGCAAGAATATCAATACAATTCTGCTTACTTTACTATATGACAACCTATTTTCTTAGATCGTACAAGTGTACTTGACTATTTCTACACATGCTATATTAAGCAAATATAAATTACAAGTAAGCAGAAAGCAATACAAAAAAATCAAAAAACAAATTAATGGACGAACTTTGATTAAGAGATGATTGTCATTCGTTGGGTCTATGCTACATTTCATGGAATATTTAGATTGTTCTATAAGTCAACTCTGGGGGTTAGCTCAGTCCATTAATAAATTAGTATTCAAGGCTAGAAATAGTCAAGTTCACATCCACGATCTAAGATGATAAGTTGTCATAGAGTACAGTAAGCAACATTGTAATGATAAACTTGCATGATTGGAGCTGCAAGTTTGAGCTACTACTCGAGCAATCAGTTGCTGTTTTTTGTCCTGGCAATGTAAACATAAAAAATATTAAACTCTTTTAAAAGTTAAAAACAAGTTTTAACAGACTGAAAAAATAATTCGTAATATTTTATTGAAAATAATGAAACATCTTAAAATAACGAGAAGCAATACAATGAAAACAAATGTGAATATATAAGACAAGTTCCCTTTGTTGTTGTTTGCATTCATAATTTCAAAATTCATTAATTTGTTACTTGGAAAGTGGATTTAACTTGGGAAACAGAAGAACTGTAAGCATAAGCTAAATATAATAATTTGTCAATTTTCAGTGAAGCAAGAGCATGACCAAAATAGGAAGTGCATGATTGAGATGAGAGATCAGAAGGTGGCGGTATAACTCAGTTGGCCGCAAAAGCCCCGAGAATACTCAGAAAATGTACATTTATTGATTACTAGTATATAAAAATCTTTTAGTAAAGTGACCTTGTATTAACCAGAAAAAAATGTTTTAGTAGAGATTGAACTCTCGGAAGAAAGATGGTATGCTAACGTAGTTTCGGAATAAATTAATTCGGATTTGATGAACCAACTGAAGAGGACATGTCGTTTATCAACGACTCCATATAAGATTGTGATGTGAAGCCATTTGTAAGTTTTGTTTGTTATACATGAGTAAATCCATAACAATCTTACTTAATGTTGATTATAGGACTTTGGTTGGTGTAGTATCGGAGGCCATTCAACAATGTTAGGAGAATGCGTTTGCTTAGGATGCTCTAAAGCGAGTATGGTTTCTTATTTGTGTTCCTAATTTATAAATAAATTTTGTTTGTGTCGCTGCTGTGGTCGAAGAAAAATCTGCAGTAAAACAAGAAACGGGAAGTGTTGAAGAACAAGTGGATCCTAAAAACTATCCAAAACTCAAAACGAATCTGGCGGGGGTTTAAAGTATTACTTAAGTTTTACTTATGTGCACTTTTAACTAGGTTCGGTGATTTAGACTAAGGTTTGTGAGAAAAGCAGTCTATTAAATCAATTCAGCAACCCAATGAGACCAATTTGTTTCATTATGCAAATACCATACACACCACAGACATAATACTGCTGGGTGTTAAAAATTGAAACTGTTAATTTGAAAACGATAATGAATAAAGACGTAAAGTTTCAGACTACTGAAAGAAAAGCTAGCGTGCTGGAATTTTTCCAGTTATACCTTTAATGCTTTTATTTCAAGTTCTTTGTGTAGTTCACTCGTGGATGCAGAACTGGGTCGCTCAATAAATTTGAAGTTGAAAAAAGCAAGTGTCGGTACTCTCCTTACTTGGTAACAACAAACAGGAGCAGTACTATCTGTAGAAAGCTTGGATTATTTGGGGATGACAAAGATTGTAAATAGTGCAAACTTTCTCCTTTTAGCGTGATTCCTGGAAGAGGAAAGCCGTCCAGGTTTTTTTGTATCACTTTAAACGGATTTGTTGCTCACTTTTGAACGGACGGAACGAACGTCTTCAAAGCCAATTATTTTTTGTGTCCCCTCAGAATGGGTTTTGTCTATATTCTCTGTATGCACGGGTCTGAAATGGAAATTCCGCGTCAGAAGTGCGTTTTCTGGGTAAAGGAACCGGTTCTAGCACCGGGATGCTTTCATTACGTTAAAAGCAGCTGTACCTACATCTCACGCATTACATGGGTTCCATTTGCAGGACCCAGCAACTGCTCAAACGTGCAATGAATAATATTTACCTTGGTCAATGCCATGCTCTAATAAAAAGAATTTATGTTAAGTTAAAATGAAACAGGGCACGGTTTGTCTTTGATATATTTCTTAGATATAATGTTGTCAAAAAAGAATTTCCTATAGCGGGTCACATATTGGCTGAAGAATATCTTCCTCCTAATATTCGCGTGAGGTTTAAAAGCTTTACTGTGTTTGCATGAGAAATAAAATGGAAAAAACACTTCGGGAGGTGGGAAAACATACATATATGGGACGGATTTTTGTGAGAAGACGGAAAGATTCTTCCTAGGGAAAAACAGTTCTGTCAGGGAAAATCTCAACGGGTAATGATTCTATTTTGGGAACAGGAATTTTAAAATTTGTTGACCTTTTTGTGGCACAGATTTTCAAATTTTTTGAAATTTTTTTAGGCAACTAGGGATTTTTAGATTGGTTGTCCTAATTTGACCTGGATTTGAAGAAATTCAGGGAAATTGTTTTTGCCAACAGGGATTTTAAAAATCCTTGGACTTTTAGAAGCAGGTATTTTTGAAATTGGTAAGGACCTCCCTGCAGGAACATTTGATTCAGCTGGGAAATTCATAGATAATCTTCCAGGAAGATTTACAAAAATTCCACCCCTGACTTGTACACATGTATGTATATGTAACATCAACAAGAGTAGTTATCGTAGTAGAACTTCACGCGCACGAACTTCTTAAACTAATACTGTGCTCCTGAAAATATGCCTTTTTTCAATAAAAATAGCTACATCCCGGGTACACAGGATGCAGCTGCAAGCCATAAAATTCCGTGGCTGCATCCCGCAAACATCTCCCGTGATTACAAAGGGATAGCGGTCAGATTTTATTGGAGGCACCGCTCCCTTTGTCACCAACAAAAGTAAGTCCGGCTCTCCCTTCACTTTTCCTCCTATACCTTTGACATTACATGTTGAAGGTATAGGAAAACCCGAAAATTCAGATGTAACTCGCTGCTCCCGAAAAATCGGGAGTAACCTACTGCACCCGAAAATTCGGATGTAACTCGCTGCTCCCGAAAAATCGGGAGTAACCCACTGCACCTGAAAATTCGGGAGTAAGCGAGTGACATAAAAAACGTAATGGAATACATACTACTCTGAAGAATATAGATGTTTATTCTCCATTTTTTCCCACTTTTAGCAGAAATTGCACAAGCCAATGATAATTATTTGAACATATTTTATAATTATTTGTAAAACACCTGAAGAACACACATGTTAGAACACACACAAGTGCATATATTACAGCTATTATACTCAAACATGAGCTCTATTTTCATTAAAGCCGTTAACCCTTGTTATTAAACTTTAAGGTCAGGATCGGTGTGTGCAAGCTGCCGGAAAAAAGAATGGAATATGCAAATTGTCTACATGTGTAAATAAATACGTTCAAGTCTCCCAAGATCCTGTTTGAGCGTGTTTCTAGGAGATGGTAAAAGTACCCGCTCGAACCCGGGAAAAACAGGTGTGGGAACGGGATCATGCGTTGACTGTACCCGTTCCCATCGGGAACGGGTACAAAATGAAGATCAATGTTCCTGCTTCCACTCCTGTTCCTATTTCTAACGGTCGGATTCACTTGAGTATGTTCCTGGTCCTGTACCCAAACCGATTGGGAACCAAATATTTGTTCCCATACCCGTTCCTGTACTTGTTCCCGTTCCTGTACTTGTTCCCGTTCCCGTGACGAGCACTGGTGGACATATAAACTGCAAATATGAGATGACGTTAAAAACTATAGCAAATACAGTGTCCCATGACGGTGAAGGCGTCCTTAACCCTAGAACTGCGAAGCTTTATAGTTTGCTACTATTCCTAAGCTGTGGACAACCTGGCCATATGTTAAAGGAAGTGATCGATAACATATTACGTAGTATTAATGCGAGTACATTTCAACAGCTTAGATGCTGTAAACAGAGGGGTACGTTTAATTTAAATTTATAAGAGCTGAGTATGTGACCAGCAAGGGTATTCGCATTGGAGAAAATGGGAGGGGTAATTGGTTTAACGTACGTCATCCAAACAAACGTCATCGACAATGGCGATCTGTACATTTTCACGATAATTTATGCCTTGAAGTCAACATCAGTTTATGATTTTATAAAATGTTTTGTGTAAAAGTCCGATATAATTACGTCTTTCTTTATAGAGGAAAGCGAAGCACTACCTTTTTCTTGGGACAATGTGGTCCCGTTCTCGTGAAATTTTAGATGTCTAACAATAACGGCATATCATGAGTTGAAGCTGTCGTTGATTCTTAAAATCCGAAAAGTGGGGATGTCGGATGTTACCCGGGTTTGTATTTTATTCAGAGATAAATTTATGGACGTGTTAATAATGCCCCGAAACAACTACAAATCCGTTTTCAACTGATTTGAATAAAGATACAAGATACGCATGTACTTTGGTTCTCAAAATGTGCATACTCTCTGTCATATAGCCTGATAATTTTTGAGGATGAACACGAAATTGAATCCACCTTGGGTGAATATATGTATCAACGCTCCCAGCTGGAAATTAAATTCCACAAAATCATATTTGCAATCAATCAAATTCAAAAATTTGACTCACACTACTGTGACAAATAATTATTCTGGTATTGTTACAATTATTGTAACAAGACGCAACAAGATTTCTCAGCAGCCATTGAAATACGCCGTAACGCCTACGACTCAAATGGCGTTCACAAGAGGCTGTTGAAACGGTTGACGTAAGAAGGGCGGTATTGTCGGGTGGAAGTCAGTCTCGTGTGCTCTTCAGTACATACGGAATTTATTATTTAGATTAACATTTTGAGCTTTCCTAAATTTTCTTTCTATGTTCCGTGTCCGAGTCTTTATATAGAATATCTTCGTTCTCTCCTGGATTATTCTCATTAATTTTGTAAATTCCTATTGGATTTTTCAAGTGTCAGATTTTTGTAAATCTCCCTCGAAGATCATTTTTGAATTTTCCTGCACAATTTTATATCCCTACGGGGAGGTCCTCAACGATTTTTAAAATCCCTGTAAAATCAATAACAGTTCCCTACAAGACGACAAATTCCTGCCGAAAAATTCATTCGTGCAAAAAACTAGTCCCTTCTCCACGGGAACTGAGAGACGTACCTGGTTCGAAGAACACAATTACGCGGAGGTATTTGAGGATTTTTTATTTTTTAATGCAATCATGGTTTTAATTTCTGTGATTAAAAATTGTAAAGAAATCTATACACAAAAAAATAAAATTCATGATCAAACAGTTTTTCCCGATGGAAAGTAGCTCTGGTGCCTAAGCTTTATGGGCTGAGCAAGATCAAGAGAACAGTCCTAGCGAGGACTCCAACGACAACGTCAGTGAGACAGAGGATGCCGCGGAAGAGATTAGTGACGAGGATGACGACGACGCCGTTTTTGGGGTATAAATAATATTTACTGATTAAATTGTATTAATTATTTTATTTGTTACTTATTAATTTTCTATTACAATAGTAATATATACATTTAAATGTGTACATAGTGGTAGGTAATATAATGGTATAATGTTCCTAGGGATTGGAATAAGACTACCCCGTCCCACCCCTATCTTTACAAATAGAAAATTCAAATATAATGGTTTATATGGTAGTAATCAAGGGTTGGATTTTTGTATCAAAAGCTCAATAGGAATGGATTTCATTTTGTGCACACGGATTTTAAAATTTGATGACCTTCATTATGCAGGGATTTTTAAAGCGACTTTTCAACTGAAATTACCCGGTTTTTATCTTTTCACTTAGGCTTTACAATTAGTACCTAAAGAGACTAATCTAACGAAAAATGAAGTGTTTCATCGTGTAGTTTGTTGCACTACCCTTAGTTTCCCAAATTTCGAAACATTTTGAAAGGTGGAATATGTATACATATGTCCAATACATAATTACGTTTTGGTAAATGCACATTTAACTGGTTTCGAATATTACGTTTTCCGTATGTACTAATACTATTTTTTCATCTATATATTTTTCTAATATGTTGTCTACATACATTTGAAGAATATGACGTTCGACAACAATTTCAAGCTGATTCCATGTCCAGATCAAGTTTTAAACTACGCAACCCGGGATAATACCGTATAGACAAACAATATTCCAACAACAGGAAGACGTGCTGTTGTAAATATTTGGAAGGGGAGACAGAAAGAGCCTGGTCCATGCACTCAAATTCAGGAAGTAGAAGATGCCACTACCCAGTTTGTCATATACAAACTTATGATCACAGAAGGTAAAGTTCTTAGCTTATTTCTACAATGTTAGTTTCATTCATAGCCGTTCTAATAATAATCATTACGGGTCAAGTAAATTCAAAAATGTGACCATGAACCTGACTTGATCATGAAACTTCAAGTAATCAAGTAAATATTCTAACACGCGACGTTGATCACGTAGTTGTATCTTCATACTTGACTTGAACTGGACTTTTGATAATTAAATAGCATAGTAAATACAATATGTCTACTATAATACGTTCAGCTTGCATCGGGAAATGATTTTCTTCAGCTGTAAAACTAAAACGCATTCATTAAACATTTTTTTGGCCTGTTGAATTTAAACCAATTCGACGACATCGTTGAGCTAATTATGAATACAATGCATATCCAATATGACATTTTTAAAGGACCCTCCAATTTAGTACCTTGTAACGAACGTGAAAAGCATTGATAAATAAGTTTAGGTGACACAAATGCATGCGTGAATTCCATACATTTCTTATGTATGCTTATAATTCTTTCATTTTATGTAGAGGCCGCTATAACAACTAACAATGAGAAACGTAAGTAAACAGAACCCCCATAAAACGGACATTGCTTTTGAATTTTTGCCTTTGCCTTATGGGTTTGCGTATACTAAAATCTTCATAAAACTCAAATTCGTGGTCACGAATAGGGCTCCTCACAACTCAAGTTATCACGTTATTTGAACTGGAATTTGTACTTGAAATTGAATTTTCAACTCAATTTTGGCCTCGTAGTTGTATTTGACCAATTGTAAGTCAATTTGTTAAGTTACAGTCCATTACCGAAAACCAATTTATAGCTACAATATTTGGAGTTGGCAATTTAAAGTTGTAATATCTTTAAAAATTAAAGTTGAATTGAAATTGACTTGAAGTTTGTTTAATTGTAGTTGAGCAATTTAACGTGGAACTAACTGCTTCTACTTAATATCAAAACAAAAAAGTATAATGAATTATAAAATGTCCCTTTGATTATTGTTGATCATTTCCATGGTAAAAGAAAAGGGCTTGGCTTTCGAAACTCTCATAGGGCTGCATTTGAGTCTAATTTAGCCTGAATTTGTAAAAAAATCATCTCAGACGCCATAATTGTGAGAGAAAGTTTGAGTGTTTGTTTTATGAAGCTGTAATATAAAATAAATATTCAATCTGGTCTCCCACTTTCCCCAAAAAAACCGCAATAAGTGACTTGGAAAAATGACGACCAAATCGAAAATATTGAATTGATCAAATAGTTGGTTTTGTAAATATGTTATATCGTTGATGGAAAAGCATAGATGATCAGGAAACTCTAAGTTCCTTCTACACTTTACTACGTTAATACCAACAGGTTTTAATTTTTAAGACAACGATTAACGGGGAACGAAATTGATTTGTGTATTCGAAATTGAAAAGCAAGTTTCCGGTTATGAAGAGTTTAGCATTAAAGAATTCGTGTCAATTGGTTTTTCTTACACCATACAAGAATTGTTCTATCACCATTTCTCTGGAACACATTTAATTATATTCAGTAAGCCATTATTTTGGCATATTAACAATTGAATTTCGGTAGTGTATATTAAAAATAAATATTAAATGAGCGTAAAAGATTTTGTAAACAAGTGCAAAAAGGATGCCTTTAATATTAGGGAAAACTCAAAATCCCGGGCATTTTTAATGGATGTCGTAAAGCATAAGTAAATTCAGTAATGTGCAAATATTGTATCTTGTAGGTTTATTTAGGAAAAGAAGGCGAAAAACCCGAACGAAATCAGGGATTCTAGATGACATGCTTCGGAATTGTTTTGGTACACGGCGGGGTGTGACTGCCGATAACTTTTTCGGCTCAAAACCTGCTGCTGAAGAACTTCTGCGGAACAAGATTAAGCATGAGATCGGTTTGGTTTAACGCGGTTATCCGACCATCGGTTAACCGAAACCGACGGTTCGGATAGAAAAGTCGTAACCGAATTGAAATAACCGAACGGTTCGGATACGTCAATGCCTAACTGGATATCGGTTTCGGATCGGTTCGGTTTTACATATGAATTTATCTGTTCGGTTCGGATAAGGTAAATGTATCCGTCGGTTAAACCGACGGATAACCGATTTTGAATTTCGCACCGAAATGTTTAGCAAATCGTAATCCAGAACGGCTGTAGCATGAACGTCTCGAGACAAACGATTGTTTCATTATGCATCTGCAATATATTTAGTAAGCACAACACATGGACCACGGTCAGGCATACATTTTTCATCACACCGAAATTATTTCTTACACCATTATTTAATTCTTAGCTTAAATTACATAAGTGGATTATTACTACAACTAATATGTCATTACTGGAAACCTCCGACTCCGAAAAAACAGCAGAAACTACCGAGAGCAATGAGCCCTCAAAAAAGATGATGAAAAGCGAGGTTTGGGACCATTTTGGAATTTCGGCTGATGGGCTCAAAGTAAATTGCAAAAACTGCAAGACGTAAGAAACCAATTTAACAGTTGAAATCAATAACTATATGTTTTTTATTATTTAAAAAGCATATTTTATTGTTCTTTTAGAATTTGAGTTATGCGGTTTATTCATGTTTTTTATTATGTTAATTTATAAATATGTAAACAATTACAATACCTTGAATTTGCTACATTTTTTAATTACAAACAACATTATTGATACATAAATGAAATCTCACACAGAGTATGCTAGTAATGTAATAATTATTGTTAAATGCAGGAGTTACGAATTAGCCAAAAGCAAAGGCAGTACAGCAAATATGAAAAATCATTTAACCAAAAATCATCCAAATAAATTCCCGAAACGCGACAAAGCTTCTGAAAGGATCAAGAGTCGTTTAGCCAACTTTCTTCAATCAAATCCGAAGGTACTTTATTTATTGAGTAATAATATTTGTAAAGTATTTTTAAGTATCTGCAAAGTCAAAACAATATGCAAAACGAAATACAAACTTGCAATAATAAATTATTACATGCACGATCAGTTAATCAGATAATAATTATATTATGCGTCATAATTGATGTGATCAACCGGTATAGGTGTCTATTGCACATTCTTTATTTTTAATTTTGTATGTGCAGTGTTTTGAGCAAAAGTGATTCCGCGAACTCTTACTAAAATGGATTGTCTCATCTAACCAGCCGGTTATGGAGGTTGAAAGTGTCGAGTTTCAGGAGTTGATTTTTTACCTGAATCCAGACGCTATGATGCCGGGAAGATTCACTATTCGTAATGACTTAATGGACACATATGAGAAAGTCAAATCCAAGAAACGGGTCAAATACCAGGTATTTCAAATGTATTAAAATAAATTACAATTTAATTTTCGAAGAACTTATTTGAAAGTGTGTGTGAGAATGCACACAGGAGAGAGACCTTACAATTGTTCACTGTGTCATAAATATTTTACCATACAAACAACGTCTTACATTTTAATGTTTCTAGTAAATATTTGTATGTGAATATTTTAGAATTTAAAGAGCAAATATAGCATTGGCATTGATGCTTGGACATCTCCTAACCAGCTACCATTCCTTGGAGTAACGATTCACTACATTGACGACACCTGGATCCCTCAAACAGAATTGCTCGAATTTAAGCATCTTTCTGGTAGGCACACCGGAAAATTAATTTGTGAATCGCTCCTTGAAATATTGAAGGATTATGGACTGAAACTGGAAAATCTAGTAACGTGTACTTGCGACAATGCCAGCAATAATGACGCCATGTTTAAAGAGCTTAACATATTTTGCAATTCCATGAACATTGAATTTAATCCACAAAAGTGTCAAATTCGTTGTTTGGCTCATGTCTTGAATCTTTGCGTTCAGGAAGGGCTTAAGCATTTCAAAGTGGAATCTCCCGATGACGAAAATGATGTGGAAATTAATGAAATTTCCGAACAAATTGGAATAGGCAAACCAGTTCTTCAACTTCGCTCATTGATGAAAACGATCAAATATTCTAATGTTCTACTTGAAAATATGTTTAAATTTTGCGACCAGTTTGAAAAGGATCGTCTTCACCCAATTCTAGATGTACGACATCGCTGGAATTCGACTTTTAATATGATAGTAAGGGCAGAAGAACTTAAAATTCCTTTAAATTCATTGTGTGCAAGTGAAAAATCTCTGGAAAAATTCATGTTAACGGAATCTCAATAGCAAGACCTTGACCATTTAAAAGCTATATTGCAGAAGTTCTCTAGCGCTACGCTTCGGTGTAGTTGCGACGATGCATCCAGTTCATTGTATACCCCCCTCTATTTGTGGCTATTGGATAGCTTGAAATCCTACGAGTTAAATCATGAAGGCAACCTGAAGGATGCAATTGTTGCAGCTCGAAAGAAGCTCGAGAAGTATCGACCAACTTTCGAAACATCGCCAACTTTGTTTATTGCGACAGCTCTGGACCCAAAATATAAAATCCAGTATTTGAAGGACCATGGATTTGAACGAACCACCATCACAAAGGTCAAGAGTGTTATATCTGCAATACTAAAGTCCTATGATGTTGCTGAAGAAAATGTCCCATTATCATTTCAAGAAGAAATCGATGATTTTGAATCCCACGTCCAAGATGCATCATCTCAACAAAATATGTCTGAGGTAACACAGTTTTTTAAAGATCCTCCAGAAATTCTAAAAACGGACACTTATGTCTGGTGGAAAGCAAATTCTGCAAGATTTCCCGAGTTATCCAAATTAGCAAAAGATATTCTTTCATCTAAACCGACGTCCGTTCCAGTAGAGAGAGAATTCGCTGGTGGTGCAGATTTAATATTTCCAACCAGAGGAAAGTTGGCAGCAGTAACTATTACTGCTTGTATGACACTGAAACAGTGGTGGAGAAAGAGTTCATTGAAAATGTAATGGTGAACATTGAGCGAAGGAACATTTTTTATTGAAACCATATTTGTTGTCCTAAAGTTGATTCATCTTGAGAAGGAGCACAATTTGAAGATTTCCTAGATGGTAATTTTATATAATAATTTTATGTAATGAAATTATTTGAAATAATTCCTGCCAAATATTTTTGTGACATTTAGAAATTGTATCGTATTTTACCAACTATAATCTTACTGGAGATTTGGTCCTTAGATTTTAGTTGTCATTTGAAGTTAAATATTTGGTAGAATTATTAGTTATTATTATTTAGTATGATAAATGTGACGATATTATCAGAAAAGATTTAATTAATGGTTTTTTCGAACGAAATTTTTACTGGTAAAATGTGCAATGTTGTTTCGGTTATTCGGATAACCGACAAACGGTTCGGTTATAAAAATCATCCGAAACGATAATTGGCGGTTCGGTTTCGGATTGGAATGTTTTTTTATCCGAACAAAACGGTTCGGTTCGGATTTTGATAAAAAATTAACCGAAAACTTCGGTTACGGTTCGGATTTACATTTTATCCGAACCTATCTCATGCTTAAACAAGATCAGCTCCGTCTTTACAATGACAAAAATTAGGAAAAATGTGCCACATGAGATTTGCAAATCAAAGACGTCAATGACTCCAAATTTTGCTGGAATGACAACACTATGTTGGTGGCATATAAAGAGAAGCCAAGTAAGCCGGTACTTCTTTCTACTCAACATCAAGCACCTATGGTTCACAATTAACCTCCAAATAAACCTGAAGTGATTTTCCTCTACAATGCAACAAAAGGTGAAGAAAATAAGTACAAACTACATTTAAATACATCTTTGTTTTCCATATTCATGTCTGCTGTATTTATGCATGTATTACTACTCGTTATTGAAACATAATTGTAACACGATTCACACAGGAGGCGTAGATACTGTAGACCAACTGGTCTCCGAATATATATGCCGTAGAAGGTCTAACAGATGGCCAGTTACTGTATTCATGTAGTTTGTGGATATAGCAGCTGTGAACTGTTAGAAGATGTGGGATTACAAAAACCCTTCATGGAAGAAAGGGAAAACTTCAGGAAGACTGATGTTTTTACGTGAACTTGCGGAGGAACTCATACTTCAGTAGATAAAACGGAGAAGCTGGATCGGGTTAGACAAGTTAGTAACATTCCATTGTGATGTCTTTTTGTGTTACTACTAGAATTTAAGTGCATGTATGCAAATATTTTTTTGTTACAGGCATCAACAAGGCTGAATCAGGTTAATGGGAGTGGAACCCCCACAAGTACCACAGCCAGCTGTATGGGCTGATAGAGCTTACTGCAGCGTCTGAAAAAGCAAGAAAGGTAGAACTAGGAAGAAATGCGATCAGTGCAAAAAATTTGCGTGCGATCGTTGTGCTGTAACTACTACTAGGCGTATTTGCACATCCTGTAATCCGAGGACGGAAAGCCAGGATTAGTTTTTCGTCTCCCATTCATTAGTTGGCAATTTTATTACTCCATCTTGATTGATTTCTTTTCTAACTTGTCTTTGTTATATTTCATTTCATCTCTGGAAATATTTTTTGCAAAATTTAGGTGTTGTTTCTTGACTTTCCAATAAAGGTTTGTGACCGCTTATTCTTTCTCGTACCAATACTTAAGATTGTATTTGTAACCAAACATGAACTCTAACTTGAACTTGAAACTACATTCGAATTTGAACCTAAACCTCATATTCATCCTCCACTTCAACCTGAACCTACTTTTGAATTTGAACCTGAACTTCGTCTTCATCCCGTACTTCAATCTGAACCTGAACCTACACTTGAATCTGAACTTGAACCTGAAAGTAAACTTGATTCTACACTTAAACCTACACTTGAACCTACACTTGGACTTAAACTTGAACTTAAACTTGAACCTAAACTTCAACCAAAATTTGAACCTAAACTTAAACCAAAATTTGAACCTAAACTTAAACCAAAACTTGAACCTAAACTTTAACCAAATCTTGAATCTAAACTTCAACCAAAATTTGAACCTAAACTTAAACCAAAACTTGAACCTAAACTTTAACCAAATCTTGAATCTAAACTTAAACCAAAACTTGAACCTAAACTTAAACAAAAACTTGAACCTAAACTTAAACCAAATCTTGAACCTAAACTAAAACCAAAACTTGAACCTAAACTTAAACCAAATCTTGAACCTAAACTTAAATCAAAACTTGAACCTAAACTTAAACCAAAACTTGACCCTCTTCTAAAATCAAAAATTGATTCTGAAACTACACTTGAACCCGTACTTAAATCTGAAGTTGGTCCTAAGCTTGTATCTAAGCTTGAACCAAAAATTGAATTTGAACCTGTACTTAAATCTGAAGTTGGTCCTAAGCTTGTATCTAAGCTTGAACCAAAAATTGAATTTGAACCTGCACTTAAATCTGAAGTTGGTCCTAAACTTGTATCTAAGCTTGAACCAAAAATTGAATTTGAACCTGCACTTGAAACTGAAATTGGTTCTAAACATCAACCTGAACCTGTCAGTAATCTGAATTTGGACCTGAAAACGACCCCATATTTTCCTATGAAGTGTAAGGTACGAATGCTGGAAAAATGATCCCAAAAACTAACTTGAACTGCGTGACCTGTTTAGGTTATATATCGTAATACGTTATCTTAACTGCATCAAAAATGTAGTTTTCAAACTAATACAAGCCTCGGTGAACGTTGAAATTAATATTACAATTTCACTAAAATGTGTGTCGGGCCCTGTGTATTAGAATAGGCGTATGTATTTGTATTGAAAATGGCGGAAAATTTCCGAAGTTGGTCCACTTGTAATTTTTTGTAGGTTAATTGAATTGACCTGGACACTTGAAATTTGGTTCAGCCGTTGCCAGAATAATAGTGACCGATTAGCTAATTTCCTAAAATCGAATGTTTAATACTTTTGTTTAAATAAAAAGTTGTTTGCTGAAATTGCGATTTTTGGCCACGCTGTCCACACCTTCGGAAGTTTAGGGAGGAAGCAAAATCTGTCTTCCTATGTCCAACTTTTTTAAGAGGCAAATTTAAACAAAAAGTTTCATTGCGTAATCGTTTTGGTGTTTGCGCTCCTCATGATAACTGCCAAGTCCACATCACCAGTTAACTTTTTAAAGTGAACGTGGGGTGATTCTTTTGACCTCAGGAAATTAAAATGGGTCACTTCTAAATTAATGTTAATACATTCCACTCGGACAGATGCCATGTCCGATGTAGAAAGGTCCGCCTACATTGTTTTTAGATGTTATCATAATATCGACGGATTTGAGTTGGGCAGCAATCACTTCGTCCCTTGGTGACCTTAGTGCCAGCCACAAATAAGCTTTAAAGCAGAAATTTTAAAATTCTGCGCAGCTAGATACCGTGGAAACATTTGGACTCCGATGGCAATTACGCTCTTAAGTTTATACCTTTTTGGTAGAGACGTATCCAGCAATAAATATTTTAAAAATTGCCACCACCTCCGTTTCTGTCGTATGTACCAAGTCCATGTTTTTTTGATTATCCCGCCAATATTTATCTATGTCATGATTTTTATTTTCAAATAATTATTAAATTTCTTCTCGAAAATAAGGTGCGACATCCAGGTCAAAATGAACTGGTTTTTTGACCTTCACAATCCTTATGAAAGTGTGTTGTTTAGAAATTTCAAGACAATTTCTTCTGGTGGAGATATTCAGGGTTGCAAAAATGAAAATGCCCTGGGTTTTATGCCTGCCCACCTAAAAATGCCATGAAAATGCCAAAAACGGCAAAAATTCCCTGAAAATGCCCGGCATTTTGGTCAGGCATATTTGGCGTTTTGGCAAAAACATAAACATTATGACCATTATTGTTCCTCAAACGGAAACATGGGATTGTTTATGACATACTCAAGCCCATCCAGTCTGAAAAAAGTTTTAAGGTTGATTTTCTAAAACAAAATCCAATTGTCATAATTCATTATTTATGATCAGCCATTTAAAAAATCTATTAATAAACGATTTCAAAAATCCTTAAATTTTTTGCAATATTCACTTGCTTTTAAAAGTTGCAAACACTCAACTCCATTATAGATGTCTTTACGGGGTTTTAAAAGAATGATTTGACCAGTGCCTGTGAATTAGTGGTCGGATCGGTTCAGTTTGGTTCACACATTTCAGTTTGGTTTGGTTCACAAAGTGAATTGAATCGAAACTGAAATTTTCAGTTCAATTTGCAGCTTATCAGTTCAGTTCAGTTCAGTTTGGTTTCCTCTAAACTGAACTGAACTGATTACAAAATGGTTCAAGGCGCCATTGGATGAACTACAATGGTTGGGTTGGAATATGTATGAAGGAATTAAAATATACTGGCAGCCTTAATTAAAATAAAATTTCGATTATGAAAATAATGATTTGTTTATCCTATTTACATAGATTTACATATCATTTATTTATATATAAATGTTTTCACTAGATTCAAGCGGGTACAATTCATCGTATCCCGCTAAGCATCATAATAACCAAGAACTTGACTGGAACAAGTAAAAACATAAAAAATAGTTTTGTGATTAAAAACGTACCATCGTCAGGGGTATACAATACATCGTATCCCCGTAAATAATGTGTATTGAACTGGATGGTAAAAACTGTGTAGCTAGGTCAGTATAATTCTTCAAGAATGGCTACAACATGATAACGTAAATGTGCTTTACTATTAGTAAGAGCGAACTCAAATGGTGACGATAAAGATCATGGACCTGTGTGCATAGGCTGACCTTTAACAAAATGTAGTTATGAAAGTTTGAAATGCCGTGTTGTACTTCTGTTGAATGAGTAAAAATCAGTTCACGCGTTTCAGTTCAGTTCGGTTCGGTGGCTGAACTGAACCGATTAGTTTGATTTACAGCTTGAACTGAACCGAAATTGCATGAACCAAACTGAACTGAACTGAACTGAAAATATTCAGTTTTGAACTGAACCGATCCGACCACTACTGTGAATGTTTCAAATCGTAATAATTGTAACAAATACAACACCGAAATTTCTATAAAAAATAAGCTTCACTAGTAATGAATTTTTAAGTTTTACAACTGTATTACATAACTTGAGGTTATAAAATACTTCAAAACTTGGACCTTGTATAGTCAATTTTTATTTCCAAAAATAAAACACTAATTTTAGGAGTTCAAAATTTTTTCAATTTTAAAAATTTGTTTTTGTTGATGACCAGTGTTTAAACTATGAGATTATTGCCAGCTTTACATATTTTTGTGTTGCATCTTTACAATAATGTTTGCTCGCGAAGTCTTATAAGTATACGTCATCAAGCAAAGGAAACGAGTTTTTACTATAATATAAAATATAAAATAATAATTTGTTTTTCAATAAATTATCGATTTAAACATACTGTTTTGTGATTTAGTATGTAAAATACGTAGATATTTAAAGCTCAAATCGAAAAAATCGAGGCGAAAATGACCAAAGTGCTAAAATTGCCATAAAATGAAAATGGCATGGCATTTTCAATTTTGCAACTCTGGAGATATCTGTATATCAAATAATTCTTTGTTGACGACAAAAATGTTAAATTTTGGGTGAAAAATTAACGAGTGTAAATATCTCTCCTAAATTTCGACTGGGATTTCATAATTTCCGTTGACATGAGTTCAGTTTGTGGAGTAAGTAAGCAGTTTTCAAGTATTATCTCATTCAGAAGTGCTTGGGATTTTTTCGAGAGTTTGAAATGGATACGACGGATTAGAACGAGGAGGATTAGTCAGTCCCAGAATATTAAATTTGCTACAAACTGGGGGATTCAACTATTTGTTACTCCCGTATGTGGGGCTAAAGGGGGTATCTCTGTGGATTCAAATTAAACAAATTAAATACTATGTAAAACATTTAATGAATGACATTTAAATTAAAAATTTAGAGAATTACGAATTGTTAAATTTGTGAGCTAGCTTCGACGCCATTTTTAAGAATTATTTGAACTGTGTTCATTACTTCGAATAGATTCTGTGGTCAGTCCGCAGCATTTCAGTTTAGTACGTAGACTATTGAGCAACAATCTAAAAACATTTCGTATCTCGTGAACACTTTCTAATTTAAAATCCAATCCGAATTCACCAAGCAACTGACAAAATAAGAACTAAATCCAATAAAAATGAATAAGTGAAGGAATTGCTTATAGAATTATGTCTTCCACGCATTAGTTTTCATGCAACTGAGACAATAATTCGCCAGGAGATGATTACGGTGGTTATAGATTTTTTCAGAAATAATTCTGAAAGCAATATCCAACACAGATTCTACCAAAGTGATTGAAGTTGAAAAGTAATTAAGCATGTTCCAGCAAAATTTAATAAAACAGATAAATGCCTGTTTTTTGGTCAATTAAAGCATCAAATAAAGTATTAAAATTAGTATTTGTAAAACATTTCAAAATGGATTCAACACGAGAAATTATGTCAGGGAAATTTGATCTCAAATAAGGTAAAAAATTCATGCAGTGCACTGATTTCGGAAAACTTTGTGCAGGAAAGTGAATCTTCAGTGGAGGACATGTAATTGGTTTTCAAATAGGATTCTCATTCAGAACTGATTGGGATTTTTCGAGAGTATCAAATTGATCCGTCAGAAGTGAGGTCTTATCCCAGGTGATTACATTATCTACAAATTTGAGGAATCAATTATCTATCACTCCCTTATGTGGAGCTAACGAAGATCTCTCTGTGCATTCAAATCAAACCAAATACATGCTACAAATTAATGAATGAAATTTAAATTGGAATTTTAGAGAATTCCGAATTGCTAAATTTTTGAACTTCCAAGCCACTTTTTAGATTTTTCAGTCCTGTGATTGCTGTTCCCCATAGTTCAACCGGTGAATTTGTGTCAGTATCTGAAATTAGTAGCTAGACCAATAAGCAACATCTGAAAACGTTTAGTACGAATTGAGACATTCGGCATTTAATTCTCTTGAGCGCATTCTAATTTAAAATCCAATCAGTATTCTCGAAGCAACAAATAAAGAACGTAGTAAATCCAATGTGGAATGTATGAGTGAATGAAACCTTTTTTTAATATTACGCCTTTCACGCCGCCTTAGTTATTTTCTGTGCTGCAGTCGAATTGAGGAATTGAGTGACGTGTAACAATTAAAGAATTTTCTCACGAATAATGCCGAAAGCAATTCCGAATATTAGTCCTTCCAAGTTGGGTGAAATTGAGCACAAAATTAACATGTTCCAGCATTTTATGGTAAAACGAACAAATTTCCGGTTTTCTTGGCAGTACGCAAGTGAACATTTTCGAAATAAATGATTGAATTTCGTTCAACCGAGAATTTAAAAAAAAATCTTATCATTAAATTCTTTCGTTAGGTTTCCAAATCTATTTGCACATCTTTGCTCCTGCAGTTGAATATCCCCTAACTGGCTCTCCTCTTTTTACGGACCATGGCAAAAACATTTAACGCATGTATGGAACTGAAAAATCTCTTCCAAACGACAATGACATTTCCCATCAGAGAGTGTCTGCAGTTTTCTGAAACAAATTTTAAAATTTGAGTAAACAATTCATAACTTTAAAAAACTTTTTCAATAACAACCCTAACTTAACTTGTAGCTCTAGTTCATTATTCCCTGGATCCATAATTATGAGCTGTTGGGTTAGATCAATTTTTCCAACAATCTGGAAGCAGATGTACTAAATCAAAGGGGAACCGGATATTTCCTACGACACTTCCTGGCATGGGTTAAAGGGTGTAAGTCTATTTTTGAGTCCCTGTGTAATTGGTTCCTCAATTCGTACTAAACATTCTGGGGGTTAGTATACCTTCTCATAAATTAATATGTCCATTCTTTTATTCCTGTATCAAACAAATATGGAACAAAGGGGGGAAGACTGACAACGAGAGGGTGAATTCCAGTAAGTAATATTTTTGTTTGAATTAAACTTAAGCAGACGGGAAATAATTGCTGTCATCATTAATAATTTCTCCCTCACACCTCCTCCGAAATTAATTTTCGGCTTCCAAAGGACGCGTTCACTACTAATTGGATGCTTCTAATGAAGACCATCAAATTTGTTTAAAAAAACGTAACCTCCAGGTTCACAGCTTCAAATCAAAATTACGGGTTGGTATTCAAAGTTTAGAATTCAATCAAAATTGACGGTTGGTACAAGGGAACTGCGAATGTAATCTCAATGAAAAATGAAGTATTCGACGGAGCGTGTTTTTTAACCGATGACTTTCACGATTTTGCAACTAATTATCCGTCTTCCTTCAGGTGCTTCTTCTGGAAGAAATAATTAAACAGTATCTGTAAAAATCAGATAACTGAAAACAATTGATTTACAAATCCGATTTTGACTTCCGATTTAATTTCCATTGCAAGTATTACCCAAATAAATTCAGGATACAATCCCCAACATATTTATTTAAATTCGGAAGTAAATTTGAAAACTCCAGTAAAATACAGCAAGCAACTTTATTCCCCTAATTTATTCACTATGCAAAGTAGTGTGACCATAATAATCTGTCACTACCACTTGTCCCATGAGGTAGTTACTCGTAAGGTCACAGGATCCGGATCAGGAAACGTCAAGTAAAAAAATAATTTTTCTGTACTCCACATTGGAACGAATATACAGGGTTGTAAACTGTGAAAACTGAGGTCATTCTAAATCAAAAATGTTCTTAAAATCATTTATTTGACTATAATCCAAAAATGAAATTTGAATATTTTCAAATCAAAAACCAGAATTTTATACTCCAAGTAGTACATTTAGAAAAAGGAGTTTCGACGTCAGTTCATATATATTCACTGAAATTTCGTGTTAAAAATCATGCAAACGTTTATTGCAGATTAAAATGCACGTTTTCAAAACATCTGGGACACATTTCTGCTTTTCATTCAGGTGTTTTTCATGTCCGCAGAAAAAGTTTGAAATCAAGGATGGGAATCGGTATCGGAATCGAAATCTGAAGTATATTCAAAAATTTGAGAATTTTAATTCATATTGCAATTCCAAATAATTTCCAGGAAGAATTTTAATTCAAAATCGCATTCAAAAAATTTTTTGGAATCGGAATAGGTATTAAAATATTTTTTACTGAATTCCGATTAACATGAAGTATTGTTTTCAATAGTATATTTCATCAAGTGTACATACTTAAATATAATTATAAATATTATTTTTTACTTACAACGTAAAGTTAATCAAAGAGCATTGGCGAACGTTTTTCTCATCCGAAATGAACACGCTTCCGCATTCTACGTAAAATAGAATCGAATTACAGGAAAAACTCGATATAACGCATGGCTCTACAACGGAAATTTAGCTACACCGGACAGATTTGTTTGTCCGGTTCCCATATAACCAATGCCAAAATTATTGCATACAACGGACATTTTTTATAGCGGACAAATTTTACTGGTCCCCTGGAAATCCGTTATATCGAGTTTTTCCTGTACAAGCACTTGACGGAGGCTTTTAACGGTTGTGTTCAAAACTATTGTTTGTCCTACAAGTTAATTACTCAAATAATTTAAATCGTTGATACTAAAATTTTACAGGTAACTAAAAATGGGCCGAAAGAAAATTAGTAATGTTGGAGTTCAAATAAATATCAGTTGAACGTGTTTTTCAGCTCTTAAATTTATACCAAATGACCTTCGGGGGAAACTAGCTTCCCAAAACATCGATATCATTTTTATAAGGTTGAACGTTTTCCGTAATTAAATTCTTTGTATTTTCAGTATACTAGGAGTATTCGAATAAATATTCAAATCGGAATTCATAATGAAAGAATACGCGAGGATATCTTTATTAGAATTAATATTTTTCAGTGTTGCTATTAGTATTTTAAATCGGAATTCTTCGCCTTGAATATTTTAATTCGAATTAGAATTCATATTTTTCCGATATCCCATCTTTGTTTGAAATACAAGTTTTCGGAACTTGCTGTACAAAAATATTATAATTTTTGTTCTAATATACCCTAATGACTATTCTTTAACATCTGAAAAAATCCTACTGCATGTTTTAAAGTGACTTTTGCTTCAAATCCAGATTTATGTAATTATTAAATTATACAGGAATTTGCTCATCAGACCAGAGATTACGAAAGGTGATCGTTCAAGTTAAACGATATTTTAGCAATTTTACACTAAATTCAAGCGTTACGCTGGCGAAAGACTTATAACAATTAGTAAGAAAAATGTAAAAGCCAGCATTAAAGCTTGCAATAGCAGCGCATGCCATTCATTGCCTGCATTAATCAATTCTCATATAATCCTAAACCGGGATATCGTCGTAAATGCTATCTTTGACGTTTTTCTTAGCGAAGGAACAGACGGAAATGTGAATGTCCAAATATTTGAAATCACTAGAAAAAATTCTAATTAAGTGAATATTGTAGACAACTAAATGAGTGTTTGTTTCTGTTAAGCTTTGATTTAGTTCTATGTGAAGAGTGCTTTAATCTTCAGCTATGCTTTTTTCTCATGTTTCTCTTTCAATACGATTCTGGGAAAGCTGTCCTGATATCTCTCCGCACAATTAGATTCTCGACACCGTAAGTAAATAAACTACTGGCGTTAAATTTAATAAAATAAGTTTCCAAAATTTTTGACACCATAGTTTATATTCCTACTATGTTTTTGTAGGTTCTGGAACACCTTTCTGATTTTGATTCAGGTTTTACGGGATGTTGCAAAATCTCACAAAAATTTAGAGTCACAGAAACTTAAACTGATTGCACAGAAAGACAAATATGTTTAGAACCTTAATTGTCATTATCAACACTTTGCAACTTTTAACATGTTAGCCGACGTTTTTTATATAATAAATATTATTCTCGTAGTTTTTTATTTATCTCACCAAAATGTTTTAACTACGTTATCAAAGTTTCACTCAATGTTTCCTTTCAGGATGTACAGCAATTGAATTGCTTTTAAATGAACCAATTAAGACAGAGATAGGAAATCCTAAACCCCCTTTATCAAACATGAAGAAACAAACAAGCTCAGTACCTAGATTGTATCGTGTCCTTGTTCTGCGAAACAAATGTCTTCAAAAAACAATGTTCGGGATTACTATGGCAGTTCAAACGAGATATTCTATGTGGTTCTTCGGTAAGTACATCTGAAAAACAAAACAGATGATCTGATTTGATAGGTAAGTAGTCCATTTTAATTATAGATTTTGACCCCCGTCAATTAATCTGGGTTTTTGACGGGGGTCAAGTAATCTCGGAATTTGCCTTTTTCTGGCCTTCAACATTGATGAAGGCATATGAAAGTTATTATAAAAATATGGGAATTAAGAGCGTGAGAAAATGAATTCTGGATTAGAAATAAGGGATGTGGGTACTTCATAGTAAATGTATAGAAAGTGAGCGGAGGTTGGAAGGTTGATTTAAGCGTATGGCAATGTCATGGAAATTATTTGGGGAATGGTCAAGGCAGGAAACGCAAGCTGTTTTATTGCTTTGTTTACACAGCCTGCGTTTCCTGCGTCTGTGTCATTGAAGGGCACAGGCATTTATGCTGTTGTTATGCTGGAATCGGAATTTCAAGAATACCTTTGAGAGTTAGTTCAAGGCAAGATTTCTTTTATATGATACTGAGGGTACTAAGAAGGTTAAAGCCTCAAATGCAAACTAATTTTGGAACGAGAAAGATCTCACGGAATAAGAAATCGGGAAAAATCTCATTTTTTTTGGATGAAGTTTGGATTATTGGTGAAGGTTTTTGTGATAAAATCTTACCTTAATTTCTTTTTGGTTGGGTATACACTTTGTGTACTTAAACATTGAGTGACTAAGGTAACTTTAAAGTGAGTTTGGGTTAACGTGAGTTTGAGAAATTTTTAATAACAGGCAAAAGTTAATTAACTGTGATAGTAGTTCGGAGATATTACCAATTAATAATTTATTGTAATCGCTTAAAATGCAGTGATTGAGGTGACTTTTAAGTGAGTTTTGAGTGATTTCTAATAACTGGCAAAAAGTTCATAATTGTGAGGGTAGTTACAAGACAGATATATTAGAAATTATTAATATATTGTGATCACAAGCATGAAATCAGTAAAAAGTTCGAAAGTTTTACAGCCAAAATTACAGGACCAATCCTCAAAGGTGATTGTAAAATAATTGTTGTATATATTGCTAACTACTATATTAACTTTTTTCATTACCTGCTACCTTACTTTTTTCATCATTTAAGCTTATAATTTAAAAATGCTTTGAGCCAGCTTAATATATGCAAAATTAAAAACGATTCTGCACCAGATATGTGCATTTACAAAATCAGCACCAGAAATGTGCCTATGAAAAAATGATCTTAATGTAGAGTAATATTTCATTTAACTATTTTTTACGCAACAGAAATGTGCAAGTTTTCTGTACCAAATATGTACATTTTTGCTTGGCTGTGCTAAATATATACGGGGTGCTTAGAAATATTCTATGCTAAATGTTGATGCAATACAAATAAATAAATTTCCTTATTTCTTGTTTCACGATCTTTGACCCTCATTTATAAATTTTTTGAATTGGGAAGTACAACATTGTGCCACTCCACAGTAACGTGCGGTGTGGTCTCCGATCACATGATGTGTATGGACGCAAGAGAGAAAATCTGAAAGTCAAGTTAAAAATAATCCCATGGACATTTTTTTCCTACCTCGGCTTCAAATGAACTACCACTTGTCCATTCTTTAATTATTATTAAAAGCCGTAAAGGTTTTTATCCATGGCGTGACAAAAGTCTCAGAACCAGCTAAATTATTATTTTTACCTTGTCAATGGGATTTTGCATGATAGCAATCAACGTCCATAATTATCCTATTGACACCCAGTCTTCCCTGGAACACTCATTATTATTCTTGTACTCGTCTTAAAGTAGTACTTTGTACGAAAGAGTCGGAGGAGACCCGTCCGACGTGTAGAAAAAATATCCCATTATTTAAACTCACCTTATATAAAGTCATCCAGAGGGAAAATTAAGTTTGCTGTCAAGGCTAAGCCCGTTGCGGAGTGCACATGTCATAATAATTCCTTGATGTAAGAGACTATTGTAACCCATGGAACTCTGGCAAGGTGCAGTATGAGAGGAATTTTTTTAGCACAAGATTCCATCCCTTCTTGTGAAGAGTCAGAGTACTATTGTGAGATTAGATATGAAGCCATAACATTAAAAGGGAGTATTAAAGAGTTGAAAAAATTCACGTGTGTCTCATTTTTTATAAACAATACACATGTGCGGGGATGGAAGGCCTGGGAAGTCGTATATTTCTCCACTGTGTCATCATTATTAGCTTCAAAATAAGAAATAACATTTAGCAGAATAGAGAGCGTATATACATTTTCTCACTAACGCATAGCGTTCCGGTATGGAGGACGTCCCTATTGTGCAGATGAGGATGACAAAAAAATTATTTTTTCCTTATCCTTCCATACACTCACATAGGCACACATTGCAATGGCTTCTTATAGTGTCTTTGCCTAAAAACTGTATCTATAGTTTAAAAAAGATGCGACTTTTAAAGTCTTGTTCAGAGAATGAGCATAAGTTTTTTCGGAGCCTGTATCTATCCATTTGATGAATTCATACTTTGAGCTATATCTACATAAATACTCAAGGGACGAGGGGAATACTCAGGAGTGAGACATCATGTGAAAAAGACAAATGCAGAAAGGGACTCAAGTGAGGAATAAGTATAACTCATATGTGATACTGTCTGATTACGACGTCCCATCCAAGATCTCAGCAGGCCAATGCACTCGTAATGGATAAACTTTTAGCTACTGCAAAAGCCCCAGTCCCAGTGCATGCTCATTGCTCTTTTTAGCTCCACGAAATAGAATTTTTTAACTACCAGTTACGACAACAACTATGTGTTTTATTACTACCAGTATACATATCTCTACGCATAGTAAAAGTCGTCCGAGATGATCTTGACTGGCTGTAAATACTAATTTGTCATTTACATACCAGCTACCATAAGATTGACTACTACATGAGCTCCTTAATTGGAATCCCTTCCGTTCTCTCAATACTCAATAAACATTAGAAGGACAAGATAAATACTCATAAATGTAGAAAGGTCGTTGAAGTAACCATCTGGCTAATCGGAATCAAAGCTTTTCTAATTATTGGTTACATATAATCCAGATACACTCACTACCTGATTGTGTCTCATCAACAGATATAGATATACCCCAGGAGTATACTGTACATAACACAAATATGCTCCACACACACACACACAGAACGACACAACGGCATGAAGTCTATTATTTTGTTTGCTTCAAATCGAATTATCGTGCCCTAACCACCGTAAATTTATTTGTACTTGACTACAGCACACACTTTCCTACTCTTACCTTGATATGACCTGATACTATTTATTCTGGGGTTGTGATTCCTTTGTATCATAAATGCAACATCATATTGGGATTTAGTTTCTAAGAGATAATTCTTCATAGACAGGGACGGCTGATTTGTTTTACTGTCTCCATATAATTATATGCAGGGATATTACATTTTTTGCACTACGGATGTAAGTACATTCCAACTATGTATGTATGTACATCCATAGTCATAGGGGGGGGCACATTGGCTAAATGGGAACTCTGATGGGAGACAAATCATGATTAATTTCGAAAGCATGAGGCAGACTCCACAAGAGGTTATTTTTAAGGACATTATCATGAAAAAATTGATAAAAAATCTGAGGACGTGCTCCTCCAAGAGAGCAGTATAAGGAAATGGTCTTAGCTCTACCTACACACTACATATCTACCTGCCTGCACCCAAAGTAGTAATTGATTTTGGCAAGAATAGCCCAACTCCCTGGAATCCATGATTATTTATGAGTAATAAAAACATTAGCTCCATGCTCTTATGATGAACACCTCCGTCACCCCTGATATCTAAAATATAGGTTTAAATCTTTGTTTATGAGACAGGGCTCATTATTAAACTTGAAGAAGGGGGAAAGGGTGCAAAACTCCATAAGTGTTTTCCTAACTGGCATCAAACGTGAAAAGGTGTGGACAGGGTCTCATCCCTGTTTGATTTCTCTCATCCCATCAGTCATGACTGCTATAATGACTTACTGCCAGCTATGCCCTTTAAATTATCAGAGCTTACAGTACTCAAGGAATGTATCGGCACGGGATGAGATAAGATGTACAAAATGTATCCGGTAAGTGCTTTGTATAAGTATGTACGTGTGTGTGTTTGTGCGTGTGTGTGTGGGAAGCTAGTCATTTTTTCCCCTCAAAAGTTAAAAATTAACTCCCACTTGGAACAAGAAAAGTTCCCCAGTGTGATACATATTAATTCATTAGACATGATATAGGGAATAGAACACTTTTTTATACAAATTTGCGAAAGTAAACAAAAAGAGATTTGTCTCAATTGCTATGTCACTTTTGCTCATGTCGTGTGCTTCTCTTATAAGTAACAACTACCTCACACTCGATGTTAATGTATCAAATGTTTAGCATAAACTCTCCTGCATAAATGTTTCCATTGATGTTGTGATTTACCAAAAGGGATTTCCTTTTGGAAAATGACAGTTGAAAAATTAGTAACAAACTCTAGAAAAACTGGCTCGACCCATTTCCTCAAGTCAGAATCTTTAAGAAGACTGCCATTAAATTGCAACCTTGACGAGACTGAAAAAAAATGTCCGAAGTTCAAAATCAAAACGATTTGAGTTCCAATTCCTATGAAATATATCTATAATAGTCAAATACATACAAGCTTTCCGATCCTGACCAACAAAACGTAGACTTTCCTTTTGTCAGGAAAAAAAATAATACTCCACATTCTTCTGACGAGATTATTCGCAATTGACTTAGGAATTACAAGCTGAATTGGTATTTAGGGGTGGGCTACGGGCTCTTATATTTTACTGTCCGAGCCGGGCTTTATCTGTGAGCTTCAATTTAGGACAGGACGAGCATTGGTAAATATTTAAGGGCCGCGGGCCTAATGTAACTCACGAGGAAATATTGTTCCCGAATGTGCTTAGGCTGTACTCACATAAAGCATGTTTTGTCCGTACATGTAAACCTCTTGCATAAGTTCAGACCCTATGTTATTACTTACGTAAGGATGTTGTTCACAGGTAGCTTATTGAATGCATCGTATTTTACATTTCAATATAGTGTACTCTCGCTAAAAGAGGTCACCATATAAGAGCATGTTCTGTATAAGAGCACTCCCAGGTCCTCCCAATGGGATTGAAGTGCTGTAATTGTTCCTTATAAGAGTACCATTTATAAGAGCACTTTCGATGTAAGAGCTGGCAATTTACTTCAACAGGTTAAAAAAATCCTTTATTAGAGCATATGAGCAGACAGAGACTATTATGAAACGTTTCCACAAAAACACCTACAGCGCCAATTTCTACAGTGTAGTCGAATTGTTGACGACGGAGTAATATGCATAACCTCTCATATGTAGAACAAAAGAGGCTAATCTGTAAAGATTCATATGAACCTGCATTAATCGATTCCTTTGATTCAAATAAAATATTGTTGGCAAAAATCTTGCAACGATTTCTCTACAGGCCGAAATTACTATATCATTCCAACCAAAAATTAATCGTATAATAACAGATTATCTATACATGTTTCTTATAAGAGCGCTTTTGGAGTGCTTTAAGGTGTGCTCTTATAGAGATAGTGCACTGTATTATTGAGGCAACTGATTGTGAGTATAAACATACATGTATGTTTGCAGTTTCAACTGGGAGAGTTTTACTAATTACTAATTAAACTTTACTACCAGTTGAAATTTAAAAACACTAATCAATTTAATTTCAACTTTCAAACGTTTCAAATTTGAGCGCAAAATTCTACAAAATCCCTCAATAAGTCATTCCGCTCTGAAACTAATGTAAATAATTATTTGAAATTATTATAAAAGTGTTCCGATTTGCACAAAATTAAAGAAAAATGAATCAAATATGTAAATATGGCTTGTTATGTTGAACGACGAAATTTTACAATATTTTAGGCTTAAAGGAAGGCTACTCCATATGTGCATCTTTTTCATTATGCATTGCATCTAGATCATTTTATTTAATAAACTTTGTTCATTTTAGTGAAACAGTATGTATATCATTTTGCCTCTTCGCCGCCGATTTAAGTGCACTACCTATATAAAAATGCTTCTACATTTGTTAATAATAATAGTTATGTGAATTAAATAAGTGTAATTGACTAGCAACTGTAGGGAAGGACGCCATGAATGAGAGGGTTTTCATTTTCTGGCAGAGTCTCCAATCGTTTCCACTCAAACTCCAACCGTAGCATCTTGTCTTCTTCATCCTCACTAGCAGATGAAATTGACTCAAAGCTTGGACTAGGTACTTCATTAGCCTCGGGTGTCATTTGAAGACAGCTAGCATTATACTTAACGTTAGGTTCCTGGCGAATAAAATCTTCAAGTTCATTAAAAAATTCGTTACTTCCCATACCTTCAAACTCTGTGAATTGTAGGTCCTCAGGTATTTCCAAATCCGTTGTAGGTAGTTCATTCGGATCACCAGCATTTGCATTGGCTTGGTCGGTTAGACCAGAAGCCTCAATTTTATGAATAACATGGAAAGCATCTTGAAATGCATTGTTAAAGTAGGGATCCTCGCGTAGGGCAGGCTCGGGATCTGCAAAAAAATATTGTACTGCACAATTATTCGATCCAGTAAGGCAACTACCATGCAAGCCATAGTAATCTGTAATTTTAGTTTGCTTGGATTTGCACATAATCAAATGAGAGTTATTATAGCTGTTTCCCTTACCTTTGAATGCCTCCACTTCATCAGTTTTGGCACGTGATTCGGTGGTAACAGCGGGGGCAACAATTTGCAATTCGAGTTTTCCGTACAAGGCCAAAATACGTACATCGGGCGTAACTGCAAACAAAACGTTAGGCCGATGTAGTATTTCATTAGCACAAATAAATCCTCATTTACCTTACATTTGGTAAATACTTACGCTGAAGTATAGCATTTGGCCGGCTGTGCTTGTCAGTGCTAACAATCAGAGGTATAGCTGCTTTTCCCCTTGCAAGATAGGGTTTGCAACATTGGCCACTGATGAAAAATATAAAACCAAAAACGTAATACAGCAAAGTCTAAAGTATAATAATTACTGCAGCTTTATTAAATAATGTAGTTGTTAAACTTACATTCCAATAGTCCGTACCACTCAAAGCGACTGACGGTCTTCCTTCGAGGACGATCGAGTTCATTGAATCTGCTAAAACTGAATGTACACCCTGCAGATCGGCACTTAAATCTAAAACTCGGGTTAAAATTCTCTTTGCAAAAATCTGCGCTGAACGCTAAAAGCAGGCACTGCAAATGGAATCTGTGTGTAATGACTTTGGAAACCGGATGAGATACATAGCCCGTGTTTCTCCAGGATATCTTCCCAGTATCGTTGCACTCGTCCAATATATTGGGAGTAGCTCCTTGATGTCCATAGTAAAAAGGTGTAAGAAATGGAAGAATGATTTTATTGGCGTTTGGCCCAGGAAAATCAGTATTCCTTTCACAAATTAGGCAGATCCTGTCTTTACCCATTTTACGAAACCTAGAACAGCCTTGCCCAGTTTGAAAATCAGTAATGAACCAGAAAATGATGAGAGTATAAAAATCATGGTCATAAATTGGCATGATACATTTATTTATTATTGAAAAAACGAATTAGAGAAATAATTAATTCACATTTGTGGTATTAACTCCAGCGGAGGGAGTTCAGTACAATGGGACGTTGACATAAGTCCGCAAACCTTCGTGGGCAGGCTGGAAACAATCAGCAAGCAGTGGAGGTTCTTCATATGTACCTTCAGCAAAGCTGGAGTCAACGCTTTGCTGAGTGTAAGAGACAAGAGGAATCCCCTCGCCTGCTCTCTCCACTGTAGCTGCATACTGGCGTGTTTTTGCCCAGACCCAAATTATCGCTCCAATTGTAAGCGCCAGCAGAGTCAACACGGCAAATGCAACTGCAATCAATGCACATTTGACTTTTACGACTTCTAAATCCTACTTTATGTCTTGCCTTTTCCCACAAAATCCAAAAGATCTGCTATTGATTATTACCCCAAAAGAAAGTCGCAGCAGATATGGGTTGCTGAGGACAATCAGCGGCACTTCTTGACACAGACATGACCGCATCGTCCAGTGTACCCATATTTGAAACAGCAAATAATCTTCTTCACTGTTTGCACAAAGTAGTTGCCTCCTTTAACACAATCGAGGCAGCTGCCCGTGTAGCCACAAACTAAATTGTAAAGAGAAATAATTTCGACTACTGCATTCGTAATGAACACACAATTATGGTGTATGCACTAGGAAAAAAAATGGACCTTACCGTCCTGTGGATTCATAGCTGAATGGCACAAAAACTCGAATGATTTAAAATATGAGATTTTTTCCAAATAATAGTGATTGATCCAAACTTGACAACGATTCCTGACGGTCTGACAGCAGAGTAAAATCCTACGCGTCCCGTCGTTGGAAAAATTTTTATTGTCTTAGCCTATCTTCAAATTGCTATGCTTAATCATGGTTCGTGCTTAACCCAGTGGTGAGTTTGTAAATATGAAAAAGTATCGGGTGATTCTAGGGGTGCATTGGTTTTAGTTAATATGATAGCGTCAGCATATTACACATATACAAGGTTTTATTTATCAATTCTTAGTTCATGTTACAAGTATTCACTTTCCATTTGACCATGGTTTCCCTTGAAACTTCCATGAGTTCAATTGGTAAGGAATGATACTATATTAGAACGCGAGCTTTTGTTCTCTAATGCATGTAGACGTCTTTGTCCATAGCGTCGGAACCGGGACTTTTCTCTATCATTCTCAAATCTGCTCGGGAGAATAAGTTTATCAAGAATCATAATATCTTGAAATCTGCCCACTCGCGACAAGGCAACGTAGTCGGATCGAGGATGTAGTTCCTTAGGTCCAAGAAATAATGAAATTTTATTAATTGTAAGACCTATTATATTATTAACAGGCAAGGCATAACAAATACGGAGTGGATAAACTTCGTATTTGAAACACTCTTGTGTAAATGGGCAGTACTCGCTGTACTTAAAAATCGGGAGTCCCTTTGTGCCCCGGTTAGTTACGAATTCATAAGCTCCTTCATACTGTGGAAAATCCACAAGTATACATAGTGGTCGCTCTTTGTCCTCATATTTATTAAATATAATATCTGTGACTATGCCACAACTCCCTTTACAAAGTCCCCAGGGGAAAATAATGTTTTTTAACAATATTATCCTACAGCCGATGGCCAGCTGAAGAGTCTCAAACCCGTTGGGTATCGAGATAATTGAATCCTCATTGAATAATTCATTTAACATTAAATAATTGTGGACTTCAGCATCAGTCTGGCGAGGGTACACGTGAAGTGAAAGACGGAAGTTCTCTCGCTCTGCGTCACTTAGCACGTATTTTATCCTTGCTTTCAAATTAATTAAGTCCCCTTCCTCCACCTCATTGTTCTTCACCCGGTTAAGAAACTTTATGTATTCTGACTGTTCTTGGTTCTGTTCTTTGTGACGGAATGAAGTCTTGAGCACAAACACATGCTGGAATAGACTAAGGACTGATCGGCGAGGTGCGAAGTCCGTAAACTCCAAATTGCTCAGCGTGCTGCCACCTATGTGTGGATTGGTGAGACACACGTCTCCAAGAATGCACACACTTCTTCCTGCAAATGGCGAAGCACTGTTCCTTGCATCATGTTTCCGTAGAATGTTGTCTACTGTTGACCAGGACCTCGGTCCAGTGTGGCAGAATTCATCTACTAGAATGAAGCATATCTTGCCAAATTCTTGTTCTGATGAAGCACTTATGTCAATATCACGGACAAAGTTATCAAAACTTTCCTCTTTGAAATGAAATGGTCGACATGTAGAATGTATAGATCTTCCCATAATGTTATATGCAGTTACTCCCGTATATGAGAACAGTACAAAATTGAAATCAGGATTGGAATTGGCGTAGTTCTCAGCCAAATACTTGAGGTGCTGACACACTACGCTCTTCCCGGTGCCTGCAATTCCAGCACCGAGGAGTAATAAAGGAGTCCTAAACTGGTCCTTAATTGGCAGTTTAATATGGCTCTGAACAGAGGCGATTATTTGTCGTTGCTGTAATGTAAGATTTTTAAAAGGAATCTTCGGCTCTTTCGTGCAGGTTGGGAGCCATCCCAACTTAAAAATATTCTCCGTACACCCCTGCATGTTAGACTAGTTGGTGCGGGATAGTAGTACACTTCTTTCAAAAGGCAAAAGGACAGATTTTGCACTCACAACTAACATACAGTTGCACTTTTTAATTTTTACACCTCTTCTACTCTGGAAGCACTTGTGGCAAAGTCTATGATTGCAAAAGTATTTGAAGGAATATAGTTCAATGGTCTGATGAGCCGTTGGGACTACTTGGTTCAATAAATGGTCAAAATGAATGCAGTCATTGTGACATAAGCCCGACCGGGACAGAATTTCCGTCTCAACTAACTTTCATGAATTGTCGGTATTGTACTCTTGTAGGGTACACTTTACTGCACGGAAGCAAGTCTCCCTTAGCTCCTGCATTGCGAATGATACTTGCATGCACAAGACCTGCTGGTCCTTCCGAGATCATAATTTATTCCAAATAAAGGGATTATTTATGCTTGTTCGAGAATAAGCCGTAATCTGCAACTTCGTGTACATATTTACAAATCCGAATTTATTTCTTTACATCAAATTCACAAAACCATTCAGTACTTAAATTATACAAATTGTTTATTTATATTTATATTAATTTAAACTGCCGTCTCATGTGAACCACATTTTTTACATTTCTTTTCCACTGCTGTCTTACCAAGTGCAAAGCAACAACATGTTTGGATTTTTTCATTAATATCATAAATGCCCTTTTCATTAAGTTTCGGAATACTCCGAACAAATTTACGTACAAACTGCTCATTATTCGTTAAATTAGAAGTAGTAAACAATCGCAGTATCTTTTCATACGGGACTCCCAAGGAACGTAGGTATGAAAAGTACAAAGAGAAGTGACCACACACATCCGAGTACGGGCTCTGAAGAGCCAGACAGTTTTCCTTTATGAGCTTCCCGGGAGGTCGTTGCACATTCTTGTAATAAGCCCTTGGCTTGCCAAACGAATCAAAGTATTCGTAGGTACTTGGTGATAAAACAAAGAAGGCGATCCAGTGAGTGCCTCTGTCCGGCGCAAGATCCGTGTTGACAATAAATATGCAGGGATAGCTCTTAATTTCCTGATCATGCACGCGGTCAGCAGCCACCACAAAAAATTGGGTTTGGGATTTTCGAGTGCACAGAAGCAATCGCAGACCCATGATTAATGAGTGAGTGTTCATACTAATGATCAAATATTATGTGTTTGTTTGCATCAATTTCAATTATGGACTGATACTGGGTGTAAATGACCACGTTCACGGGCTCATCCAAGGGGTCGCGGAACTTGAGCTGGACCTTGATCTGTCCACGGCGGTTGACACTCAGGGCGTTTCCGCTGTTAGGAAGCAGCTCCACTGCCGTTAGTACGTTACCTGCAAGTATAAAATAAATTATATGCTTAGTATTCTGTCTCACTAACTTTTAGTTAACTTAAATTGTTATAATATAATTTATTCTATACTTACCTGCGGTAAAATTATCCCGGTTGATTCCGTTGCCCAACGCCGGATTTCCTGCGGTCTTCTCGAGGGATCGCACGGCGAGTAAAAAGTCGTCCACTCCAGAGTATACAGTGACTTTCTTTCCGTCCTTAGTAGCAGTGCGGGCCTTTCGAAAATTAAAGGGGAAGAGTCGATGCTCAACTGTCTCTCCGTTCCAAGTAAATGCCAGCTCTGAAAGGTTCTTGTCCACGTAGTTGAATGGCGACTTGCTCAGCTTCCCCAGAAATGATATACTGGGAATTATTCCTAGTACGAGAACGCGCAGAATTTTCCCAATTACCACAGAATCAGTTGTAATGCTTGTAAGTCCTTGTGCAATTGTAAATGTCTTCAATTCCACCTCTGAGGTAGGATACTTGAATGTGTGTCCCAGACTTAGCTGATGGCGATGGGCATCAATGATGGGCTTGGAAATCACCCGCTTGGACGCGTAGTAAACTGCGTTGGTAATTTGGTAATTAAAGGGACACCCATTGTAACCCGACTTTTCGTCATAGTTTGCTGTCAGGCATAGTTCTGGCAGATTTCTTCGAAGAACAATTCGAATCTCCGTATTACTTGGGAGGTAGCGATTTTGGTTAAAAATATTAGCAACCAAGCTACCCAGTAAAGTAAAAGGTTGGGAGTTTTTTGTCTTGTTAAATCGGGTGGCAAACCCAGCATCGGCTGCAGTATACGCTTCTGGAGTAGCTTTAGGGTAGTAAAACTCATTCAACAGTCGACCCTGCTTCTCACTCGGACTCGAGGCAAGCAGACGCTGGAGATATGCAACTTGTGCATATTGGTTTCCCGAATCTGAAACCAGCTGTCCGTTCAGGTAGATTTCCAAATTGGAGAACATAGTCTGGAAAAACAGGTTCGAAGGAGCGACAATGTCATTGTCGTCGCACAGCGTGCCATCCTGCCTAACTATCCTGCATGTCAGGGAAAGGAAAGAATCGGCGGGGTCAAAGTACCCTGACGAGTCCAGCTGGATTAGAAATTCCAGAGGGTTGTACGACTCCTTGATGCTTACGAGAGGAAATGCTTGTATGTAGTCACTGCTAAGTTGCGTTGTAAGATCCGTAGGGGGAAGCTCAAACAATTGCACCTCTGAGCGTGCACTTTGTTGCGAACCTTCATAAACAGTGGGCTTCTCCTGAAACACGGCGTTAAGGTCCATTATTTACGCCTTACACACCGCCTCTTGCCCGCTTTCCTTCCAAACCCAACCTGAACCTTTCGTTTCCTCCCGACTCTCTTTGTACGTCTTCGCCGTCGTCTTTTACCCGCACCTGTTTGGGGAGTCGCAGGTTGCCTTTTCCGGCCTCCTCCGGTCTGTGATCTTCGGTGCCTACGACGAGAACTACTTGCACTGCTGCTTCTTGTGCCAGTGCTTCTCAAAGGAATTAAATATGAAGATGCTTCCGGGTTAAGTCCTCCAGTAGCCATGTAAGCTATTGTGTTGTCCGCTCCGCCACCTTTCTGCGTCTGCGAGCTTGGCTCAAGCACACAAGCTTTTTCATCACACAATACCTGACGCATGTTTCACATATATTTTGGCTTAAAATGAAGCGCCACGGCAGTTTCTCCTGGGCCAAAATCTACTGGCTTTAGGTGCTCGTCAACAAAAGAAATACGAATGTCTGTCACCTCTTTACCTTGTAACGGTAAATATGTAACTGGATTGAATTCGTACTCCTGCTCTTTATTTAAACTGTCGTTGAACTTTAGCTCCTTTAAGACAGGGACTTTCTCTCGTTCGTACGACTGGTTTTCAATTAGATTTGACAACACTAGTAGGCGTTTGTTTGCACCTAAACTCGGCGTTTCGCCATCCTCCTTATGAAACTCAATTTCTTCCTCCTGCTCAACCACCTCTTTTCTAGCTGGATACCGCTGCCGAGATTTAAACAATACGAGCTTTGGAAGTCCGAAATAATTTACAACGGCACTGGGTAGTGAAATTGCTATATCATCCGGAATTTCATTAAGGACTATTTCCCCATCCTCGTAGGAAAATTCGATAGGAAATTGTGCATACAGTTGTTCGCTAAAGGTATTATTAATCTCCAAAATGACATCGGAGACACTTAAAGTTTTTGGCTCTTTCATTGCGATAAACCGTAGAACAAAAAAACGGATAGTAGTAAATAAATTTTTGTTTGCCGGTATAGCATTAAATTTTGTTTCGTTGAACGGTCCATTTGCCCTATATTGCTTTGAGAACATAAACCTGTCATTCTCAAAACCTAAACAATCCACAAGCACAGCGGGTAAAATCATATAATCCTTGTCATTCGGAAGCGGCGAACCCATTGCTATGGTGCATAGGTTGTTCTCGTCAAAGGAAAAGGAGGCGTTGAACCCACCGACTAGGAGTTGCGCCATTAACCTAGTGAAATAACTCTTGTAATCTTCCTTCGGCCTTGTCTGTACAACAAACAAGGAACTGAACTGCTGGTCAACCAGTATAATATTACTCCTAAATTTATTCGTGTTATACACCTGCAGGGAAAAATCGCTTGTCTCATCGTACTTATCGAACATACTCTGCTCAATTACCCACTGCGAACTTTGCTTCCCCTCATTAAATATATAAAGCCCATGGCAGTCGCAAAGGTGTTGGAAAGTATTACCCACGACCCTGGCTCTTGTTTTAAGACAGCCAACGATGGTATACAGTCGGTTGGACCAGGTCCGACATACCTTTGTAAAAGTACTATATTTATTTTCTTCCCAATATCCTCATTAAATTTTGATGTAAAACTAAGTATGTCCTGGCCTTTATCCTTAGTGAATTTATAAGTCGTTACTTTCGGAGGAATGTAGCCAGGAAAAAGTGGGCCTGCAGGCACGGCTGCATCATGCAGCATTGTGAACCTTTTTCTAGACCTACGGACTCGCCTCTCCTTCACCCTTGTTTTGTTATTCGCTACCGACGACGGTTTTGTTTGTGTAAACCGGAGATTTGTAAGCCCTACTTTGTAATGTCCTCGCGGAAATGTGAGACCCACTGGAAACTGCTGGACAATATTACTCTGACTTCTTAATTGGCCAATGTTACCAGTGATCTTTAAATAAACATAATGCTCCCTGTCCTCGAACGGGAGGAATGCGCTATTGAATGGGTGCATCATACTGCCTGCCTGCTCCTCTCGCTCTTCCCGAATAAATGACACAACAATCTCTGGCCAGTTCATTAAATAAGTAATTGCATTTATACCAAAAATTGGAATTTTCAAAAACAAAATTTTATTTTCCCACAAACACACGAATAAATTAAGGATACACAACAATTTACAATAAGTAGTACCTATTTACAGTACATTACAAACGTCTTACACGTCCATGACCAGGTCTTTTCCCTCCGAAACCGTAGATGCTTCAGATGAAGACTCTGATAAATAAGACTCCAAGTTGCGCATTCCCTGAAGCTTCAGGTAAAGCGTAGGGCCCAGCCAGTTCTTGAATTTTAGTGCTAGAGCGTCACTGATGGGCCGGTTGATAAGCAGCTCATAAGATCCTTGAATTCTGTTGAATACCAGACGAGCCCGCACGGACGAACTTTCAAAATCCGGAGACTTCCAAAAATCTTTCTTGGAATCAGGGGAATGATAAGCTCTTGATTGATCCTTGTCAAAGAATGGAATTAGGTCTTCAAAGTTCCGTCCTTGCGTGGGATGTACAGTGAGTTGATCCAGAAGTTCTCCCAGGAACTGTAAAAGGTGCTTCCCCTCGTTCAAAGAAAAGTTGACCGTAGTTACTCCTCCTGTGCGGTTTCGACGTCCCAGATGCACAAAATTGCAGCGGTGTCGCTCGTTAAAAGCCGTACGGACAAGAGTCTCACTGTCAATAAAATGAGAATCCTTGCCCTTCTCAAAAAAGTTCCAAGTGAACGGTGACTCGTCCTTGTAGGTAGCAGACGGAGTTGCTACCGTAGATGCGAAACTGGAATCGAAAGGTTTCAACTTTGGTCGACTTTTCATTTCACTGGGCTTGCTCCCGTTAGAATTTTCGTTGAAACGACGCTCCAAATAAAACTTGTTCATTTTGAAGGGTTCACTGAGATGCTAGTTCGTTAATTGCTACTGGAAAAATGAGAGGCTGTTTAGGACAGCCAGGTTGTCTTATATACTTGTCGGGATGGCAATGCCATTGTTTAATCCCAGAATAGATTTACCACTGTCATACAATATATTCCATACAGGGAGCTTATCTTTTCTTGCTCGTGGATAACTAGAGCTGTTTAGTAAGCTACTGGAATACATTACCCGGGGTTTGCACCCCTGGTTCTAATTAATTCCACTTGGGTCATCTGACCTGGAATAACTTTATTTTACGAGCTGTTGCCGAAACCGTTATTCCACTACAGTCTCATTGTCAATATCTTTTGCCTCTTCTGATGTTTTAACTAAATTCAGGTCGTAATCATAGTACTGCCCCGCTATATCTTCCCCGGACATATCGACGAGTTTGTAGGTGTATGGAATGTTTTTTACTAACACCTGTGACACTCTAAACAATTCGCGGCTGTAGTTTTCCGCGTAACCTTTTTCAAATATTAATTTTGCTCGGGAAATTCGCACAATGTCACCCACCGCAAACTTTGGAGGCGACCTCGGAAGTTTTGCTTCTTCCAAGTGCCTCTTGTAAAGATACCTCCAAGTTTCAAATGAATTTTTAGCTGTTATTTCATTTGGAGCACGATTTATTGATGTATGGAACGTATTGTTATATGTTTCTGTGAAAACTTGTAAAACTTTACTTATGTTCTTTGTTTTGTTTTCCGTCATGTATCTTTGCAATTTTGCAAAGATTGTACGGATAAACCGTTCTGCAATTGATGCCTTTACTATTGAATATATGTGGTACGGATGAATATCATTTTTGCTGAGAAAGGTAGTAAAAGCGTTGGAGACAAACTCTTTTCCTCTGTCGCTAAACAAGTACAGTGGTTTAGCCCTTGCTTGCTTAAATATAGACGTAAAAGCCTGGATCATCGACTCTGAATTTTTGTTTTTCAAGAGTCTGGTGTAAGCCTTTTTGCTAAAGCTGTCCACAACAATTAAAATAAAAAATGGCAATTGTTGTAGGGAGCAATATTTTCAATGTCCTTGAGATCTGTGCTCCAGATCTCATTGATGAAATTCACCATAATACGTCGGCGTTTATATTTTCTTCTTATTTGCTTGTGAAGTGAATAACCAAGCAATTTACGCAGTTCCTTTACCACAACTTCCTTGTCTTGGAACTCTGGATGATTTTTAAGAAACCCAGAGAGCCCTGAATAAGCCCCTGCTAATCTTTGATCTAAATAACTTTTTACAATATCACTCATTGTCTTAGAATTTGGAATTCTATTGTTACCAATATGATTTCTGTTTACGTTTGTGGAGTCGTTTTTTTTTGTGCACGTTTAACTATTTTCTTCTTCCTTGTCTTTCCTTTACCCTTCTGATTTTTACGTGGTCTCAAATTTCGTTTAACTACTTCCGGTGGCTTATCCACATCTGAGTCAGGTTTTTCATCTATCCGGGGACTAGGTGCCTCTAGAGAATTTCCCGGCTTGTCCAAGTCCTCAAAGGCTTTCCACTCTGGTTCCAATTTTAAATGTCCTGCTTGAATTTGCAGCAGCAAATCTCTAGGGGTTTGAACTTTTTCTTGTGTGACCATGAAGAACTGTCTTGTAGACTTGTATCAGTACTTTCGGCAGTAGTAGGCTCAATACGCTCCGCTTGTGTCGAATCTTGATCTTTTATCGTTTTCTCGAGTTGGATTTTCTTTTCATTGCTAATCAATTCACCACTGTTGCGGAGTTTCATCAACTCTGAATAAAGTTGCGGGTCAATTACCCGCATAATCTTAGCCATCGCAAATAACCCGTAGAATTTCTGCAGTCTCAACCTGAAGGAGGATATCGGCAAGTACTGCTTTGCTCAAATGCGGATTGATCAATACTTGATGTTTGAATGTCACAGGTTTGAAATTTGCAACTCTTGTTATTGAGCGAGGAAAAAATATGCGCAAATTTGCGTAGCATTCACAGGTGGCCTTGAGCTGTTCTTCGGTGGCCTCCTTGATAAACTTTGAAAATTGTCTGTTCGTGGCCAGAGAAAGCTTTCGAATAAATTCAATATTCGACTCGAGCCGGGTTTTCCTCTTGATGTTCACTCTGGGAGCCATGGTAATAAACTGCCTCACTTGGGTGAGAACACAATGCAGTCCTCAGTTGGAAAAAGCTTTGACCTAACCCAGTATTTATACTGCTTATGCTTGGGATGTAAATCTAAAATAAGATACCCATACTCACTTGTTGAGACTGCCTTTAAATACGCCTCTTTTAGGAAAGAAACTTTGCCAGGACAAATTTGTTTAGCCAGCGTTGTTATCGTTGAATGATCCCTTGGCTGGTCGAACAGACATATAAACTGCGTGTTTATTTTAATATTTCTCATGCCCTAAGCATAGCTGTTTTGCAAAATAAGAAAAATCGAAGCGCCGCGATGGTGTGAGTGTTTTGTAAAGAAATTTGTCACCAGGTCATTATTCTCGCCCCGTTCAATTTCGCTTTGCTGATCATCTAGAATAATTAAACAAGAGTCAGTGGCTAGCTCCTCAATGTCTTTAAGATTTGTAGTAAATGTTATGTTAGGATCCTCGTCCTGCAGTTGCCCGAAAATTGGCTGGTAGTCAGAATAAACGTAAATCACTCTTTCAATTGGTGTTTCAAACAACTCCTTCCTTCTTCTTATTATCTCTAGAGTCAAGTAGGTTTTGCCACTGGCTGTTGGCCCATGCAAACTTCCTGTGCAAGGGTGGGGGATTTTAAATTTAATAACTTCCATGCTTTCACAATGAACAGGTCTGTCATACTGAGATTTTATTTACAATTTTTTTCATTTTATTTATTATCTTTTTATTCACAGCTACACATAATTTTGTAATTTGTAGTGTCCTAATGGTAGGCTAAAATTAATATCTGAGGGGTCACAGTACACCCTATAGATATCTAAATTATGAAAGGCCACCTTGTTAACTGTAATACAGTACAAGTTGTGCTGCACACTTCGAATGTACTTTACGTTTAATTTAACAAGCTTGTCGTTTAGAACTACATCCTCGTATTGTTGGTGAGAAAACGATTTAAGAGCGGTTGATGTTATTCCTTTACATTTCATTTCTTCCTTGTCATCAAAGTATTTTATAGAGTACTGTTTCGCTTTCAACAGTACTATCTGTTGAATATCAAATGACTCGATCTTCCATTTACCTGACACTCCCGCGTTTTTCATCCTCAAATCCTTCACGTGCGAATACTTTTTAAAAAAGTCGTGACTACTTGGAATTTTTGAAAAATCAAAAAAGTCACGATGATTAACTAAGTCATCCCAGAAAGTATTGTCAGGATCACGGACAATACTTATACTTGAATCCGTGTCCATATAAGCATTTGATATTCTATCACCGAAAATCATTTTCAGCTGCTGGTAGTACCCCCAGTAAAATATAACCTTTGCCAAATCTAAAACAGTGACACCTGCTTGAATAGGTTTGTTCAATGTTACTGTCTTAGGCCGTAACATTACTATACTTACATTTTCTGTTAGTGGTAGGAAATCTCTGCATTCAGGTTTAGACAGTAAATGACGTGACTGTGCACGAGATCCACAAAATTTAACCTTAACGTTATTCTTATTGGATTCTAAGCACTTGCCAAAAATTTGGTTATTCTGATTTTTTAGGAATTGTCGCATAGATTCACTTGTAGCTGTCTTACGCTTATTAATATTGAAGTCAATATAATCCCGAAAATAATTAGTTTCCTTGAATGAAACTCCTGCACGGATTTTCTTTAGAATCATCCCCATTTTCAAGTAATACCTTAGAGCTTTATAGTGTAGAACATAGTTTTCTCGGTCGTAGCAGTGAAGTAGCAGTCTAGGTTGACTTGTGAAGGATCGTTTTGTACTCTTTCCCAAATTATCCATCGTAAACTGTTGTTTTTTTGACAATTCCTCATACCTTACAATCCGCTTTTCCGGGGCTAGTGGTAAATCAGATGTGATGTCTTGCACTTCGGGCGGGTACCCAAGATCAATCTCTAAGAAATATCCTTTATCGCCACTACCGTCATAGGTCTTCCAATCAATGCTCTGTAAATCATCTACCTGCTCCCACTTGTAGTCTGACTGCGGATATTTATCCAAAAGAGCTGTAGCATATAGACTCACCTTATCATTATAAATAATATGCGTCCTTTCCTTCCCAGGGTCAAACCCGTTTGGGCAATGCTCATTATTTGCCGTTTCAATTTTTTTAGAACAAAAAGCAGTTCCTCCACGTATTCCGCGGGATAACCACTTTATCATTTTAGCATCTCGAATGTATTCAATTTCCGCTTTTGTTTTGAAAAAAAACATTGGAATGAATACCCGGATCCGGTGCACATGTAAGTAGGGTCTAGACCGTACATGTCCAGTCCATTCTTCCGGAAATTTTCCCAGATGACCGCAAGTAGTAGTACATCAACAATAGTGTACAAACGAGTGAACTGTCTAAAGTCAGTTATATTAAAGGTTTTAATAACTTTCTGAACTAGTTGCCACTCCTCATCTGTACATTTTTCATTTCTGAGATCATTGTTAAAATGATATTTGCCTGGAATAGGGTGCCCGTCTTTCAGTACTTCCGGAGATGATAGGTATCTGTACGGATATGGCAACTTTTCAAATAAAAGTTCTGCCGCATCTTCGTATTCAGTTTTATTTCGTTTAAACCCACCGTTGCTACTATTTCCTAATATGTAAGGAATACTTTCGGAGACTAGGTTTAAGGTTTTTGCATTTTCCTTCTTCAACGCCTCAGACAATGAGCTGAGTGAATTCGGCAGAAACTGACACGAGTCTATGAAGCGTAATTTTACTTTCCTATTACCGGTCCATCCTTTCTTCTGATAATGCCCTGTATTATAGATATAATTTAAAGAGGGTACTTGCAAATCTCGAGCAGGTATCTCCAGCTGTACAAATTTTTCGGTACCCTTGCTTATAACAGAAATATCTTTAGCGTCAAAAATAGAGTTCTCTAAATGTTGCATTAAAAGGTGCAGGTCAAAACCAGCTGAATTATGAGCTATACATACGAGCTCGTGTTTAAATTTAATGCGCATATTACAGCCTGAACATATGCTGGCTACATACTTTCCAGTATCATGCGAATGGTGATATGTTTTTACGACCGTGCTGATTCTAGATTCTTTCCTGCGCTTAGGTTTATTTTGGTGGCTCGGAGCCTTGTTCCAATCAAGTATTAAAGTTTCATCATCTGTGCTGCCTGCTTCGTGCGCGTCAATTGTGTCATCCTTTGTTACTGATGACGTAAATTCGCGCCGACAGAATTTGCAGTGGGTAGCCTCTTTATGCTGTTTGCGCTCTTTATCTGTTGGGACTATAAAATTATTTGTAGTTCTTATGGACCACAGAATGTTTTGTGCTTGTGTAAAAACATTTTGGAAAAAATGTTCGACAGGATGATCTCCGTCGTAATAATCCTGTGCAATTATTTGCTGTCCCTCTTCATTGCTTTTGACAATTACAAAAGCATAACTTGCAGGTTCGAATTTTTTGTCTATAATAGTGTGACCACCCAGAGAATGCTTATCTTTGGGGTCAACACTAAAACATTCAAAGTCCCAATACAATATATACGGATAAGGTAACGTTAATTCTGGTCTGGTAAATTTTAGTTTTTCTCCTTCTTTAGGTAATTTCTCAACCACTTCATTATCCGTTTTACAAGTCCGCGAATGTTCCGTACATTTCGTTTCTGTTGCAAAAAATCGAAAGCAACGTTCGCAAAAATATTGCGTAGACGTCTTTCGGAAACCCAGAAACTTATTTATACTTCGCAGAAGTACCAAATGGTAAAGGTGTTCTTTGCCAACTTTCTTGTGAATTAAAAACAGGTTCACAATTTTTTTCGCTCTAAGTTTACTAGACCTAATCATAACTACTTGACCCTTGCGATGACTTAAAATATTAACAGCAATATTATTATTTTCCTCAAATACTGGAAGATCGTTGTAGATATTAACACCATCGGTTATATTCCTGAAATCTAGTCTAGAAAAATAAGTTTTCCATGTTTTATGATTAGTCAAGTTTTTGTTGTTAACACCCTCCCTCCTATTCTTATTAGCCTGTTCATCCCAGTATAGACCTGCAGAAATACAATACTTAAAACAATTGTTATATTTATTTTTTTAAAATTTACATATCCCTGTCTGTGTTTGAAAGGCATTTCTAAATGACCGCTAGCTTTAGAATTTGCAAATAACCTAATTTCTCCCATTTTAATTTCAAATGATTCAATGCGCTGCACATTCCAGCCGGATCCATTTTCCACAAAAGTGTTCTTTTTCTCAATTATATCAGAAGCACTCTGTAGTAATATTGAATGAATAGACGCAGGCGTTTCTAGTTCATGATGTTAAGACTTAAAATATATTAACGCCTGTTTATAACCTTTACTCCCATTTTCTTCAATAACTTCTTTTTCCATTTGAACACCAATACTGATTTCCACCTTTGATAGGGTATGTATGGCATATAACTCCTTTAACAGTTTACAAGTAGCAGGTTCCACTTCCGCAAATGTAGCCTCGATGTCCGGCTTATTTAAGCTATGTTTATACTTATAGCTTATCATGCTCCCTCCGTGACTTCGACTGTACTCATAAAAATCAGTTAGGTCAAGTTTAGCTCCGGCATCCACGTAGCCCATACGCTGACCTGGCTTATGACACTCGTGCGATTCGGAGTCTGGCATATAATTTGCGCAATCTATACAAAAATGCCTAGTCTCCAGATGTCCTTCGTAATTACAGTACGATCGGCAGTAAAAGGGACAGTTAACCATGGGACACCGTAAAACCTATAAACAAATTCGCCACTTATAATGTGTATCTATATTGTAATTTATTTGAATAATAGTTTAAAATATTATTACTTACATTGTTATTGGTTCCGGAACGAATCGGCTGAGGAGGCTGCAAATTCATGTTTGTATCACTTCTCTTCAGTGCAATAGTTTCTTCAGAGAACCAAGAGCAAACTAAAGTTTTCATCCCTTGTCATCTCTTGACACTCCATCCGAGGGAAGTCGCCCCTCCTTCCATGCCGTGTAAAAGGTTCGTCCCACTTTGAGAAGCTTTGTTGTTACGTATAGGCCTAATATAACAAGCAATACTAAATATACAAGTTGCAGTATGTGTTAAACATATATCACATAATATACATAATAGGAATATGGTGAAACTACTTACTCATCCAATTTTCTGTCTGTGTAGTGTACCAATCGTATTCTGGTCTGAAATCAGTGCTGCTATTCTTCTGCCCAGTTAAGAGTCTTTTCAAAACTATTTCCAAACCGCTTGCTATGATTTCGCTGCTCCCGCTTGCAAAATCTTTTTGCTGCAGTTCGCCTTGGCTTAATTTTGCTTCAATATTGTTTAATAATTCCATAAAATTGTTTTTTCCTGCAATGGACGCAAAATTAGCGCAAGCCATCACAACAAATACAAGTATTATCATCATGGTGACAAGAATGATAGTGATAAATTTGCCTATTCTTACCCAAGTTTTATTTAATTTTATAGGAGAAGAAAATACCCTTTTCCCGGGCAAAGGAAACTTGGGATGGACTTATTCACAGGAGGCACGTACCACTTAATCCCGTTGAACTCCCTGCTGTAGCCCCTCCCCTCTTTACTCGTCCAAAGAAACGTATTCAGCCGATCGAGTCAGAGAGTGAGAGTGAGACACCTGCAGACGAGCCCTGCAGTTCTAACGCTCTCAGCAATGTAATTAACTTGATCTTTCTAATTTCAGTTGATGTATATCGCGGAGCAAATTAAACAATTTTTATTTGAAGGCTTAAATTTGGTTTATTCCTAGGTTTCCTATAAGATGCCCAAACTTCAGCATACTGCTCCTAAAGTTAGTCCAAACTGTTGCAACTGTAAGTTCGAGTTAGAATGGCAGAAACAAAAGGTAGACTTTCTGATGGGTAGACGTTGTCAGGCAAAAGCTAGGCATGATGAACTTTGTGCCAAACTCTCTAAAAAAGATGAAGAGGTTCGATTGAAGGACAAGATCATCCTGGACAGAGACAAAACTATTCAGGACAAGGACACAGCTTTACAGATCAAGGACACACTCATTAAGTCCTTGAAAGAGCTCCTGTTGTCTAAGGATTCCGAACTGAGCCTAATCCGAACTCAGTTGGCTGATGCTAATGCCCGCATCAATAACCACGAGGTAATTGTTACTTTTCAATTCTGAAGTTATTTCATATCCATTTCTATTTTGAAAGCAATGTACATTACCTGCCATTATGCCATACTTAACACAATAACGGTTTTTAGATTTCATTACCACCCGTGGTAAACCAATACTTCGGACCTACGCAATCACATTGGGCCCGATCCCGTTTTCGTCAGCCCCCACCAATTCACTTACGCCCACAAGAAGCTCTCGCCCCGCCATTTATCAAAGTAAGTTTCTTACTTACCTGTTTGTGTTTTTGTTTTTCCAAGCAGCAACATGATAGTCATCCATATTATTTCACACATTTTCATATTTTACATTTACAGTTTCCTATCGGGTTTGACCCTCCCAATGATAAGTATTACTTATACTGTTCTGTCAAACCCATAGAGCAGTATTGGCGTAATACTGAGGCAGTTATGAAAGCTTTGACTGAACTCTTTGGAGCAGGATCACTGATCACTTTGGAAACAAAATGTTGTAAAGTTTTCTTTGATTCGCGCAGTTCTGGAGAAGATAAATGGCAACATCTTCCAGAATCAGAATTATTTGTTGAAGGGGTTCATATTAAAGTACGATAAATTGTTTATTTAAATATTTGCAATAGCAGCACATTTTCCAGGTTACTTATGGTTTTGTTTCATTGACAGGTCCTCAAACCTCGGAGCAACAACTACCACAAGAAGAAATAAGCTTGCTCATTTTAAAAATTTTTATTACATTTTATACATTTAAGCTTAATATTTTTTTACACCACAGTAGTGGTCGGACCAATTCAATTCAGAATTGGAAATTTTCGATTCGATTCGATTCGATTCAATTCGATTCAGTAGTATTTCGATTCGATTTGCAGCCAAGCCAAATCGAATGATTCGATTTGGGTATTGAACTGAATCGAATCATATCTTGTGAATTGCAACTCAAACAATTCAGCAAAACCGCTTCGGCTGCGCACGTGTACTTTTTTTCCGTATATTCAAAGTCCAAATATTACGTATAGCACAACGTTTGCTATTTTAGCATAGCTTTTACTATACCCTTTATAATATGTATACGACACTCCATAGTAACATAAGGAAAATTTTGTACTTTCCCACTTGAATCGTTCGATTTACGATTCAATTCGATTCACTGAGTGAATTGAATCGAATTGAATTGCTTTGGGGCAAATTGAATCGAAAATCGGTTTTTCGATTCAATTCAGGCTTCAAATTGAATCAAATTGAAAAATTCGAATCAAATTGAATCGATCCGACCACTACACCACAGCATCCATATTACGTGACAATATATTGTGAAATTACTATGATCTTTTTTTACTTTTTTAATTAAATACTAATTCCGATTGGAAAGCCTTTCTCATGTATTACACCACAACTTAAAAATACTGCTTCACTTATTCCCGAAACTATATGCACCTGTTTCCTATACCTTCATCAATGTTGAAGGCCAGAAAAAGCCAAATTCCGAGATTACTTGACCCCCGTCAAAAACCCAGATTAATTGACGGGGGTCAAAATCTATAATTAAAATGGACTACTTAGGTATATATATTGACGATTTCACGCTCAAAATTTTGAAAACCCAACAATAATAATCACTTATTCCTGGTTCTATTCTAGTCCTGCAGAATAGCTGTCAAACCAAGGACTCCAGGCAATTCAAATGTTGTGCAAGGGCAGATTAAATAATAAAAATAGAAATTGTTTTTGAAGGATCAGGCTATCCCTTAATAGGATTAGACGCGGGAATTTTGAACTAATTTTTAGCTAAATTTAATGCTCTCACTGGTAGGACGTATGTATGTATAGTTACCAGCTTATGTTGTTACATCCAGTAGTAGTCCTTCATCCTTTAGTGACTTAGCACTGCGTGTCACTAAGTCACTAAAAGTTGAGATTCGTAGGTCAAATCGTACTGGAAATTGTGGGGGTTGTTATATATCCTCATATATTTATTTCATTATTCTATCTAATAAATATGGAACAAGAGGACGAATACTCGGAGGGTAAATTTGAGTAAGTAAAGGAAATATATGATTCATTTCAACGCTGCTTGAAAAATTATTTCCGACATCTGAGAAGTTAAGGAGGAAGTTAAATGCTTAGTTGACGAAAAGTTCTCAATGATTTACAGACTATGCGCAGGAAAAACACTGCCTTTCAATGAAGCTATTGAGTCTGAGATCGGACATCCCCGTCATACGTTCTTCCAATTTTTTTATATAGTACTCAAAATCAGACTTTTAGACCCCCGTGACCTGAAATCTTGACCCAGATCAGTGAAATAAATTTGAGAAATTCTAGAATTAAATTAGCTATAAATATGTTTTATAAAATAAAATACAATGTTAAAATTTTCCCTTTAATATTTGTCGAATATTTCAACATTGTTGCCACACAATATATTGTGTCAGTTTACATTTAGCCTGAGGTGTACATTAGTCTTTTATCTTTTTTGAAAATTTAAGAAGCTTTCCTACAATCTTTAAAAAAAAGTGATTGTTCTAGTAAATTTGGAGTTTCTTCCAAGCATCTGTCAGTGATTTATAACACGTAAAGCTGATAATATAAATATTAAACTTATTTCTAGTCACAGCATATTTCCGGTTAGTTTGACGCTACTCACAGATTCCAACATGGATGTGGAGGTTTCTCACGTGATGATTCGCTTTGGTCCGATGTGCAAACCGGTCACGATATAGTACGGAGTTTCAAATAATACAAAACACAATATTTCATGACTTTGTGCGTCTTTAAATGAAATAAAATGACATCTTGTGTCAACAAGTTTTAGGGGCAAAGTGAAGCGAAATCTCATTAGGTAATCGTTTTGACGTTTGCTTGTCTGTCCTCTAGATAACTGCCAAGCCAATGTCACCATACAATTTAAACTTTTTGCAGTGAAACACTAACGAATATGACAGGACCCCATGGATTTTGGGGACCATTGGGTCGTCCGTTTGAACTCTTGAGTGATTGGATTACATCCCATTTAAATATATAAAAACTGAATTCATCTGTACTCTCGTGATATTATTAGTTATCTGGAAGAATTCAATCAGATTGTGCTTTTCAATGGGATTTGACCGTTTAACCTATGTTTTTCGAGTGGAGTCGGGCAACTGTCACTTCGCCACTTGGTAATCTTAGTGCTAGCCGCAAATGATTTTGCAAGGAGCGGGAATCTGTTTAGCTCCTATGAAGATAACCCCCTGATCTCGGATAGAAATGTAACTTTTTCGTAGAAGAAACAACCCGCAATAATATTTTAAGATTATAACCACTTCCGTTCCATTCGTGGGATGAAAACTTGTTATCGTTTTGAGATACTTCGCCCAAACGCAGAGTGAAGTATCTGTTGTCGTAATTACTTATAACATTTTTGCTGAAATTTAGCTGAAGCACTGCCATAACGTATTTTTGTAGCGTTTTAAAATTTCAGTTTAAAAATTGAATTGAAACATTTCTTCTGTTACGTCTTACGGAGTTTAATTATTAGTACACACGTTGTACACATTTCGAATTGTTTGGCAGCATTGGTTCGATAAATATTATTCTCGTAGCTGTTTTATTTATGCCGTCAAGATGATTTAACTACGAAATTCAAACATGCACTCAAGGTTTTATTTAAGATTGTACAAGAGCTAAAATTGCTTTTGAACGAACCCATTAAGAATGAGGTAGGACATCCTATTCAAACGTTCTTACAGTTTTTCGCATTGGTACCCAAAATCATGCGCTTGAAGTAAAAGACAATGTTTTTTATCGTGGAGCTAGTGGTCGGAACGATTCAGTTCGGTCCAGGATTTTTCGATTCGATTCAGTTAGGTCACTGAACTGAACCGAAAATTGAGTTTCGATTCGCTCCAGTGAAAAACGGTTCAGTTCGATTCGGTTACACCGAATGGACTGAACCGAATCGAAAACTGTTTGATTTTTGTGGTTACATATAAATCTTAAGCATTGATAATTTTAAGTTTCCGCTAGTGAATTCACACCTGCGGACTATAGTTTCAGTAAATTTCGGTTTTGTCGTTTATAATAATAAAAAAATGACTAAATCAGATAGAATATTATATTATTTAATGTGCATGTTGAATTGGTAAATGTAATGCCAAGAAAATGTACTGCTCAAAAAACGCACTTTGCTTTTGTAAAGATTCATTACAACTCAAATTCCTGAATTTCTTCATCTCCAATCAGTTTCGACTTCATTCCTCAGTAATAACTTTGGCGTTGTGATTTCTCATTCTTCTTCCAGTTTTTAGGCACATCGAAACAGTTATTGATTTAGAAGCTAAATCTTTTTGCCTGGGGCTGACCAGGTCACCGCCGGTACAAAAAAATGGTCTGATGTATCGGAAATGGGCCCGGTCTTAATAATTTAGCAATATTTAATTTATTTAAAAAATGTTAGGATGAGAAAAACAAAAAAACTTCCACCAGCCCAAAGCTCCATCCACACCAGTCAACTCTTTCTTGAGCATATCGGATTTGACTGATTTTTGACTTAAGTACTTATTAAGTTCATCGTCGGCAGTCTTCCTTGATGCAGATGCAGGACCGAACATAATGTCAAATATTGATGTGGTTCGAGAATCAGATTCATCTGCAGAACCTCCGGAGACTCCTGGATCAGGACCTTTATATCTTGCTTTCCAAATTTCAGTTACAACCTTTTTACTATTATCGATCTATTTTTTTTCCAATTGGCTTTCTTGCAAAAATCCAGGTTACATCGGGGATCTAAAACTAATTTTTAAAAAACTCAAGACTGATAAATCCACTAAAATGTACATTAAACCCCATTTGTGGCAATAATATACACCTCACCATCAGATGACTTGTAGTATTTTAATAGTTTTTCCCAACCTTTTGGCAAGAACAAATTGAAGTCTAATGTATGTTGCATTTGATAATCCTAAAGAGTGACTTACGTCCCAGACCTGCACGAGATCTTTAAAAAACAATTTGACGGATTTTGGAAATAAATGATTCAAATTAGTTCAACTGATAATCTTGTTTTTAAATCTTATTTTAAAATTCGTAAAATTTAATAAAATTATTAACTAGAAATGGATTGCGTCTTTATCAGAATATTTTTTTATTTTACTAAAATATTCCTATTAATGTTGTCAAACTACAGTTTTGAAACTGGTTCTTTGTTTAATCAAACTTAAATAGATGGGAAATAACTTCTGCGGTTTTTTGAAATTTCTTCCCCCCCCCGCGAAATTAATTTTCTGTTTCCAAAGGACGCGTTCACTGATTGTTGACCATTAAATTTGCTTAACAAATTTTAACTTCAGGTTCACCAATTCAAATCAAAATAACGAGTTAGTATTCAAGATTTGAGAGCAAATAATTTAAAACTTCATCAAAATCGACAAATATGGAGAAGCGAAACGCGAAAGTAAAGCAAGTGAAAAATGAAGTAGATATTTGATGGTATGGTTTTTTAAAACGAATTGATGAGTTTCACACCCTTCCAAGTAATTATTTGTCTGCCTAAAGAGAATCGCTGCTTTATATCTTGCCAATGATTATCTGGAATCGGACCAGGTCTCAATGATAGATTTCCAATCAATGAAATTTCATCAATCCAAACTTGCATTATTCAATGGAATGGAATACCAATGGGAGAATTTATCGTTGCAGTAAGTTGGTTGTCCAAATCGTTCGATTTACTATATTTCAGAAATAAAATTGCGATGTTTACCAATAACACCCCCGATTTTTACCCTCCAACAGGCACTATGTAAAATAAAGAGCTTCCACGCCACTTTATATATTTTCCCTTGAATCCTTGCTTTGTGACAGTGCAGTTGCGTAGTAAGCTTATTTTACAAGGATGCGATTCTATAGTACATGCGTTTCATTGATTTGTGCGATCTGAACTTGCGTTAAATGAAAACTGAAATACGTTTGTATAGTCGCGTTTTGAACGTACGTTGCTGAAGACGCGTTCGAAGGCGCGTTTTCCGAGCAACATCAAAAGGAAGTTGAGGAGCTTCAGAGGGAACTTCGAAATTTTAATGAAAAGTTAATTACATCAGTTCAGTCTCGAAGCTTCATTTATGACTGGATCCCAATCACAAAAGGAAGAAACTAATATAATATATTACCACCGCAAAGTAGAAATCTCATGTTTTTTGAAGTTGTAAGATAGGCCGAACCCACGCTCGACTTTTACGTGAAGTTTCGGTAAAGTTTTTTTAAAATCCGTGCTGCTAAAATTTTGATTGTCTTTAATTTTCCTGTTTTCTTTGAAATTATTATGCTCAAAGACATTTTCTTTCCTTTCTCAGTGTTCTCACAGTAATTTTAACTGAGCAAGGTTCTTTTGTGTCTTCGTGTAAAATCGCGGGCAGCAGAATATGAGTTGTCAAAAAAATAACATTGCGCCGAATAGTAGTTGTTCGAAAAATAATATTATATTGTAATAAAAATACAAATCAAAATTTTATCTTCGGATTACACCAAAAATGTTGGCCTATAGCGGAAAGTTCAGCTATATTAAAGATGTACATTTAGTTGCCACTTGAATTATGTATTAGTAAATTATTTATTATTTTTAAATATATCTTCATGTGAGTGCTATTAGCAAAGTTCTGTAGGTACAGGTACACATCTCTGGAGCGTGAGGTGTAGTGGTTTGACAGTGGCAGTTATGTATGCTACTATTCTGATGTACATACAAAGGTAGTTCACACGTGAGATATCCAGGGAGTGTCGTACCTCTTAACAGAAACCTAACAAAACAAACAAAAAAACCAATTAAACATATATCGGATTGCTTTACGAGCTCCTAATTCCGTCAGTATCTGACATGATTTAGTGCTTACTGCTGCAAAAGTTGCAATTATTGGTACAACATTTGTTTCAATGCATTCAGGCGTCATTTTATCCCACTTAACTTTAAAATCTAATGCATTCAAGTTCAATTTTGTAGACCAGTTCCAAAGTTATGTTTTTAAAGCGAAGCGCTTTTGTAAAATTGCTCGTTTTTGATTTTGTCCTTCTAAAGGCTCCCGCACGGGACAAGATACAACCGCCGGACCAGCGGCAAATGACCTGTTGGGTCCTGGACTTGGGAATAACGCCTTTACTTTTTCAATTTTCAAAATTTCATGAAATTTCATAAAATTTCGAAAATTCCCCGAATTCACTTAAAAATCTAATTTAACCGTACAAACGAATTCGTTGATCACTAAAGTTGTGGAAAATACCTTTCCCGCCCAAATTTCCTGAAATTTCGAAAATATTCCGAATTTACGTAAAATTATGATTAAACAGCTCGAAAGAATTCCTTGATCAATAAAATCGTCGAAAATACCTTCCTCGCCACAATATTCAAAATTTTATGAAATTTCGAAAAAACTTCGAATTGACGTGAAAACCCGGGTTAACCACAGGAACTAGATTTTAACTCGTTGATCACTAAGGTCGTTAAAAATACCTTCCCTGCCTTGAAATCCGGCTTCGCTTTTGTTGCAATCGATGAATTTTGGCAGCAGTTTTGGATTTTTTATTTACTAGTATGTGGAAGTTGTTGCGGCATCTACCGGTCGACACGAAAGTAAATTGAATGTAAGCAACAAATACAATATTATAGGTGGCGCAAGCTCAACAACTCTGTTTTTATATGTATTTGCATATGTTTGGACGTGATCATTTAAATTTTGTGAGTTTAAATAGATGACCCGATTTTCTTCAAGCACAATAGGCTTACTGGCTACTTTTTAACTAAATTGTCCCTATGCACACAATTTGTAATGTCAGGTGTCGTTGATATTGACCACAGTGACTGCTGACATCCCGGCAATAGCAATTCAATAGGATCCTTCAACTTCACTTTATCCCTAAAAGCATAATTATGTATGTATATAATACCAAGAGGTATTTGTGCATATATAACAGCCCAAAAAGATTTCTTCGCAATCAGCTCAAAATTTAGTTAAGTCATACTTAGCTGAATGAAGCATTTTTGTTTTCATTACAATATTAAAATGATAAAATAATTGCATTTTAAAATATATACAAAGCACCCGTGGTTCTCACATATGTGGTAATTGAACATAATTGCCAAAATATAATATTGTAATTACTATACCACAATATTTATAAAGTTCTTTAAAACTTAATTAAAAATAATACAAAATAATAAATTTAGCGGCCACTCGAAATATTACAAAAATGGAATATTTTTATATATTGAAGTTAATACGCGTCTTCCATATCATTTGTTTGTTTACTGTTAAGGCAATAGTTTTTTTTAGTTTTGTTTTGGATTAAGTAAAATTTTGAATCCCCGCAAGACTTTTCATGTTTCTTGTGCCAATTTCTCCCAAACAGAGTTGCTCTCCTTAATTATGTTATGAGCTACTACGGAATTAAAATTAAATTACTTCTTTGCTGCTAATTTATGCCATGAAACTCTTGAGTCAAATTGTCAATAGTTGGGGTAGCTGAACTCTATGCTCATGATTAATTGCAGAATGAAAATATAATCAAACTTAATTCCTGGAGAAAATGGCTGGAGTAAAATATTCATTTCCTAATCGATGATGTATTTAAGACGTAGCCCAATATGATAAGAGTTTGTTCCAGATTGTTTTATAAAAATAATTAACTATGGCAGCACGCACCACTGTAGTCGCTGATATGTTGAAATAGGAGGGTGGATCGGAGTCATTTGATACGAGATTGATTGAGAGTAACTGTAAATGAGCAAATTTCGACAAAATATAATAATGAAAAACACTTTTGTTGTAATTGAGGATTACAACTGTGCGTTTGATCAAATAAAAATTAACCATTAAACTAGACTTCGTGTCCCAGCCACGATATCTTAAGAAAGTCTGACAATAACCGTTTTTTCTTTATTAAAGTTTTCGTACACAAAAATTATTTTTGCATTAATTTGGAATTTTTCTCTTTCTTGTAGAAACTTCAATTAATGTGTGCAAAAATTTGAAGACGGCTTTATGTTACTAAAGGTTGTTACATAGACCTACTGAAAATACTTGCTGAGAGTGTTCAAATCAGACGTCATATAACAAATTGTTTTAAAAAGCTCTGTTCTGACATAAAATGAAATTGTCGCGTCCTTAAATGCTTTAATGCCTTAAATCCTTAAAACGCCCAAAAACATATAAAATGCCCAAGAAATCCATAAAATGACCAAAAATCCATAAAATGCCCAAAAACCCACAAAATGACCAAAAACCCATAAAATGCCCAAAAATCCTTAAATTCCCCAAAAATCCATAAAATGCCCCAAAACCCATAAAATGCCCAAAAACCCATAAAATGCCAAAAATCCATAAAATGGCCAAAAATCCATAAAATGGCCAAAAATCCATAAAATGCCCAAAAAATCCATAAAATGCCCAAAAACCCATAAAATGCCAAAAATCCATAAAATGGCCAAAAATCCATAAAATGCCCAAAAAATCCATAAAATGCTCGAAATTCCATACAATGACCAAAATTCCATAAAATGCCCAAAAACCCATAAAATGCCCAAAAATCCTTAAATTCCCCCAAAACACATACAATGCCCAAAAAACCATAAAATGTCCAAAGATCCATAAAATGTCCAAAATTCCTTAAAATGCCCAAAATTCCATGAAGTGAGCAAAATCGCAAAAAAGGCTCAAAATTCCATGAAGCGAGCAAAATCGCATAAAATGACCATAATCACATAAAATACCCGAAATTCCATAAAGTTCCACCCAATGTCCAGAATGACATGACATACTCATTTGTGGTGGATACTGATTCTATCATCTCCTTTATCTGCCGAAGACTGTGACCACGTGTACCGAAAATGTTTTAAATTTGTAGAAATCAACTATGCATTTGATGGACTGAGGGAAAATTCAGCAGGAATATAATTTCTGAATGTTTGTGTTGTTACTAATTATTTATATTGTGTCAGCTGTTGGAAGTATTTTTTTAAATGGCGCTTCATAATTTGTTTGATGGAACTTCAAATTCAAGTTTTTATTTCTTTTGAACACCTGTAATTTTAAAAGGTGTCCACCCATTGGCACTTGTTACAATAATTTTCCGCTAGTAAAAAAACAAAATCCGATTAAAAGTATTTTTTCATAAAAAACTAAAATTCCTTGAAATATTTTTGGAAGCACCCAACATTCCATAAAAAATGTGAGGATACAAATTCTTCCCCTATCTTTAAATCCTCCTGAGTTTCTTTCATCAGTCGCTGATTGTCTGACAACGTTGTTCCCACTGCTTCAGGTTCATGTTCACAATTTTCAAAGTCCAGAAGTACTTCCACGGGAAACCCAAATAATTCTCTATGAAGAACATTTTCTGAAACAACACCTGTGTGAGAATAAATAAGATCAAGAAATTAGCAATCCAAAACACATCATTTGCATTGCATCATTTTTCAAGCTCCTGACACCTTCGACCTCTTGTCTGGATCCAGGTTAATCATTCCTTGGCACATTATACAAATCCAGGATTTGTTTTTGAAATTGGAATTCCCGTCAGCCCTTTTCCAATTTGTTATTCAAATTTCGCTAGAACACTTCAAAGAACACTTTTCTTCTTAATTACTGATTGAATTACAGGACAGCAATAATTATTGCTTAATTATTAAATTAATTTTAATTATTATTACATTAATATATATTTATCTACATGTTAATCAATTAATTTTTTTAATTATTAAATTAGCTTATTACTAGTTTATGCTGAGAAGCAAAGGAATTGAAATTCACAAAAGTATCAAATCTGGATAGCTGAACGTGGGAAGGAATCCGAATGGAGAGAGATGTGAAAGGAGGTCAGAAATCTTAATTGACTCCTGACGGAGTATTAAATGATTCTTTTCTAATCCTTTATTTTTTTGACAATTTCTCATCTTTGAAGTTTCCGAAATTGGAATGCATTGTATCAAGATGTGGGGTCAGTAATATAATACGGTGTGGAAAATTACAAAGGTATTTAAAATTCCAAAGTCTTATATTTAAAAATAAAGCTTCAGCGCCTTTTTATATATTAGGTACAGTTTTGAAATGGGAAATTATGTTTGTGGAGGCAGATCTAATTTTCTTTAGAATCTCAAACTCTTCATTTTACTAATGTCACAGAAAAGGTTTTTGAGAAAATACTTTGAGACTCGTTTACAGAAACATTTATGGGTCTTCGGGATTTGTGTTTGATGTCTTTGCGTTAAAAAGGATCGTAATGGGCCTTTGAGAACACGGAACATCCTTGAGAGAACTTCAGTGTCTGGAGAGAAACTAGGAGGATGCACAATTTGAATTGATGAAGAATGGCTTTCAACAGTCAACAAACTGCGTGGATAATTTCTCAAACAACCGAAGTAGTAAATTGGTTCCGAATTTGCTTAAATACGTATATAGGCGCACGCGCATATGTATATCCTGGGGTCAAAAAGCAAAACAAAGCGTATACACAAGAGCACGATACAATAAGGGTAATTCAGCTTAATCAATCATGCCAGGGTAAAAATCCATATTTTCTAAAAGTTGTTTCGTTTACAAATTTATCAATCAATCCGGTCGCAGGGCTCCAGTAAGTGACATTATTTAGAATTTGGTATTTGGTTATATGAACGCAAACTTTTGTTCAGAAAACAATTTTATGACTTTCGCGCACCTTGAAATAATTTCTTTTCACGCAATTTGTAGATACTAAATTTGCTTTCAAGTGAAACGTGCTTCCACTTATTACTTCGACAGCGAAAATAATTTGAACCATAATTGCAGTTTTGGTTCTAAGTTCAAATTCAGTTCCATTCACATCCCAAATTTTTCGTGCCGTTCAGTTCAGCTCAGTTCCCCTTGTCCAAAGCCTGTCGTAGTTCAGTTCCAGAGGTGTGGAATATTTTGAAATATTGTATCTAAAATAGTATTTGAAATACATTCCGTATCTTGTATTTAGTATTTTTCTCGCCGTAAATGTTTCAAGATATTTTGTATTTCGTATTTTGTCAACACCAACATTTCTACTGTATTTTGTATTTCGTATTTTCAAGATCAACGAACGTTATTATATTTTGTATTTATTTATCTTGTAGCGTTATCCATCTCGTATTCCAAATACGAAATACAATTTCAAAATACATACATAGCCCTGGTAACTGCCAAAGCTGTCTGTATCACACGTTCAAACAAATATTTTAAAGATAAAAACACTAAATTGAAAACTATTTTGAAACCAATTCTTCAACGGTTTTGGTTTGTTACAATGCTTACTTATTGGATAAGTACATTCATTGTATGTGGGGTCATAACAAAATTAGTGACGCCAACATGAAAGCAGCGATAAGTTACCCGATATTTATAAGATTATTCGTTTTAAGGGAAAATATTCTGTATCTAGGGTCATAGTATTTACTTTGATCTACACAGATGAACAGTTCTAAACTCTAATTACGCGCCTGTTACCTTACGTTTCCTGAATAATTTTCGGATACCTAATTATTTCTTTAGAATGTCCAAGATACTGTGCTTGAGAGAACACAGTTACATCTCAGACGTATACTTTGAGATAAATTTGAAAGTATTTTCAATATGTATTTTGCATTTCAAATACGATACTTTCATTTCGTATTTTCGTTTTTGTAGGACGCAAAGTATTTTATCTTGTATCTTGGAAAAATTTCTACGGATATTTGTATTTTATTTTGTATCTTAACTAAGTTGTTCCTAGTATCTGTATTTTATGTTTGTATTTTAATGTTTCTGGAAATGTATTTGTATTTTGTATTTTAATAATAAATTTCATGTATTTTCCACACCTCTGTTCAGTTCAATGCACTACGTATTTTCAAGTCGTTACGTTCAGTTCAGTTCATCCTTGCAGTATTTTTTCAAAGTTCAATTCAATTTATTATATACTTTTCGGTCGTTCAGTTCAATTCGCTTTATCTGTCATTAGCGTGTCAATTAGTACGAGTCATTTATGATATATTTGAGGGAAATTTAGTTTTAATTTTATTACTGACTTTGAACTTTGACTTAAGTACGATTTGTCACTAAATGACTGATTAAATAACAACTTTGAAAACTCCTTTGTTTTGAAAGCAAATAGGCTTTGAGCATTCTGATAAACAATCAGGGTAGAAAATGATGATAACAATAATTATTGTGCTTTTTAAGTCATACAACTTATTCCAAAATGTGCCGAATATGCGTTATTGAATGTAAAATCCGGTTTGTTTGTAAGCTATTTCTTTGATTTGTAATTTAATGTCATTGAAATGAATTAGTGCCCCTCATGGGTACAGGTTTTACCCGGGTATTCGGGTACAGGTTCAGGTACAGGTACGTATCAGGTACACACTTTTTGTACCCATCCAATTTGGGTACAGGTTCAGGTTTAGTCGTTAAATACCTGAAAATTCAGGTTCAGGTTCAAGGTACAGGTTCAAAAACCAATCTTTTGGGTATAAACCCATCAGGTACGGGTACGCACTGGGTAAATACCTGAACCTGAATGTAAAATACCTGAACTTTCAGGTACTTCTCAGTCAATCATAATTTCCAAGTAAAGCCTGTAAAGGTATTGTTGAGTTTTAAAAATTCATCCGAATTTTTGACCTTGAAACATGTTACATTAAAATTTATATATATAACCTCAGTCATGAAAACTAATTCCACCATATAGGAACACGTGACCAGTTACTCAGCATTAGCTGGAATGACCAGAGATTTTTAGCAGTTCCTGGAACTGGAGTACAGATAGAGCGAGCCTTCTCCGATGGCCCAGTTTTTCTGACGTAAAAACGCTTATATAAGAGTGGAGATACGGTAGGAAATGTTTTTTTCTCAAAGCTTGGCTGAAGTTAAAATCTGGGGAGTTTAAATCGAAAAAATGTTTTCCATTGCGAAAGCAATTTCAGGTTGCAAAACAAATTCTTAATCGTTTAATTTCTTGGCATTATTGAACGTTTAGAAAATATTACGCTGCGTTTGCATTGTTGCACTGAACTTCATCATATCGTAGATTTTGCCATCTGTTACCTTTTCAACCTTTATGTAATCATTTATAACTACTGATAATTCCAGCACTTATATATTCATGCTTTCGAAGAATACAAAATATAAGTAAATCTAATATGATTAATTCATTAATTAAGTCAAAATGTCTTGGTGACAGATATTTTAATTTTTTATTTTGTGTAATATCTTTGGTAATCTTTTAAATTAGTGCAATCGAAAATACCCGGGTAGGTTCAGGTACTTTTAAAATATACCCGGGTACAGGTACTTTTTTGGGTACTTTTTGGGTATAGGTACTTTTCAGGTACAGGTACTCCTGATTTAGTTTGAGTACAGGTACAGGTTCAGGAAAATTGAACCCAGGTATTCAGGTACAGGTACGGGTGTAGGTTCAAAAAATCCATGCACCCATGATTCAGGTACAGGTACAGGTTCAGGTACAACATTTTTGTACCCATTCGGAGCACTAAAATGAATAGTCAAAAACCAGGGGGCTGGCTTTTGTGATTACAATAATATATGGTCATGCAATTTAGACAGAAAATATTCGTTCTGTGTTCACGATTATAGAAACTTATATTCAAACTCTGACTCTAGTTCAATTCAGTTCAGTTTGTGTTACTTGAACGTATGATGAACGTTCGTTCACATTCAAAATAAGTTCTTCTGAGTTCAATTCGAATTCATTCTTTCGAAATTTTGCATTTAGCTAGTTCTTTCAAGTTCGTTCAAAAACTAAAAATAAGGGCAAGTTCAGTTCAGTTCACCACTTTGTGAACTGAACGACTGCAAGTATGATGTAAACTATACATTTTGTGCAAATATATAGTGCATATTATTTTTTAATAACATTTGAAAACAGTACATGATGTTGTAATTATTGCAATTTTTACTGAAACGTTTGCTTGAAATCAAGATTTGTGTATACACAACTAATTATTACTATTATTATTTTACTAATTATAATTAGTAAAAGTTTAATAGGGGTAAATTAGAATGTGTATATGTGAAATGGGGAAATCTTCCCTGGAGGAAGACATTAAGTAAAGATTTATTAAATGAAGTCGGAACTAGGCTTAACCCGCTTCTCTTACTTGCACGTAGTGGTCGGATCGATTCAATTTGATTCAATTTGAAGCTTGAATTGAATCGAGAAACCGATTTTCGATTCAATTTGCCCCAATCGAATTGAATTGTAAATCGAACGATTCAAGTGGGAAAATACAAAATTTTACTTATGTTACTGGAGTGTCGTATACATATTGTAAATGGTATAGTAAAAGCTACGCTAAAATAACAAACGTTGTGGTATACGTAGTATTTGGACTTGAATATGCGTGAAAAAAGTACTCGTGCGCAGCCAAAGCGGTTTTGATGAATTGTTTGAATTGCAATTCACATAATATGATTCGATTCAGTTTAATACCCAAATCGAATCATTCGATTTGGCTTTGCTGCAAATCTAATCGAAATACTACTGAAACGAATTGAAGCGAATCGAATCGAAAATTTCCAATTCTGAATTGAATTGGTCGGACCACTACTTGCACGAGATACAGGAGGTAAATCCACTGATTAGCTGCGTACTACTAGTTCCCCGATTCTGATCCAAACTTGAATTTTAGATTCAAACTTGAATTCCGAATCAAACTTGAATACCGAATCAAACTTGAATTCCGAATCAAACTTGAATTCCGAATCAAACTTGAATGCTGAATCAAACTTTGAACTCGAACAAAGTTTACACATTATATGAGATAACTTGAACCCAAATCAACCGAACTTGCAATATTAAACACCTCATTGTGTTTACGTAATCCCTTTATTGAACAATAATGAGTATAATTAAAGTTTAGCTACAACGTCGTGCTCTAACACCTAAAGGTAATTTATATTCAGTGCAGCTCATAGTATTGATTCCTCAATTCGTATTTTAAATTGTTGAGGTTAATTTTTTGAAATATCAACCACGGAGAGTATTTCCAGTAAGTAAAAGTTGTAAGTAAAGAAATACATTATGGGTTGTACTAAACTCTGAACCACCTGAACCAGTGAACCATCTGAACCACCCCCAAAATTGCTATTTTCTGAGGTGGTTCATTGAACCAAGCAGTAAAGCTATGAACCCGGGCTCCAAGCTCTGAACCACCCCCAAAATTGCTCTTTTCTTAGGTGGTTCATTGAACCAAGTAATAAATCTCTGAACCACCTCTGAACCACCCCCAAAATTGCTCTTTTCTGAGTTGGTTTACTGAACCAAGCAGTAAGGCTATAAACCACCTCTGAACCGGGGCTACAAGCTTTGAACCACCCCTGAACAAGGGCTACAAACACTGAACCACCTCTGAACCAGAGCTCCAAGCTCTGAACCACCCCTGAACAAGGGCTCCAAGCTATGAACAACCTCTGAACCACCGCTGAACCAGGGCTACAAGCTATGAACCACCTCTGAACCACCCCTGAACCAGGGCTACAAGCTCTGAACTGAGGTGGTTCATTGAACTAAGCAATAAAGCTATGAACCACCTCTGAACCACCCCTGAACCAGGGCTACAAGCTCTGAACTGAGGTGGTTCATTGAACCAAGCAATCAAGCTATGAACCACCTCTGAACCACCCCTGAACCAGGGCTACAAGCTCTGAACTGAGGTGGTTCATTGAACCAAGCAATCAAGCTATGAACCACCCCTGAACCAGGGCTTCATGCTGTGAACCACCCCTGAACCAGGGCTACAAGCTCTGAACTGAGGTGGTTCATTGAACCAAGCAATCAAGCTATGAACCACCCCTGAACCAGGGCTTCATGCTGTGAACCACCCCTGAACCAGGGCTCCAAGTTCTGAACCAGTGTTAAAAGCTCTCACTCACCACTGAGTCAGTTCCCCAGGATCTGAACCATGGTTAATTGCTCTGAATGACCCTGAACCAGGGCTCAAAGCCCTGTACCACTTCTAAACAAGGGCTACTACCTCTGCCCCACCTCTGAACCAGGGTTCATACGCATGAACCACCGCTGATCTACGTTTCCAACCACTTAATCATGGGTTAACTAGGGACTTAAGCTATAAAATACCAATTTAACGTCACTGAATTAGAATTCCTCACAACTTACGAGCTTGAAGCCCTGGTTCAGGGGTGGTTCAGAGCATTTAACCCTGGTTCAGAGGTGGCTCAGAGCTTTTAACCCAGGTTCAAAGGTGGTTCAGAACCTGGTGCCCTGGTTCAGGGGTGGTCCAGAGCTCGTACCCCTTGTTTAGAGGTGATTCCAAGCCTGCTGCGATGGTTCAGGGGTGGTTAAAAGCCAGGAGCCTTGGTTCAGAGCTTATTATCCTGGTTCAGTGGCGGTTAACAGCCATTTACCCTGGATCAGAGCCTGGAGCTCTGATTTAGAGGTTGTTCAGTACTTTGAGCCCTGTTTTCGAAGTTGTACAACCCTTGAAGCCCTGGTCCAGAGATTGTTCAGAGCTTTTAACCCTGGTTCAGGAGTGGATCAGAGCTTTAACCTTGCTTCAGATTTATTAACCTTGGTTCAGAGCTATTAACCCTGGTTCAGAGCTATTAACCCTGGTTCAGAGCCTGGAGCTCTGATTCAGAGATTGTTCAGAGCTATTAACCCTGGTTCAGAGCCTGGAGCTCTGATTCAGAGATTGTTCAGAGCTATTAACCCTGGTTCAGAGCCTGGAGCTCTGATTCAGAGATTGTTCAGAGCTATTAACCCTGGTTCAGAGCGTGGAGCCCTTATTCAGAGATGGTTCAGAGCTAGAAGCCCTGGTTCAGAGGTGGTTCAGAGCTAGAAGTCCTGGTTCAGAGGTGGTTCAGTGCTTTGAGCCCTGGTTCAGAAGTTGTTCAGAGCCTGGAGCCCAGGTAGAAGAGTGGCGCAGAGCCTGGAGCCCTGGGTCAAGGGTGGTTGAGAGTAGTGTTTCTGTCGTTGCAAGTTTTGGGAACAGTGCTGCGCACAAGTCAAGTAAATTTCAGACTTGACCATGAACTTGACTTGACCATGAAAGTCAAGTATTTTTTTGATACGATCTTGAGCCATGGCGACTCATGTTCAGGGAATTACTTGAAATTTCATGGTCAAGTAGTCAAGTACTTTTTACGTCACTTGAACATGATCAGGTACAACCAAAACTGCACTTGACTTGAACATGATCAGGTACAACCAAAACTGCACTTGACTTGAACATGATCAGGTACAACCAAAACTGCACTTGACTTGAACATGACTTGACCATGACTTGATGATGACTTGACCCGAACATACATATATACACACATGTACAGGAAATTTCCTATGTAGTAGTTCCCAAGGGATAACAAAATACCTGCCGATATATGGGCATGCCACTGTATGTTACTACTATACATAATGAAAATGCAATACAAGGGAAAATTTAAGCATGTCAATATACAGGGATAGAAGTCCAACAGGAAACCGCTATATAGGAAATTCACTGTATATACTTAAACTAATTCATCTTATTTTCACATATTCTCAAAATTGTAAATAGTATTTAAGATAATTATTAACAACACAAAATTTTATTTGAAAACGATTTATCAAAGAATCTTGTTCAATGAGGCAAATACTATAATGCCAGTTGTTACATTAAGTAACAAATTTAATTGCAGTCAAATTTGCATGCCGAGCATGAGTTGAAACTTGCTGAAAAATAAAATATTAGGAAGTAGTGGAACCGAACTTGCAATTGCACTTATAATTGATAATGCAAATACCATTAATGCCGTAACTGGTACTTGCTAAAATGCGGCAATTAAATAACAGAAATTGAACTTGCAATTAGTTCATAAGTTACTTGCAGTTGGTAAGGCATTTGCAAAAACATTTGGATGTAATTGCACCGATATTTACAATTGCAAGTGCAATTGCAATTTGTGATTTCAAGTTGGCTGATATACAGTATAAAACGGCCCCGCAAAGAGGCAAAATGTTCTTTGCATTTTTGAATGGTAGCAAGATATATATAATTATATATATATATATCATCTTGCTACCATTCAAAAATGCAAATAACATGCTGTTTCACTCAATTGAACAAAGTTTATTAAATAAAACGATCTAAATGCAATGCATGTATAATCATTCAAATAAAGTATAATGGTGTAAATAGCCTTTTTTAAGCCTTCCAAGGCCAAATTTCATCCTTTAACACTGTTGCGACATAATTCTATTGTAACACTGATTGTGAGATGAAATCATCCTGTAAAATGTGTAAGCTAATCAAATAGTATTTGGTATGAGACATCTGATATTGTGTAATCAAGTAAGATTATGCTTATTTGGCACTATTAGAATCATATATAAATGAGAGTGAACTTGTATGAGGAGATAATTAAGAATCAGATCCGAGATAATAAAGCTAACTCTTGAATGAGAACAAGCTACGGAGAGATGAGCGTTATCCTCATCTCTCACATACAGTACATCATTTTATCCCGCACTCATCTCACAGCCAGCGAGCCCCATTCCCCGTAGCACACACTCACACATCTTACTATATCTCCGATTCCCTATTCCCCCCATAACAACACCTTTTCAATCCTTAAAATATTTGGCCTATTTTTCTATAATTTTGTGTAAAGGGGAACATTTTGATGCTAATCGAAAATTCACTTACATCAATTTTCCTACTCACCGACGAAATTGTATAGGTACTCATTGTCAATACAGCAATTACACTCGTTGAGACAATACTCGTGATTGTTATGTACATTAGTTAATAGAGGGGAATGTCTTATTGAGGCATTTTGCGGAATTTTGCTTTCAAATTCGAAACGATTACAAGTTACCATTAACTTGATAAGCATTTTTAAAATCGCAACTTTTTGCAGTGCAAGCACTTGCAATTGCAGTTGAATTTCTTGCAATTTCAGTTGTGCTTAACCGGTAATTGCGAGTATTTAATTCTTTTGTCATTTTAATTTAAGTTTACAGAAATTACACTTGCACTGACAATTACAATTCCCTGGTGTAAAATAACTGCAAATGAACCGAACTTGCAAGTTCAATTAGTAATTGCGGTTAACTTGCAATTGACAAGAAACACTAGTTCAGATCTTCTAACACGGGTTTATAGGTGGTTCAGAGATTTGTGCTCTGGTTCAGAACTTTAAGCCTTGGTTCAGGGATGGTTCAGAGCTTGTTGCCCTGGTTCAGAGGTGGTTCACATCTTGGAGCCCTGGTTCAGAGGTGATCCAGATCTTGAAGCCTTGGTTCAGGGGTGGTTCAGAACTTGGAACCCTGGTTCAGAGGTGGTTCACATCTTGGAGCCCTGGTTCAGAGGTGATTCAGATCTTGAGGCCTTAGTTCAGGGGTGGTTCAGAACTTGGAACCCTGGTTCAGGGGTGGTTCAGAGCTTGGAACCCTGGTTCAGAGGTAGTTAATAGCTTGATTGCTTGGTTCAATGAACCACCGCAGAAAAGAGCAATTTTGAGGGTGGTTCAGAGCTCGGAGCCCTGGTTCAGAGGTGGTTCAGAGAATTATTGCTTGGTTCAATGAACCACCACAGAAAAGAGCAATTTTGGGGGTGGTTCAGAGCTTGGAGCTCGGGTTCATAGCTTTACTGCTTGGTTCAATGAACCACCTCAGAAAATAGCAATTTTGGGGGTGGTTCAGATGGTTCACTGGTTCAGGTGGTTCAGAGTTTAGTACAACCCATACATTATTGATTTAAACGCCACTTCAAATATTATTTCAGATACAGAATTAGTGTATTCATTAGATCGGCACATCCCTTCTTCTAAGTTGCAGGTAAAAAAAATTGAATGTTAAAGTTTCGTTTTCCATCTCAATTGGAGAACGTCGGTTGGCGTTTTAACATTTAATCTTTAAATTGTAAGGGACGTTTTGAAAAACTAATTAAATTAAAAATTGTTTACAATTTATTAATTAGGAATGAGGTGCTTTTTCAAAATATTTTTCCTTTTTACATTTGTATTTTTCATCAAAAATACTTGTAATATTATTGTCAAACCAGTGCTTGGTAAAGGCCGTTTTGTTTTAATTAAACCCTAATAGACAGTAAATGAATTCTATCGCAATTTGAGGTTAAAATCTCGGAACTAAATTTTCTGCATCGAAAGGACGCTCTCAATTATTTTCAGATGATTCTGATTCTGACCATCAAATTATTTTTAAAAGACTTTAACTTCAGGTTCACAACTTCAAATCAATATCACTGGTAAGTGTTACAAAATTTGAGAGCAAATAATTTGAAATCCATTCAAGATTTACAAAAACCAATAAGTATTGTATGAAAATAAAACCAGTGAAAAATGCCTTCAAAACTGAATTACATTTCAAAATCTTATTGTAAAATTAATTAATTTTTTCAAGTACTTCTGCATATCTCCGCTCCTGCAGTTGAATTTCCGCAAACTGGCACTCAGCTTCTTACTGCGCCGAATTTTTTAATTTGGAAATTGTACCAATTGTTGGTTCGTCAAAAATATGGCTGAGTCTTAGGGGTGAATGCAGATTTAGTAAAAATGTTTTACACGCCACTTGAAATATTATCGTTGATGGAACCTGTTAATATGTAATTATAAGATTTTGTCATATCTAAAGAAATAATAATTACCAGAGACACGGTAGTAAATACATACGTACATGTGTACATATATGACCACGGTTTCTAATTCAATCTTAAATTCGGATTAAGCTGGTTTTATAGCATACATTCCTTTTGTTTGAGCATACAAACTACAGTAGGAAAAATGTAATATGGAATATGACTGTGAGTGCCCCCTTAAAAGAAACAAATTATATGTTCCTGTGTCAAGCTCTTTTTAGGAGCAAAGTGAAACGACGTTTTATATGTAATCGTCTGTGTGTCCGTCCTCACAATAATTGCCGAGTCCATGTTACCAGTGATGTTCAACTTTCAACAGTGAGACATTATCTAATGTGACAGAACCCCATCCTTTTTGGGGAACGTCAGGTCAGCCGTTTGATCTCGGGAAATTAAAATAGGTCACATTTAGACATATGTTATTACATTCTGCTTCGATAGAGGCGCTGTCCGAAGCATAATAATTATACAAGGGTCCGCCCACAAAAGGTTTATGGACGTTGTTACAATATGGACCGATTGAGTCGGGAAATTCTTACTTCGCCCCTTGGTGACTTCAGTGCTAGTCACAAATGATTTTTACAGAAGAAATTTTAAAAGTTTACGGAGTGGGAATCTGGGTTAACATTTCATCTCCTATGGGGATAACGCTCTCAAATTTTTATCTGGCGTATGGATCCATATGTACATATGTATTCATATATGGTGTCTGTAGGGCCACTATTGAAGCCACACTACGACGCCTTCCACGATGTTCAGATAATGGACATATTCTACAATGCTAACTGGTACAGTCGTAGAGCTTCTATTGGGGACAAAATTCCTGTCTCGTCCCCGTCCCGTCCTGTCCCCTCCCGATATCTTTTCAAAACCTTTGTCCTCAGTCACGTCCCGAGAATCGGGACTCGGTGGCAAAAACCATGTCCCCGTCCCGTCCCCAAAAAAATCAAAAAACGTTGTCCCCAGTCCTGTCCCGAAAGTCGGGACATGGGGACAAAATCCTTGTCCCCGTCCCGCCCCCAAATTTTTTTAAAAACGTTGTCCCCGGTCCCGAAAATTAGAATATGTGAACAAAATTCCTGTCCCGTCCCGATTATTACTAAAAACAGTTGTCGACATTCTCATACCGAAAATCGGAACATGCGGGAAAACTCGTTCAAAAAATATTCGTACCAAAAACATTAAAAACCCATTTATTGAATCCTAGTTTCAACATTCCTCCTTAAGGCAGATTAAACTATGGCCAGGTTTCAACAATTATTTCTACTCTATTCCTGTTCTATTTCGGTCACTAAAATTATTCTGTCAGTCAAGTTTCGAATCCGTTTCAAATAGTGTGTATGATTACTAACTTCAATTGTGATTGTAAATATAATAATATTTATGATATATATATATATATATATATATATATACTGTCTTTATTCGCTCTAATACCAAAATCTAATAGTCATAATCATAAAACCATTATGAAACCCAGTCAATTTTTGAGCAAAAAGCTTCATTTTCTACAACCTAAAATCGAATTTCTTACATTAGGTGAAATAGTGCTCACAGAATAGTTTACTCATGAGCATTAAAAGCTGAAACATTATCCTTTTTATGCTATGCTTGCTCGTCCCGTCCCGTTATACACACGGCCAAAAAACATGTCCCGTCCCGAATACATTGGGGACAATTTTTTGTGTCCCCGTCCTGTCCCGAATAAAATGGGGACAATTTTTTTTGTCCCCGTCCCGTCCCGAATACGACATAGGGACAATTGTTTTGTCCGCGGGGACGTCCCGTCCCGGTCCGTCCAGTGTCCCGACGTCCCGTCCCCGGTAGAAGCTCTGGTACAGTGTATTATCATTCTCCATTAAATTAATACTATTTAAAAAAGATTACAATCATTAATTTAAATAAATAAAAATACTTATTATGATTTTTAATACAAATTGTTTTCAATAACCTCCCCCCATGTCCATCGTCGAATTGGCACTATTCAAAGGAAAGAGCTTCGACGCCACTTTATACATTTTCTCTCTGACCTACAGAACACCTTGAATAGCTTCTCAGCATCGGCAGAAGGAATTCAATATCGAAATGGAATCATCAAACATTGTTGACCAGTAATTATTTTATTATAATAATATTACCCTAAGGATTATTCTTTAACAACATTTCAAAAAAATACGGGAATTGAAAATTTAAAATCCCAAGTTATGTGACTTGAACGCATTATTTTGAGTTATAATTTATTTTAGTCAAGGGGTTAGGGGTAAATTATAGTCTGAATATGTAAAAAGGCATAGGATTTACGTGGGGAACATATATGTTAGATACACAATTATAACTCCGTGTCTGTTTACGAACCTTACATATATTTTTAATCAGTACGGCATCTCACACGTAAATTGTTATGACAATATGTTCCAATGTTTGTCAAATCATTTCCAGCCCGTGAATGGAATCTGCAATAACACACTCATATATGGTAATAATTATACACAACATGGCAAATGATTTCCACAAATCAGCTAAAAAGAGACGTCTCACGTTTACAAAAGTTACAAGAACGTGGAGAGCAAATATACATCACTGCGTCTAAAAAAATGAACACTATGCAAAGTAGGAACCAGTATTTCAGCAAGTGAACATCCCTAGGAAGAGCAGGCTTTCGCAACATACAATGGAAGAACTGTCTGTATTTTAATTTAATTCAGTGTTTTTGCTTTCGTGTATTTTGGGACGTACATAAATCAAAACTTGAATTTTGATTTGAGTTTTGATTTGAGCTTGAATTTCAATTCGAATTTGAATTGAAATTCGAGCTTGAATTCGAACAGGATTTATCTCCATTCAGTGAAATTCCAGAAACACAGACTTGTGTCACTCAATGAAATGGAATTCCATGGGGATAATTTACCATTGCAGTAAATGAGATTGTTTAAACATTTGTAAATAATGGAAGTAATAGAATAAAAGGATTTTGTTGACAATTAAATGAATGTTCGTTTCTGCTTAGCCCTGGTACCGTTCTATCTAGAGGAAGTTTTTTTCCTTCAGCTTTTCTAATTTCTTTTTCAATTCATTGTTCAATGTCTGAGCCTGTTCGCATGTGTATAGATAAACAGTTCCGTAAACGTAATGTATTCAAGCAATATTTGACAAAAAAAATCCCCTTCTACTATCATATTTCGTTTGATTCTGGAGCGCATTTCTGCTTTTGATTCAAGCCTTACGGTATATTATTTATATATATAAAATGTATATATAATCCTCTCATATTCCCAGTAGAATTTAAATATTTCGGTCGAAATGATGTTACGCTTTAAAGCAATTCCTTCAACGTTGTTTGGTAATCTGGGGATCATGTCCACGATCCTGAACGTAGGGACCCATTAAATACCTCAGCTGAAATCCCATAAATTGTCCTATAAAATATTTTCCGGAAATATGTGAGAGGCAAAATTTAGAAATTGACATTCTACAAAGACTACGATGCAACTTAGACTCTCAACCCGAGATCTTGACCTAAATAAGTAAATTTAAGAAAATGTATAATTTATAAAATTTCCAACAAACTTTGGGAGTCAACTACAGTATTTTTCACTTCCTTATGCTAGCTAGAGGGGTTGGGGCAAACACTGATGGCCTAAGGTCAATGCTGCATACCAAATTAACGAATGACATTTAAATTGGAAATGAAGAGTAGTCAGAGTTGTTACAAATTTCAGCTTTAACAACCCACAATATTTTTTTAACTGCACCCAGACCCGTTCCTTTCGTGCGATGAATTTACGCTGTAGTTTCTCAATTACTTAGCACATAACGCTAAGTAAATTATCTGTTGGCGTGATTACTGAAAACATCTCTAGGGAAATTTAGCCGAAGACCTTGCATAAAATATTTTTGTAGAATTTTAAAATTTTATTTTAAAACTGCATTAAAAACATTTCTGCTTTTGATTCAGGTTGCACGGTATTTTTCTAAACCCAACAAAAATGTAGTAATGGCTTGTACATACGTATTTAGAGTGTGACCATAATAACATGCCAGCATCTGTAGACCCGTAAAGGAATCACTCATAAAATATTTGATTCCTCCAGTTTGGCGCAAATTCTTGTCGAGATATTCTAAAATTTACTACCTTGACTTGGATCGATATCTGAGGTCACAGGGTCAAGAAACTTTAAGTAAAGTCGGGTTTATATCGACTATTTATACTAGTTATATCGCCCTCTTGCTTGTTGCAAAAATGTCAAGTTTTTTCTATTTTATGATGTGATATTATGATTATGATATTATATTTATAATAATATTTAGTAGAAAGGTAAAAGGATTGCGAATTATTAAAACATCATGGGGAGCAAACATTCAAAATTATAATGCATGTGACAATCTACAAAATAGTGGTATTGAAGTTCTGAATATAATAAGAAATTTTGACAATGAAAAAAATAAATGCTTGGATAATCTAAACATGACTGAAGAATTCAAATCATCCCTTGAAGACATCTATCGAGATGAAGATACTTCAGAAAGTAATAGAGAAGAATCAATGAATAACACCGACAAACAACAACCAAAAAAGAAGTTAAAGAAATGTAAAGTTATTAGGAATGAATTGCAAAAGATAGAATATGAAAAATGGAGTAAGCTTCCAAGTAAAGGACAAGGTGTCGCACAATTTTCCGAATGTCCCACTGCTAACAAATGGATAACTAATAAATTTGGGTTATCAACATCTGAATGGATAAATGCAATCAAAATGAACGGAAACGTATTGCCTAATAAGTCAAATCCGGGTTACAGCCAAGGTAATAGCCATTGTAGATATTGCAATGAGTTTGAAACCTTAGGACTGTAAGGATGTAAAATAAGATGTTAATTTAGAAGAGAAGTTTTCCTTAGGAAGAACTCTCCACATCCACATTTGAATATCTTTAATTCTGGAAGATGTAAATAGATGAGAGATGAGAGGATGGATGTGTGTAGAGAGGACATTCTGGATTGAATAGGGCAAGGGATAGGAACTAGCCTCTCTGGTTAGAAATATTTCAGTGTGTTAATTTTAGAGACTGATCCTTACCTGTAATATTCCTAAGGGAAAAGTCTTCGTGAAATATATTGTCAAGAATAAATATAAAATAGTTATTTAATCGAACATTACGTAAAGATAACCCCATCTTATTATACGCAGCATACACTCGTGCCACTTAGGCAGTACCCCTCATTTAAGTGCTTTTAGGAGAGTTTGTGAAAGGGCTCTCCGTGTCTTTGAACTACATCCCTTATAAAGGTTCAGGATATTTAGGATTGGGTTTAATATTAACTTTAAGTTCATAAACATTTATCACCCAAACATCCTACCTTTCACTGGTGGAGCGTGCTTCTGAAGATCTCCGAGTGTTTATTGTTGCGTGAACTTTTTACAACAATTATAGTGATTTCCAGATACTTTTCCATAGGAAATCTAACATTTATATCCAAAGACAGTAGTGTACATAGTGAGACCATCCATCTTGGATCTGCCATCTTCCCTAATCTCATCTTCGGCGTGGACATCTCACGAGTTTTCTTTAGTGCGCAAACGCGTAGTCAGTACTCTTAAATTCCCTCATCCAGAATACTCATCTTCCCCTGTGCTGATCAAAGTGCACTTACCACACTGATAGACATTCTCAATTTGGCAGTGATCCAGTAACTTTCATTTACAATACATTAATTTCCTATAGTGGCTATTGCTGTGAACCATGGGTGATTCAGATAATGAAACTGAAAATTCCCCTCAGGATGTGCAACAAACACAATCTTGTGAAGTTACTTTGGAAAAGAAAAGACTTGAAATTGAGGAACAAATTAACAATTATAAATTAGCTGGTGGTACATACAGCTTTGCCACAATTCATGATACATTTATTCCTGAACAACCATCCAATAAGAATCCAGGACTCGGATCAGGAGCAGCTTTTCCGGGTTTTTCACGAACATCTCCTATGGACTATTCCTGTCTCAATCAACAACCCATAATTCCTAAGGAGACTCAGGAAACATTGGAGGCTTGGAAAAAGAAATTCCAGACTTTAGAGGAGGATTTCAAAAATTTCAAATCCGGTCAAAAGTCTTCCACATCCCGAGCATATAGGCGCATTCATGCCTCATCTTCTGACGAGGAGGATGAACCCAAGGACCAGGATCAACAGACTTCCCTGGCACACTTGGATCGACAAAAGCGACTATTTAAGGTATTTAAAGATCGCATTATTATTTATGAAATCTCATCTGATGCCGAACTATACGCTGATACATTCAATGCGGAAGCTCAAGAATTAGGTCTAGAGCCTAGTTACCTCATACCATTATTACATCAGTTCTTTAAACATTCAAAATCTCTCGAGGTAGTTTCATGGTTTGAAAGTGTTGAATTTTCCCTAAGGGAATGGCATAATTCTCGAAAAAGACCTTACACAATTTTGGATGAATTCTTTCATGAATTTATTGAACATTTCAAAAATGAACATAAAGGTGATATAACTGAGGCTAAACTTGAACTTTACAAATTTGACTCTACTAAGCCTGTCTCTAAATTCATCTCAGAATTGAATTCTTTACTGTCACAAATTGATGGTAAAATGACTATAAAGACTAAAGTTAACCGAATGATCCGCAAGTTGCCGTACTCAATTAGCCGATTCATACAAGAACCACATAAAGCTAATTTTTCGATTTTTTCGGCACGACTTGAAACTATTCTTGAAGGTGAAAAGACTTTGATTTCACAACCTTCATCAACCTCTGCTACAATTACTCCTACTATTGCACCCGTACTCCCTAAGGGAGATCTTTTGGCAAAAACTGCTGAAAGCACAAAAGATGACAATACTTCTACTAAAGTTAAAAACTTCAAACAATCGACTCAGAGTTGCCAAATATGTTCCAAGCCGGGGCATATTGCGACGAAATGTTACAGTCGTTATAAACAAGACAACAACAATACTGGCAACAATTCTGGTCGTGGACAACAATCCAATAGGGGCAATAGGGGACATCCCAATACTTCCAACAATGGAAGAGGCAATTATCATAGCAACAATGCCAATTATGGAAGGACATTTCATAATTCCGGATTTCGAGGAAATTCCAGAGGAAATTTCCGTGGCCATAATTATCGAGGCAATGATAATTATAACAATTATAGCAACAATGGTACCTACTATAACAGTAGCTACCGCAACAATGGGCAACCCAACAATGGACCCAACAATGGAAATTTATTGAATAATTTCTTACAATTAGTATCCAATTCTACTAATCTACGTCCCTCAGGACAAACTCAACCTCAAATCAACAATCAAGATAATTTTAACTAATTAGTCAGATTCCGCGGGGAAATCTGACTGATGGTTTAACAACTGTAAATAATTCTACAAATGGCAATTCACAAATTACACATTCTACAACAATTAATTCAACTTTACAACCACATTCCAAAGGAATGGATAAAGTCAAAGTCATGAAGACTCAGGTACAAGAAGATGTCCTTTCCCAAGTTACCCCTGAATCAGTGGTATTATCGGACACTTCATCTGTTCTGAATCATGACTTCATTACAACTCAACGTGAACAATTCTCAGAGACAGACGTCCGTTTCCATCTCAAAATTTTTGGAAATAACTTCACAGTTGAGGCATTGTGCGATGATGGAGCTGGCCTTTCCACAATTTCTCCTTCATGCATCCACAATATACAACAAAATAATCCCCAAGGGATTAAACTTCACCTACATCATGACAAATCCATAACACAAACAGTATCTAATTCTACAATTACTTACAATAAGACTGCTACCATACATTATTACATTAATGACATTTTACATTCGCATCAATTTGCAGTTATCCCTAAGTCTAATACTTTGCTTTTACTTGGTGGTGATTTCTTACGTAAGCATCGAGCCATTGTTAATCATGGTACACTTACAGCAACAATGTTTGCAGAAATCAATATTGACAACAATCTCAACAATGATGACAACAATTCAACAATTTCCTCAGGAAACTACAACTTACCGTCCAACAATTCTACACATTCTACATCAAGTTCTTCAACTTCCAATCATCCCAAGATTCGAAGGATGAATACGGTCCGAACCACTCGTCCCTATGAACTTCTACCGAGGTCATGGACGCGTGTGGATGTGAAGTCTACCGATAGCTTCACGGGAAATGTCCTCATTTCCCCCAACAGGACCTTAAGGAAGGATCTTCTTTTTGGGGACATTGTCTGTCCAATGGAAGATGGAGATTCCTACACGTTGGTCTGGAATCCATCCAGAAGACCAACAAGGCTTCAAACCCTCCGCCGGTTTGCTACCTTCGACCAATTCAATGGTGTCGAGGTCGGAGCGGGTGATTGTCCGGAGACGCGGCAATCACCTACGAAGACTCTTGACCCATTGCAATCGAAGGATTGCAATTTCGGTCCAACGTTAAGGGAGGACCAGAAGGCCGAATTGTTGACCATCATCAACAACTACAGGAGTTGTTTCGCCAAGGATGACACCGAGTTTGGCTGTGTCAACTACAAGTACGTGACCATTGACACAGGGGAATCCAAACCGGTCTACACTCCGCAATACAGGCTCTCCTTCACCGAGCAGCAGGAGTTACGGGAGTTGGTCCAACTCCACATCAAGCAAGGCATTGTGTCCCCTTGCGATTCTCCTTGGAACAACCCAGTCCTACTTGTGATGAAGGCTGATGGGTCCAAGAGGTACGTGCTTGACTTAAGACGATTCAACAAGCACGTCGTCAAGAACACGTATCCTCTTCCCATCCCACAGGACCAATTCGACCGACTTCATGGGGCGAAGTGGTTCATCTCTCTGGATGCCATCCAAGGATTCCTCCAACGGATGCTGGATGCCAAATCCAGATTGAAGATGGCCTTCACCACACCGGATGGAAAGTTCTGCATGAACCGACTTCCATTCGGGTTCATCAATTCCCCCGGAGAATTCCAGAACACGATGGATGACATCCTGGGAGTTCTCCGTTACACCATAGTCCTGGTGTACATTGATGATGTACTAGTGTACGCAGGAACCTTCGAGGAGCTGCTGAGGCGTTTCATCCTGGTCCTTCAGCGAGCTCAACAGTTTGGACTAATGTTCAAACTGAAGAAGTGCAAGTTCGGATTTCAGGAGATCGAGTTTTTGGGACTCAAGATCAGTGCCGATGGCAAGGCACCGATCCCCCTTAAACTCGAACCCATCCTCAACATGGAACCCTGCACGGACTTGGCTTCACTCCGAAGATTCCTGGGCAAGACGGAATGGTACTGTCACTTCATCAAGGACTATGCCTCAATTGCCAGGCCCTTAAATGAACTCCGCAAGAAGGGAGTTCCATTTAAGTGGTCTGAGGAGTGCGATACTGCTTTCAGACAACTGAAGCAGGCACTCATGAGCGCACCAGTATTGGAATTTTTCAATACTTAGGCTGACTTATATTTATATACAGATGCCAGCTCTTATGCTATAGGTGCCATTCTACACCAGTCAATGGATGGAAAGAAATTACATCCCATCCATTATGCTTCCAGAAACCTCACGGAAGCTGAGAAGAAGTGGGACGCCCGAGAACGAGAAGCTCTTGCAATTGTTTGGGGTCTGGAGAAGTTTAGACAATATGTGTATGGCCGCCATATACATATACGAACGGACCGTCACAGTTTACAATACCTCCCGAGCATCAAGGATCCTCATAACCGAATTGCAAGATGGGCCATGATTTTAGCAGCCCAGCTACATACCATTGAACATGTCAAAGGTTCAAAAATGGCACATGTGGATTGCCTATCTCGAGCCGTCATCCGCAGACTTCGGACAACTTTAGTCGACTCGACTGAAGAGGAAATAGGTGCCGAAGACATGATCATAAATGCTACAGTTGGTGGTAATATTCATTTATTCAAGACTAAGCAATATGAAGATGAGCTCCTCAGGAACATTATTATGACTTTAAATAAGAGTGGTGATCATATTAGTGACCCGCCACATATTTTTGGAACTAATTATGCTTTAATACATGGATTACTTTATAGACTTGATAAAGGTAATACTCCTAATCCGTGGAAATTAGTTATTCCTAAAGAAATGCGTGCAACAATATTAAAACTTGTACATGAAGACCCTACAACAGGTCACGCTTCGATTTATAAGACTTATTCAGTTTTACATATGCGGTATTATTGGAAGAATATGTTCCGTGATGTTCAAAAGTTTCTAATGTCTTGTGAACTCTGTCAAATTCATAATCCACGTAATGCGACTGCAGTGGGGCAACGTAAGACTTTGCCTCCGCCGTCCCAAGCACTTTCAAGAGTAGCTTTGGACTATATCGGCCCTCTTGATACGACAAGCCGAGGTAACAAGTATGCACTTGTTATGATAGACTATACCACACGTTATGTATTTGCTTTACCCAGCAGAACCGCTACAGCTAATGACTCAGTTAGACTCTTAAATAATGCAATAGTGTCGGTGCATCATTGTCCGCGTGAAATTGTCACGGACGGTGGTACTCATTTTACGGGTAAAGACTTTACTGACTATTTGAAATCTAATGGAATAAAACACATCGTTGTTATGCCAAATAGCCCGCAATCTAACGGGTTAGTTGAACGTCAAAATCGTACTCTAAAAAGTTTCCTCAGGAAATATATAGAAAAAAACTTTTCAAAATGGGACATATTATTACCCTTAGCTGTGCGTAGCCATAACTTCCACGTTAATCAAGGCACGAATTACTCTCCATATTATTTATTCCATAGTCGTGATCCAATCACGAAATTTGACTTATTGACTCCAGTATTATGTCCAGACAACACTAAATCTCCAGAGGAAATTCAACAAGATCTGTCGCTGGCGACGGATACAGCTGTTGAATTCACCAAGACCCAACAAGATAATCGTGATAAACTTTACAATGCTAATAAGACTCCGTTTTACCAACCCAGAACTTATAATAATTCCAACAGGAATTTTACATATAGTGAATCATTGAATTCCGATAGTAGTAGTGGTAGTTACTTTGATGGCACACGAGGAAATAGCCTGATCAACTCTTTCCTTCCAAATCCAACATCGCATCCCACTAACTCTACACATCACAGCCATACTGATAATGAAAGGTACCGTTCACACAGTATGCGCACCAGAAGTATGAATTCAACTTCCTATTATTCTTCTAACATGAGTACACTTGGTGAGCCTAGTACGTCTCGCCAGTACAATCTAAATAACATCCGACTTAGACCTTCTTCTTCAAGAATTGTGTCTAATTCAAATACTTATAATAATCGTTCAAATAAAAGACATTATACTCAGGAAAATAACTTAAGTATTATTCCAGAGGAGCATTTAACTCCTCCAAATATAATTCCCACGATGGAATTTCAGAGTAACTCTTATGCGCAAAGTGCTACTCATCAACCGGAATCGGTTCCGAGAATAAATTCAGGCCCGTTCCGTAATACACGTAGTAAGCGGAAAATTACAGAATTTAATTTGTTACCTGCTACAAAAAGAACCAGAAGAGTTCTTAATCCTCTTGACACGGTCTCATCGCATGAAATAATAAGTTCTGCTGAACCAGTGCAAGAAGAAATAAATAATATAAGTCCAATAATAAATGTAACTTTGAATCTAAATCCGAACTCTAACATTATGAATGAATATTATGTCAATAATGAAAATACTTTCCCTCAGGAAAATGAGAATTTAAATATTGATACTCAAAGTGAAACTAATATTATTGACAATGACATTCCCATTAAGGACTCACATATGCATTTGGAATATAGTCCTACGTTTCAGATGGCAAACTTTACGAATGTAGTGACTAATAATAACCATGCTACAACAGACATGTTCGGAAATTTTCAGCCCGTTTCTACTGAAATCCGACAACTTGAAACTTTTATTCCAGGAGAATTATTTTTTGGCACAGACTATAGAAATCAAAATACTAATTCCTCTGATTCTCCAATTACCAAATCACCGTCTATTAAATCTGTAGACAGTGATATAACCGCAATACAAAATCCAGACTCTTCACGTTTTGAGAATGTTCTTAGTGACTCTGACGTTTTCGAGGAGGACAATCCCATGAACAATTATCTCAATGAATATCTTCATCAAACTAGTTTAGGTAGATTGAGTATTTCTAATTCACTTCAAGAATCTTTCCATAGTTGCGTCACGACTCCCTCCGCAAAATCACAATCATCACATGAATTATTATTTTCTCCCCATCTAAACACATTACAGGGGCGAAATGAAACCCTCTCAATAACTACTAATACTATTCCTATAGACACTCAAAATGATATTCTGGAACAAAATCATGAGGATATTATAAGTTCCTTATCACTATTAGTAGCAACAGACGACACTTTAAATCCTGTAAAGATTGAACTCAATAATGTCAGTGATACACAATCGGTTCCTCAGGAACAGTTGAATTATACATTGTGTGAATTTTATAATGTGTTTAACGACATGATCATACCTAAAATAATTAAACTCTTCAAGAAAAATATTGAGCGAAAAGAACAGGCAGAAATCGCTATCTTGTGTGCTTATAAGGAAAAGTTTGAGAGTGTACAGACACTCATTTATTTTCCTAAGTGGGAGAATAAATTCTTTAAGTGTATAAGGAGAGAGAGGAAACGACCCGTCGTCGATCCACACCGTGTTGCCACGTCACAGACGCACACGGCGTGTATCTCTGAACATACAGACGTGCGGGAGGAGAGTAATGAGTTGGCAACAGGGCGTGTCCCAGAGGCCGTCTCTCACTCACTCACTCACTCTCTCATCACTATACACAGACCAAGTGCACACACACAAGTATCTCCGTCAGTACTTCCTTGTATACCAGTACGACAAGACACTCCTGTGAAGCTTCGGAAATCATCACGTATCAGTGCGTTACAGAAGGAAATTCCTTTTGTCAGAGATAAATCTCCACGAGTTCAAAAACTTAAGTGTAAAAAGGTCATTCATAAAGTTTTTCCTACAGTGACTTCAATTTCTTACATAAATATTTCTCAAATTCAGGACTCCATTCGTAATAAGATAGTGACTCCTACGAATTTTCGGACTTTTAAGGGTAAGACCATAACTAACATTGAAATGTTTTCTTTGGAAGCTGTTAAAATCCCTCAGGGAAAAACCAATAATATAGAGGACTCACATCCTCCGGCTTCCAAAATACGGAAACTTATAAAGCCCAAAAGTATTCGAACTCAAAGTGTTCCCGATAATTTCCCATTTGATATACCAGGACGTACAAATCCTCCAGTAATTGCCCCCGTCCAATTATCTGAGGAGGTATTTGTAGATTCACTTGAGGCATTTCCAGTTGATAATGTTTCCTCAGGAAACAAGCGACGTCTTTCAGCGTCTTCAGTATCTCAGGAATTATTTAAACAAGCAACGAGGTTTGACCCCTCCCAGGTACAATCTCGTCCAAAAAGACTTGTTGCCAGAAAGCCTCCGTCCTTCTCATATAAAGATTAAAATACAAAAGTTCAGCGTGGTCTTCGCCATAATTTTTTTTTAGTGACCCACGCCGACCTTTACTTCATTTGTGTATTACAGTGATTGCCTTATTTAATTTTCATACAAATTATTAACATTATTCCTTAGGAATAACTTATCAGTGAACTTCTGGTATGATAAATCGAATGTACAGTGCCAGATCTATATATGTGAATATATATATATTAATATCCAAATTATTTTTCTTTTATTACAGACTTTTATGTCATTGGGTGACTGTAATCTGGCATATCGTGGATTTCCAAGAAACTCAAAAATATTTGAGAAAATGATCTCTTCGTAAGTAACACTAACACTACAAATACAACCGTCGATTTCGACGATGTGCCCGGTTTTAGTACCCTGAATATAAATTGACTCAAACTCTACCGAGTGCGTTTATTACATTGTGCCAAGAAAATAAAATTAACTTCTTATGAATACATATTTAATTACGTATATATACATATGTACAAGTAACTATACCTGTGTACCATTGGAAAAGTAAATACGAGGATCATGTTTGTTAATCATGTCTTTCTATTGATATTCCTTAGTATCGGAATGGATGTTAAATACACGGTAGACCTTTTCAATGCTAGACTCGAAGCGGTTCAAACTACAAAATCCATGGATTATTTGTTTACAAAACAAGAAGAAGATGCCCTGGAACTGGATCGAGTTATAGATACTCTCCAGCGATACAAAAACATGAAATTCCCTCCGGAAATAAAGGAAGAACCAGGTACGTCGCGCACTTCTTCGAACACACCGCCTATGACCGTCAAGATTTCCCCGGAAATTCCAAAAGATCTCAAACTTCATCCTTGGAGACCGGAGATGCCACTCTCTATTCACAGTGTGAATGATCAGGCCAGATGTCATGTGTGTAACCTACCTACTCCAACCTTACAATTCCTTAGTCATCACATGGATTCACACAGAGTGGAAACCGCTCCGTATATAAGATTCCCGTCGGACACAACTTATTATAGGAAGCCGACAGTGATGCAAGAAGAGGATCAAGTTTCTACCACCATAAGGGATCCGGTGGAATGCATTGGCATTGTCATGGGACCTCAGGGAACTACCAAAAAGGTATTGGGAAAGTTTTTAGCTGAATGTTCTGTGGACTTGTGGCAGTTTAATATGAGAGAACGTTTAGTACATATTTCAGGTCCCCCACATCACATTGGTAACTTCCAAAAAGATCTTCTGGCTCTATTTCCACCTTGTATTTGGGAGATGAAAAACAGATTCCTTAAGGAAACCATTCCAGTACCGTATCCAGACGATTATCCTTTCATATTTGATATGGATCCGGATGTTATTACGCATCTGCCAAAACTTTGTGCCAAGAAAATAAAATTAACTTCTTATGAATACATATTTGATTACGTATATATACATATGTACAAGTAACTATACCTGTGTACCATTGGAAAAGTAAATACGAGGATCATGTTTGTTAATCATGTCTTTCTATTGATATTCCTTAGTATCGGAATGGATGTTAAATACACGGTAGACCTTTTCAATGCTAGACTCGAAGCGGTTCAAACTACAAAATCCATGGATTATTTGTTTACAAAACAAGAAGAAGATGCCCTGGAACTGGATCGAGTTATAGATACTCTCCAGCGATACAAAAACATGAAATTCCCTCCGGAAATAAAGGAAGAACCAGGTACGTCGCGCACTTCTTCGAACACACCGCCTATGACCGTCAAGATTTCCCCGGAAATTCCAAAAGATCTCAAACTTCATCCTTGGAGACCGGAGATGCCACTCTCTATTCACAGTGTGAATGATCAGGCCAGATGTCATGTGTGTAACCTACCTACTCCAACCTTACAATTCCTTAGTCATCACATGGATTCACACAGAGTGGAAACCGCTCCGTATATAAGATTCCCGTCGGACACAACTTATTATAGGAAGCCGACAGTGATGCAAGAAGAGGATCAAGTTTCTACCACCATAAGGGATCCGGTGGAATGCATTGGCATTGTCATGGGACCTCAGGGAACTACCAAAAAGGTATTGGGAAAGTTTTTAGCTGAATGTTCTGTGGACTTGTGGCAGTTTAATATGAGAGAACGTTTAGTACATATTTCAGGTCCCCCACATCACATTGGTAACTTCCAAAAAGATCTTCTGGCTCTATTTCCACCTTGTATTTGGGAGATGAAAAACAGATTCCTTAAGGAAACCATTCCAGTACCGTATCCAGACGATTATCCTTTCATATTTGATATGGATCCGGATGTTATTACGCATCTGCCAAAACTTTGCGCTCAATGCAGGCAAACAGGACATTCAATGTTCAATTGTTCAAGATACAACTATCAATGCAAGGCTTGCTACAAACCTGGATATAAGTATATGGAATGTCCCGTTCGTATCATTTTCGGACATTATTGATTTTCCTTAGAATACATTCCAAATTGTATTTGCTCAAATGAATTACCTTATTATATTTTTTTTTTGAGAGAATGTAAGACTATTTTTGTTTTTGTTTTTGTTTCTTTTTACTGGTACTCAATTTTGTTTCAAATGGAGACCAGCACAATGATAAAATGTTTTAATACTTATGTTTGTATTAATTTCAAATCTATAATTCCCTTCATATCCCTTATGGAATCTAAGTGTTTTAAATTTCGAGGACGAAATTTTCCGTACGGTGGGGGTGTGTAAGGATGTAAAATAAGATGTTAATTTAGAAGAGAAGTTTTCCTTAGGAAGAACTCTCCACATCCACATTTGAATATCTTTAATTCTGGAAGATGTAAATAGATGAGAGATGAGAGGATGGATGTGTGTAGAGAGGACATTCTGGATTGAATAGGGCAAGGGATAGGAACTAGCCTCTCTGGTTAGAAATATTTCAGTGTGTTAATTTTAGAGACTGATCCTTACCTGTAATATTCCTAAGGGAAAAGTCTTCGTGAAATATATTGTCAAGAATAAATATAAAATAGTTATTTAATCGAACATTACGTAAAGATAACCCCATCTTATTATACGCAGCATACACTCGTGCCACTTAGGCAGTACCCCTCATTTAAGTGCTTTTAGGAGAGTTTGTGAAAGGGCTCTCCGTGTCTTTGAACTACATCCCTTATAAAGGTTCAGGATATTTAGGATTGGGTTTAATATTAACTTTAAGTTCATAAACATTTATCACCCAAACATCCTACCTTTCAGGACATATCCTTGGTAAATGCCCCAGAGGTGAATTATTACGTAATAATCGTCATCACAGCATTCGCTCATTGTTAGCTACAAAATTTAAAGAAAATAAATATATAGTCCAAGAAGAAGTATATTGTGAAGATAAAAATGGGACAAGTAGAAGAGTTGACATTCTTGCTATTGAACCAAACTCTAAAAAAGGATACATTTTAGATCCAACAATAAAAATGGAACAAGATATTCACCAGCCTGAAAAAGTGAATCAAGAAAAGAAATCAATTTATGATCCATGCATTCCCTACTTTCAATCAAAATTCAATCTAAAAGAAGTGGAAACAATTGGACTGTACATTGGGGCACGAGGAACAATTTCAAATTTTTTTGTATCATTCCTAAAACGATTTAGGATAACATTGAAAGTTATTGAAGAAATAGTATCTTTAGTTCTTAAGAACAGTGCATTAATTTGTAATAATCATCTTTATAAGTCATAAATTATACTAATTAGTTACTTAATTGAAAATTGTTAATAGTATACTGAGTCCATAAGGGCTACTTCTATTGAGCAGCAGTGTCAATAAAGTCTTTCTCTCTATGAATGAAAAAATTCAAATCCAACAATATTGGAAGAAATCTGCAGAATTGTTAGCTGGGACAATTGTCACCCGGCAATTTAAGTTTCCTGTGGTTTTAAAAATTGGAACGTAATTGGTCAATACTTGCGGGTAACTAGTACAACACAGTACCTAAACATCAGAGTATTCAAAATAACAAATCTGAACAATGTGCATACTTCACACTAGCTTGGGTTTTTCTGGAACACCATTGCTTTACTGTAATCCAGTTACGAAATTTGAAAGTTTTTCCATAAAAATCCCCATTTTTATTCACCGACAGGTAAAATTTAAAAAAAGAGATTCGAAACAACTTTATATACATATTTTGCCTGAAATTAAATGCATGTGTTGTACAATAGTCGAAACTTAAATATACATTTTCAATACTTCTATGCAATGAAATTATAATTCATTTTTGTTTTAAAATACCCTACAGATAATTATTTAATGACAATTGAAAAATGTAAATTCTGGGCTGACATGTGTTTGCACATTAGGTTTTACTCACTTGTTTTATATGTATCCTGCCAATAAGGAACTGCAATCGGACCAGATCTCCTGGATTTATTTCCATTAAACAGAATTTTATAACCCCAAACTTGTGTCATTCAACGAAATCGAATACCGTGGGGAGAATTTAACATTCGAGTAAATGAGATTGTCCAGATTGTTTGCTCTACACTATTTCAGAAACAAAATTTCAATGTTTTCCAAAATTACCTCCGATTTTCTATCCTCCAACAAGCACTATTTAAAAAAACAGTTTAGACGCCACTTTATATATATGACCCTCCAATGAGGTTCGTGATACGGTAGTTAATATTCCACATGATTGGATCCACAAGGAAATCAGGATTTCAAAGCACATTTTATAATAATTTTGTTTTAGAATAATAATATTATAAAACGGATTATTTTTTAACAGCATTTGAAAAAATACGGGAATTTTACACAAGAATTTTGGATTTTTTAAATTTGGAACTTAAACAGATTTTTTTTTATAAATTTTAAAAATAAATGATGTTGGTAAAAATCAGTCCAGCGGTTCTGTTGACAGAAGTAAGTGATTAGTTATAGATGATTAGGCTACATGGGCATTTACATACTGCTCAATTTGAATGTACATATGTAAAGAGAGAGGAGGCTAACTACACAAACAAAAACATTAGGTCATGAGTCATGACACACCCCTCAGAATCCTGCTACTTTTGAGAGCTGCCTTCGTAATAAGCTCCGTTAGGGGGCGCTGTAATCACTGCGTAGCAATCATTATCTATGCTCCAAGAGGTACTATTTTAAAAAAAACTTCGACGCCACTTTATATATTTTTATTGAAATCACATATTTAAGATTGAAATGAATATTTGTCTAGGATCGCTAATAAGTTTTCAAAACTTGCTATAGAATAAAATTATAATTTTTGTATTATTACACCCTACCGATTAATATTTAACAGCATGTGTAAAAATGCGACTGTATTTCTTAATGAGTCTTTTGCTTTAAATCCGGAGTTACGTAATTATTAAATTATAAAAGGTTTTGTGATGATCAGCTCATCAATCGAGAACCCTCTGAAGGTGATTGTTCAAGTTACGTGGATGTCCACTAAGTTAAAACTAATTTGAGCGGGATGCTTAAACAGATTATTATAATACAGTAAAATTTGTCTATAGTGGCTGGGTATATAGCGGTTAACTCCACATTGTGGCCCATATCCCGTTTCCCCGTCATAAGTCCTGTCTTTTAGCATTACGTACACCCGCATATAATATAGAAATGCATACTTTCAACTCTGCATACAGTGGTCCGAATAAACATAAATCCCATTTTCACTCCCGACACTGACTTTCCCCCAACGTTGTTTCTTGTGCTCAAAAGATCATGCCCACGATTCTCAACGTGGGGATCTAACAAATACCTCCCCCGAAATCCCAGAAAATTTCCTACTATAGTGTGTTAGGTCATTTTCTGAAATTAAAAGTTTAAATAAATGATAAATTTATACGCTACTTGGCATATGATGGGTGAGGGAGGAACCAACATAGATGATCCCAAGTTATCTTACGTACATGGGTGGATGTGACAAAAATCCCTTGGCCAATTGGTGACCTAAGTGCAAGACGGAATTGAATTTGATAGGAGTAGTTTTAAATTTATAGATTAGCGGGAATTTGGGCAAACACGGTGAGTCCTATGGAGACGAGATAACTACTGCTATTTTTGAGTGATTTATCTTTTGGCGTAATTACCGTACATGTACGTCAGCACAGACATAAAATATTTTTGTAGCATTTTAAAGCTTCAGTTTAATAGCTGAATTAATAATAGTTTTACGTTTCATTCAGGTTTTACGGTACTTTTTAAAGCCTCACAAAAATTTCCCAGTAAACCACGAGCGTTGGAGAACAATTGTGCCAATGCACAATTCTAACGTTAGAATGGTTGGCGTAACGTTAATCTTAGCGTTCTCCAAAAGCTCAAATGTCCGCTTTAGTGGTCGGATCGATTCAATTTGATTCGAATTTTTCAATTTGATTCAATTTGAAGCCTGAATTGAATCGAAAAACCGATTTTCGATTCAATTTGCCCCAAAGCAATTCAATTCAATTCAATTCACTCAGTGAATCGAATTGAATCGTAAATCGAACGATTCAAGTGGGAAAGTACAAAATTTTCCTTATGTTACTATGGAGTGTCGTATACATATTATAAAGGGTATAGTAAAAGCTACGCTAAAATAGCAAACGTTGTGCTATACGTGATATTTGGACTTTGAATATACGGGAAAAAAGTACCCGTGCGCAGCCGAAGCGGTTTTGCTGAATTGTTTGAATTGCAATTCACAAGATATGATTCGATTCAGTTCAATACCCAAATCGAATCATTCGATTTGGCTTTGCTGCAAATCGAATCGAAATACTACTGAATCGAATTGAATCGAATCGAATCGAATCGAAAATTTCCAATTCTGAATTGAATTGGTCCGACCACTAGTCCGCTTCCGTAGTGCTCCTCAAGCACTAATGATTATGATTAGTGCAACGTCAGATTCTAACGTTCAACTAATTATTCAAACGGGAATCGCTTAATGGTAGCATAACGCTCGATTAAAATATTCCTAATTAAAATTTTCTGCTTATGCTCTGAATTATAATTTAAAGTTAAAATAACTTCAACACCGTGACCATAATAATTACATTTTTGCATGTATTTATTATTACAATTATTATCACTATTCAAACTATATTACAGACATACCTAACAAGATTAAAATAAACTAGCAACACAAAATTAAGGAAACAAATACAGTTCAAAATACAGATTCACTAATTCCGTCGTCGTCATGACCAGAAAGAGCCCCAACGGTATTCTCAAACTGACTTAGTCTGAATCAGTAGTAGTTACAACTAAAGAGTGAACTCTGGAAACAAAATAAAATACAAAAAAATACATAATAATTATAATAATCTCATTTTTTTCATTTGTCTTTCAATGTTCATGAAATCTGAACACACATTCCAGTCAATTTCGGTATGCTAACATGCAATAATAACTATTACTTACTTTTTGATCGTCCACGGCAGTCCCAGGTCAATTTCAGCAACACTTACAATCAGCCATCAGTGTGTACATACATCTGCTATTCCGGCCGGTCCCCTGAAATTATACAAAAAAAACAATGTACACATTTCGAGCTAACTTAATTAATTAAATTATTTTAAGAAACAATTTTGTCTGTAATCACGCTAATTATAAGTGTGTAGGCACAAATGTCTGGCAGAACATTATTCAATATAAATTCGAACTAAGTACTTACATTTTAATGAAGACTGAGCTAGAATCCTGGGTGAGACCATTTCAAATAATATCCCATATTTTGAATGGAAACACGATTTATTAGAGTCCGGATGATTTAATTTTAGCAAATTTTCATGCAGTAAAAAATGAACTAAAAGTAACAATTATTAAACTAATTGTAAGTAAGTACTGCACATACACAGTGTGCAACGGACAATCTCTGGTTTCCCTCTCAGAAGCTTTTGACGCATCTTGTTCACGCACATGTCCGTTAATTCTAGCGCTGAATTAGCGTTATGCTAGCGTTTGAGCAAGAACATTTGTGCACTGCATTCTGATAGCGTTACACTAATGCAATCTGTAAGTGATTTTTTAACCGTATCTTAAACGCTGAGCACAAATGCTACCAAAGCACTGGTACCATAACGTTATTGGTCAAGCATTTACACAACACTAGTTTTTGATGGCAACAACGGAACGTCAGGCTTTAACGTTACGCCAACCTACCGTGGTTTACTGGGTTAGAACCAGGGTGCCCAGATTATTGTAATCTCAAATCAGGACTCTTAACTGAGTTTTAAAAATTCACCGTTCGGATCCCAAAGTTTACAATACAATTATAAACACAAAAAGATCATGCTTTTTAACACATAGACCAGCCGACTGTATTTTTTGTTAGAACTACAAGACGACGTTTTCCTGTTTCTTCGCAATCTTCATAAAAATCTAACGTTCTAAAAACCTAAAGTTTTCACTCCAGGGATCAAAGTATCTTAAAACAAATGGGAAACACTTTGATTGTTAAATGATTGAAACGGACAAATTCACTTAGCGTGGTCGAAATTTGCTTTTTGAAATTTGGGGTCGCACCATTTGCACAACTTGCATCAAATCTACAGATATTGCACCAAAAGCGTGTCTCCTTTGGTAGTACACTTATTAAAACTCATTCCTTTTCTCACTGCAACGGTAAAGGCAACTATTCTTTGGCAATCCGAATATTTAATGAAGACAGTTTTTCAAAATAGAAAACTTCCAATTCAACGTTTAATACGGGCACACGTACCTACGATAGATATCATAAACTATTAATAAAACCCACGGAAGAAAGAATTATTAATACAGGTGGTAAGAAAAAGTGCAAAACAGAATGCCAACAACACCAGGGGTTCCCAAGCGGTCACCCATCCAAGTACTAACCGGGCCCAACGTTGCTTAACTTCAGTGATCGGACGAGAACTGGTGCTTTCAACGTGGTATGGCCGTTGGCATGAAGAGTTGCAAATCTTCATGAATTTCCTTTATTTCATCTAGTTGAATTAACTGTTATTGGTACTTGCAATTGAACGCTGCAGAACTGTTCCGTACAACTGCAGTTTTAACAAGCACGAAATAAAAATCATCGCTACGCGATAATTTGAGGCTTCGCGTAGGGTGGCGTCAGCCGCGGCCGTCAAAGTAGGAAAACTTTTACCATTACGTTTTACATTAGCAATATTCACAAAAAGTTTCGTTGAAATCGATTCAGTAGTTTTGGAGATAACAGTCATTTGACATAAAGTCGAAACTTTCAAGAATTTTTTTCGAAAAAACTATCCGGCCGATTTCAACCAAATACGAACTCAGCCTTACTTTTGATACAAGTAATGCCTATAAAAAATTTCATTGAAATCGGTTCAGTATTTTTTGCGTAATCGTGCGGAGGGACACGCGGACGTACGGACGTACGGACAAGGCTATTTTACTAGGGAGCTGACGCCACCCTAAAAACGTACAAAATTAAACAATAATTATTGTACATGCAGAGCAGCATTTAGATTCATATGTATTGTTTATATTAGTTTGAATCATAATTTATGATGCCATATCGCTTTGCCCCAAAATGCAACAAAGTGATATTTAGTAAGCTATGCTGCAAAATCAGGACTAAATTCAGGCTCATCAGGTCATCAGGTGACCCAGGGCCAAATCAGGACAGTCCTGATCAAATCAGGACTTCTGGACACCCTGGTTTGAACATACGCAGTGCTCAAGAAGGCACGCATATATTGAAGTGTACCTGCTAGTACCTATGACGACCACATTTTTAATTGTTTGGCGGCATTGGTTCCGTAAATATTATTCTCTTTATTTTGACTTATCCCGTCAAAATGATTTAACTACGAAATTCAAACTTTCACTCAAGGTTTCATTTCAGATTGTACAGGAATTAACTTGCTTTTGAATGAACCCATTATGTTCGAATTGTGGGAACATTTTTCTAGGCCGCCTTTTTTTATATCCTACCAAAATTTATCTACGGCATGATTTTTATTGGTTTGCAATATTTAGTAAATTGCTTGAAAACTAGCTCTTAAGTTATCACATGTACCATAAGGGTGGCCATCTCCAAATGATGTCGTCCTTTGTTGTCTTAGAACGATGGTACAGGGCACTTCCTTTCCTTATACCGGCATGGTACCCATCTTCAGTAAGAATGGCTCGTATCGCGGAGTAAATTTTCTGTTGGCGTAATTGCTAAAAACAATTTCAGGGAAATGTAACCACACCACTGACAGAAAATAGTTTAAAGCAATTTAAAAAACAAATACAAAATCGGAACATTTTAAACGAGCTGAATTTTTTCATTCACGGACAGAACGTTCAATTTTTAGTAACTTGTAATATGCCAACGTAGAGGCACTTGGACTTGGAGAAAAGCCAAAATCCTTGGTTGATATGTGTAGTGTGGTTTCAACTTGGGTTTGTATCATTCAATGCAATGAAATACCTATATAAGTTAACATTGTAGTAGCTTCAAAAAATTGTAATGTCAAAGAACTTTTCAACAATTTGGGATATTTTGAAAAATCTTCGGTCAAAATTTGAAAACCGCTTTAAATAAAAATAAAAATTTGATCTTCGGATCACATCACAAATTTTGACCTAAAGCGGAAAGTTCAGCTATATTAAAGATTCACATTTAGTTGCCACTTGAATTATTATTTACGACAGGTAACGATCATTTTGTTAAGGCAGTTCGTCGACGACATTTTAAAATATCCTATTTTATTCTTGTAAAAAAATAAATAAATAGAGCACGGTCGTTGGCAGGAAATTAATAATTTTATGGGTAATTTTATATTTAGCACAGATAATTGTTCTATGGATTGGAAACAAAATGAATTACAAAATTTTGTTTGCAATCCCAATTTGAGAACGTCGGTTTTTCATTTAAAATATCGTTTTAAAATTGTAAAGGGCCAATTGTAAAAATTAATTGAATTTACAATTTAATTAATTAGGAATGAAGTGCCTTTTTAAAAGGATTTTGTATTTATTTATTGTCTTACCAAAAATATTTCCATTAATATTTCCAAAACAGCGTTTGGAAACTGACATTTTGTTTTAATTAAACTCAAATAGACTAAATAATTGCAGGTGTAATTTGGGTTTTCTCCCTCCTAGGAAATCAAATTTCTACATCGAAAAAACGCGTTCACTGTGTTTCGGATCTTTCTAAATCCGACTATCAAATTTGTTTTAAAAAACATTGACTTCAGTTTCACAACTTGATATTCATATTGCTGGTAAATATTACTAAACTTGAGCAAAAATAATTATTGTAAAATAAAGTTTTTTTTTCAAGTACTTTTGCACATCTCCACTCCTGCAATTGAATTTCCACAAACTGTCACTCCGGGTCTTACCGCGGTAGAAATTTTGTAATTTGGAAATTGTATCAATTGTTGGTTAGTCAAAAATATGGCTAAGTCTGAGGGGTGAATGCAGATTTAGTAAAAATTTAAATTTTTAATTTAAACGCCACTTGAAATATTAATACTGTTGGGAACACAGTTACAAGGCTACGTCAAGATATTGCTCTATGTAAAGAAATAATCATGAATATCAAAGACACGTTAATGGAGACATACGCACATATACGTATGACTACGGTTTCCAATTCACTCTTAAATTCGGATTAAGATGGTTTTATACCATAAATTCCTAATGTGTGAGCATACAAACTACAGTAGGAAATACGTAATATGGAATATAAAATATTACAATTTACATTATTTCATGACTGTGAGTGCCCCCATAAAAGAAACGAATTGTATCTTCCTGTGTCAAACTATTTTTAGGGGCAAAGTGAAACAACGTTTTATATGTAATGGCAATAATTGCCGAGTCCATGTTACCAGTGATGTCAAACTTTTTACAGTGAGACATTATCTAATGTGACAGAAACCCATTTTTTTGTGGGTAACGTCAAGTCCTCCGTTTGACCTCGGGAAATTAAAATAGGTCACATTAAAACATGTGTTGTTAAGTTCTGGTCCGATAGAGGCGATCCATAGTCCGAACCATAATAATTATACACGTGTCCGCCCATAAAGGTTTTATGGACGATTTTCCAATATCGACCGATTGAGTCGGGCAATTCTTCCTTCGCCCCTTGATGACCTCAATGCTAGTCACAAATGATTTTTACAGGAGAAAGATTAAAATTTTATGGAGCGGGAATCTGTGCTAACATTTGGGCTCTAATGGAGATAACGCTGTCAAATGTTTACCTGGTGTATACATATGTACCTATGCTATATATAGTGTCTGCACGGCTACTATTGAACCCACACTTCGGCGCGTTGCACAATGTTGAGACAATCGACATATTCTCCAATGCTAACTGGTACAGTGTATTATTATTTGACATTAAAATAATTGCTATTTAAAAGAATTCTAAATTATTAATTTAAAGAAATAAAAATACATGTTTAATAGTTTTTTAAAATGGGAATTTGATTTTAAATACAAATTGTTTTCCAAACCCCCCCCCCACTTTCTACCCTCAAACAGACACTACTTAAGAAAAAGAGCTTCGACGCCACTTTATATATTTTCTTTGTAATCTCCAGTAAGAATTGTAAAGTTCAACAGAAATGGCAATATGGTTTCAAATTTGAAATAAAATTTACCAAAGGTTGTTGTTAAATATTTCATTATAATAATATTACCCTCATGATTATTCTTTAACAACATTTGAAAAAAATACAGGATTTGGTCATTTAAAATCCCGAGTTATTTGACTTGAAAGAATTATAGTCTGAATGTGTAAAAAGGCATAAGATTTACTCGGAGAAGATACACATTAGATACACAGTGTACACCTTTTTCAAGTGTGAAGTACAGTTGAGTGTCCCTGCGGCGATTGTCATGATGACTGCTTGTCTTATTGTCAGCAGATGTCGCTTTGACATCTGCTTTTAAATTGAATATTGGTGCAACGTTTTCAAAATTTAAATTGGATGCATACAACTTAAAATTAGGCAACTCATAAAAGCACTTAATACATACATACTTACATTACAACAAGAAGGGGGAATTTTTATTTTATTTTTATGTTTATATAATACGCTAAATATTTTCTAACACACATTTTCCATCACACTGAAAAATAAACCCAACTTTAAGCTTCATATAGCCTGACCCATGTCACCTGAAATCTTGACCTCGGTCATTGTAGTAAATTTGATAAAAGCTGGAATTAAATTTCCTACACACTTTGGAAATCAATTATTTTTCACTTCCTTATGCTGGTTATGGAGGGACCAATGATAATGGTCTCCCTGTATATTCAGTTTAAATGAAATACATGTGTAGTGGAAGGAAATGTTGTATGACGGTTGTACATAAGTGTACAACCACCGTACATATATGTCGAAGTTTTTTTATTCTAATTGCAGATTAGCGGTGACAACTGTTTCTCCCGTAAAGAAACAGTGGTCACTGCTACTGCAATCAGTTTTGCCTATCAAGGGAGACCCAACTGAAGTCCACTGCCTTCAGGTGGGCCTCCTAAAGGTAGGCAAGACTGATAGTGAGTCGACTGCTTGTCCTTTTTTTAAAGGAACAAGCAGTCATTATTTAAATTTTTATCTTTGGGTAAAAAGGGAGACCCAACTGGAGAAATGTTAATCTCCAGTTGAGCCTCCTGGAACAATGTAAATTTGGTCCGGACATTGCCTATATAAGGAAACGGACCGGACCAGAAATCATTCATTCTCTTGTTGGATTTTTTTGGAGCAACCTCTCCTAACTTTTGGTAAAGCTGTATCGCTTTATCCCTGCTGTAACTAATCGAGAATTATATTTTTTTTGCCTGAACTATAAATTAAATAAAAGTCACTAAGTCTCCTTGATATTGCTGCAGACCTACACTGATTACTAGCTAGACTGGACCGCATATAAGTAAAGTAGATAGTACGTGTATACCCACTGCTAACAGCATTGCTTGCCGCTTCTGCCTAACTGCCATCCCTCATTTTGCTGCTTGCCGTACTCCCTTCCGTGGAACAATTGGCCGTCACATGCTGCTTAAAAATAAATTAGTAAATGGCATTTAAATTCGAAATTATCGGTCTGGTATTTAAAACTTGAGTATTTAACAATCTCATTTCAGAAATCCTGAAAGGAATTTGGAAAGAAAATCGTATTGGATAATTTATATTTTTAAGAAATGGAAGCAACCATAAGTGAACATTGTAGGAAAAAAAAATTTGGATACGTTTCGCTCTGATTTTGTTCTATGTGGAGAGTGCTTTTTCTTCATCTATGTCATTTTCGGATGTTACCATTTTAATGCGAGTAAGCAACAAATTTTGAAGTACTACTTATTCAATGACCTTGTGTGCAAAGAGGCATTATAAAAAGTCCAAGAAAATACATTCTAGCAATTGTTTACCCCATGTTTTGCATTTGCACTGTAATGCTTTCCTTATTTTTGGGACACATTATTAAACCTGGGGTCATTGTTTTTTTAACTTCGAGGTAACGTTTAGATTGTGGGTATATTTGTCGGCACGTCCATGTTTTTAAATATCCCTCCGAAATCTTGGTCAAATTATACAGAGGTTTTCGAACAACAATAGTTTAAAATACGTCTTCAAAATTTTGGTATCCAACGACGATGAATTTGATTTGTAAAATTTATTTAATTCATTCATTGTTTTGAGTCGGAAGTACCAAGTCTCACATTTTTCTTCTTGAGGAAAAGAAGTGTCGAGTTTTGGTCCAGAAATTCGTGAATTTCAAAATCGCGCCAAATATAAATTTCGAAAAATTACCTTGGCATTATTTTATGTGTAGACCATGTATTTACCTTTCGAATAGTATCTGATTCAAAAGTTAGATATAAGATAAGATTTTTCGAGAGTTTCAAGTTGATCAAAAATCAATATTTTCGGAATTTCAATCCCGGTCTGGATGAATTGAAATTGTTTGAAGTTATTTTATTACTCTATCATCAGGTAATCTCATCTTCATTTTAAAATTATAGTATTAATATCGTACAAATTATTTTTTAATAATATTTGAAAAAAATACAGGAAATTGCAATTATTGCAATTTTTATAGAAAGGCATACTTGAAATCAAGAGTTACGTAATTAGTAAATTAAAACATTTTAACAGGGGTAAGTTATAATGTGTAATTATATGTGAAATGATGAAAGCTTCCCTGGAGGAAGAATCTAAGGGAGGATTTGCTAAATGAATTGGGAACTAGATATTTCCCAGAAATATCGATAAAATATAGGAATAATACAAAATAATTTGCTTAACTAGAATTCAAAAACGAAATTTGAATAATTACCAACAGAAACCCATTTTTTATGCTCCAAAACGTACTATTTAGAAAAAAAGGCTATTACAAATATTAGAAACATTAACAAACGCCAAATTTTATATCTTGCATGAAATAATTAGTGTCATTTAACTCGCACGTATTTACAGATAATGCCCGAGTTCCAATACACAGTCATGTAAAAAACAAAAAAGTGGTAAAATATAATAAGATATGTTGAAGCAATTTTTGCCTTCATATTTTTAATTTCTATGGTAATATTTCGTTTGGGTCTGGGACACATTTCTGCTTTTGATTCAGGTATTAAGGTATTTTTTTAAACCTCACAAAAATGCAGTCCCACAGGAACATGCTCACAATGATCAGGTAGGTTGACGTATATATTGAAGCCTAAATATTATTACTTGCAAATTTTGAATAATAAATTATATATTTTTAAATTATTTATTTCTGACATCATCAGATAATCATTCCTGACAGGGTGGCAGAGGACAGATGATGCCTTCTAAACAAAAGAAATATGTCATGTCAATAATCTTGGCAAAGTTTCCTATTTTTTCAGAAACTCTTAGTTCACAATTACAAGTGTGATGTTATCAATGAGGTCGAGTGTCTGAATAAAGTAAATATAATTCAAGAATCCTGCCATAATTAGGAAATAGAGGAAACAAGGTTGCAGAAAAATTACAATCTTGTACTTGATTTCTATTAAGTTCGGTCAAGTGCCTGTCATGGGAACAGAAAAGTTGTCCCCGTTCCCATTCCCGTTCCCACAGTTCGGATTTGGGTACAAGGCAGAACCCAATTCCCAAATTGCACCCAAAATCTTGTGAACAAAAGTACCGCACCCAGACTCGAAATTTTTAAAATTATAGCACCCAAACCCGTTCCTGTTCCCAAACATTATTTTTGGGTGCACCCGTTCCCGTACCCGAAATGGAAGTTCATATATCTGTATTCAAGGATAATGTATACTTATTGTTTCAATTTTGCTAACAATGGCCACACATAATTGAACTCATTCTATTTGTTATATTTCATTCTAATTAATTAATTAATTTTGTAATTTTTAAGTCACCTTACAACGGCTAAGCACAACACACGAATATAATTAATTTTTATTGTCACATTTCATCATTCGACGTGGGATGATCAGTTCAAACAAAGAGCTTTTGCCTCTAAACTACAACAACGACACAAAAATCACACACATCAGGTCACACCACACCAAAACAAATCAATCATGTAATTATCGTTATGCTCGCAAGATTCCTCTGTACACGGGTACGCATGAACAGAAACGGGTTTTTGAGCATACCGTTCCCGATCCTGTTGGATACAGATCCCATTCAGCCTGTATTGCACCCGTTCCCATATGGGTTCCTGTTCCCACATACTATAATTGGAAAGGTTGGTTCCCAAACCCGTACCCACACTTTTGGGTGAAAACATTTTGCACCCATATGATACCCGTTCCCGTTCCTGCACCCAAACACCCAGGTGTGACCCGTTCCCATGACAGGCACTGGCACTGGTTCGGTCGATTATTGTTTGGCCTTTTATTTTTAAAAAGTTAAGAAGTGAACTGCAAAGTACGACAGCTGGGTAAAAGTTCAACGACCACATCCAAGATTGAAAGGAAAATAATTTGTCATTGCGATTCAATCTGAAAGTAATTCAGGAAGGTACAGAGCAGAAGACTATTTCAAAATAAAGCTTTGACACCACTGCATGTATTTTACCTAACAATAATAAACATTGACTTCAAAAAAACTTTCGAAGTTTGTTTTACAACAATTTCACAATAGTAATAACATTTTTAAAATCAATAATAAATTAATATTGAATATTATTCTTTAAAAACAATACAAGGTATAAAATATTGACATTTGTAGCTAAATGTTTATTTAAAATCCACAGTGACGAAGTTTCAAACTGTTAACGTGGTTAAATTACTCTTTGAATATGTAAAATGGCAGAAGCTTACGGAAGATGATTCATAATTGTGTTTTATTTCCGTTAATTGAAACTTATTTTATTCTACCGGTTTTATCGTTCCGTCGCAACCGTTGCGGCAGTTGCCCGCAGAAATAAAAACCCATCGGTAGTTAATTCTTTGTCGCATTATTATTTTGTAATTATTTATTGCATTCAATCGAACTTTTGCAAAAACTAAATTTTCACAAGTTTGAAACAGGGACGGGAATTCGAATTCGAATCGGAATTCGAATCGGAATTATATTCAAAAAGTTCGGGTATCCGAATCGATATTGGAATCGGAAAAATAGTCTCAGAGGTATTTGTATTCAAAATCGGATTCGAATAAAAACAAGGGTATTCGAATCGGTATTCGAATATTTTTTATGAATTCCGATTCCAATAAAGTATCGATTTCATTAGGTTTTATATTGCCACGTGCGAGAAAAAGTTCATAGGAAGCGTTTTTTGAAAGCGAAGTCCCGAACGGTTGGTAAACGAAAAGTGTGTGCATGTTAATGGACAGTGAGTTGAAGCCCGTTTTTGTAAAAATTCCTGCAAACAGGATGAGATAGCTGCATAGTTTCGGTCTTACAGGACTGTTAACCACTATTAACAATAAGTTAATCAAGTTTCTCACTTCTTAAATCTTGCTGTCAAGTACATTCTAATTACGATGTGTTATCAAACAAATCGATTTACAAATACTGTTAGAAGGAACTTATCCGAAAAGTAGTTAGACAGGTTAACAAATTACTCCAATTTTTTAGAATTGTTATTGGATCACTCCTTGCTTTTCGAGTTACTCAAATTTCAGCTGAGTGTGTGTTTTCTGTGCTCAAGTTTATAATAAATGATTTGCGTGGTATTTTGCCTTGAAAAAACTTAATGTGTTATGTATTGCTTATGTTTTTGCGATTAAATTATTCTTTTGAATAAATACCCATTTTTTGTAAGAATATCCGAAAAGTATTTGAATCGGAATCCAAATTCAGGAAGTATTCAAATATATTGGAATCCGTATCGGAATTCAAATTTGTAAGTATTTAAAAAAATAATTGAAATGGAAATCGAAATTAGAAAGTATTCGAATCCACATTTAAATCCGTATTTTTCCGATATCCCGTCCCTGTTTATAACTACTGATAATTCTAGTACTTTGTCATGCTTCCGAAGAATAAAAAATAACAAAAATCTAATATGATAAATAAATTTATTAAGTCAAAATGTCTTGGTGGCTGATATTTTAATTTTTTATTTCGTGTAATATATTTGATAATCGTTTAAATTAGTACAATCGAAAATACCCGGGTAGGTTCAGGTACTTTTAAAATATACCCGGGTACAGGTACTTTTTTGGGTACTTTTTGGGTACAGGTACTTTTCAGGTACAGGTACTTCTGATTGAGTTTGAGTACAGGTGCAGGTTCAGGAAAATTGAACCCAGGTATTCAGGTACAGGTACGGGTATAGGTTCCAAAAATCCATGTACCCATGATTCAGGTACAGGTTCAGGTCCAGGTACAACATTTTTTTACCCATGCGGAGCACTATCGTGAACCAATGGCATATCTTTTCTTTGTGAGCAAAATCATGCGAGTTACGTACTGGTGGTCAAACCAAGGATCAAACAATGCAACTTCGTAAGCTAATGAGTAATGTTTTCATCCAATATCATAAATCTAGATAAATTATGCTCTGACTGCTTTTAATATTTGCTTAATTTGTTTTTAAGTTTTACGCCCTTGTCCCGTTACCTTTACATTGCTGCCGGCTCAAAATAATTATATGCCGTTAAGTTAAAAAGCGGCGTTATATATTTCATTATTGTTAGGTATGCTTAACGCAACGGGCACATCTTTACCAAAAAATACTTGTATCAATATTGTCAAACCAGTGTGTGGTAACTGGCGTTTTGTTTAAATTAAACTTGAATAGACGGTGAATACTTTTTTTTCGTTATTTGGGATTCCTCCCTCCTCGGGAAATTGATTTTCTGCATTCAAAAGATGTGTTCACTTATCTTCGGATCCTTCTGATTCTGAAGATTAAATTTGTTCCCGGTCCCGAAAGTCAGGACATGGGGAAAAAACCTTGTCCACTTCCCGTCCACAATATTTTTAAAATTCACATACAGAAAGTCGGAACATGAGGAAAAATATTTTACAAAAAATGATATAAACGTAGCTCGATCAGTAAACATATATTAATATTATTACTATTTGTCAAATATTTCAAAATAGACACCATACGAGATAATGTGTCAGGGAAATTTGAAATTCACCGAAAGGGTAAACAAGAGGTGAGACGGCGATGAGAACTCATCAAGCATGAAAATATGAGATAAGTACAAAATGAAGCCTAGTGTTTGTATGTTTTTAGGGTGGCGTCAGCCCCCTAGTAAAATAGCCTTGTCCGTACGTCCGTACGTCCGTTTGTCCTTCCGCAAGATTACGAAAAAACTGCTAAACCGATTTCAATGAAATTTTTTATGGGCATTACTTGTATCAAAAGTAAGGCTGAGTTCGTTTTTCGAAAAAAATTATGGAAATTTTGGACTTTATGTCAAATGACTGTTATCTCTAAAACTACTGAATCGATTTCAATGAACCTTTTTTCGAATATTCCTTATGTAAAACGTAATGGTTACTGTCTATTTAGTTGAAATCGGCCCGATAGTTTTTTCGAAAACAATTCTGAAATTTCGAAAAAAACTAAATTTTTTCCTACTTTGACGGCCGCTGCTGACGCCACCCAGGGGTCGGATTTTTGTAAATCTCACTGGAAGATTATTTCTGAATTTCCCTGCTGACTATTATCTCCCTGCTAGTAGGTCCTCAACGATTTCAAAAATCCCTGCTGGAAAAAAGGTCAATGATTTTCAAAATCCCTGTTGGCAAAAAAATCCCTTACAAGACGTGAAATCCCTGGCAAATTAGGCCAATCAAGCCAAAAATTCCTGTTTGCTTAACAAATTTTCCTGAAACACTTCAACAAATTTGAAAATCCCCGCCAAAAAAAGGTCAACGAATTTTAAAATCCCTGTTCGTAAAAAAATCCCTTCCCTTTGAGATTTTCCATGCCAGAAATATTTTTACCCTGGGAAGAATCTTACCGTCTTCCTACAAAAATCCGACCCCTGACGCCACCCTACGCGAAGCCTCAAATTGTACCAAGAAAATATGGACCAAAATGACCAGAACTCAGAGGGTGAATTTCAGTAAGTAAAAGTCGAAATAAAAGTTTAATTTATACGCCACTTGAAATATGTTCACATTTAAAATATAACAATTAATGTAACACATATTCTATACATGGGTGGCGTGGAAAGAAAATAAATTAAAGATTACGTAACCCGATTTGAAACAAAATTCGGATTCAAACTTTGAACGTGAACAAAGAACTCGAAAAATATCACAACTTAATCACTAACCTTACTTAATCAATTTTACAGTAATTATTAGAATACTTCGGACTGGTAAGTATAAGCTCTGTAATTATCAATATTTAACGCTGAATACCATTTAGAAAACCTCTCAGGATATTTATAATGGAAAATAAAATTAATACATCAAAGCGAAGTATCAAAGCGTAAATTTTAATTAAATTCTTCTTTGACGAAATTATTCAAATTATTTAGGTGCAAATGACGGCTACGGTCACTCTGTACATTCAAATTCGAACTAGAACGACAAACTCGAACAATCTCAATTGGAAAATGTCATTTAGGATTGACAATTTCATCAAAAATTGTAAGGGAAGTTTGGAAGATTATTTAAATTTGAAATTGAGTTCTTTTTTATCACAATTTTACTTTTTTTAAGCATTTTTTACTAAAACTAGATATTTCTATTAATATATTGTCAAACCAGATTTTAGAAACAGGCTTTTTGCTTTAATCAAACCTGAATACAAGGGAAATAATTTCTTTCGTCATTTGAAATTTCTACTTCTTCCAAAATTAATTTTCAGCTTTGAAAGGACGCGCAATGATATTTGGATCCTTCTGAATCTGACCATCAAATTTGTTTTTAAAAAACATGATCTTCAGGCTCACAACTTCAAATCAAAATTGCTGATTATTATTTAAATTTTGAGCGGAAATAATTTTAAATCTACATTTTTACCGTTGGAACAATTATTATGTTTTTGAGAAATTAAGGCTGAAATTCCGATTTGCAATTATTACATATTTTGAATATTATCTCAAAACTAACTTATGTACTCTGAGGGTGGCCTTCTCTCTGATTAGTTCTTTTTAACAAGAACTTTTGATAAAGACAAGACGGTGAATTCGATTACCACACCAAAATTTTTACTGGGATTTCATGATTTCTTCAAAACGATTTTAGTTTTTAAAGAATTTAAACATCTTTTAATAAACCATTAATAACCGACCTCTCGGTCTAAATATAGTGCTTGTTTTTCGAAATTTCACAGTTGCTTCCAAAGGGCTCTTTCCAAAATTTTGAAGACCATGAATTAGATTTTTAAAATATATTCAACAATTTCATTGAAGGACAATTTGTCTGAGGGGGAAGTACCGAGTCTCACTTAATTCCTTCTTCGTGGAAACAATTCCTGAACTTTGGTCGACAAATTTGTGAATTTGAAAACGCCGCCAGAATTTTGACTACATTCTGAAATTTTAACTGACGCAATTTCATCTTGTAGAGCAATTAAAACCCTATTCAATGAGCTAATATCGACCGAAATGTGCCTTATGAAACCAGTTGTGTTATTCCTGATTTTCAAAAACTACTCCAGTGCGTCAAAATTGGGTCTTTAAAATTTAATATCCAATCGGCTTAAATTAAACTTTTTTATAGTTATTTAAAAACTCCGACATAAGACGAATTGCCCTGAGTTGGTGGGAAAAGGTCTCAGATGATTCCTACTGGGCAAAAGAAATGAATTTTAAAAAACTGGCCAATTTTTGTTTTTATTTTAAATTACCATTTAATTTTTTAACTCTGTAAACTAATACAAAGATCTGAGTAGGGCTTTCAAATATTTTTACGTCAGCAACTTGAAGTTGAATTGTCTATACTTCTCAAATGAAAAGCTTTATTTGTTAGTAGAATTGAAGTTGATCTTGAATGTTCATGTAATATTTTTTTTCAAATTAAAATTGACTTCAATGTACAATTAATTTTTTTAGTAAGTTGAAGTTGAGTTGGGCTTGTAATTGAAATTTTAAGTTACAACTACAATTTGCAGCTGTGAGCAAAGTGAGGAACCCTAGTACGATTTCCATGTTTTTGTTATCCCGCCAAAATTTATCTAAAACATCACTTTTAATTTGAAATATTTGTTTAAATTTCTTGCAATTCTCGAAAATGATATGCGACGATCAGGTGAACTATGGTTTGTCGAATTTCACAATCACCACAAGAGTGTGTTGTCGAAATTCAAAGGCTTTGAATTTGTTATGAGGGTGATATCTAACTATCATATAATTCATTGTTGACAAACCAAATTTTAAATTTTGGGCGAAAAATTAACGAGTGCAAATATTTCCAAAATTTCAGCCGAGATTACATAATTTTCGTTGGCATTGTTTTAGTTTTTAGGGCATGTAAGCAGTTTTCAAATAGGATATAGAAGCGATTGGAATTTTTCGACAGTTTCAAATCGATCCGTCAGAGGATTTTTATTCTTCACGGGGCATGTCTTAGATTATTAAATTTGCTACAAACTGTGGGATTCAATTATTTTTCACTCACTTAGGTGGGGCTAAGTGGGGTCTCTCTGTACATTCAAATTAAGTAAAATAAATACTGTATAAAAAACACTAATGAAAGAAGTTTAAATTGGAAATTTATAGAATTCCGAATTGTTAAATGTTTGAGCTTCCAGGCCACTTTTAAGATTTTTCGAACCTGTGGGCACTGACTGTGGTTTTACGCCGCCATAATTATTGTTTTGAAAAAAAATCAATGACTAGGTTAAAGAATGACGTGACTGCAATACATGTGAAAGGTTATTGTTTAGGGTTATCTTTTATGAGTTGATTTATGTGCAAAACCTTAAACAATTATTATCCTGAACCATTGTTGGGATGTAAATTCAGAGATGCGGAAAGCCCTTTCACAAACTCTCCTAAAAAGCACTTAATGAGGGGTACAGCCTAAGTGACACGAGTGTATTGAGCGTATAATAATTTGGGTAAACTGATGTTCAATTAAATAACTATTTTATATTTATTCTTGAAAATATATTTCTTGAAGACTTTTCCCTTAGGAATATTACAGGTAAGGATCTGTCTCTAAAATTAACACACTCAAATAATTCTAACCTGAGAGAGGCTAGTTCCTATCCCTTGTCCTATACTATCCAGAATGTCCTCTTCTCACACACTCATCCTCTCTTCTCTCATCTATTTACATCTTCCAGAATTAAAGATATTCTAATGAGAATGTGGAGAATTCTTCCTAAAGGAAACTTATCTTCTTAAAATTAACATTACATTTTTAACATCCTTACACACCCTCTACTGACAGAAAATTTTGACCTCAAAATTTAAAACTTTTAGAGTCATTGGTACAATAGGCGATGCGTAGATAATTATTGATTTTAACTTAATACATATATAAGTATTAAATCATTTTAACCATTGTGCTGGTCTCAATTTAAAACAATATTGAGTACCAGGAAAAACAAACAAAAACAGAAACAAAAAACAAATTCAAAACAAATCACGAAATTTGACTTATTGACTCCAGTATTATGTCCAGACAACTCAAAATCTCCAGAGGAAATTCAACAAAATCTGTCGCTGGCGACGGATAAAGCTGTTGAATTTACTAAGACTCAACAAGAAAATCGTGATAAACGTTACAATGCTAATAAAACCGAGCATAATTATAAAGTTGTGGATTTAATTGTGTTGAAAATACAAGATGGACCAAAACTTGGACAAAAATGGTCATATCCATATGAAATAGTTAAAATCTTGGGTAATTCTTCATTTGAAGTAAAACCACTAATTACATCTCAAGGACAAAGAAATCGGCATGTTCATGTCGAAAATATGAAACACTATATAAGCCCTGAACCTTGGTGCGTGTCATATGAACCTTTAACTTTTCCCTCAGGAATTGACTTTGGTGAAAATGACAGTATGTGGAATTGCCAAGGCTCATTGTTTCAAACTCGGTTTTACCAATTTAGAACTTATGATAATTCCAACAGGAATTTTACATATAGTGAATCATTGAATTCCGATAGTAGTGGTGGTTCTTACTTTGATGGCACAAGAGGAAATAGCCTGATCAACTCTTTCCTTCCAGATCCAACATCGCATCCCACTAATTCTACACATCACAGTCATACTGATAATGAAAGGCGCCGTTCACACAGTATGCACACCAGAAGTATGAATTCAACTTCCTATTATTCTTCTAACATGAGTACATATGGTGAGCCTAGTACTTCTCACCCGTATAGTCAACATAATAGTCGAAATCGACCTTCTTCATCAAGAATTGTGTATAATTCAAATAAATATAATAGTCGTCCAAGTCAAAGACATTTTGCTCAGGAAAATAACCTAAGTATTATTCCAGAGGAGCATTTAACTCCTCCACATATAATTCCAACGATGGAATTTCAGAGTAACTCTTATGCGCAAAGTGCTACTCAACAATCGGAATCGGTTCCTAGAATAAATTCAGGCCCGTTCCGTAATACACGTAGTAAGCGGACAATTACTGAATTTAATTTGTTACCTGCTACAAAAAGAACCAGAAGAGTTCTTAATCCTCTTGACACGGTCTCATCGCAAGAAATAATAAGTTCTGCTGAACCAATGCAAGAAGAAATAAATAATATAACTCCAATAATAAATGTAACTTTGAATCTAAATCCGAACTCTAACATTATGAATGAATACTATGTCAATAATGAGAATAATTTCCCTCAGGAAAATGTGATATTAAATAATGATACTCAAAGAGAAACTAATATTATTGATAATGACATTCCCAAGAATGACTCACATGTACATATGGAATACAATCCTACGTTTCAGATGGCAAACTTTACGAATGTAATGACTAATACTAACCATGCTGAAACAGACATGTTCGGAAATTTTCAGCCCATTTCTACTGACATTCGACAACTTAAAACTTTTATTCCAGGAGAATTATTTTTTGGCACAGAGTATAGAAATCAAAATACAAATTCCTCTGATTCTCCAAATACAAAATCACCGTCTATTAAATCTGTTGACAGTGATATAACCGCAATACAAAATCCAGACTCTTCACGTTTTGAGAATGTTCTTAGTGACTCTGATATTTTTGAAGAGAACAATCCCATGAACAATTATCTCAATGATTATCTTCATAAAACTAGTTTAAGTAGATTGAGTATTTCAAATTCACTTCAAGAATCTTTCCATAGTTGCGTTACGACTTCCTCCGCAAAATCACAGTCATCATATGAATTATTATTTTCTCCTCATATAAACATATTACAGGGGCGAAGTGAAACCCTCTCAATAACTACTAATACTATTCCTATAGACATTCAAAATGATATTCTGGAACAAAATCATGAGGATATTATAAGTTTCTTATCACTATTAATAGAAACAGAAGACACTTTACATCCTGTAAAGATTGAACTCAATAATATCAGTGATACACAATCGGTTCTTTAGGAACAGTTAAATTATACATTGTGTGAATTTTATACTGTGTTTCAAGACATAATAATTCCGAGAATAATTAAACTCTTCAACAAAAATATTGAGCGAAAAGAACAGGCAGAAATCGCTATATTGTGTGCTTATAAGGAAAAGTTTGAGAGTGTACAGACACTCATTTATTTTCCCAAGTGGGAGAATAAATTCTTTAAGTGTATAAGGCGAGAGAGGAAACTACGACCCGTCGTCGATCCACACCGTGTTGCCACGTTACAGGCACACAAGCGTGTATCTCTGAACATACAGACGTGCGTGAGGAGAGTAATGCTATGGCAATAGGGCGTGTCCCAGAGGCAGTCTCTCACTCACTCACTCACTCACTCATCACTACACACAGCCCAAATGCACACACACAGGTATCTCAGTCAGTACTTCCTTATATACCAGTACGACAAGATAATCCAGTGAAGCTAAGGAAATCATCGCGTATCAGTGCGTTACAGAAGAAAATTCCTTTTGTTCGAGATACATCACCAAGAGTTCAAAAACTTAAGTGTAAAAAGACCATTCATAAAGTATTTCCTACAGTGACTTCAAGTTCTCACATCAATATTTCTCAAATTCAGAACTCCATTCTAAGTAAGCTAGTTAATCCTACGAATTTTCGGACTTTTAAGGGTAAGACTAAAAATAACATTGAAATTTTTTCTTTGGAAGCTGTTACAATCCCTCAGGGAAAAACATATATAAAAACGAAAAAATATAGAGGACTCCCATCCTCCGGCTTCCAAAATACGGAAACTTATAAAGCCCAAAAGTATTCGAACTCAAAGTGTTCCCGATAATTTCACATATGATATACCAGGACGTACAACTCCTCCAGTAATTGCCCCCGTCCAATTATCTGAGGAGGTATTTGTAGATTCACTTGAGGCATTTCCAGTTGATAAAGTTTCCTCAGGAAACAAGCGAAGACTTTCAGCGTCTTCAGTATCTCAGGAATTATTTAAACAAGCAACGAGGTTTGACCCCTCCCAGGTACAATCTCGTCCAAAAAGACTTGTTGCCAAAAAGCCTCCGCCTTTCTCGTATAAGGATTAAGATCCAGAAGTTCAGCGTGCTCTTCGCCATATTTTTTTTCCCTTCAGTAATCTACGCCGACTTTCAGTTCATTTGTGTATTCCTGTGATTGCCTTACTTAATTTTCATAAAAATTATTCACATTATTCCTTAGGAATAACTTATCAGTGAACTTCTGGTATGATAAATCGAGTGTACAGTGCCAAATCTATATATTTGTGAATATATATATATATATTAATACCCAAATTATTTTTCTTTTATTACAGACTTTTATGTCATTGGGTGACTGTAATCTGGCATATCGTGGATTCCCTAGGAACTCAAAAAGATTTGAGAAATTAACCACTTCGTAAGTAACACTAACACTGCAAATACAACGGTCGAATTCGACGATGTGCCCGGTTTTAGTCCCCTGAATATAAATTGACTCAAACTCTACCAAATCCACTGCTTATATTGTGCCAAGAAAATAAAAATTAACTTATTATGGATACATATTTGATTACGTATATATACATATGTACAAGTAACTATACCTGTGTAATATTGGAAAAGTAAATACGAGGATCATGTTTGTTAATCATGTCTTTCTATTGATACTCCTTAGTATCGGAATGGATGTTAAATACACGGTAGACATTTTCAATGCTAGACTCGAAGCAGTTCAAGCTACAAAATCCATGGATTATTTGTTTACAAAACAAGAAGAAGATGCCCTGGAACTGGATCGAGTTATAGATACTCTCCAGCGATACAAAACCATGAAATTCCCTCCGGAAATAAAGGAAGAACCAGGCACGTCGAGCACTTCTTCGAACACACCGCCTATGGCCGTCAAGGTTTCCCCGGAAATTCCAAAAGATCTCAAACTTCATCCTTGGAGACCGGAGATGCCACTCTCTATTCACAGTGTGAATGATCAGGCCAGATTTCATGTGTGTAATCTACCTACTCCAACCTTACAATTCCTTAGTCATCACATGGATTCACACAGAGTGGAAACCGCTCCGTATATAAGATTCCCGTCGGACGCTACTTATTATATGAAGCCGACAGTGATGCAAGAAGTAGATCAAGTATCTACCACCATAAGGGTTCCAGTGGAATGCATTGGCATTGTTATGGGACCTCAGGGAACTACCAAAAAGGAACTGGGAAAGTGTTTGGCTGAATGTTCTGTGGACTTGTGGCAATTTAATATGAGAGAACGTCCAAAAAGACATTCTGGCTCTATTTCCACCTTATATTTGGGAGATGAAAAACAGATTCCTTAAGGAAACCATTCCAGTACCGTATCCAGACGACTATCCTTTCATATTTGATATGGATCCGGATGTTATTATGCATCTGCCAAAACTTTGTGCTCAATGCAGACAAACAGGACATTCAATGTTCAATTGTTCAAGATACAACTATCAATGCAAGGCATGCTACAAACCTGGACATAAGTATATGGAGTGTCCCGTCCGTATCATTTTCGGACATTATTGATCTTCCTTAGGTTTCATTCCAATTGTCTCTGCTAAAATGAATGATTCCATTATACTTTTTTTTTGAGAGAGAGAATGTAATTTTTTTTGTTTTTGTTTTTGTTTCTTTTTCCTGGTACTCAATATTGTTTTAAATTGAGACCAGCACAATGGTTAAAATGATTTAATACTTATATATGTATTAAGTTAAAATCAATAATTATCTACGCATCAACTATTGTACCAATGACTCTAAAAGTTTTAAATTTTGAGGTCAAAATTTTCTGTCAGTAGAGGGTGTGTAAGGATGTTAAAAATGTAATGTTAATTTTAAGAAGATAAGTTTCCTTTAGGAAGAATTCTCCACATTCTCATTAGAATATCTTTAATTCTGGAAGATGTAAATAGATGAGAGAAGAGAGGATGAGTGTGTGAGAAGAGGACATTCTGGATAGTATAGGACAAGGGATAGGAACTAGCCTCTCTCAGGTTAGAATTATTTGAGTGTGTTAATTTTAGAGACAGATCCTTACCTGTAATATTCCTAAGGGAAAAGTCTTCAAGAAATATATTTTCAAGAATAAATATAAAATAGTTATTTAATTGAACATCAGTTTACCCAAATTATTATACGCTCAATACACTCGTGTCACTTAGACTGTACCCCTCATTAAGTGCTTTTTAGGAGAGTTTGTGAAAGGGCTTTCCGCATCTCTGAATTTACATCCCAAAAAAGGTTCAGGATAATAATTGTTTAAGGTTTTGCCCATAAGTCAACTCATAAAAGATAACCCTAAACAATAACCTTTCACTGGTGGAGCGTGCTTCTGAAGATCTCCGAGTGTTTAAATTGTTGCGTAAACTTTACAACAATTATAGTGATTTCCAGATACTTTTCCATAGAAAATCTAACATTTATATCCAAAGACAGTAGTGTACATAGTGAGAGCATCTATCTTGGATCTGCCATGCCGCATCTTCCCTAATCTCATCTTCGGCGTGGACATCTCACGAGTTTTCTCTAGTGCGCAAACGCGTATTCAGTACTCTTAAATTCCCTCATCCAGAATACTCATCTTCCCTTGTGCTGATCAAAGTGCACTTACCACACTGATAGACATTCTCGATTTGGCGGTGATCCAGTAACTTTCATTTAATATACATTAATTCTCTATAGTAACTATTACTGTGAACCATGGGTGACTCAGATAATGAAACTGATAATTCCCCTCAGGATGTGCAACAAACACAATCTTGTGAAGTTACTTTGGAAAAGAAAAGACTTGAAATTGAGGAACAAATTAACAATTATAAATAAGCTGGTGGCACATACAGTTTTGCTACAATTAATGATTCGTTTATTCCTCAACAACCATCCACTAGGAATACAGGACTCGGATCCGGAGCAGCTTTTCCTGGTTTTTCACGAACATCTCCTATGGACTATTCCCGTCTCAATCAACAACCAATCATTCCTACGGAAACTCAGGGAACATTGGAGGCTTGGAAAAATAAAATCCAGACTTTAGAGGAGGATTTCAAGAATTTCAAAACTGGTCAGAAATGCTCCACATCCCGAGCATATAGGCGTATCCATAACTCATCTTCTGACGAGGAGGATGAACCCAAGGACCAGGATCAACAAACTACCCAGGCACACTTGGATAGGCAAAAGCGACTATTTAAGGTATTTAAAGATCGAATTATTATTTATGAAATCTCATCTGATGCCGAACTTTACGCTGATGCATTCAACAACGAAGCTCAGGAATTAGGTTTAGAGCCTAGTTATCTAATCCCATTATTACATCAGTTCTTTAAACATTCGAAATCCATCGAGGTAGTTTCTTGGTTCGAAAGTGTTGAATTTTCCCTAAGGGAGTGGCGTAATTCTCGAAAAAGACCTTACACTATTTTGGATGAATTCTTTCATGAATTTATTGAACATTTCGAAAACGAACATAAAGCTGATAGAGCTGAGGCTAAGCTTGAACTTTACAAATTTGACTCTACTAAGCCTATCTCTAAATTCATCTCAGAATTGAATTCTTTACTGTCACAAATTGATGATAAAATGACTATAAAGACTAAAGTTAACCGAATGATTCGCAAGTTGCCGTACTCAATTAGCCGATTCATACAAGAACCTCATAAAGCCAATTTTTCGATTTTTTCGGCTAGACTTGAAACTATTCTTAAAGGTGAAAAGACTTTGATTTCACAACCTTCACCAACCTCGTCGGCAATTACTCCTACTATTGCACCCGTACTCCCTAACGGAGATCTTTTGGCAAAAACTGCTGAAAGCAAAAAAGATGACAATGCTTCTACTAAAGTTAAAAACTTCAAGCAATCTACGCAGACTTGTCAAATATGTTAGAAACCGGGGCATATTCCGTCAAAATGTTACAGTCGTTACAAACAAGATAACAACAATACTGGCAACAATTCTGGTCGTGGACAACAATCCAATAGGGGTAATAGGGGACATCCCAAATATTCCAACAATGGAAGAGGCAATTATCATAACAACAATACCAATTATGGAAGGACTTTCCATAATTCAGGATTTAGAGGAAATTCCCGAGGAAATTTTCGTGGTCATAATTATCGAGGCAACGATAGTTCCAACAATTACAACAACAATGTTACTTACTACAACAGTAACTACCGCAACAATTGGCAACCCAACAATGGACCCAACAATGGAAATTTATTGAAATATTTCCTACGATTAGTATCCAATTCTACTAATCAACGTCCCTCAGGACAAACTCAACCTCAACTTAACAATTCAGATAATTTAAACTAATTAGTCAGATTCCGCGGGGAAATCTGACTGATGGTTTAACAACTGTAAATACTTCTACAAATGGCAATTCACAAATTACACTTTCTACATCAATTACTTCAACTTTAACTCAACATTCCCAAGGAATGAATAAAATCAAAGCTATGAAGACTCAGGTTCAACAAGATGTTCTTTCTCAAGTTACCCCTGATTCAGTGGTATTATCAGACACTTCCTCTGTTCTGAACAATGACTTCATCTCAACACAACGAAATCAATTCTCAGACACAGACGTCCGTTTCCATTTGAAGATTTTTGGAAATAACTTCACTGTTGAGGCATTGTGCGATGATGGAGCTGGTATTTCTACGATTTCTTCTTCATGCGTCCACAATATTCAACTAAATAATCCTCAAGGGATTAAACTAACTCTACATAAAGACAAATTTATAACTCAAACTGTCTCAAACTCCACAATTATATACAATAAGACTGCTACCATTCACTATTACATTAATGGCATTTTACATTCGCATCAATTCGCAGTTATCCCCAAGTCAAATACTTTACTATTACTTGGTGGAGATTTCTTACGTAAGCATCGAGCCATTGTTAATCATGGTACACTTACAGCTACAATGTTTCCAGTAATCAATATTGACAACAATCTCAACAATGATGACAACAATTCAACAATTTCCTCAGGAAACTCCGACTTACCTTCCAATAATTCTACAAATTCTACATCAAGTTCTTCAACTTCCACTCATCCCAAAATTCCAAGGATGAATACGGTCCCAACCACCCGTCCCTATGAGCTCCTACCGAGGTCATGGACGCGTGTGGATGTGAAGTCAACGGACAGGTTCACGGGGAATGTCCTCATTTCCCCAAATCGGACTCTGAGGAAGGATCTTCTTTTTGGGGACATCGTCTGTCCAATGGAAGATGGAGATTCCTACACGTTGGTCTGGAATCCATCCAGAAGACCAACAAGGCTTCAAACCCTCCGCCGGTTTGCTACCTTCGACCAATTCAATGGTGTCGAGGTCGGAGCGGGTGATTGTCCGGAGCCGCGGCAATCACCTACGAAGACTCTTGACCCATTGCAATCGAAGGATTGCAATTTTGGTCCCACGTTAAGGGAGGACCAGAAGGAAGAATTATTGGACATTATAAACAATTACAGAAATTGTTTCGCTAAGGATGACACGGAGTTTGGCTGTGTCAATTACAAGTATGTAACAATTGACACAGGGGGTTCCAAACCCGTCTACACTCCACAATATCGACTATCTTTTACCGAGCAACAGGAATTAAGGGAGTTGGTACAACTTCACATCAAGCAAGGTATAGTCTCACCTTGTGATTCTCCTTGGAATAACCCAGTACTACTTGTGATGAAGGCTGATGGAACCAAGAGATACGTCCTGGATTTAAGACGATTTAACAAACATGTAGTGAAGAATACGTATCCTCTTCCCATCCCCCAGGATCAATTCGACCGACTACATGGATCGAAGTGGTTCATCGCTTTAGATGCCATTCAGGGATTTCTTCAACGGATGCTAGATGCGAAATCCAGGTTGAAGATGGCCTTCACCACACCGGATGAAAAGTTCTGCATGAACCTACTTCCATTCGGATTCATCAATTCTCCAGGAGAATTCCAGAACATGATGGATGATATCTTAGGAGTTCTCCGGTACACTATAGTCCTGGTGTACATTGATGATGTACTTGTATACGCAGGAACCTTCGAGGAGCTGGTGAGGCGCTTCATTTTAGTCTTCCAACGAGCCCAACAGTTTGGACTAATGTTCAAACTCAAGAAAAGCAAGTTCCGATTCCAGGAAATCGAGTTTTTGGGACTCAAGATCAGTGCCGATGGCTAGGCACCGATCCCCCTTAAACTCGAACCCATCCTCAACATGGAACCCTGCACGGACTTGGCTTCCCTCCGAAGATTCCTGGGCAAGACGGAATGGTACCGTCATTTCATCAAGGATTATGCGTCAATTGCCAGGCCTTTAAATGAACTCCGCAAGAAGGGAATTCCATTTAAGTGGTCTGAGGAGTGCGATGCTGCTTTTCGTCAATTAAAGCAGGCACTCATGAGTGCACCAGTATTGGAATTTTTCAATACTGAGGCTGATTTATATTAATACACTGATGCAAGCTCTTATGCTATAGGGGCTATCTTACACCAATCCATAGATGGGAAAAAGTTGCATCCCATCCATTACGCTTCTAGGAACCTCACAGAGGCTCAGAAGAAATGGGACGCCCGAGAACGAGAGGCTCTTGCTATTGTTTGGGGTTTGGAGAAGTTCAGGCAGTATGTGTACGGCCGTCATATACACATACGAACGGACCATCACAGCTTACAATACCTCCAGAGTATTAAGGATCCCCATAATAGGATTGCAAGATGGGCCATGATTCTTGCAGCCCAGCCACATACCATTGAACATGTCAAGGGTTCAAAAATGGCACATGTGAATTGCCTATCTCGAGCCGTTATCTGTAGACTTCGGACAACTTTGGTCGACTCGACTGAGGACGAAATAGGTGCCGAAGACATGGTAATAAATGCTACAGTTGGTGGCAATTTTCATTTATTCAAGACGAAACAATATGAAGATGCGTTCCTCAGGAACATTATTATGACTTTAAATAAGAGTGGTGATCATATTAGTGACCCGCCACATATTTTTGGAACTAACTATGCTTTAATACATGGATTACTTTATAGACTTGACAAAGGTAATACTCCAAATCCTTGGAAACTAGTTATTCCTAAAGAAATGCGTGCAACAATATTAAAACTTGTACATGAAGACCCTACAACAGGTCACGCTTCAATTTATAAGACTTATTCCGTTTTACACATAAGATACTATTGGAAGAATATGTTCCGTGATGTACAAAAGTTTTTAATGTCTTGTGAACTATGTCAAATTCATAATCCACGTAATGCGACTGCAGTGGGGCAACGTAGGACTTTGCCTCCGCCGTCTCAAGCTCTTTCAAGAGTAGCTTTGGACTATATCGGCCCTCTTGATACGACAAGCCGAGGTAACAAGTATGCACTTGTTATGATTGACTATACCACACGTTATGTATTTGCTTTATCCAGCAGAACCGCTACAGCTAATGACTCAGTTAGACTCTTAAATAATGCAATAGTGTCAGTGCATCACTGTCCAAGTGAAATTGTCACAGACGGTGGTACTCATTTTACGGGCAAAGATTTTACTGACTATTTGAAATCTAATGGAATAAAACATATCGTGGTTATGCCAAATAGCCCACAATCTAACGGGTTAGTTGAACGTCAAAATCGTACTCTAAAAAGTTTCCTCAGGAAATATATTGAAAAATACTTTTCTAAATGGGATACATTATTACCCTTAGCTGTGCGTAGCCATAACTTCCACGTTAATCAAGGCACTAATTATTCCCCATATTATTTATTTCATGGTCGTGATCCCATCACGAAATTTGACTTATTGACTCCAGTATTATGTCCAGACAACTCAAAATCTCCAGAGGAAATTCAACAAAATCTGTCGCTGGCGACGGATAAAGCTGTTGAATTTACTAAGACTCAACAAGAAAATCGTGATAAACGTTACAATGCTAATAAAACCGAGCATAATTATAAAGTTGTGGATTTAATTGTGTTGAAAATACAAGATGGACCAAAACTTGGACAAAAATGGTCATATCCATATGAAATAGTTAAAATCTTGGGTAATTCTTCATTTGAAGTAAAACCACTAATTACATCTCAAGGACAAAGAAATCGGCATGTTCATGTCGAAAATATGAAACACTATATAAGCCCTGAACCTTGGTGCGTGTCATATGAACCTTTAACTTTTCCCTCAGGAATTGACTTTGGTGAAAATGACAGTATGTGGAATTGCCAAGGCTCATTGTTTCAAACTCGGTTTTACCAATTTAGAACTTATGATAATTCCAACAGGAATTTTACATATAGTGAATCATTGAATTCCGATAGTAGTGGTGGTTCTTACTTTGATGGCACAAGAGGAAATAGCCTGATCAACTCTTTCCTTCCAGATCCAACATCGCATCCCACTAATTCTACACATCACAGTCATACTGATAATGAAAGGCGCCGTTCACACAGTATGCACACCAGAAGTATGAATTCAACTTCCTATTATTCTTCTAACATGAGTACATATGGTGAGCCTAGTACTTCTCACCCGTATAGTCAACATAATAGTCGAAATCGACCTTCTTTATCAAGAATTGTGTATAATTCAAATAAATATAATAGTCGTCCAAGTCAAAGACATTTTGCTCAGGAAAATAACCTAAGTATTATTCCAGAGGAGCATTTAACTCCTCCACATATAATTCCAACGATGGAATTTCAGAGTAACTCTTATGCGCAAAGTGCTACTCAACAATCGGAATCGGTTCCTAGAATAAATTCAGGCCCGTTCCGTAATACACGTAGTAAGCGGACAATTACTGAATTTAATTTGTTACCTGCTACAAAAAGAACCAGAAGAGTTCTTAATCCTCTTGACACGGTCTCATCGCAAGAAATAATAAGTTCTGCTGAACCAATGCAAGAAGAAATAAATAATATAACTCCAATAATAAATGTAACTTTGAATCTAAATCCGAACTCTAACATTATGAATGAATACTATGTCAATAATGAGAATAATTTCCCTCAGGAAAATGTGATATTAAATAATGATACTCAAAGAGAAACTAATATTATTGATAATGACATTCCCAATAATGACTCACATGTACATATGGAATACAATCCTACGTTTCAGATGGCAAACTTTACGAATGTAATGACTAATACTAACCATGCTGAAACAGACATGTTCGGAAATTTTCAGCCCATTTCTACTGACATTCGACAACTTGAAACTTTTATTCCAGGAAAATTATTTTTTGGCACAGAGTATAGAAATCAAAATACAAATTCCTCTGATTCTCCAAATACAAAATCACCGTCTATTAAATCTGTTGACAGTGATATAACCGCAATACAAAATCCAGACTCTTCACGTTTTGAGAATGTTCTTAGTGACTGTTTGGTCTCAAGTGGACTGTATGAAATGATAATCTGATTCTCTACTTCTACGCAAGTTTCAATTCTCAAAATCCAAAATAAGATTAGCAAGTGAAAGATTGGAGTAATAATATATTGCAAGCGTTTATTAAAAACAAAAGATACGACTTTGGAACTAATTATATAAAGGTAAATTGAACGGAGAGTCGGCTTTCAAGCGTAAGGCTCTGCAATAAACAAAACAACAATTCTAAGTCAGTGCTAAATAATCTGGAGGCTCTACAGCTCAGGCAAACCACTCAATTCTCTCTGATTTCTACCTGAAGTGTTAGAAGCAACTGGAGTTGTGGAGTAGAAGCCCTTTTATAGGCATCAGTGACCCACGCTAAAAATGATGAGAAGCCAGACAGCGTCCAAAGCTAGGCATCGGATTGGTTGGCTTCATTTATAGGAAAGCATTAAGGTGACCTGGTCACCAGGGAATCCTCACAGCAGGGAAGCGACAATTCAGAGTTCATGAACTCCACAAACATAGCCACAACAAATATTACTGCCAAGCTCATAATTTTAGTATTTCCAAGTGCACTGCACTATCAGATTAGACTAATTAGCTAGATAAAGCTGAGGAAGAAAATACAACTGATAATCATAAGTGCACTGGTCATTTTTACATAATACGAACAGAAATGGGCCTGTGAAATATTGCACGTGTACATATGTACTAGAGCACGCAACATACAGCTCACCTTGAAAGGATCACTTTCAACACTTAATGAATGAATACATTATTATTATATTACAATTATTATCATACAATTAGATTGAACATTAAATTGCAGTTTCAATAGGAAGAAGGCAAATTTTCACGATGGGTCTTGAGTAGGTGCCTTCCGCTGTTTTCACAGTAACCACTCTGACCTTTCCATCTCCTCCGGGGTGGCATTCGACGATCCGACCAAGCTTCCATTTGGAAGGAGGTAATCGTTCATCCTTAATTATGACCAGGTTCCCCGTCTTCATGTTTGGTTCCTCATTACACTATTTAGGTCTTGCCTGGAGCCGAGTTAGGTATTCATCAACCCATCTTCGCCAGAACTGCTGTACCATCTGTTGTAGTTTTTGCCAACGGTTGAGGCGATTGATGGGGGCATCTTCGAGGTCTTGGTCGGGAAGGGCTACCAACGGTTTCCAGGCCAGAAAATGCCCAGGGGTCAAGACCTCAAAATCGTTGGGATCGGATGACATCTCCCCGATTGGCCGCGAATTAAGGCAAGCCTCAATCTGAACCAACACAGTAGACATTTCTTCGAAAGAGAGGAAAGCTTCACCAAGAACCCTCTTCAGATGGTACTTAGTTGATTTCACACCCGCCTCCCAAAGTCCTCCGAAGTGTGGCGCAGACGGCGGGTTGAACTCCCATTGAACGCCTTCGTCCTGCCAAGTTTTTCGTAATTGCCTGGACATGGAAAGTTCCACTAAAGCCTTCAGCTCTCGCTCAGCACCCACGAAGTTAGTTCCTCGGTCGGAGAACATTTTCCTCGGCTTTCCTCTTCTGGCTGCAAATCTCCGAAAGGCTCCCAGAAATGATTCGGATGACAAGTCTCCAACTAGCTCCAGATGAATGGCCCTGGTGCACATACATACAAAAAGAGCAACATATCCCTTATAAGATTTTTGCCCACGACCAAATTTCAAATTAAAAGGTCCAGCATAGTCCACCCCAGTCATTGTGAATGGAGCTGAGATGGTAACTCTTTCGGATGGCAAATCTCCCATTAGCTGCTTTCCGGTGGCAGCAGCTTGTCGTATACATACGAGGCAGCTTCGAATAATTTTCCTGACAACTTTCTTTCCATTAAGGACCCAGTACTTTGTTCTCATTGCGGCCAACGTGAGTTGTACTCCTCCATGCAAGGTTCGTCTGTGAAAGAACCGAATCAGCAGGGTTGTTAAATGGGAGTTCGCTGGAAGGAGAACCGGTTTCCGTTGCGCAAGTGGAAGATTGGACTTCCGCAATCGCCCTCCTACTCTCAATAACCCTTCATCACCGCTAAAAGGACATAAATGGAACATGGCACTTTTCCTATTAATAGGCTTTCCAGAAGCAATTTCACAATATTCTTTCACAAAGTGCTCTCTCTGCACAAACCTCACCCATGATGATTCAACCCGATCAAGTTCCTGCACTGTGAACTGTCCAAAATTCTTTTCTCCCTTTAAATTTGATATAAATCTCAACCAAGTTGCTGTTCTGTGCCTTAACTGAGAGATATTAGCAAACTGTTCACAATACACACCAAAGGTATTAATTGTCAGATTTACGCTCACAATTCGATTTTCTTCCTTGAGAGCTTCAGCTGAAATGATATCTTCGTTGTCTTCAGGCATTACAGTTGGATGCGAAAGCCATGGAGGACCATTCCACCACAACATGTTTTCCCTTAAGTCTTCAGGGGACACACCACGAGAGGCTGGGTCGGCAGGATTCTCGAGGCCCGGGAGATGATACCAGTTATTGGAAGGGATAACGTCCCGAATCTCGCTGACCCTATTAGCAACAAAAGTTTTCCACCGATTGGGGTTGCCTTTTATCCAGTCTCTAGACACAGTTGAATCCGTCCATACTTTCACATCCAAAATCTGTAAATGCTTCAAACATTCTTTCACAACTGTCATTAATCGCACTAATAAGACTGCACTACACAATTCTAACCTTGGGAGGGACACGGTTTTTAGCGGTGCCACCCTAGTTTTTGCAGCGATAAGTCTCGATTCAAAATTCCCATTAGTCAGTACAGATACTAGTTAAATACACGCTGCATACGCTGATTCTGAAGCGTCGCAAAATCCATGGAGATGAAATTCTTGAAACCCCTTCACGGTGGTACATCTGGGTATGCGTATTTTCTCAATCTCCGGCAAAGCATTCTTGAACAATTTCCATCGCTCGGTCTGGACCTGAGGTAATGGTTCATCCCATCCTAAGTTGAGTTGCCAGAGGCCCTGCATAAAGATTTTGGCACGGACGATAATCGGAGCTAAAAGCCCTAAAGGATCATATACTTTAGCAATTTCAGATAAGACTGCTCGTTTTGTATACACATTGCTAGAATTAATTGAAGTTTCAAATAAAAAATAATCATGAAAGGGATTCCAATTCATTCCAAGGCTTTTCACTGCGTTGTTTGCATCAAGCTCCAGAGGAATTTGGGTTTCACGGAGGGAAGTTGGAATTCTCGCCAGTACTTGCTCTGAGTTGGAGGCCCATTTTCTGAGTTCCAGGCCCCCTCCGGCTAATAACGCTGTGACCTGATGGTACATCTCAATGGCGTCTTCAGTTGACATTGCTCCCGACATCTCATCATCCACGTAGAAATCGGACAGTACAACTTGAGCTCCCAACGGGTACTTGTCCCCATCATCTAAAGCCAGCTGACGAAGACACCTCACCGCGAGATATCCAGATGGTTTCATTCCATATGTCACAGTTAAAAGCCTGATATTTCTAAGGGTACCTTGCTTATCTCTCCATAACATTCGTTGATAATCACAATCAGAACGATCAACAAGAATCTGTCGGTACATCTTTGCGGCATCAGACTTCACTACAATAAGATAGCTTCTCCAACGCACCAAGTGAGGGAAGATGTCTTCTTGTAATTTGGGCCCATCCAATAACTGGTCATTCAGAGAAACGCCTGTGGAAGACTTTGCAGAAGCGTTAAAGACGACTCTGCACTTCGTTGTCGAGCTGGAATTCTTAATGACCGCGTGATGGGGAAGGAAAAAGGAATTTCCTTCAGGACAGTCAGGTTCATCCGAAGGAATGAACTCCATGTGCCCCAGCGCCAAATATTCTTCCATAAATTCTTCGTATTGGTTCTGCAACTCCGGTGAGTTCTTGAACCGTGACTCAATCTGGCGGAATCGCTTCTCAGCTCGATTTCGTGAATTACCGAGTGCTGGACAATGGTTCTTAAAGGGTAGTCTCACAATAAAACGACCTGAATCAGTACGCTTGTAAGTATTAGCAAAGAAATTCTCACACTCTAATTCGGCTGTTGTCATCAAAACCTTTGGCTGAACCTCTTCGATCTCCCAAAATCGTCTCACGTTTTCGTTCAACTCAGTCAAAGTGTGATGAACCTGGATTCGGGAGAGATGAGAGCTTTCTGACAGTTTCCCCGACAATAGCCATCCGAGTTCAGACTCCATGGCAACCGGTGCTCCCACTTCCCCATTGATCTTTCTGCCCAGCATGACTAGAGTGTATACTTCGTTTCCCAATAAAATATCCACTTTGCCCGGGACGTTGAAATCAGGGTCGGCCAACTGAAGATTCTTCAAGTGGGTCCATTTCTCAGGGTTGCAGGGAAGTTGAGGGTGCTCACCGGTTACCTTAGGAAGAACGAGACATTGAATATTAATTGAGTACTTTCGATTATGCAATGACGTCAGTTCCAAGTCAACGTAACCCTTCGACACTCCAACATTAGCTCCAGACAACCCAGAAATTTCGACATCTGTTCTTCTTCTCTTCAACCCAAGTCTCTGAACTATCTCTTCACTAATAAAGCTGGATTGTGATCCGTTGTCCATTAACGCCCTGCATCTAAGACGTTCCCCACTCATACTCTTGACGAAGATTTGCAACGTTGAGAGTAACACCTGGGAATGGCTACGATCACTTACAAACGTAGTATTAGTTTTAGGGAGTTCAGAGTCTGGTTTCTTGGAATTATTATGTAAAAGTACATGATGCTTTCGGGAACATTTTTCACACATCTGCTTACAATTACAACTGGTACTGCGATGCCCACTTTGTAAACATAGAAAGCACATACCTTTATTTTTCAAGCAACTAAATCTCTCATCAACAGTCATCTTTAGAAAGGCGTCACACTTTTCAATTGTGTGTTGCCCGCTACAGTTGGCACAAGCGGTGCTTGTAGAGCCATGATGACTGCTGGTTTGATTCTTTCTTTTGTCCTTGGTTTTTTCTTTGGAGTTGCTGTCGCTCTGTTTTACCTTTTCTGGTCCAGCAGCAAGAAACACCCAAGCTTCCTTTTCTAAAAACTCCATGAGATCTTTCACGGTGGGCATATCATCAGATTTCAGAGTTTTCTCCCATTCTCTTCGCAAGGCGCTATCAAGCTTCTGAACCAGGAAAAGATAGAGAAAGTCGTTGTCTTGGGGACGGCTTTGGGCTTTCAATGACTCTAAGGCACGGTTAACATTGTCTACAAAATCAATTAAAGCTACACCGCTGCCATCCAAAGTTTTAAGTTCTAAAATCCGTCTTAGATGTGCACCTACAATCTCCCTCTTGACATCAAATCTCTTCTTGAGCAGCCCCAAGGCAACGGCATAGTTGCTATCACAGATTTTAATTGGATTAAGTAGCTTTTCAGCCTTACCTTGGAGTGCCCCTTTCAAGTATGTGAGTTTCTGGACCGGCAGTAACCCTACACTGCTGTCTACCATTGACATGAAGCTATCGTAGAAAGATGGCCAGTCCTGAATTTTCCCATCAAACTTAGGTAGGTTGGCAGTTGGAAGCTTAACCTCTTGCTGATTCCTCCCTCTTGAACTGCCAGCTGGCATTCGATTTGAGGAGGTGACTGGCTGGGACGCAAGGTCGGCCTCAATGACTTTTAGCTTCAACTGAACGGCCATGAACTCGGATTCAAAGTCATCATAGATCTTCTGTTGTGTGTCCAGGTCGGCAGGATCGGCAGCATCCAGGATTTCATAGTGTATTGTCTCGAAGGCCTCAAAGATTTTCTCCAGAGTCTCAAGGTGACTCGCGACGGAAATTCTTGTGAGCGGCCTCGTTGTATGGTTGTCAGCGGCCTTTTCGTGTTTTGATATCCGCTTCTTAATTGCACCACGGGTTCGCAGATCTTTGCTGGACATCACTGAGATACTTCACCAAACCTTAAATCAACACTGATTCACTCCTTTCTTAAGGCTATTCGGTTCTGGAAGGACCAATGTATGGTCTCAAGTGGACTGTATGAAATGATAATCTGATTCTCTACTTCTACGCAATTTTCAATTCTCAAAATCCAAAATAAGATTAGCAAGTGAAAGATTGGAGTAATAATATATTGCAAGCGTTTATTAAAAACAAAAGATACGACTTTGGAACTAATTATATAAAGGTAAATTGAACGGAGAGTCGGCTTCCAAGCGTAAGGCTCTGCAATAAACAAAACAACAATTCTAAGTCAGTGCTAAATAATCTGGAGGCTCTACAGCTCAGGCAAACCACTCAATTCTCTCTGATTTCTACCTGAAGTGTTAGAAGCAACTGGAGTTGTGGAGTAGAAGCCCTTTTATAGGCATCAGTGACCCACGCTAAAAATGATGAGAAGCCAGACAGCGTCCAAAGCTAGGCATCGGATTGGTTGGCTTCATTTATAGGAAAGCATTAAGGTGACCTGGTCACCAGGGAATCCTCACAGCAGGGAAGCGACAATTCAGAGTTCATGAACTCCACAAACATAGCCACAACAAATATTACTGCCAAGCTCATAATTTTAGTATTTCCAAGTGCACTGCACTATCAGATTAGACTAATTAGCTAGATAAAGCTGAGGAAGAAAATACAACTGATAATCATAAGTGCACTGGTCATTTTTACATAATACGAACAGAAATGGGCCTGTGAAATATTGCACGTGTACATATGTACTAGAGCACGCAACAGTGACTCTGATATTTTTGAAGAGAACAATCCCATGAACAATTATCTCAATGATTATCTTCATAAAACTAGTTTAAGTAGATTGAGTATTTCAAATTCACTTCAAGAATCTTTCCATAGTTGCGTTACGACTTCCTCCGCAAAATCACAGTCATCATATGAATTATTATTTTCTCCTCATATAAACATATTACAGGGGCGAAGTGAAACCCTCTCAATAACTACTAATACTATTCCTATAGACATTCAAAATGATATTCTGGAACAAAATCATGAGGATATTATAAGTTCCTTATCACTATTAATAGAAACAGAAGACACTTTACATCCTGTAAAGATTGAACTCAATAATATCAGTGATCGAAAATGATATGCGACGATCAGGTGAACTGTGGTTTGTCGAATTTCACAATCACCACAAGAGTGTGTTGTCGAAATTCAAAGGCTTTGAATTTGTTATGAGGGTGATATCTAACTATCATATAATTCATTGTTGACAAACCAAATTTTAAATTTTGGGCGAAAAATTAACGAGTGCAAATATTTCCAAAATTTCAGCCGAGATTACATAATTTTCGTTGGCATTGTTTTAGTTTTTAGGGCATGTAAGCAGTTTTCAAATAGGATATAGAAGCGATTGGAATTTTTCGACAGTTTCAAATCGATCCGTCAGAGGATTTTTATTCTTCGCGGGGCATGTCTTAGATTATTAAATTTGCTACAAACTGTGGGATTCAATTATTTTTCACTCACTTAGGTGGGGCTAAGTGGGGTCTCTCTGTACATTCAAATTAAGTAAAATAAATACTGTATAAAAAACACTAATGAAAGAAGTTTAAATTGGAAATTTATAGAATTCCGAATTGTTAAATGTTTGAGCTTCCAGGCCACTTTTAAGATTTTTCGAACCTGTGGGCACTGACTGTGGTTTTACACCGCCATAATTATTGTTTTGAAAAAAAATCACTGACTAGGTTAAAGAATGACGTGACTGCAATACATGTGAAAGGTTATTGTTTAGGGTTATCTTTTATGAGTTGATTTATGTGCAAAACCTTAAACAATTATTATCCTGAACCATTGTTGGGATGTAAATTCAGAGATGCGGAAAGCCCTTTCACAAACTCTCCTAAAAAGCACTTAATGAGGGGTACAGTCTAAGTGACACGAGTGTATTGAGCGTATAATAATTTGGGTAAACTGATGTTCAATTAAATAACTATTTTATATTTATTCTTGAAAATATATTTCTTGAAGACTTTTCCCTTAGGAATATTACAGGTAAGGATCTGTCTCTAAAATTAACACACTCAAATAATTCTAACCTGAGAGAGGCTAGTTCCTATCCCTTGTCCTATACTATCCAGAATGTCCTCTTCTCACACACTCATCCTCTCTTCTCTCATCTATTTACATCTTCCAGAATTAAAGATATTCTAATGAGAATGTGGAGAATTCTTCCTAAAGGAAACTTATCTTCTTAAAATTAACATTACATTTTTAACATCCTTACACACCCCCTACTGACATAAAATTTTGACCTCAAAATTTAAAACTTTTAGAGTCATTGGTACAATAGGTGATGCCTAGATAATTATTGATTTTAACTTAATACATATATAAGTATTAAATCATTTTAACCATTGTGCTGGTCTCAATTTAAAACAATATTAAGTACCAGGAAAAACAAACAAAAACAGAAACAAAAAAAAATTACATTCTCTCTCTCAAAAAAAAAGTATAAGGGAATCATTCATTTTAGCAGAGACAATTGGAATGAAACCTAAGGAAGATCAATAATGTCCGAAAATGATACGGACGGGACACTCCATATACTTATGTCCAGGTTTGTAGCAAGCCTTGCATTGATAGTTGTATCTCGAACAATTGAAAATTGAATGTCCTGTTTTTCTGCATTGAGCACAAAGTTTTGGCAGATGCATAATAACATCCGGATCCATATCAAATATGAAAGGATAGTCGTCTGGATACGGTACTGGAATGGTTTCTTAAGGAATCTGTTTTTCATCTCCCAAATACAAGGTGGAAATAGAGCCAGAATGTCTTTTTGGAAGTTCCAAATGTGTTGTGGGGTACCTGAAATATGTACTAAACGTTCTCTCATATTAAATTGCCACAAGTCCACAGAACATTCAGCCAAAAAGTTTCCCAGTTCCTTTTTGGTAGTTCCCTGAGGTCCCATAACAATGCCAATGCATTCCACCGGAACCCTTATGGTGGTAGATACTTGATCTACTTCTTGCATCACTGTCGGCTTCATATAATAAGTAGCGTCCGACGGGAATCTTATATACGGAGCGGTTTCCACTATTTGTGAATCCATGTGATGACTAAGGAATTGTAAGGTTGGAGTAGGTAGATTACACACATGAAATCTGGCCTGATCATTCACACTGTGAATAGAGAGTGGCATCTCCGGTCTCCAAGGATGAAGTTTGAGATCTTTTGGAATTTCCGGGGAAACCTTGACGGCCATAGGCGGTGTGTTCGAAGAAGTGCTCGACGGGCCTGGTTCTTCCTTTATTTCCGGAGGGAATTTCATGGTTTTGTATCGCTGGAGAGTATCTATAACTCGATCCAGTTCCAGGGCATCTTCTTCTTGTTTTGTAAACAAATAATCCATGGATTTTGTAGCTTGAACTGCTTCGGGTCTAGCATTGAAAATGTCTACCGTGTATTTAACATCCATTCCGATACTAAGGAGTATCAATAGAAAGACATGATTAACAAACATGATCCTCGTATTTACTTTTCCAATATTACACAGGTATAGTTACTTGTACATATGTATATATACGTAATCAAATATGTATCCATAATAAGTTAATTTTTATTTTCTTGGCACAATATAAGCAATGGACTCGGTAGAGTTTGAGTCAATTTATATTCAGGGGACTAAAACCGGGCACATCGTCGAATTCGACCGTTGTATTTGCAGTGTTAGTGTTACTTACGAAGTGGTTAATTTCTCAAATCTTTTTGAGTTCCTAGGGAATCCACGATATGCCAGATTACAGTCACCCAATGACATAAAAGTCTGTTATAAAAGAAAAATAATTTGGGTATTAATATATATATATTCACATATATATAGATTTGGCACTGTACACTTGATTTATCATACCAGAAGTTCACTGATAAGTTATTCCTAAGGAATAATGTGAATAATTTTTATGAAAATTAAGTAAGGCAATCACAGGAATACACAAATGAACTGAAAGTCGGCGTAGATTACTGAAGGGAAAAAAAATATGGCGAAGAGCACGCTGAACTTTTGGATCTTAATCCTTATACGAGAAGGACGGAGGCTTTTTGGCAACAAGTCTTTTTGGACGAGATTGTACCTGGGAGGGGTCAAACCTCGTTGCTTGTTTAAATAATTCCTGAGATACTGAAGACGCTGAAAGTCTTCGCTTGTTTCCTGAGGAAACCTTATCAACTGGAAATGCCTCAAGTGAATCTACAAATACCTCCTCAGATAATTGGACGGGGGCAATTACTGGAGGAGTTGTACGTCCTGGTATATCATATGGGAAATTATCGGGAACACTTTGAGTTCGAATACTTTTGGGCTTTATAAGTTTCCGTATTTTGGAAGCCGGAGGATGGGAGTCCTCTATATTATTAGTTTTTCCCTGAGGGATTGTAACAGCTTCCAAAGAAAAAATTTCAATGTTATTTTTAGTCTTACCCTTAAAAGTCCGAAAATTCGTAGGATTAACTAGCTTACTTAGAATGGAGTTCTGAATTTGAGAAATATTGATGTGAGAACTTGAAGTCACTGTAGGAAATACTTATGAATGGTCTTTTTACACTTAAGTTTTTGAACTCTTGGTGATGTATCTCGAACAAAAGGAATTTTCTTCTGTAACGCACTGATACGCGATGATTTCCTTAGCTTCACTGGAGTATCTTGTCGTACTGGTATATAAGGAAGTACTGACTGAGATACCTGTGTGTGTGCATTTGGGCTGTGTGTAGTGATGAGTGAGTGAGTGAGTGAGTGAGAGACTGCCTCTGGGACACGCCCTATTGCCAAAGCATTACGCTCCTCCCGCACGTCTGTATGTTCAGAGATACATGCCGTGTGCGTCTGTGACGTGGCAACACGGTGTGGATCGACGACGGGTCGTTTCCTCTCTCTCCTTATACACTTAAAGAATTTATTCTCCCACTTAGGAAAATAAATGAGTGTCTGTACATTCTCAAACTTTTCCTTATAAGCACACAAGATAGCGATTTCTGTCTGTTCTTTTCGCTCAATATTTTTGTTGAAAAGTTTAATTATTCTCGGAATTATTATGTCTTGAAACACAGTATAAAATTCACACAATGTATAATTTAAGTGTTCCTAAAGAAGCGATTGTGTATCACTGATATTATTGAGTTCAATCTTTACAGGATGTAAAGTGTCTTCTGTTTCTATTAATAGTGATAAGGAACTTATAATATCCTCATTATTTTGTTCCAGAATATCATTTTGAATGTCTATAGGAACAGTATTAGTAGTTATTGAGAGGGTTTCACTTCGCCCCTGTAACATGTTTATATGAAGAGAAAATAATAATTCATATGATGACTGTGATTTTGCGGAGAGAGTCGTAACGCAACTATGGAAAGATTCTTGAAGTGAATTTGAAATACTCAATCTACTTAAACTAGTTTTATGAAGATAATCATTGAGATAATTGTTCATGGGATTGTTCTCTTCAAAAATATCAGAGTCACTAAGAACATTCTCAAAACGTGAAGAGTCTGGATTTTGTATTGCGGTTATATCACTGTCAACAGATTTAATAGACGGTGATTTTGTATTTGGAGAATCAGAGGAATTTGTATTTTGATTTCTATACTCTGTGCCAAAAAATAATTCTCCTGGAATAAAAATTTCAAGTTGTCGAATGTCAGTAGAAATGGGCTGACAATTTCCGAACATGTCTGTTTCAGCATGGTTAGTATTAGTCATTACATTCGTAAAGTTTGCCATCTGAAACGTAGGATTGTATTCCATATGTACATGTGAGTCATTATTGGGAATGTCATTATCAATAATATTAGTTTCTCTTTGAGTATCATTATTTAATATCACATTTTCCTGAGGGAAATTATTCTCATTATTGACATAGTATTCATTCATAATGTTAGAGTTCGGATTTAGATTCAAAGTTACATTTATTATTGGAGTTATATTATTTATTTCTTCTTGCATTGGTTCAGCAGAACTTATTATTTCTTGCGATGAGACCGTGTCAAGAGGATTAAGAACTCTTCTGGTTCTTTTTGTAGCAGGTAACAAATTAAATTCAGTAATTGTCCGCTTACTACGTGTATTACGGAACGGGCCTGAATTTATTCTAGGAACCGATTCCGATTGATGAGTAGCACTTTGCGCATAAGAATTACTCTGAAATTCCATCGTTGGAATTATATGTGGAGGAGTTAAATGCTCCTCTGGAATAATACTTAGGTTATTTTCCTGAGCAAAATGTCTTTGACTTGGACGACTATTATAATTATTTGAATTATACACAATTCTTGATGAAGAAGGTCGATTTCGACTATTATGTTGACTATTCGGGTGAGAAGTACTAGGCTCACCATATGTACTCATGTTAGAAGAATAATAGGAAGTTGAATTCATACTTCTGGTGTGCATACCGTGTGAACGGCGCCTTTCATTATCAGTATGACTGTGATGTGTAGAATTAGTGGGATGCGATGTTGGATCTGGAAGGAAAGAGTTGATCAGGCTATTTTCTCTTGTGCCATCAAAGTAAGAACCACCACTACTATCGGAATTCAATGATTCAATATATGCAAAATTCCTATTGGAATTATCATAAGTTCTGGGTTGGTAAAACGGAGTTTGAAACAATGAGCCTTGGCAATTCCACATACTGTCATTTTCACCAAAGTCAATTCCTGAGGGAAAAGTTAAAGGTTCATATGACACGCACCAAGGTTCAGGGCTTATATAGGGTTTCATATTTTCGACATGAACATGCCGATTTCTTTGTCCTTGAGATGTAATTAGTGGTTTTACTTCAAATGAAGAATTACCCAAGATTTTAACTATTTCATATGGATATGACCATTTTTGTCCAAATTTTGGTCCATCTTGTATTTTCAACACAATTAAATCCACAACTTTATAATTATGCTCAGTTTTATTAGCATTGTAACGTTTATCACGATTTTCTTGCTGAGTCTTAGTAAATTCAACAGCTTTATCCGTCGCCAGCGACAGATTTTGTTGAATTTCCTCTGGAGATTTTGAGTTGTCTGGACATAATACTGGAGTCAATAAGTCAAATTTCGTGATGGGATCACGACCATGAAATAAATAATATGGGGAATAATTAGTGCCTTGATTAACGTGGAAGTTATGGCTACGCACAGCTAAGGGTAATAATGTATCCCATTTAGAAAAGTATTTTTCAATATATTTCCTGAGGAAACTTTTTAGAGTACGATTTTGACGTTCAACTAACCCGTTAGATTGTGGGCTATTTGGCATAACCACGATATGTTTTATTCCATTAGATTTCAAATAGTCAGTAAAATCTTTGCCCGTAAAATGAGTACCACCGTCTGTGACAATTTCACTTGGACAGTGATGCACTGACACTATTGCATTATTTAAGAGTCTAACTGAGTCATTAGCTGTAGCGGTTCTGCTGGATAAAGCAAATACATAACGTGTGGTATAGTCAATCATAACAAGTGCATACTTGTTACCTCGGCTTGTCGTATCAAGAGGGCCATTATAGTCCAAAGCTACTCTTGAAAGAGCTTGAGACGGCGGAGGCAAAGTCTTACGTTGCCCTACTGCAGTCGCATTACGTGGATTATGAATTTGACATCGTTCACAAGACATTAAAAACTTTTGTACATCACGGAACATATTCTTCCAATAGTACTTTATGTGTAAAACGGAATAAGTCTTATAAATTGAAGCGTGACCTGTTGTAGGGTCTTCATGTACAAGTTTTAATATTGTTGCACGCATGTCTTTAGGAATAACTAGTTTCCAAGGATTAGGAGTATTACCTTTGTCAAGTATATAAAGTAATCCATGTATTAAAGCATAGTTAGTTCCAAAAATATGTGGCGGGTCACTAATATGATCACCACTCTTATTTAAAGTCATAATAATGTTCCTGAGGAACGCATCTTCATATTGTTTCGTCTTGAATAAATGAATATTACCACCAACTGTAGCATTTATTACCATGTCTTCGGCACCTATTTCGTCCTCAGTCGAGTCGACCAAAGTTGTCCGAAGTCTACGGATAACGGCTCGAGATAGGCAATTCACATGTGCCATTTTTGAACCCTTGACATGTTCAATGGTATGTGGCTGGGCTGCAAGAATCATGGCCCATCTTGCAATCCTATTATGGGGATCCTTAATACTCTGGAGGTATTGTAAGCTGTGATGGTCCGTTCGTATGTGTATATGACGGCCGTACACATACTGCCTGAACTTCTCCAAACCCCAAACAATAGCAAGAGCCTCTCGTTCTCGGGCGTCCCATTTCTTCTGAGCCTCTGTGAGGTTCCTAGAAGCGTAATGGATGGGATGCAACTTTTTCCCAACTATGGATTGGTGTAAGATAGCCCCTATAGCATAAGAGCTTGCATCAGTGTATAAATATAAATCAGCCTCAGTATTGAAAAATTCCAATACTGGTGCACTCATGAGTGCCTGCTTTAATTGACGAAAAGCAGCATCGCACTCCTCAGACCACTTAAATGGAATTCCCTTCTTGCGGAGTTCATTTAAAGGCCTGGCAATTGACGCATAATCCTTGATGAAATGACGGTACCATTCCGTCTTGCCCAGGAATCTTCGGAGGGAAGCCAAGTCCGTGCAGGGTTCCATGTTGAGGATGGGTTCGAGTTTAAGGGGGATCGGTGCCTAGCCATCGGCACTGATCTTGAGTCCCAAAAACTCGATTTCCTGGAATCGGAACTTGCTTTTCTTGAGTTTGAACATTAGTCCAAACTGTTGGGCTCGTTGGAGGACTAAAATGAAGCGCCTCACCAGCTCCTCGAAGGTTCCTGCGTATACAAGTACATCATCAATGTACACCAGGACTATAGTGTACCGGAGAACTCCTAAGATATCATCCATCATGTTCTGGAATTCTCCTGGAGAATTGATGAATCCGAATGGAAGTCGGTTCATGCAGAACTTTCCATCCGGTGTGGTGAAGGCCATCTTCAACCTGGATTTCGCATCTAGCATCCGTTAAAGAAATCCCTGAATGGCATCTAAAGAGATGAACCACTTCGCCTCATGTAGTCGGTCAAATTGATCCTGGCGGATGGGAAGAGGATACGTATTCTTCACTACATGTTTGTTAAATCGTCTTAAATCCAGGACGTATCTCTTGGTTCTATCAGCCTTCATCACAAGTAGTACTGGGTTATTCCAAGGAGAATCACAAGGTGAGACTATACCTTGCTTGATGTGAAGTTGTACCAACTCCCTTAATTCCTGTTGCTCGGTAAAAGATAGTCGATATTGTGGATAATACCCAATTTCCGTTTTCATTATTTTAGTTTGTAGGGAAAGTAAAAAATTCTCAAAATCAGAACGCATTCTAAGGGTGTACTCACATAGAACATGTTCCTTCCGTAACCGTAAATATTTTAGTCCGCACCACGGAAGGAACTAAACGGAAACAACATTCCAACCGCTTACGAACAGCATCTCACATTCACACTCACGTAAGTAATTACGTACGGTCTGAACTTATGTGAGAGGTCTCTCCGAAACGGAGAAAAATTTTACGTGCACGGACAAAACATGCTTTATGTGAGCACACCCTAACTCAAAATCCAATCAGAATTCGTGAAGTGACAAATAAAGTTAGAAATAAATCCAACGAGAAATGAACAAGTGAACGAAGTGTTTTTTATGTGACGTCTTTCACACTGGTTTAGTTAATTTCTCTGCTACAAATAGCTCATAATATGGGCTAAAGCGTGTCAGTTTATTTTTGAGTCCCTGTGCAATTGGTTATTCAATTCGTATTAGAAATTGTGGTGACTGAGATTCCTCCTCATATATTTATAGGTCCATGCTTTTATTCTCGTATCAAAAAAAATATGAAACAAAAATCGGCTGAAAAAAAGACTGAAAATGAGAGGGTGAATGCCAGCAAGTAAAAGTTGAAATAAAATTTCGATTTACGCTTCAATTGAAATATTATTTAGTACGAAAAATGCACATAATGTTGAATTTTTCGCCGTCCAAATGATTGAAATTATTTAGACACAAATGACTGGCCACTCTGTACATTCAGATTAAATCAAATAAATGAAAAAATTCATATCTCAATTGGAAAATGTCCGTTTGGTATTTATAATTTTGTTTGAGAATTGTAAGGGACGTTTGCGAAATTGAATAAATTTTAAATTTAATACAATTTATTAATTACTGGAATGGAATGCGTGTTTAACACAATTTTACTGTCTATTATTTATTATTTTACTAAAAATATTTCAATTATATTAGCATTGACACCAAACAAGATATTTTTCAAGACACAGTAAATCATACAAACATATGTACATAGTTAATGTAACCTGGTAAGAAGAAAATGACAACTTGAGCAAATATGAAATGATGAGGCAAGAACGAATTGAATTGTAGTATCCATTTATTATCGTATAGAGCAATTTAAGGCTGCGATCTGCACAGCTTTTTGAAAATCTGATCAGCTTTAATACAAATTTTACGAATTAAAAATAATTGTTGGTGAAATATGAAACTTTAAAGCCGTCTCTAACTGGCCGTGACAAAAATTCGGAACGTTTGTAATATAACCCATTTTAAAATTTTAGTACACAATTCCCAACTTATTTCAAGAATTTTTCCAGAAACTACCCTAACTTATAGCTCTGCTTACTTGACCCCTGGATACATAACTTTTGATCGATAGTGGCCTGAAAGACAATTTACAGAAATCTGCAAAAGACATCTGGCATGGGCTAAAGGTGCAAATCCCTTATTCATGCTCTGTAGCATTGGCTCCTCAATTCGTATTAGAATTTGTGGGGGTTTAAAAAAATAAAAAAATAGGAAACTGAAGCGCGAATATCTCCAGTAAGTAAAATGTGAAAAAAATAATAAATTTACACGCCACTTGAAATATTATTTGGTATTCTACATGTTATTCAGCAGCAGTTCCGCGTCTCACTGTACCCTCCGAGTTTAAATGAAATGAATCTAACAGTTTGGTTTGTCATTTTAATTAAAAACATGGGCTCAGCACTTAAAATTGTTTCTTAAAAATGTAAGGCACGTTTGGAAAAATTAATTCAATTAAAAATTTGGTAAAATTTATTAATTAGGAATGAAGTGCTTTTTCAAAACAATTTTCCTCTTTTATTTATTGTCTTATTTTAATTAAATTATAAATTTATTGTCTTTATTATTGTCAAAAATACTTTGTATTAATATTGTCAAGGGGGCGTTTGGTAACTGGCGTTTAGCTTAAATTAAGCATAAATAAACTGCGAATAATTTTTTTTCGTAATTTGTGACGCCTCCTACTTTGGGAAATGATTTTCTGGATCGAATCACTTATATTCGGATCCTTCTGATTCTGACAATTAAATTTGTTTCAAAAACATTAACTTCAGGTTCACAACTTCAGTCTGGTTAGTATTCACAATTTCAGCGAAAATAATTTAAAATCTAATTAAAATTCGTTGAAAAACTGTTACAAGCGAATTGTAAAAGTTCAAGTGAAAAACTAATTACTTGATGAGAGTTTTTTATAAATATAATGACAATGACTGTAACACAGTTTCAAATAATTATCTGCCATTACCATAACAAAAACGCCTCTGGTGTTTTTTCTGGAGAAAACAGTCAGATATAGTTAAATATAACACCAACGTTACTTGAGCTAAGCTATATCTACAAAAATCGAATAGCTCAATTAAATGGATTCATTATACTGACTGACTGAGATAAAAATATGAGGTGAGAATAAATTGAAGTCTAGTATTTGTTCCCTTTAATTATCGTGTAGAGCATTTAAAGCCTGAGCCCTACACTAGATCTTTAACCTAATTTGAAAATTTGACGAGCTTTAATACAAATTTTACGATTTGACATAAATAATATAGCAACATTTATAATTTCTTCTCAAATTTAATATAATTAGTTTTTGAAAAAAATTTAAAACATTAATTTACGGTATTAAAAACAAAATTCCAATTAGTTCTAGAGAGAATTTTGTTAGAAAATGCTGTTGTAAAATCCGTTCATTCGTGTTTCAAATCCTTTTGCTCGTCTTTCTTCGTACTAGGGTTGAAGGCCTTTTGATTCAGGTCTACTCGAACCCAAGCCGGCTGGGTTTTTGGCTGGTATTGGGCTGTAAATAGAAACTAGAATATAAATTACTCCAGATAGGTGGCGTGCTGCATTTGAGGTTGCGCGGAGTATTGATTGCACCAGTTCAGTCCGGGCCCGAAATTTTTCGATTCAATAGGAATGGCAGGAAGGGTCTTAAAACCATTTAAAAATCAGGTTTATAGCTGGTTCGGGCCTTAAAACCTTTTAGAGACCAGTTTTTTAAGGGGTTCAGGTTTCATAAAATTGATGGTGCATAAAACGGGTCTGTTCAAATATCAAATGTTTAGCCCGTTGGAGGGTCAGTTTTCAGGCTTCTTTCGTGTTCTGGCCTGAAATCACGCCTGAATCTCACCTCTAAGCTCAAATATGGCCATTGTTTCAAATTCAGAATTTAACTCCGATTCAACCTTAAACGATAGAAGCTCCAAATTTTCATATACAATGCAATGATATTTTTGACCTTACGTAAACACAGTGGTTCAAAACAGCTTTGTCTAACATTCAATGTGTTGAATTTGAGCTAATGGGACTACATGTGACCGAATAAGATTAATTTGAGGTCATGGTGATACTTGTGACATATTGATGTCAGTTTGAGGTTATTCTACCATATACTTGAAATCCACTGAAAACAGTTTGAGATCATGATACGCACAGTAAAAAATTTAAGGTCATTGCCCTATACTTATGGCGCACTAGCAAATTTGAAGTCACGGCAACACTTGGGACTCTTATATTCAATATGAAGTCAGCGCTACTCCTGACAAGCTTAGGTTAGTTTGAGGCCATGGAACTATTTGTGACAACCCGCTTCCATCTTGTAATCCCTTCTAATCAATCCAAAATTTTGAATACTGAAGCTTGTCTTGTAAAGTATTGTCTGCTCTGGCACAATTTGTTTGTTATAGAGCTGTTTTTTCGTATCGTCGTTTTATTGTGTTCTTGTTTTGTTTTTTTAACCGGCCTTGCTTTTTTAGTTTTGTTCAAAAAAACAATACCTGAACAGAAGAACTAAATACAAACAGCATTACAACACTAAGACAGTTACGTATCCGGCACAATATTCTGTACACATACGGTTGTTGTACATGATTAGGTTCAGTCTACAAATATATATAGAGCATCGTCAACCCATGTTTTAAGTGTTGCTAATCTGGTTTTATTTTATTTTTGTGGAATGGTGCATCAAATTAAATGTAAAAAATCTGTACAATGCACTGATTTGACTGAGAGACGGAAATGAGAACTCGGAAATATAAGCTAAAAATAAATTGAAGTCACGAGTATCTTCCTTTAAATAACCTAAAAGCAATTTAGCCCCGATAATTAGAGATACCTACTAGATCGTTAATCTTATTTCAAAATTTGATGAGCTTTAATATAAATTTAAATTATAAATAATTAATTTTTGTCGAAATTCGGAATTTTTTCCAACTTTAATGAACTTCTGGACAAATTCTGGAAATAATTGATTCAAATTAGTTCAACTGAGAATTTTTCTTTAAACTCTCAGTGTAAAATATGCTCTTTGTTTTTCAAGTTATTTTGAAAACCTTTACACCTGAAATTTCCCAAACTGGCTCTCCTCTTCTTACGGACTGTGTTAAGAATTCTTAACGTATGTTCGGGACTGTAAAGTCTCTCTCCCTAACGACAACAACATGTACTATAAAAATTGTCAGGAGTTTCTTGAAGCATACTTATTTTTAAATTTGAGTCAACAATTCAAACTTTAAAGACGTTTTCCAAAAATAACCCTGCCTATAAACTCTAGAGCCTTAATCTCTGGATCCATAATTTTTGATCTAGTGGGTTGGAACAAATTGTTCAACAACCTGGAACATCATTTGCTAAATCAAGGGGGAACTGGAAACTTCCCAATAACCTTCCTGACATCCGCTGAAGGTGTAAATCTAATTTTGACTCCCTGTACAGTTGGTTCCTCAATTCATACCAGGAACGGTGAGGATTGTTTTTTTAAACATGAAACAAAGGCAGAGGTGTGGAAAATACATGAAATTTATTATTGAAATACAAAATACAAATACATTTTCAGAATAGTTAAAATACAAATATAAACTACAAATACCAGGTGTAACTTAGTGAAGATACAATATAAAATACAAATATCGAGAGTCATTTGGGCAAGATAAAAAATAAAATACTTTCCTTCCAGCAAAAAGAGAAAATATTAAATAAAAATACCGTATTTGAGGTACGAAATACATATTGAAAATACTCTCATATTTATCTCAAAGTACATATCTGAGATGTACGAGATGTATCTAAAGTTTATTCTCCCAGAATATTTTATATAATTAGGCCAAATAATACGATATTTAAAAATAAACCAACTTGATAAAGGTAACTGCATGTTATTAGACTTTAGAGTTGTGCATTTGTGTGTATCAAAGTAAATTAACATGGCCCTAGGTACAGAATATTTTTCGTTTAAACAAATAATCTTATAACTCCTGGGTAATATATTTATGTTTGCGTCACTAATTTAGCTAGCTTTTTAGTTCTCAGATACATTGAATTTTATGTAGTTACAGTAATTTCTTCAAACCCGTCCAACAGGTTTCAAAAACTCGTTTAAAAATGTTTTAAATTAGTGCTTTTACATTTAAAATATTTATTTGAGCATGTTTTAGAGTCACCTTAACAATTTCCAGAGTCATGTATTTTAAAACTATATTTTGTATTTCAAATACGGACTGGGTAAATTTTAGAAGATAAATAAATACAAAATACTCTCACGTTCGTAATCTTCAAAATACGAAATATAAAATACAGTAGACATGTTCGTGCTGACAAAATACGAAATACAAAAAAATTAAACAATTTACGGCTAGAAAAATACAAAATACGAAATACTAATTGTATTTCAAATACTATTTCAAATACAATATTTCAAAATATTCCACACCTCTGAACAATGTTGAAGTTACGAGTAAGTAAAAGTTGAAATAAATGTTGGATTTACACGCCACTTGAAATATTATTTGGGATACCCATCAGGCTGGTTAAGAAAATAAAGCCTTGCCAGCATATTCCAGATTAAACAGAATAAATCAAAATTTTGGTTTGCCGTCTCAATTGGAGAATGTGGGTTTAACATTTTAAATTGCTTCTTAATATTGTTATGGACGTTTGGAAAAATTAATTTAATTAAGAATCTAGTCCATTTTATTAATTAGGAATGAAGTGCTTTTTCAAAACAATGTTACTCAACCGTAACTAGTGAGGCAGAATCCTATTGTTTTTGTAGAACGTCGGGTCATCTTTCCTGGAATTCAGGAAAGTAAATTATGTTTTAATGAAATTAAAATAAGTCATTGCTGCACTACTCTAGTCAGACTTGGTTAGGAAATGGGAGACTTGACTAGACCAGACAGCTCCATAAACATTTACGAACGTTGTTATAATATGGACCGATTGGAGCTAGGCAATTGTCCCTTCTCAACTTGGTGACCTTACTGCTGCCACAAATGATTTTGAAGGAAGAATTTTAACATTGTGCGTAGCGTGATTCTGTGCAAACATTTCTGCTCCTGTGGGCATGAATAATTTGAAACTATCTTTTTCGCATAGGGGTACATGTCGAATTAAATATTTATTATTTCTCAACTGCTCCGTGACTTTAGTCCGATGAACACCTTAATACCTTGATTAAAAACTGTGGACATACCATGGAGTAAATTATCGGTTGGAGTAATTCTTACACACATTTTTACTGAAATTTAGTCAAAGCACGCGCATCAAAAATTTTTGTAGCATCTTAAAAAATAAATGCAAAGTCAGGGCATTTTTAATGAGCTTAATCTTATCTTTCACGGACGAATCTTGTTATATAATAAAATTGTTCCTTGTGAGCTAATGTATTCTACAGATTATTATTATTAATATCATTTGAAAAATCAAAATTCCACATTAACACGTGTTTGAAGTTAAGTTTTACGAAATTTGCTCCGGTTTTTTTATATCCTGCCAACAAAGATACTGAATCTGACCAAATGTCCTGTTTTTATTTTCAATCTTTGTAATTCCATAAAGCCAAACTTGTGTCATTCAATCAGTACCACGGAGAGAATGTAACATTGGAGTAAATGAGATTGTCTAAATATCGTTTAACCAATGGAAGTATTTATAACTGAACACTGTAGACAATTAAATGAATGCTTGCACCAGGTTACATCTGGTTCCGTTATATGTGGAGTGTGCTTTATTCTTCAGCGATTGTGGTTGGGCAACTATCACTTCGCTACTTGGTTAGCTAATTGCTTACAAAGGATTTTTAGTAGAGCAATTTTATAATTCTGCGGAGTGAGAATCTGTTCAAGCCTTTTGGCTCCTCTGGAGATTATCTTTTTCGCACGGAACGACATCCCGCATTAAGTATTTATAAAATTGCAACTGTTTGCCTCAATAATACTATCATACCGATGTACCTGGTAGACGACATTAGCCGATACCACGCTGTAAATTATCTGCTGGCGTCGTGATTACAAACATTTTTAGTGAAATTTAGCTAAAGCACTAGCAATGCAGCAAATGCAAAATCTAAACATTTTAAACGAGCTGAATTTTCTCGTTCACAGACGGAAAGTTCAATGTATTATAGTTTTTCAACCCCACTTAGAAACCATGCAATGTGATGTAATGTAACAGCAGCAGGCTTATTACGACAAAACGTCACCGTGTAGAGCGTTTATTTCCAGCGACAGACAAAAGCAAAACTAATTGTAAGTCAATCCATTCAATGAAATTACGATTTACAATTATTACATTTTTTGAATATTAGCTCTTAACTATTCGTTTGTGCTCTGAGGGTGAACACCTCTCCGATTATTTGTTTTTCACAAGCACGTTTAGTAAAAACAAAAGGTGAATTGGATTACCCTACGGAAATTTCCACCAGGATTTCGTGATTTGAAATTGTACTACGGTTTTTCGAATTTCACAATTGCTTTCAAAGCTCACTTTTTCAAAATTGTTAAGACCATGAATTCGATTTTTAACATTTATTCAATATTTTCATATATTTGGCAATTTGTTTGAGGGGGAAATACCGAGTATTGCATAATCCTTGTTGGTGAAAACAATTCAAATTTTGGTCGAAAAATTTGTCGATTCGAATATGCCGCCAGCAGTTTGACAAAGATTTTAAATTTTTGACTGACGTAGTTTAATCTTGTAGAGCAATAAAAAACCTTTTCAATGAGCTAATACCATTAGAGATGTGCCTTGTGAGACCAGGTGTGTTATTTTAGGTTTTCAAAAATTACCCCGGTGCGTCAAAATTGGTATTTTAAAATTTTAAAATCCAGTCGACATAATTTAAACTCTTTTGTAATTATTTAAAAACTACGACGAATTGTCCTGATGTAAAAAACGCGTCAAAATATTTTTTTTAATTCCGTTTTAAATATTTTTAACTCCGTAAACTAATACAAGACCTAGCTAGGGACTGCTATGGCGGTTGAAACAAGCTATTACACTTGGCTCTGTAAGTACATCAAAAAAATAAGAGAGTTGATCCGAATTGACAATGCGAAACATTCTGTTACCAGGTCAATATTTTGAAAACCCGACAGTTTAAATCAGAATTGTATTCTGGATTATCCCAACGGTTCGTAGACCAAAATTATTTTTGTTTTTAGAAAGTACTTGGAACTTTCAAAATAAGTATTCTCTAAATTTCGAACGCCAGTCTGAGTTAGTTAATTTCTAAAAAGTTATTTAATTATTTCTTTACAATAGATAGTCCTGCGGTGCATCGTCCCGGTTGTAGGATTATTCCTTCTAGGTGACAAAATTTATCATATCAAATACCTTGTCAAAATTTACGAATGTTTCCACAATTCTCAGTGACAATTAAAAAAACTCGAAATAAAAATTTGTCCGTCGGAACATATGAAAAATTCTGACCCGAAACTGAAAGGTAAGATCCAATTAAGACAAATTTTGGCGCCACCTTATATATAATTTGAGACATGCAAAAGTAAGAAGTGAAAGATTGGTCGTTCAGGGTAGCTATAAAGTGGCTCCTACACTCTTTGGGACAGATACGAAATAGATCCAAAGCGCTTTAAGGAAATTATAATTTTTGAGTGATTTCCTATTTAGCACATTTGATTTTTCTATGGATTTTTATGTAAGATAAGTTAAGAACTGAGGTTGCAAAATTCAATAGTTGGGTAGGAAGCGCAATGACCACGTCGGATTTTGAAAGGACAACACGTTCCAATAGCAATTCAACACAAGAATAATTAAGAAAATTACACAACCAAAGACTTTACTTAAAACGTCAGTTTTGACGCCACTTTATATATTTTGCTGGAACTTCTAGCCGTATTCGATAATATTGTGAGGTCCACTTGCACTAAAAAAGCATCAAAATAGGAAAAAACAGGAATCAAAATTTGTTTTACTACTAATTACAATTTTTACCCGGTAGATTGTCCATCAATTAGATTTGAAACAAATATTTAAAATGCTATCTGAAATTTAAAGTAATGTAAATATTTGATTATAAAAATATTGAACACCGATCCAGGTAAATAGTTTAAAAGTATTAAAAATAACAACTTAAGGAAAATAATTATTGTACCTTATTCCTGTAAAAAATTGTGTACGGGCAGATTTACAAAAAAAAGAAGTGTATTGTTTTGACCTCAAAAAACTAAACGAGATCACTTACGTACAGACAGTGGGAAGTAAAGCTGGCGCCGTCTAATGTCGGATTTGTCGTTAAAATAAATTGTCCACGAGCCGGTAGATGCCGCTTGAACCCACACATGCGCATTTTAATTACTATGTAAATGTTTTTCAAAATATAGTGGATGAATATTCATCACAATCAGATGCTGGGTTTTGAATTAATTACGCTCAGGAGAATACACACTTTCGATTTATGGCGTTAATAGGAGAACGTAAGCTAGAGAGATACTAGCTTACGTTGGGATATCCTGGAATGGCGACTCTACGCTTAGTGAATTAATATCCGGTGCCAAAGATGCAATGTTAGGGAAAAGTGATTGTCTCTCTCGGGACTGAGTGGATAAACAGGGAGTGGAGTGGGAGTGGAGTGAGAGTGGGACTGATATGTAATAAAACGGTTGGGACTGAGAGTGAGTGGGACTGACGGATTGAACTAATTCAAGTGCATGGACTGAGTGAGCGGGACTGATGCGCATACAATATTCAGCAATTTTTAAGTTTTAGCGCCATAATATATTAAAGGCCAAGGATGGAAATTAGCGCTATTTTGTATCCTTGGGGACTGAGTGGGAGTTTGACCAAGGAGTTTATTGGGACTGAGACTGAGTTGGGCTCACGCTATAATAAGCAAGGACTGAGTGGACTGAGTGTATCTCAGCCCTTCTGGGACTGATCGGGAGTGGGAGTGACGAACTAGGAGTTTACCTATCATTACAAAGATGGCCCCTTGCCTATATCTAGGCCACAGAAGTTTGCATGTCTCGTTAGTGAATGATTTATTACCCACGGCTCTTCCCGTCAAAAATTGACCCATCCATAAGCGCGAAAATTGTATCGTAATGTTTTACCATTGCAAGAGCAAAGGATTTCTAGATCAATATATTTCTATCGCAAGCAAGTTGCTTTAGCTTTATAGGTTTTAAGGAAGGCGTTTGGTTGAACATTTCCTTAAAAGGAGGAGATAACTTGACGAGGATTATAATTATAAGCAAATAGGGAGGCGCGTTATGTTGGTTTAATTAAAGGAAGGAGATAGGCTAGGTGAATTAATAGGTCGCTTAATAAATCATTAAAGAAACACACAAAACCGTGGGAAAATTGCAGTTAATAGACTGACGTGTTTGTATTCTCGTAATATTATTTGTTGGACGGACGAAAATAATCAAACTGTTCTTTACAATATTAAATTTTACCATTGAACTCCAGTTTTTAACTCCTTTAGTTTCCAAAACAAATAGCTTTTAAGCGTAATTGGAATTGCAAATTTGTAATAAAATCGAGACTGGAGCACAAAAAGTGTGTCCCTTGGTTATTAGCTTATTTCGAAACGTTTTCTTGATGAGCAATAATTTTCAGCTTATTCATATCTTCGGCGGCATATTTTCAGGTATGGTATCCCGCAATTGTGGACACAGAACGATAATAGCAGAATCAATAGACTCCTAAGCAAATTTGTTACAAGCCAGTATTTCGAAATATTCTTACAATTAGACGGATCCAATCTTCCATAAAATTTGGAACGAAATTCTCCTTCTTCTATTATTTTTCACTTTCATTCCTGATACTGACTTTCGCTCAACGCTGTTTCGTAAGCTGGAGGATCATGCTCATGATTCTCAACAGACCTATCAAATACCTCCCCTGAAATCCCAAGTTCCATACAATATCCTATAAAAGAACCTTAAAACATCTTCTGAAATAAAATGTCCGCTAGTTTAAAAAAAGGGAACCCGACTTCGAACATTATTTTTGCTGATCCATGTCACCTGAAATCTTGAGCCAAGGCGTTGAAGGAGATTTGTAAAATTCTGGAATTAAATTTGTTACAAAGGAGACTTGATATAATGATTACTTTTCACTCCCTTATGAGGGCCAGAGGAGGAGGGGGCAAATAATAATGTAAATTCAAATTATACAAAAATTATGAAATATCCGGAAAACTTATATAGGGAATTCAGAGGTTTTAAAATCTTGAGTTCAGAGCCAGTTTGAAAATTTGTCCGTTCTGGGAAGGCCGGGTTTGTTCAGGTTCGGTAATCAAAGGTAAACAATGATGCCAATTAATATATCGTAAAGAGTAGCAAGGAGCATCAGAATAGCATACCGATTCAAACTTAAATTCCGATTCAAACTTAAATTCCGATTCAAACTTAAATTCCGATTCAAACTTAAATTCCGATTCAAACTTAAATTACGATTCAAACTTAAATTACGATTCAAACTTAAATTCCGATTCAAACTTAAATTCCGATTCAAACTTAAATTCCGATTCAAACTTAAATTCCGATTCAAACTTAAATTACGATTCAAACTTAAATTACGATTCAAACTTAAATTCCGATTCAAACTTAAATTCCGATTCAAACTTAAATTCCGATTCAAACTTAAATTCCGATTCAAACTTAAATTCCGATTCAAACTTAAATTCCGATTCAAACTTAAATTCCGATTCAAACTTAAATTCCGATTCAAACTTAAATTCCGATTCAAACTTAAATTCCGATTCAAACTTAAATTCCGACTCAAAATTTGAACGGGACATAACATGAAATCTTACTTGCTAGAAACTAAATCAAGCAAACGTCTAATATAACAGTAATACACACTGGTGTATACAAGCGTTACGTTACAAAGACATACAGTTAACGTTTGATGTCGTGGAGATAAACGTTTCAGGATATTTATATCGGAAAGTATTTGTTACTAAATCATACATAATACATATAAGTGACTTATAAATCGTAATGCTGATGATATATATATTGAACTTATTTCTAGTCACTGTACATTTCTGCTCAGTAAGGTTGTCCTTACTCATAGAAGCCAATAGGCAAAAGGGGTTTTCAAATTATAAATTCTTTATTTGTGGCCATAAAAACTGGGCAAATGGGATATGGAGTTGAAAACTATAGCAATTACAGTGTTCCATGAGGGTGGGGGCGCCCTTAAAGGAAGCAAATTCTATCTTCCAGTATCCAGCTATTTTAAGGGGTAAAATTCAAAAAAAAATCCATAGCATAATCGTTTAGATGTTCGCGCTCCTCATGAAAACTGCCAAGCCCATATCACCAGTTCATTTTTTGAAGTGAAATCCTAACTAATGTGACGGAACCCCGTGTGATTATTGAGAACGGCGGGTCAACCTTTTGACCCCAGGAAATTAATATAGGTCACTTCTAAATTCATGTTAATATATTCCGCTCGGATAGATGTTATCTGATGTAGATAGTTCCGATTATAAAATGTTTATGGATTTTATTATAATATCGACGGATTGGATTTGGGCAGCATCACGCCCCTTGGAGACCTTAGTGCTAGACACAAATCAGATTAAAAGCATTTTTCAAATTCTGTGCAGCCACATACCATGTAAGCATTTAAGCTGCTATGATGAAACCGCTCTTAAGTGTAAACCTTTTTCGTTGAGACTGGCATCCCGCATTTAATCTTTTTAAGATTACAGCCACTTCCGTTCCTGTCGTATATTCTACATCCATGTTTTTGATTATACCTCCAAAATTTATCTAAAATATTATTTTTATTTTGAAATATTTATTAAACTTCTTGAAATTCTAAAAATTAGATGCGACATGCAGGTCAAAATGAACTGTGGTTTTTAGAATTTCAAAATCTCAACGAAAGTGGGAAGTTTGGCAATTCAAAGACAATTTGTTCTGAGGGAGATATAAATTTCGACTGGGATTTCATATTATCTGTTGGCATTAATTAAGTTTGTGGGGTAAATAAGTAGTTTTCAAGTATTATCTCATTCAGAAGTGTTTGGGAATTTTTGAGAGTTTCAGATTGTTACGTCAGAGAATGATTAGTCATTAACGGGGCTTGTTCCAGATTATTAAATTTGCTACAAACTGGGGGATTCAATTATTTTTCACTCCTTTATGTAGGACCAAAGGGGCCTCTCTGTGCATTCAAATTAAACAAAATAAATGCTGTGTAAAAAAATTAATGAATGATATTTAAATTATAAATTTAGAGAATTTCGAATTTTTAAATTTTTGAGCTTCACTGCCACTTTTAAGATTTTTCTGGTATGTGGGGCCTTTTTGTTTAAAGATAAGGCGGTCATTTGGTAGAATTTAAAATTAGTAGCTAGACCAATAAGCAACAGTTTAAAAAAATGTAATAAAAATGGAGACATTATAAATTAAATGAGCAATGTAGTAAACTCTTTCTAATTTAAAATCCAATCAGAAGTTGCCAAGGGACAAAAAAGTACGAAATAAATCCAACAAAAAATGAAGGCAGTGTTTTTATGATTACGTCTTTCACTCCGCCTTAATTATTTGTTTGCAAAAAATTGAAGGACCTGATAAAAGGATGAAGTGGATGTAATAAATTTACATCCAGGTCAAAATGAACTGGTCTTTCGAATTTCGCAATCGTTACGAAAGTGTGTTGTTTCGACATTCAAAGACAGTTTGTTCTGAGGGAGATATCTAAATATCACATAATTCCTTACTAACGACAAAAACGTTGAACGTTTGGGCGAAAAATTAACGAAGTGTAAATTTCTACCCAAAATTTCTACTGGGATTTCATAATTTCCATTGGCATTATATTAGTTTGTATGACATGTAAATAGTTCTCAAATAGGATCTCGTTCAGAAGTGATTGGGATTTTTCGAAAGTTTCAAATTGATACGTCAGAGGAAGATTTGTCAGCAGGATGGCTTGTCCTAGATGATTAAATTTGCTACAATCTGGGGGATTCCATTATTTTTCACCCCTTGTGTGGGGGTAAAAGGGGTATCTCTGTGCATTCAAATTGAACTAAATAAATAAAAAATTAATGAATAACAATTAAATTAAAATTTACATATTTCCGAATAGTTAACTTTTTGAACTTCGAGGCCGTTTTTAGGATTTCTCAATCCTGTGGGCACTCCATGTCCCAAGATTTGACTTCGGTAAAGTAACAAACGTTTCAAATCAGTAGCTACTAGGCATGAGCGGAACGACATATCGATACGATATATCTGACCATATCGCACATTTTTAAGCCACGATATTTCACGATATTTATCGCAATTTTAAAGCGATACATGGGTTAATTTTATTATCGTACATAGGAGGTTCAATTTTCGAAAATTCCACAATGTACCCCTCTTACTACTTGTTTTTTAAGTGAAGCGATCAAGGAATGTGAAACGTTAAAAATGTCACTGAAATGTCTGTGCATAGCGGATAAAACTCGATCGTGTTTAAAATACTTTTCCGAATTCGGAGTTAGGACTGTAGTAATACCTACTAGCAAGTATTTTCAAACTTAGTTTAAGTTTGAACTAACCGATAGTACTCGGACCAATTCAATTCTGAGTCATAAATTTTCGATTCAATTCAAGATGAAACTGAACCGGTTGGTTTAGTTCATAAGTTCGAATTAAACGAAATCATTTTTCTTAAATTGAAGTTCAAACGATTTAACTTCATTCAGGAGTGCGCTTGGAAAATACTACGGTCTTTTCTAGAAAGTGTATTGTTAGGTGCAGAAACCGCTGGTTTTTTATTCAGTTCAATTCAAATCAAACTTTTGAACTGAACTCAATTGAATCGAAAATCTCATTTCAATTCAGTTCACTTGTGAATTAAACTGAACTGATAAAAAAACTGAACTGAATTGAACCATTCCGACTACTAATGGCAAGTTAGTATCGTTTCTTGCAACTCTGTATTTTTAATTCGGTCCTTACAGTGCATAACTTAACTACAGCACTGCCGTGATTACCAGTGCTCGGACTGGGTACGGGTATTACTCGGGTAAATGGGTACGGGTACAGGTATGGGTACTACCCAGGTACAGAAGTTGCGTACTCGCAAGTACGCGGGTACTACCCGGGTACTCTTGATTTTAGACAATAAAGTGGGTACAGGTACGGGTACGGGTATGGGTACCCACTCAGTAGCAATCGGGTAGTACCCAATGGGTACGGGTATCACTATGTAAAATGCCTGTACCCGTGGGTGCTGTACCCGAGTATTTTTGGGTACTTCAAGGATTCCTGCTGGGATGGATTACTGTGGCTAACAATAAGACCTACCAACCGTGGAGTTGCTTATTTCGTAGGATACAGATACTTGCGTTAGTGACAGAGCCAAGTGGCTTCGTCTCATTTATGATTACGTGGTAGTTGCAATCTAACGCTTCCAATAATTCATCCAAGGAATCTAATAAAGAAATATAGTCAGTGAAATCATCTGTTTATCGACTTAAATAGTGAAGCTCATCAACGAAGAATCTCAAGAGGGAAGTTCTTGGGATTCAATTTAATTAGCTTCATTGGGAGCGTAACATTACAATTATTTGAAGACGTATTACGAGATAAGATCGGAATAAATATACATTTATTAGCAGATACATTTCTTAACGTTATGAGTACCCAGGGTTCCCCATTTGAAAACGCCAAGGCATTTTATGCAGGCAATTTGAGCATTTTCAATTCTAGGTATTTATTACATTTTGAGTATTTATTGAGGTGAATATTTATAACATTCCTTGCACGCAATATTTATATTTCAGTCCCTTTGTTTAATCTTGATAATTTTGATGTTAAAAGAACTTGACAGACGTCTGAACTTGGCGTTCAAAACTTCCATGGGGTTGTATTTTAGTCCTATTTTGCCTGCATTTTTCGAAAATCTCCGTCTCGGGCTTCATAAATGTGAGAGACAGTTTACTTTTTTAATGTTTGTTTTATAAAGCTGTAATATAAAATGAATATTCAATATTGCCTCCCACATTTATTTCCTGAAACCGCAATATTTGACTTGCAAAAATTATGATCAACTCAATTTTTCGGTCTAACATTTTCTATACACAGAGTTCGATTAACCGGAAAAAAATTGTTTCTTGTTCTCCAAGTTGAAAAGCAAGTTACGAAGAGGTTAGTATTAAAGAATCCGTCCCAATTCCAATTAGCGAGAACACATTTCATTTCATTCAGCAAGTTATTATTTTGGGGTAGTAGGATTTAAATTTCGTCAGTGTTTATTAAAAAAATCCCAAAATGCCTTAAATAATTTTTTCAAAAAATTCAAATAGGATGTTTTTAACGCCTAGGTAAAATTCCCAAAATCCCGGACACTTTTAATGAAGGTCAAAAAATTGACAAATTAAAATTTTTCAGCTGGGCAGGCTAATGTCGTCGAGGATTTTAAATCGGCCAAATTTCCAGTACCCGAGTAATACCCGGGTACACACAATAGATACTCGGGTACGGGTACAGGTTTTGGGTACATTACGAGTACGGGTAAATTGTGGGTACAGGTACTACATTGTATTTTCAGGTACGGGTACGGGTACTGAAATAATTTACCCGGGTACTCGGGTATGGGTACGGGTATAGGTACAGCATTTTGTAGTACCCGATATTCGGGTACGGGTATGGGTACGGGTACACGGTTTCTGTACCCAGTCCGAGCACTGGTGATTACTAAGTAAGTGCACTACTTTTTACAATGTTGTAATCCATTTAAATTGTAATTGTACGCCTAATTGCATTTGAAATGCCTAGGATGTTCCTATTAAAAAATTCGGGGCGTTTTAATTGAACTTCTTTCAAGGAATTATACTTTAGAGGTAGTTTTGTCAAAGAATAAATTACAAATATTGAATATTCTGCGAAACCATGTTAAATTTGATAGGGTTTCATCGAAATTAGTTTGTTATTTTAAATTTAACCAAAATACCGATATATCGTTCATGGATATCGGTATCGTGAATTTTCTTGTTAACGATACCGATATTACCGATTTTAAAATTGAACGATACGCTCATGCCTACTAGCTACACGAATAAGCAACATCCAAAAAATATTTAGTAAGAACTGAGATATTCGAAATTTAATTCTCTTGCACTCATTCTAAATTAAAATCAAAACAGAATTCGCGAAGCAACAAATAAAGTACGATATAAATCCAACGAGAAATGAACACGTGAACGAATTGTTTTTTAATATTACGTTTTTCACGCCGCTTTAGTTATTTTGTGTGCTACGAATCCGTATTAATTAAAAATGGTTTCACAAATATTGCGGAAAGCAATTCCGAATACATATTCCATCAAATTGATTGAAATTGAGTAGTAAATAAACATATTCCAGCATAATATGGGAAAACGGATAATTTTCCTGTTTTGTTGGCTGTACAAAAGTAAAAAATAGTATTAAAATTAGTGTTTGACAAATTTGGGAAATAAATAATTCAAATTTGTTCAAACGAGACGTTCCTTAATCCCGGGATCCATAATTTTTTAGCTAATGGGTGGTAAAAATTTTAGAACGATCTGGAAACAGATTTGCTAAAACATGAGGGTCCTAGATATTTCCTAGTACACTTCCTGGATTGGACATGGGCTAGGTGTATGTTTATTTTTGAGTCCCCGTTCAATTGGTTATTCAATTCATATTAGAAACTTTGGTGATTGAGACTTCCTCTCATATATTTACAGGTCCATGCTTTTATTCTTGTGTAAAAAAAATATGGAACAAATGTTGACTTAAAAAAAGACTCACAATGAGAGGATAAATGCCTTTAAGTAAAAGTTGAAATAAATGCGTAATTGACACGTGATTTGAATATTTATATCATTTATTTATAAAATGTAGATAAATAAAACTGAATTTTTTGCTGTCCAAACGATTGAAATTATTTAGTCACAAATGACTGGCCACTGTGTACATTCACATTAAATAAAATGAAATAAAAAATTCCCATCTCAATTTAAAAATGTCGGTTTAGCATTTACAAATTCGTTTGAAATTTGTAAGGGAAGTTTGCAAAAATTGATTACATTTTAAATGTAATACAATTTATTAATTAGGAATGGGGTGCTCTTTTAACACAATTTTACTTTTCATTGTTTTACAAAAAATATTTCTATCAATATTGTCAACTCCAAAAAATGGTTTAAATTTTCTGCTTCCAACAAGCATTGAATACTAATTGGCTGCTTCTGAAAACGTTATCTTAAGGTCCACAACTTCAAACCAAATTACGAGATAGTATTCAAAATTTGTCAGAAATAATTTAAAATTCAATCAAAATTGACAATTTCGTACAAGGGAACTGCGAAAGCAAAATGATCGAAAAATGAAGTAATTGGGGTGTGTTTTTAATGATGACTTTCACTCTCTTCCAAATAATTATTCGTCTCACTTCAGGTGTTTCTTCTGGAAAAAATAGTCGAACTGTATCTGAAAAACTCGGATAACTCAAAACAATTCCTTTATAAATCCGATTTTGACTTCCAATTTAATTTTCTTTACAAATGTTACCCAAATAGCCCAAAGCGACAAATCCCACCATATTTATAACTTCAATTGTAAGTTTGCAAATTTTGGCAAAATACAGTAAACAACTGTATTCTCATGATATTTTCAGTATTTACAGTAGTGTAAACATAATAATCTGCCAATACCACTTGTCCCCATGGGGAATACTAACTCATAAAATATTTGATTCCCCCAGTATGTATCAAATTCCCGTCCAGACTTTCTAAAATTAACGTCATTGTTCTGGGTCGATATTTGAGGTTACAGGGTGAGGAAACGTCAAGCAAAGCCAGTTTTTATGGATTTGACAGCATTGCATGGAATAGACACTGATGTAAATTGTGGAACTTTTAGTAACAAATAATACTTTTACTATTGCAGTTATCCCTGGGTAGTTATGACATTACACACTAGGACAATATAGTACCTGAAAGTACCGTGGGCATATTCTAAATAACAAATCTATACAATGAACTTTACTAACTGGAGATTTTCTTAAAAAATAATTTGTTTGATATAATCCAAAAACGAAATTTGTTGTTATGAAAAAAGTTTTTGATAGAAAAATGATTTTCTGTCAAAAACCTGAGTTTTATGCTCAAAGAGGTACTATTTAAAAAAGAGCTTCGACGCCACTTTATATTTGTGGACTGAATTGGTCGAGTCCACTTTTCGAGGTATATTCCAAAAATGAAAACGGAAGTTTGGATTTCTTGCTATACAGTAAACTTATTTTATTATCTTATTAACTTTTTTTTTGAATATATCCGAAAGATTATTCTTAACAACATGTGGAAAAAATACTACTGCATGTTTTAATGAGACTTTTGCTTTAAATCCAGAATAATGTCATTACTAAATTATAAAATATTTTGTAATGATCAGCTCATCAGACCAGAAAACACGGAAGGTAATCATTCAAGTTAAGGAAATTTTCAGCAATTCTACACTAAATTTAAGCGTAACGCTCGCTATGTCATTCATTGCATGCATTATTCAATGCTCTTACTATCTTAAACCGGTATAGCATCTCAAGCGCTATCTACGACAGTTTTCCAAGCAAAGGAACAGGTGGATGAGATGGTCCAAATATTTCTAAGCAATAAAAGTAATTATAAGCGAATATTGTAGAAATTTTATGAGTGTTTGTTTCTGTTTAGCTTTGATTCTGTTTTATGTGAAGAGTGCTTTATCCAGGGATGGGAAATTTACACATACAACCTGCTGGATTGGATTCAGGGATTGAGGGTAAAAATTCCGATTACTTGGATTGGATTAACGGATTAAATGAAAAAATTCCGATCACTTGGATTGGATTAACGGATTAAATGAAAAAATTCCGATCACTTGGATTGGATTAACGGATTAAATGACAAAATTCCGATCACTTAGATTGGAATAACGGATTAAATGACAAAATTCCGATCACTTGGATTGGATTAACGGATTAAATGACAAAATTCCGATCACTTGGATTGGATTAACGGATTAAAGTAAGAAAAACCGATCGCTTAGATTGGGTTAAGGGATTGACGGGAAAAATTCCGATAACTTGATTTGCATTAAGGGATTGACGGGGAAATGGTTGATGAATAAAAATTCGCAGATTTACATCGGATTTCCAATAAAGATGTAGATATTAAGGATTGATGAAGAAAATCCAAAATTAAATGGAATAGTACATAGACCAATATAATTCTTGTATAAGTGAGATTAACGGGTCTACATACTAGGATACAGGAGGGGTTACATACTTAGAAGGTTTGCGCTATTGGCCACCATAAATTCAGTAATTCAGATTGAGATAATGCGATGACGTGAATATCCTAATGATTGGTTAATATTACAAGGTTGATCCTATTTATTCAAACACATTAGTATGCAGTAAATTATTGTGGATGGAGTGAAACTAGACATAGTCTGCTTAAAATAGAGACATAGTTCAAATCACAATTCCAGCCTATGTATTTATGATACACACTTCAATTATTATATTAAACTCCCGCATGAAAATGCTTCACATTTTTTGCTCGGGATTTGTTTGAGCACAGTTGTGCTGCTAATTTCCATGCGGGTTAAAATACTACTAATCAAAATATGCATATATTTGAGGCAAGCGTAAAGAGAATTTCATTACAAAGCTGCTAGATGTTGAAAAATGTAGCAATGATATAGTAGATATAATCCAATCCACACTACTGACAGCAGTGGATTTTGGGATTAGGATTGACCAAATAATTCATTAAGATTGGATTAGGATGTGGGATTAATTCGTTGCCATACAAATACGTGGATTTAACTAGTAGATTAAATGAAAGCATTGAGCCGGGATTGAGGATTAAGGATTAGATCCAAGTTTCCCTAACACTTGGATTGGGATTGGGATTAATTATTTCTCATAAATTTTGTAATCCGGGATTAGTTTAATCCGGGATTATTAATCCATTCCCATCCCTGGCTTTATCCTTTAGCTATGTTATTTTCTCATGTTTCTCTTTCAAAACATGTGAAACCTGGAAAAACATAATACCTATTAATGTTATCAATCCAAAGACATTGTGGGCAAATAAACCACTGGCGTTGAATTTAATAAAATATATTTCCGGAATTTTTGACTTCATATTTTACATTCCTACTATGTTTTGTTTGGATCTGGAGCACCTTTCTGCTTTTGACTCAGGTTTTGAGATAATTTTCAAAACTTAGTCTCACTAGAACATACGCAGTGTTCAGAAAAATTAGCACATCTTGAAGTTTAGTTTTTGGTAATTACATACAGGAAAAACTCGATATAACGGATGGCTCTACAACGGATATTTAGTTACACCGGACAGATTTATTTGTCCCGGCAAGGCTCCCATATAACCAATGCTAAAAATATTGCATACAACGGACATTTGTATACCGGAAAATTAGTTATAACGGGCACTCTTTAAAGTCCCTTGGAAACATTTTGCATGCATATAACAGATTTTAAGCGGAAATTTATTACAAAATATGTATGTATGTAGCAAGAATGGTCATGCTGGGACCGCATCCTTGCACATACATTTTGGTTGAATGAATAAGAAATCAACACTTGCGTGTTTCATCTAATTAGTTTCGATTTATGTCTTGAAATTTGTTTATAGAGCTAAAAGGTCTGAAAAATCAAACCTGGAGTTTAAATGTGGGAGAAAAGGCAAGTATGTATTATTTAAAGTGGGAACTCTCAAACTCAAGTATGCAAAAGTAGTAATATTGAACATCCCGTTTTCCAAATTCCCTATCCCCCGGGCATGAAAATCATCTAATGCCTGTGACCAAAGGCCGGGAGAACTGGGGGGATTAGGATACTTAGTATTTACTGTGTATAGCAGGCTGGTGTAGGTGTAGCTGTATAGTTGGTTGTCTATATAGGTAATCATACACATGTTAATGACGTGTCGGGGCAACGTGATAAGTCAGGAATATTTTTTCCCTCTCGTGCTAAATCTACTAAAATCTGCGAGACTGAGTGTATACGCGTGGGAAAAAATATTCCTTGTAATGTTGAGCTTTGAGCTTCGATACGTTAGCAATTACTTTTTGGGTTAAAAAATGAGTTTTTTTAATTGGAAGGTTATTGTCGTGGTAATTATTTTACATAATTACGGGTTGGGATCCATTATACCAGGTAATGTTGTGACTTATGTGTTTAGTCACAATACGTAAATAAAAATTTAAAATAAACATTGCATTTTCGTTCCATATTCTTCACCATCTCTCATTCAGACGTAAGCCGTTCCAGTATGCAATCACAAAAAATATTATAATCTACTGCTAATCTTTGTCTTTGGAAAAGGAAATCGTTTTTCCTCCGCTTTTATAATCCATAATTGTGCTTAAATATTTTTTGTAATATATTCTACACCACCATTAAAAATTAATAAAAATGAATCTGGAGGCGCTGCAAAAATAACCGTTGTAATAAGTTATTAACAAAACTCAAACGCGTTTCCCAGGCTTTTGGAGTGCTTTGAAAAGAATGAAGTGTCAAATGTGATCTGTAGTTTATTATTTAGTAGTGACTTTCCCCATTATTAAATTGAGTTGGAAGTTCGGTTGTCACAACTCACAAAATAATTGAAACTAAGAGATGTGTATTGACTCTTTGCTTTTAAATAATCCAATTGATATTGTTTATATCCGAGCGTGTTTATGTGCATTAATTATTTGAGTTAATTATTTTAAAAATTGGTGTTGTAAATATTAATTTCAAAAAACCTTACCCTCAAAGATTGTCAGGCATGTGCACGCAGCGGGTTTATATGGACAGCTAAATTGGATACGTGCTGTTGTTTGAAAATTATGGATGACGGAACCGAATTCGTAGGTGTTTTGAGACCAGGACAGTCATGCAGAGATTTTGTTGAAATTTTTTGCAACTTTCAGAACTCCACTGTTGAACCCGAATCAGCGTCTGAAGCTTCTACAAAGTTCGTTTATATGGGTAAGAACTGCATTATTGTGTTGAAATGTAATGTTGCCTATACAGTAAAATCGGTTTATGACGGAATGACAAGGGATATAGGATTTTTGGTTGGTATAAACAGTATTCCAATATTTCAACACAACAACTTCTTGAGGGAATGAACAAAAGCATCTGACATAATAAGAACTCTGTTATAAAGCAACTGTGACAAAACGATTGTACTGTATTATTAAATATTTGTGAACTACATGCTATGTATATGTACATTTTATACAAAACTAATACAATCTTGCCGTTCCTCTAGCCTTGGCTATTTGTTTGATGTTGTCGCTGCTGTTGTTGACCTGGAAATGTTGGGGAAGAATTATCGGATGCTACAACTCATTGCGCAGGGATGTCCAAGTAGTTGGATTAAACAACCCCAATTATGGTGCTGATGGGGTTAGCAATAATGTTGACGACGCTCAAGAGGGAGAACCCGAATCGGATGAAGATAGCGACATCTCTATATATACTTCCCCGACCGCAGTCCGGATAATTCCGCTTACACTTCCCGTTCGCGTGCAACCTCCACGAAGGGTAAAAGCATTGCAATGCAATGCTTGTAAGGATGAGTAGCTGATCGGGGTTTTTATTCTGCCTCTCTTCTGCTCTAATCTATTTTGTTGCTATGAATAAAAATATACTTTTTTATTTATGCATTTAAATTATTTTAAACATAATCCGAAAGGTATTATACATATAATTATCCATGTTTATATGTGTGCTGTCCTCATGTCAAGCTCAAACATTTTATTTAAAAACAAGAAAAGTCGTCTTACAGATCCAGTTTCTTTCAGATCTTCAGATCCAATACTTTCCCCAATTTGAGTCTTCACGTCTTACAATAATAATTATTTTTGTTGCAATCCTGATATTTTTTGCTGAAATATATCTAAATAGAATGGTAAAAATGCAATTAAGTTGAAGCTCGGGCTATGTTTTACGTCAGAATAAAAATGTTTAGGTTTCATGACATGTACAGATATAGTAGTATCTCGGACATATACTTACGTCAGATCTTCACACCATTGATACATAGTCACTCAACAAGTTCCAAAAGAAGGAAATGACTACTATAACGTATTACGCATTGTCAGAATAATTTGATTTCGGGTTACTAAAACTTAACAAGATTATCCTACAAAATTTGCAAAACAGTATTTCAATTAAATTCACTGTTCTCACTCTGACAATACTGTCCACAGATTTATTTAAAACTAAAGCGGGAATACAAAAAGTCACGAGTAAATAACAACACAATTCAAAGTTGGCTTTTCTATCTACACTTGCTTATGTGTTCCCAGTTTGTGCAACTTAAAGTATCTGTATTGTTTTAATTATTAGTTTCTAGTAAGTAAAGATTAATTACATGCAATGCCAGGCGCACTCTTTCAACAGCATCGAGAGATTGCAACTTTCAATTCTATAGCCGACCCGTCGACATTTATAGAGTTGCTGATGACGCTTCCGCCGGTTACTGCTCAAGATAAACTCCTGACCCCAACCAATCCAAACGACGGCGAGTATTTTGTAAAGGCTATTAATGGTATTGCTAGCCATATTGACAACAGCAATAAAGTTGTGTATAAGATTTGGTGGGACGGTTATCCGGCATAAGTATTTTGATTTTATCATTATTTTCACACATCTAATAATTAGTTATGGAGCAAAATAAAGAATGAGCAAATTAATATTACTATTAATTTTATTGAAGCTTCTACGTGGCAGACTTACGAGGACATTTTAAATATCCATTATGTTCTACCCGAATATCACGATTTGGTACAGAAGAAGCTTCAGGATTTGCGACAATCGGAACCGAATTCCAGAATTGTACAGTTTTGGTCCCGGAAATCAATAGCTAAACTGTGGACAGCCGAGACAAGTGTGTGCAAGAGGTTGGAACCCGATCGCTCAATTAAAGGCTTAGGACAAGACCCACGAGCTGACGAGTCTGGTCAGAATCAGGTCAACTCATTAAAATCCGAATACCCAAAACGGGCAAAGTCAAAAACCAACTTGGCTGAACAACCTAACAGTGAGTTTTCAAAACGGTATACTTTGATTTTGAATGGTAATAATTACAATAACTGTATCAAAAATAAAATCTGGATTTTATTGTTCAGAACTAGAATGTGGAGTATGTTCATTTTCGGGGCAGCAAAACATCTTTAGCAATCATCGGGAACTAAAGCGTCATGAGAGGTTGGAGCATAAGGTGGCGGTCAACGCTTGGAGTAAGAAGAAGGCGACCCCTCCCCCAAAACAAGTTGTCAAAGCACGAGTCGGTAGAGCTGAGGAGAAGCTTACAGATGTGAGCGTTTAAGGTAATAGCAACAGTCAGGGTGGTATACTAGAATTATAGTTGGGAGTGTGATCAATGTCGCGCGAAGTTTCAATCCAAATTCAATATGAAGCGTCACAAAGCGATTGCCCACGGACCTCCTCAAAGTGAAAAATGCCCAAAGTGTGAAAAAGTGCTGGCAAACAAGGCTGCTGTCAATTCCCATGTGAAAACGACTTGCTCAGGACAAGATAAGATCAATTGCTCAAAATGCGACAATTATAGTGGCATTAAAACTTATCTGAAGCGTCATATTGAAAGATGCCATAAATAAAATAATGATCAGCCTATAATGATTCCTTCTGTCGTTTAAAATTTCGTCACAAGCACACAATAAAATCATTTTTGAAAATTGCAACTGGTTTTATATTTATCATGTGTTCATAATCATGTGTATACCTTGATATGAGTAATTATTAACAATTTTATTTGTACTCTTAGACAGCACACCAGGGATAATAATTAGCAGATCGAGTTTTTAATGTGTTTTAAATTCAGTTGCATACAACTTTATGTTGCTCTAGGTTGCTCTAGGTTGCTCTTGGTCGCTCTAGGTTGCTCTAGGGTGCTCTAGGTTGCTCTAGGGTGCTCTAGGGTGCTCTAGGTTGCTCACGTATGCTACGGTGCTGAGTTGCATGCTTCTACTTTCTGATTAATAGTAATTATATACGTGCAAATGAAAACTTTCGCTTAAGACTGCTTCGTACAAGATCTTTTGTAATATATCCGACTACAAGGCCCCCCTTTAAATTATTGTTTATTTTTTACATGGACTTTCCCGTCTTAACAGATCATGACTAATCAAGCTCCCTGCAGTTATTGACGACGCACATCTCACTAGAAATCATTCACCTTTTTTACCAGTGTTAATAATTGCCTTGGAATTTTTCCATTATTTTCAAAAACTAAACCGAGATCGTAATGAACACCTTCAACAGTAAGTGTTCTTTGTTATTAATTGTTGCTGTCATAAATACCGAGAAATGTTTCTAATTATAATAACATTATTGCCAATATTTTACTGTTTTATAAATTTTAGAATGCGACTACGACGGATCCTGCTATGATTGTGTCACTGCCGGCTCCAAGTATGTAACCCTGGTCAACATAACCAAATGTTGCCTCGTGAATTTGTCTGTAATAGACATTTCCTTTATTGACGTGGTTCGAAGCCTGCTGCATTGTAACGATGTTCCGACAAACGACACTTCTATGGTCTCATTTCTTCTCCTTTATTGTTTGTAAGTATATAATTCATTTTTGGGATATTTTTGTAATAAGGATAGTCTGTCGACACAGGTGCATTACTGTTAGTGAATCATTCTTTACGTATTTATTTTCCAGGGATTCTACTCGGTGTTATAACCATTGTGGCTGCTGCATGCACAGCCTACTGTGTGTGGAATAAAAGGGGCTGGCCGTGTATGAGAGTGTTTCGACAGCTTGCTAACGACCCAGCTTACGGTTCTCTCATCCACTCCTCAGTTTCATTCAGTGCACAAATTAGTCCACCTGCACGTCCTACCTGTGAGAGCCAAGAAAATTCTATTGAGCTGAGAGTGTTACACCTTTCTCGTGTGGACGATAGCGAGCAGACCACGTTTAACTGCCGAGACGCACAAACAACTTTCACTAATGTTTAGCAGATGACGTGCTTACAGAAATGCTTACAAAACTATTATGTATGATCAGCTAGGTTTACATTTTTATTTTCTAATACTAAATAATAGTAACGATAGCTCAATTATATTATGAAGTTGTTGTCATTTAAAAATCAGTACTTAAATAAATCATACTCGTGGAAAACGTTTAGTTTGTGTACAACGTGTTATATTTTTACTGCTTATCTGAGTAAGTAATGTCGCATTCTCATGTGCATTTCTCAAGTCATTGCCTGAATTACTGAGGCTAAGGACAAATGTAACAGCGAATTATTATGTTTACAAATTGTATTATCCCGAAGTCAATTAAAACTCAATTGTGCTTGCTACTACTGCTATACCAAATGTGTACTACAATTCATATTAAGTAGATCCCCACAGTATACCAAAAGCGTACCAAAGCTCTTGTAATTACTACATTTTACGCACTATTTTCATGTCTTGCAGCTCTCCTACCAACGGGCAATAAACTTTCCTCACTAGCAGTATCTTTCTTCTACAATTTCCTAGCTTTTACAAATCTTCCTGTCATAAAGACATTAAAAGGCTTCCATGAATTACGCTAAAATTATATAATATGACAGATAAAAGCTAACATACTAGAATACATTATATGAGACATTATAATCATGTTTTTCTAACAAGTCACTCATAATAATCCCTTCTGGGAGTCGAGTCAAACTCCCTGAGATGTGGAAACACGGAGAACTATATTACCGCTGAAAACTATAAAAGCAGGAAAGTTCTTGCTCACTAATTCAGTCGGTTTGTTTTCATTTTTAATAATAATAATTATTAGTATTTATGCTATTTTCTTTCTCCAAATCGTCGAGGTTTTATTTGAAAATAGTTTTACATAGTAACCCCACTTTCAACAGCATACAAATATGCCTTTAAAACGCGAAGTAAAAGAATGGGTCTGCTCCAAATGCAGAAAAAATATTTTCACGGAAGGATCAGTAAAATTTGTCCGAGTGAAGTTACAACCTCTTCATGGAGTTCTAAAAGCGAAGCCGGATTTTATGGTGCAGTTTGATAACTGTACAACTAACGATTGGTCCTTTGACGGTATCGTTAAAATACGTCCTCCCGTTTTGTCTCATTGTGAGCACGTGACCCATGTAAAATGCTTTCTAAAGCACGTTCAATCAAGCTTGGAATACAAACGAAGCAACCCTAAAACAGGGTTACGAGATGTAGAAATCAAATGTCCGGCGGCTTTCTGCAAGGTAAAATTTCGCGACATCGAAGATGTTCAAGTGAAGCCAAGATCCAGTTTCCAATTTTTACCCCATGAGTGCGTCACTTATCAACATCAGCAGTCAGGATTGATGACCCTCACCAATACTCCGGTCTGGTCCGAAGATCCAATAAACCGAGGACAGCGGAAGCTTGCAAAAATTACATGTGTGGTTCCAAGTGAGATTGACGAAGAAGCCAACGAACCTTTTTGGAAGTCTGAGAAGCCATTAACACCTTCTTTGATGGGGGAAAATGAGAAATTGCAAAAATCGGCGAAAGAGGGAAAGCGTCTTTATGATGAACAAGGAGGCAATGCTAATAATATAACTTTGCCCGACGGAACAATGGTGGAGTTTCGCAAGAGTGCGACGGATAAGAATATCTGTTTTGTAGAGCATAAAAATCTCAACAGAGCAGAAAAGGAACATTTAGGGGCAGAATGCGAAAATATAGAGGAGTTGGCTACGTCAGATAAGATGCCAAATCCACATGGAACGAACGTTCCAGGTATTATTTAATTATTTATCTATATACAGAAAAGTTGTAGAAAATTTCCTTGGTATTTTAGGATGCAGTAAGACCATGTATGGTGGTCACGGCGAGATACTACCTCCAACCTTGCATGTCAACTCGAACGATGATAACTTGTTGTTCCATTTCAACAAGCTTGTTGCCGATGTGCTTAATTCAGATTTAACAGCAGGACGTTCTGAAGCTGTTCCAGTCTCCATGGAATTAGACGGATCGTTTGACAGTGGGTTTTCTTTGAACCAGGGAGACATTGTGGAAACGTTTTTATCAACGCTTGAGGATTCTATCAAGACGAGCCCCGAAGAATATGGGCTGGGAGCTTATTCCAAACCTGTGAATTTTATTGGCAATTCTGATACAGAAATCAACGATTAAAACCAGCGCGAGTAGTGTGCAATTATTTTAAAGGAGTTCACATATTAGATTGTCTGTTTGGTATTTGATATGAACGAATAAAAGAACGATAATTTCAATGGATACATATATTCGCATGTTTCACGTATTGATTTCATTTATTGCCAGCATCTTGCTTAATATTGTACATTAATAAAGCACTATACTTGAGACTAGTAATTATAATCCAAATGAACATAAACTTTCTATTCATGATCGTCGTTAACATCCCCACCTCCAACGGCGGATGTACTCTCTTTAGATTTAGGTCGTACTTGAATATGTCCGTCCAACGTATCTCTCCTCTGGGAGATAATAAAACTCTTCAAGTTTCCAGCAGCCTTCCAACTCAAGGATAAGGTTGGTCCTAGCCACCCATTCAGCTTTTCACTCGTCTCCGACGGCACGGGCATGTTTAGCATTATTTCAGGTAACCCCACTGTTTTATTTAGCACGCATGCTACTCGAATCGTACCCAAGTCTAGATCTTCGTGTTGCTGCCAAAATTGAAGCCTGTTATCCTCTGAACGACTAAAGTACGTGCGATCCTCCTTCTCACGAAGCAAGGGGATAATTTGAATGTCGTCCAATTGTTCCATTTCCTGCTTGCCTCGCATTTCTTCAAACTGATCCAGAATTAGACCAATAAATGACGAGATTTTTGAAGACTGAAATACTGAAAATTTAACAACCGTTGGTTTTAAAGTATATGTTTGACGACCCAAATAGAAAAAGGGTGTGCTATGCTGAGGATTAATTGCCACACGAGCCACAATGCTCGTATCTATTTCCACAGACCTGTCCATTTCGAATAACTCCCAACTATTACACTGGTCCTGGACAGCCTTTTTAGCCTTTCTACTATACGGGTCAAACTTTGTAAGCTTACAAAGTTCACGTCTCCCTGACAGCCTCTTCCTCCCTGCTTCGTTATTACTTTCTATGGAAAATATTTTTTTTCAGTTATCTATTCTACGAATTTTAATTAATTTGTATATTATGTACTAACCCAAAGACAGCCCATTTTTCAGAAAATTGGTGGTCAACATAGTGTGTGCTTTCAGTTATACAGTTAGATATCCGTCAAGCGTGGATGGTAATGACTGGCAGTCCTGAGTAATAGTTCAATCGCACGTCTTTTATACAAGAATTAACGACAAAAATACCAACAAATGCTTATTAGAAACATTCTTGGGATTTTTCCAGCAAAATTCTACTAACGGGTGAAAGCACACACTAATGCGCTCCGCTAATGTAATTATTAATGCGATCATACTGACTACACTAGTTTCAAACTTGCACATTGCTTCGGCGAGTGAACGCACCTGCAATCATGCAGCATATTATTGCAAGCAAAATAAACGATTCTGTATGGAAGGAGTGGAAGGCAAAATGGTTGCGACTAAAACCAGAACTCATACACCCGCAGGTTTCGTTTGAAAGTTTGGGTAGGAAGCAAAAAATGATTGTTCAGGTAATTAAAAACTTCATTGAAAAACCTTTATCGGACCAATTAAATAATCCTTTGAGACTGCAGATACAGGGAGATCCAGGTACATACATTCTGAAACTAAATAAGTTACGTACTAATGGTTGGGTTTTATCTTTTAACTATGCACACTAATATTTTTTAAAAATAGGAACATGCAAGAGTGCTGTTATTTCCCACATAAAGTACATGCTGGATGTTAAAAAAAGGAAATATCAGAGTTTGATTACCTCAAAACAGCGTTTACGCGAAGCGCCAGTAGTCTTATCCACGGTCAAACAATACATTCCGCATTCCACTTAAGTGCCTACGGAAATGAAGATTTTGGTGAAAACGAAAGTACAAGCAGTATAAAAACCACTCATCGCTTCGGAAGAACTTTAACAGCTCAATTGAATGCAAAAAGGAAAAAAAGTTTAAAACATGTGCGTCTAATTTTAATTGACGAATATTCATTATCTGGGCTGCGAATGCTAGACAAATTGATAAAATATTGCGACGAGCGGACAATTAAAACGCTGATAAATTATTTGGAGGAAAATCTATAATCTTATTTGGAGACTTGTATCAGTAACACCCTGTCGGTGATGTACCTTGCTACTATCCCTGCACTAAGAATCGTCACCCAGGCCTACGCGAGTATACGAAAGCGTATAGAAAATTCAGTAAAGTTATATTATTAGACGAGCAGTATAGGCAAGAAGGTAGTGATGCAGAGCAAGAAAAATTTAGAAACTTTCTCCGACGAATAAAGAAACGTGAGTGCATACCTGAAGATCTTGAATTTGTTCGCTCCCGTCAAATGAAGAACTTAACCGACGAGGAACAAGCCTCATTCAAGCTTGCTCTACATATCCTCCCACTTCGCATGCATGTAAGGGACCACAATAGGTAAGTGTATGCAACATCATCATATTATAAGCGAGAGAATGATTGGGTTTGACAACAGCATTCAGTTTGTTCTTTTTTGATTTAGTATGGTGCTACACAGTCAATATGCTGCTGAAGAAATTGTTATAATTGATAATGGAACACAAGTGCTGGAGTTGGCTCAAGGCGCTCCTGTAATGCTGACGCGAAATCTGGCTGTATCAGTGAATTTAAATAATGGTTCTTCTGGAGTTATTTTAGAGTTTCTCTATGAAAAACGAAACGACCATGAAAGTCCCATATGTGCTATATTAGTCGAGTTTCAAAGTTACAAAGGAAATTTTTATATGACCAGCACCTGCGGCAAGACCGGTGTGCCAATTATACGTCATTCAGATTGGGAGCATTGTGAGCACAGTCAGTCATACATACATACAAAAAATTTCCTCTCGACCTAATGTATGCTATTACTGCACATCGTTCACAGGGAAAAAATTGGCCGAAGGCTGTCGTATTACTAGACAGTTCTCCACTTTGTACTGGTCAAGATTATGTTTCCATGTCGAGGGTTAAGCATGCTACTGATATGGCTTTCCTAGACGCATACATACAATCTGCCTGTATTTTGGAACCTGCAAAACTTAACAGTCCTACTACACTACAAACGTATGAAGAACGACGGCTTACAAAAGTTGAACATGAATGCGAGCATTTGCTTTTCGAGTAATAAATAAAGAATGTGTTGAGAAAATGTTTGAGTTTTGTTGTTTTATTTATTCTAACACAAATTATACAAATGGAGAACCAACTGTATGTCTTACAATCCTGTCAATAAGGTTATACAACAAGCTATCAAATAAATAACCCAGTTAATATTACGATTATATACAAATTCTTGCAATAAGCACCGTATACAAGTTAATACATTCCGTTTAGCTTTAATCCATGATAACCAAATGGAAAACTTAAATTCCTATCGTTAGGGTCAGGATAAGAACGATACAGATGTACAGAATGAAATCCTATCTTATTTACGGTAACATAATACAATATGTTACTATAAGATCTAATCAAATTAACATTTAGTGTCTTTATAGTATTTTCCTCTATTGTGGTTCTGTATGTGTCGTGATTGCAAAAGGCTTGCAATGTAGGAAATGTCACACCCTTACATTTCATTTCCAAGCTCTGGTCATGCATAAGTAAGGAATATTGTTTACTTTTAAGAGTAATAGCTTGTGATAAATCCAGTGAATCGATTTTCCACTTTCCAGATTGGTTAGCATTGAATGAGTGTAAATCAGGGATACCTTTATAATGCGAAAACTGCTCGTGATCGCGCGCAATTTTCGCGCTAAAATCAAAATACATGCGGTTTTCAATAAGTTCGCTCCAAATTTGACGTTCGTCGCCGAGTATGCGACATATGCAACTATCTGTATCTGTGTACATGTTATATATACGATCGCCGAAAATTCCGCCAAGTTCGTCGTAAAAACAACGAAAAAATATTTCTTTTGCAAATTCAAGGACGGAAAAGCCTGCTTGAATTGGCTTGGACAGAACTAGTTTTTTTGGTTTCAATCTTATAATGCTAACGTTATTACTCAATATATCAAAATCAACAAATCGTGGCGATGCTAAATACTCTCTAGCTTTAGCTGTAGAACTACAAAATTTAACCTCCAGTTCGTTTTTCCCCTGTGAAAGCAATTTTCCAAAAATTGAATTCATTGTAAATTTTAAGTCCCGCCTCTCCGACTCTGTTTTGGCGTGCATCCTTTTCTCTACATTGCTGTGAATAAAATCTCGGAAATAAGGTTTTTGAATAAAAGAAAATCCAGCATTAATTTTGTCTAATTTTAAACCCATGTGCAGATAATATGCAAGTATCTTTGAATGAAGTACATAGTTCTTCCTGTCCATAAAATGTGAGAGCAATTTGGGTTGTGTTACAAATGACCGTGCACTTGCACTACCAATTTTTTCCAATGACGTTTTTTGCACTGGACCCAGCTCACGTATATGTACGCAACGCTTTTCGGGTGCTAGCGGTAAAGAAAGAGTTCTATCTTGTACATCTGGCGGATATGATAAATCGCAGGAGAGTATATATGCACGTTCGCTAGCGTTGTCTTTTAAGCCTTGTTGTTCCCAATCAACCCTCTGTAACTCATCAACTAATTGGTCTAAATTTGTAATCAGGGCATAATGATAAAGTTCTTCGTTCCTAGACACACTATATTTGTGAATTAAAAATATAATAATTAATTTGCTATACCGGTTTCCAGCTGGTCTCATCATGATTATACTGTCATCCTTATGTGTGAATATATTTATGTCTATATCATTATTCCGCTCAAACAATTCTACATCTATGTAAGGGTTAACGAATTCGGAAGAAATGCCGGTAAAATCTAATCTGTTCATATATTTATTCCATGTATTATAATTGGATAAGTTGTAATTTGTTCTGCCCTATAACTTGTTTTCCTTGCACCTGTCTTCCCAAAAGTAACCAGCTGCGACAACGTAGTGGAAGCAAAGGTTGTCGGTATTTTTGAAGTTTACAAGTCCTCGCTTCTTGTGTATGAACGGAGATTTAAGGTAACCCGTCACCCGAGCATCCTGAAATAGTCTTAGCTCTCCGATCTTTAAATCAAAATCTTGAACAGAAACAAGTCTAAGACCACTAGCATTCTCTACAAATTCATTCTTTTTCTCAATTATGGACGAAGCGCAATTAAATAGAACACTGTCAGCACCTGTTGCATGATATAGGTCGTAGTTGTCACTCTTAAAATATATTGTTGCTGTTGTCTTAGTCTTGTTGCCGTCCTCTAGTATCACTTCCTTTTCAAATATACTGGGGGTGGCTATTTCCACTCGCATGTTTCCATGAATAACACTTAACTCTGCCAATAACTTTAGAGTTGCTTCGTAAGTTGTAGTGAATGCTTCTTCAATATCATTTGTGTTCAATTCAAGTCGATACACGTATTTGACGAATACGCCTCTATGGGAGCGAATGTACTCAGAGAAATCTTGAAGGTTTAACCGCCGGCCTGTATCAATATGACCCAAACGTTCGCCGCTATGCATACATACATGTTCGTGCTTATGGGAGCAATAATTTTCACAATGTTCACACAAGTGTGCTTGTTCCACATGGCTGTCATAATTCACATATGTACGACAGTAGAATCTGCATTCTGGCATCGTGCAATTCAGATACTGTAAATGCAATTTATTTACCTTAATAGCAAATTATGTAGTGATTATTAAAAATGATCACAAATCGTAATAATCCATTGAAATACATACATTGAGCTCGCGGATATTCCAGAGTTTCCACGTTGGCTGAGACATTTTCAATATCCATACTATCTCAGATGTTTGGTGTGGTATTTCGGTTCTAGCCTCTTCGAAAATATAGCACTAACTTGTATATTTTTACCACAACAAGAATACAGAGCAGAACTGTGGACTCAAAAGAAGTTACATTACAAATGATCAAGATATAAAAGGAGCCTACTTCTCAAATAAAAATTAATTCATGTATGTATTCGACAATAAAAACGAATTAGGAACATACCTTGCAGTTCGTGACCGCCAGATCCTGACGCCTGATCTTGTGCCAAATGATTTTGTAATATTTGCTGTATGTTTTGCAGGATCCAGAAGTTTGCTTTGCTATCTATTACTGACGCTTCTATAGAGTTTCTTTGGCATTGTTTTCTGTTCTTTTTAACTTGTTCGCAAGCACTAATATGGCTTGTAAACACTGCTAAGATAATAGGGAACAAATATAATTCAATCGAAGCCATATTGCTCAGTAGTAATTACGTCTTAGCTTTAGGCTTTTTAAACTGAAGCGTTGCTTATTTTTTGCAATGGTATAAGTCCTTTGGTTTTTTCCCTGAGCCAATTTTCCGTATCCGCGCTGATTTTTTCTAGGTCTTAAAGCTTTCCCTCCTTTTACTACGGATTCTTTACCTAGTTTTTCTTGAATTTCGGGCTGACTTGGAGAGCTTCTTGAACTTGCGTCTAAATCTTCACTCTCCTCCGCTGCTTTTTCAGGCGAATTACTATAATTAAGTCTATCAGAATTTGTGTCAACCTGGGTTTCCTGTACTTGTTTAGCTAAATTTGATATTGACGGATTTTTGGTGGAAGTTTTGACTTTTTCATACGTTTTCCATTCGGAAGGTTTGTGTAAAATATGACCCAATTTCTTCTTACACTCACAGCAGCAAATTCGAATAATTCTCGGGCGGTCACTGACAGATAATAAAGACTTCAAGTTATTAGGATTTTGCGCACCCGAGTTTTCATGTTCCTCCTTTCCAGTGTCGTTAATCTCTTGACTACCGATTTTTTTTCACGGTGGTATAATTATGTGTAGATGCTTGCTCCTTTATTTCTTTAGAATTAGTGCTAGTGTTAGTACTTATCTGCATGTTTGCTTCGTACAATTTCATGAGCTCTTCATACAGTCCTGGTTCAATGACCCTCATTATTTTTGCCATTAGATAAGATTAAGATGAGCTCGCATTCCACAATTTGTTTTAACAGCACAAGCCAGCACGGCTCGCAATAAATTAGAATTTTTCAATAATAAATGCTTTAATGATTTTGATTGACCTAATTCATACAAACGTAGCAGCTTTTTTCGAATTGTGAACACGTTTCTGTATTTTCGCTTGTAGAACAGCTCCAAATTGATTGTTATATCAAAAATGGCGCGCAGCTTTTCCAAACTTGCCGAACAAACTAACTTATAAAACTGACGCTTGTTGGTCACAGCCAGGTCTGTTAAGTATTCAATATGTGCGTCAATTCGGTCCATTCTAGTTTTTCTAATTCGGTGTATACACTTCTGTGGAAGCAGTTGGTAGTATTGAATTTCTAACCCAATATGCAAATTCTTTATTCTTAGGATGCAAATCAAGTGGGAGATACCCAAATTTTTTATTTGCCACTGCTTTGTTATATGCAGACGTTAAAAATGCTGAATTTGATGGGCAAATCTGGCGACTGATGTAGCTTACTACACTGCGGTCGCAAGCGCTGTCAAAAATTGCAAGTACCTGTGTATTTAAATTAATTATTTGTAGATGCTTTGAAAAGGCTTGTTGCAAAAGTAATATAACTGTCACGTTGCGATGATGAGAAAGTTTTATAAAAAATCTTGTTATCAGGTCCAGAACGTCTCTGTTTGACAATTTATCTTGTAAATCATCAAAAATGACTATACTTGGGCTCGTGGCGAGCTCCTCTACCTGATTAATTTGATCTGTAAATATTACGTTTGAATCCTTAGCCTGTAGAGCGTAAAATTCCTTCTGAAATTCACTGAACACGTAAATGACCTTGTCCACGCTCGAATCGAAAATCTCCCTACGTCTCCTAATTAATTCAAGGGCTGTAAAAGACTTCCCCGAAAACGTTGACCCCACAAAAATTATTGTGCTGGGATGACAGATGCTCATATTAATAAAGTTGCTATCTGTCCTTTTCACGACGAGCTCGTCCATTTTACAGTTGCTTATATTCTGAAACTCGGCACAAGATTGATTGTGAGGAGCTAAAAGGGCATTATTTTATTCTTGAAATTTGGATTTTATATATATTATTTACAGACATAGATATTTTTTGCATAACGCTACTTGGTATTTACGCTTACTCTCGGGAATTATGCTAACATTGTAATTTTTATATAACCGCAGCATAAGGTGTCTTATATAATTATCGGTATATTTTACACTAGAGGTAACGTTAGAAATAAACACCTCATATGAAATATTTTCAGCACATGCGCGAATAAAGGATATACAATACTCTCCACACAGTTCGGAATCGTTACTTTGTAGAGACCTACAATTTTCCTTTACTATATAGCTACTAGGTAGCTTTATATGAGTATACACGGTTATATGTAAACCATAAGAATCAAAGTAATACCACCTGGTGGCTGTAACAACTTTAAATGCTATCCAATGCGATCCGGGCATACTGCTAGCATCACAATTAACCACAACTAATGCCGGAAGATCGTTAAAATCAATTTTATCAAATAACTCATCTGCTGCAAGAACATAATATTTTAGTTTAATTCTACGGAAACTAAAAAATCTGCCAATTAATTCTCTTATACTCCAGGTATTCATAATAATTCTAGTAGTCAAGAATGACTTGCTTATCTTTTGATAGTTCAATTACAGATTGATAATGACAATACAGAATGCAATTAACAGGAGCATCCAGCGGGGATTTAAATTTCAACGAGACTTTAATCTGTCCGGTGTGGTTCACGGAGAGAGAATCCCGCAAGTTAGGCAGCAAATCAACTGCGATGAGAACATTGCCTGCATAAATCCATTTACAAGTTATTATAATACACCAATGCAGTCGGAGAATGTTTATAATTTTTATAATTTACCTGAGCAATAGTTCGTTCTATCCACACCGTTGCCGACTATATTCGAACTTGCTGTATTTTTCAACGAGCGGAGTACCGGCAAATAATTATCAGCACCCGCCCCGTTTGAGGTTTTAAAGCTCAATGGAAATGATCGGTGATTGACTACTTCATTGTTCCACGTAATTCCAACTTCCTCAAATGTTTATGTACAAATTTAAATGCATCTGCTGTTATTTTCCCTAGATACGCGTCAGAAGAGACAAGTCCTAGGACAATAATTTTAGGTATTCGTCCCAAAATTATTCCGTCTGTATTAATCGAAGACAGTCCTTGGGCTATACTGAAAGTCTTCATATCCACATTAATAATAGGATATTTAAAGGTCTTTCCCTGGGCTAATTGCTGACGATGAATTGTCATAACCTGAGATGATACAGTTCGTTGGGACACGTAGAATACCGCGTCATTAATTTCTACCTTATAGGGCGCCCCAGCAATTCCGGCTACTTTTCCAACCTTAGACTCCAGGCACAATTCAGGCAGTGACCTTCGAAGTATTAGCCTTAAAGTGGTACCACTAGGCAGGTAGCGATTTTGCTTGAAAATATTTACGCATGGTCGTCCAAGCAGCGTAAATTGTTGCGAATTTTTACTCATATCATAGCGCTGTTTCCAGCCTGCGTCTGTGACGTCAAATACATTTCTTGTCGTATTTGGAAACTATAGCTCGTCCTTCAGGCGACCCACCTTTTCTTCAGGACTAGTTGAAAGAAGGTTACTTAAATAACTGATTGTGGGGTACTGGTTGTTAGCGTCGACAATTAGCGTACCGTTCATATAAACTTCAATGTTTGAGAACACAGCATGGAAAAAATTATTGCAGGGAGCACAAAAATCCGAACCGTCCATATTGGTGCCATCAGCACGCAATATACGACATGTAAGAGTTAGGAAGCAATCACTTGGATCAATGTACTTGTCAGACTGAGAAAGAACACAAAATTCTAATGGGGAAAAGCTTTCTTTAATAGAAACGAGCGGAAAGTGTGGAGTATAGTCGCTGCTCTGTTGAATACTTACATCAGTAGGCGGTAAAGACGTTAACGCTAGTTCCGAGCGTAATGACTGAACACTACCTTCGTATACACTTGCTGTATCCTGGAAGATAGACTCCATGGTTTATGGTTTAGTACGTGTTTTATTTACGAACACACCTGCGTTTATATATTCTGGATTTATTTTTTCCTGAACCAATTTGAATTTTTCGGAGAGACCGATTGCGAAAACCACCTTTCTTTCTACCCCTCTTTCTATTTACAGCTGTGGATACTGATTTTCTCGCACTCCTTCGTTTTCTTCCGCCTCCTGTCTGCACCGCTTTCTCTCGACGTCTCTGCTTTAAACCGCTACTCCGACCTTCCTTTAGAGGAATTAAATATGTTGAATTGTCGCCACCAGATAATCCACCACTTCCGCTAGCCACAAGCACTGTCTCGCTCGCGCCAGATCCTACTTGCAACTGGCGCTTGGGTTCGTCTAGGAAGCAGACGTTATCATCGCACTGAACCTGCCTCATCTTAACTTTATTATACTAATAGCGCGGGCGAAAATGCAAAATTACACTCGTTTCCCCTTTGCTTAAATCCCACGGTTGCATGTGTTCGTCGGTAAAGTCAACACGCAATACCGACAGCTGTTGACAGTTTAGTGGCAAATACATTACTGCCATAAACTCTTTTTCTATTTCCGTATTAAGTATTGAGCTCATGCCTGTCTCTGCAAGCAACTGTACGTGCTGATTTTTATAAAATTGGCTCTCGACAACATTGAGTACTACTAAAAGCCGTTTCCGTGACGATGTCACAGGCACAATTATATCTTCTCCTTCCTCCTCCTCTTGAATTTGCTCTTCCTGTATGACAACATCGTGCCCGACCAGGACACGCTTTGCTTTGGTAAACAAAGTGTCGCTAGGTATTTCAAAGTACCTTTTCACTGAATAAGGCAGATCAATGGTATAATCACGAGGAATTTCATTCGTAAATAATTCCTCATTTCCATACTGAAACTTGATGCTGTAGTCGGAAAAATTTTCAGATGCTAGAGCAGCATTCATTTCTGCAAGCACGTCCTGCACACCCATTGTTTGGGGCTCCTTCATTGCAATAGGATACAGGTTTTTATAACCAAGTCGGAAAAAGAGTGTATCATCTCCCCGGAGTTTTGCAAATTCCTCCTCATTGAATACTGTAGTAGATTCTTGCGACCCTGTGTTAAAGCGTTCATGAGTAAATCCCAAACATTTTAGTAATGCCTCTGGTAGCGTTATATAGTCAGACTTATGTTTGACTGGAGTAGAAACATCTACTTTGCATTTGTTTGCTGCATTAAATGAAAAGTTAACATTGAAACCGTGCTCTAGGAAGCGAGCGGACAACCCCGTGAAAAATCGCTTGTAGTTAGTCTCACTGCGCTTCCAATAAGCAGCAAGACTTTGGAATTGTTGGTCTATAGCAATGAGACTTCCCTTATAAGGATACTTTATAAACCCGATCGAAAATTCTGTAGGCTTTACTGTTCTGTTATAAGCTTCCTCAGTTGCCACATCCTCACCCGCAAACTTTCCTTGTGTAAAAAATCTGCGCTTGAATCCCAAAATAGCAGCAAATGTTTCCGACAATAGTAAATATTCATTCAAATCTTCATGTTGATTATTAATGGTGATTATGTAACCACCGGCTTGAACAACTTGAGCTGCAAACGTGACTCTTTTATTGGAGGTCAGCATAGCTCGGTTGACGCGGGATATTAAATCTTCTAATTTTGCGTCACCATTGTTGTTTCGAAAGCTATCGATCCTTGGTGGGCTAATGCCAGGAAATAGGGGTCCGGTTGGAAGCTCCCTTTCGGCGGGAATAATTCTACGAGTTTGTTTTGGTCGTACAATTCTGGTAACAGTTTTAGTTCGTCTCTCCACCTTTTCTTCAGGTTGCGGTGTGTATCGTAATTTAACCAAACCTACGTCATACAGGCCTCGCTCCACATTTACAACGTCCGGTAAAGTATTGACAATGTTACCAAAACGACCTACCCCTCCAGGATTAGCACGACTCGACAGTAATGTTTGAAAACCTCGCAATGCGCTTACGTCATGTCGTTGCCCTCCACCAAAAGTAAAATTAGTTGCTAGGGACATTATTTAAATTTGTGCAACCCTAGGTTTGATTCTCTTCTTGATTTTTTGGAGCAAGTTCCAATTCTTCTGGATAGAATTGACCTGCACAAACATATGTATATATTAATAGAACCTAGTGTATAAACGGTACTGTATTATAGTTTTATAAATTTAAATTCACACCTGTAATTTCTTCTGGTGGTACAGAGAAATCCTGTAGTAGATATGTGTATGGTAGCGTGTCTTGAATTTTTATAATCTTAAACTTTTCTCGAGACCAATTTTCCGAATAACCTACCCACAGAGATTACAACTGTCAAATGGTTTGAAATCATGTGTTGCATTATAACTTGTAGAGGATAAGATATAAAAGTCAAACCCTTTTCGAATAGACGTTTAGCCCGCGATATTCGCACAACGTCACCAACCTTAAATTTTGGAGGCTTTCGTTTCGGATCAGATTTTTCTCTAACGTACTTACTATACATGCGAGACCATATCTCATTCTGATCTTCTACATCAACAGCATTGGGAGCTCTCCCCCAACGTTTATGGAATGAATTGTTGTAAGAATGAACAAAATCCTGTAAAACGTTGTCTATTCTGGCTGTATTATTTTCCGTCATATACCTTTGAAGTTTTGTGAACAGACTTTGTATAATTCTTTCGCTCATTGCGGATTTTATGTGGCTATATATATGATACAACATTTCCGAAACTTTTTGGAGGTGTACTCAACACCCCTGTCTGTAAATAGCATGGACGGCTTTTGCCCTGCTTCCTTAAAAATGGACTCAAATGCTTTGATCATAGACTGTGAGTCCTTTGATTTTATCATTCGAGCATAGAGTTTGCGCGAGAAACTGTCTACTACAATAACAATAAAATTGTTGAATTTATTCCAAGATGCTATTTTACTAATATCTTTCAGGTCCGAACTAAAAATTTCTCCAATAAAATTGACCATGATTTTACGACGACGAAATTTTCTGCGTATAGGCTTGTGGAGGGAATAGCCGTCTAGCTTTATGAGTTCTTTCTCGATCTCTCTCTTGTCTGCCCACCGGCGTCTATTCTTAATAAAACCGCTTAAGCCTGAAAATGACCCACTCAATCGTTGGTTTAAATAACTTTTCCTAGGTGTTGACGCCATCTAGTTTAATCCCAATGAATTAGCGAAGTACTAATTTGCGTACATGAGTAATTCATATGCAGTGTAGAGTTACAGCTCGGATTACAACTAACAAGGTGATGTACAGTTTTCTTCTATATACACACAAACATCAGCTTACAACTAGCAATAATTATTACGCAAGAGGCAAAAAACCGGAGGAAAATGTTCCAACACACACATACATACAATACTCACTGATATATGTGAGATAGAGAGTATCGTTTATAAAGAACATATGTTGCTATAGTTAAACCCATCACGTATACTAATTCCCCCGACTCTCCCGGCCTTCGGTCACAGGCATTAGATGATTTTCATGCCCGGGGGATAGGGAATTTGGAAAACGGGATGTTCAATATTACTACTTGCAAAGATCTTGCTCTATCATCATCTAGTGAATGATATTTGGACGAAATTGTTTAAGTGATCCCCTAAAAATGGGCCAAAATGATAAAAGCCCAGCAACCAATAACTACGTTTTTGCGTGTCGATGAATATTATTCTACTTCTATATTTAATCAATTCAATGTATCTACAGTTGAATAATTATTATTATATTATTAGTCTGGTTTTTCCATGTTGTATTTCGACGAAATTAAGTCAACATTTCTAATCAGCCTTGTTTGTCATTTAGGAAATTATATAACGGATTTTATCTGTTATATGCATACAACGGAAATTTTTTATAGCGGACAAATTTCGCCGGTCCCCTGGGAATCTGTTATATCGAGTTTTTCCTGTACGTTGTACTCATTTTGAACTGTTTTTCAATATTGGCTCGGTAAGTATGTATTACTCCTGCGGCTGTTATTATTTACGCCGTCAAAATGATTTAACTACAAAATTCAAACTGTCACTAAAGGTTTCATTTAAGATTGTTCAGGAACTAAATTGCTTTTGAATGACCCCATTAAGACTGGGTTAGTACATCCTATTCAAACGTTCTTCCAGTTTTTCACATTGGTAGCCAAATTAATGCGCTTAAAGTAAAAACAATGTTTTCCATCGTAGAGCCAGTCACGTTCAGATTTTTCGAGACGTTCATGTTATTGAATATCCCACCAAAATTTATCTACGGCATGAATTTTGTTTTTTTGCAATAATTATTAAATTATTAAAAATTTTTTTAAAAACTAGCTTTAAACTCACCACACATACCCTCAGGAGGGCCATCTCTCAATTATTTCGTTAATTGTGGATATAGAACGATCATAAATGACTTATAAGAGTTACAATCAAATTGGGTATGATTTCTTGTCAACCAAAAATGGGACATTTTGGTAAAAACAAATCGATCCACAAACTGTGGGAATCAACTATTTTTATCTCAGTTATGCGGAATAGTTGCGGTCAATTGATTTTGGCCACCCTGTACACTTATATTAAACAAATTGCATGCTGCATTAAAAAAATTAATGGATGGCATTTAATTCAAAATTGTCGGTTTAATATTTAAAAGTATTTAAAATCTCATTGTAGAAATCAATTGAACATTCAAAAAGAAAATAGTCACAGAAATATTTGGAAAGGTGATGTTGGGAATTCAAAGTTTTAATGTTAAATTGTTAGATTAATTGGAGTTACACAATAATTTTAATATTATGTACATAAATTTTAATATATTTTTCATTCTTACTCACTTTCGTATTACACAAACCATAGTCCAGCCAGGTGACAGTGTTTTGATCGGGACATATTTTTATCACAAATAAACCTGAAAGCAATTCCGGACACAAATCATACCAAGGAAATCAATATTGTATAGCAACCAAGATTGCATATGGTAACATTGATAGTTTGTTTGCATTATAAAAAAATAATCAAATTGTTCCTTTAGCATTTGTTAAATATATTAGCATTGACACCACACAAAATATTTTATTCAACACAAACTAATTCATTTCTACATGGTTACTCTAACTTGGTAAAACGAAAATGAGAACTTAGCAAACATGAAATGCTGAGACAAAAACGAATTGAATTGTAGTATCCATTGATTATCGTATAGAGCAATTTAATGCTGAGAAATGCACAGCTTTAGCCTGTTTGGAAAATGTGATAAGCTTTAGTAAAAATTTTATGAATTGCAAATAATTGTTGCTGAAATTTGGAACTTTAAGCAATTTTGACAAATTTTAAAAATAAATAACTCGAACTCGTTTCACACTATGTATTTATGATTATATATGTAGCGCGAAAATCTCCAGTAAGTAAGAGTTGAAAAAAATATAGATTAGCACGTTAAACGCATTTTTTGTGCCTTGAAATTGTAAGGGACGCTTGGAAAAATTAATTCAATTAAAAATGTAGTAAAGTTTATTAATTAGGAATTAAGTGCTTTTTCAAAACAACTTTCCTCTTTTATTTATTGTCTTACCAAAAATAAGTCTATTAATATTGTCAAACCAGGGTTTGGTAACTGGCGTCTAGCTTTAATTAAACGTAAATATACAATGATTTTTTTTCTTAATTTTGGATTTCTCCCCAATTCCCAAGGAAATTTATTTTCGGCATCGAAAAGACGCGTTCACTTATATTCGAATCCTTCTAATTCTGAATAATAAATTTATTTTAAAAAAGGTTCAGGTTTACAACTGTAAATAGATATTACTAGTTATCATGTAAGGTTTTTCATCCTTTTGCAAAAATAAACAAATTTGACCCCTATTTCCTAAAAAATCCATGACCTTCGTTCATTTAGCATTGCAAGCTGGAACAGCGTGTTCAACCCCTTGGAACTACATGAAATTTTTTAGGAGGGTGCCTTCAGTAACTAGGACCTTCATATGAAAATTTGGTTTTGGGATCTTTAAGGGATGAGCCCTTAAATAGTTTTTCTTAAGCATGTTGTCAACAACATTGTTAACTTTCTGTACAATAAATATTGAAATTAACAAAAACTGTATTTCATAAATTCTCGTAATCTAAACGCTAAAAAATGTATATAGCATGTTCGTCTATTAAATTATTAAAATCTTAAACAAAATACTATTCAGCTAAGCAGACGTATGTATCTGCATAATATATGCTGCAATCTAAGCAAGCCACAATAATTCCCTCGAACTGAAAGTGCCGGTCGGGATATACAACTGATATTGAAAAACTAATATACACAGATAACCAACAAGCTATGGAAGAGATCCAGAAATTAAGGAATATTTTAGTTTAATAGTGTTGATGGTTGAACAAATAATTTGTTTTCCTATGTTGTTAACATTACTTGACGTGAAAATCATTTTTCCCCTTTACATTGGATACCATTGTAATCTAAGCTTTTGTATAAAAAATTTGGAAATAAGTTAATAGCTAAAAACAGCTAAAACAGAAGTTGCTTTTGCGCCTTCACAAGTTAAAAACAAGTTTTCTGGTTGAGTTTGTCAAAGGAATCAATATTCTGTTAATCAAAATGAGGAAAACACTTGAAACGACAAAAAGCAACTTGTGTTTAGCTTTTTAGCTATTAATTTATTTATTTACGACTTCCACGCCGCCTTAATTCGTGTTCAAGCTACGCCGGTCAAAGCTTTGAAGGTAGTAACAAAAATTTTGAGAGTTAACCAGGAAACTGAAATTTCATTAAAAACGAATAGTATATAAATGACGATTTTCCGGCAACATTACATTATATAAATAAAATAGAAATTCTATTAAAATTTCTACGTTAGTATTTATAAAATATTTTGCATTGACGCCAGACAAGATATTTTGTCAGGGAAACGACTATTCCCCAGCAAGTATCTAAGATATACAGGCGACTCTCAATATAGAGCCACTCTCCTTATTTAGTCATCCCGGATTCCTCCGAAGCTACATTACAAGATAATTTCTACCTTTATAGTGTTGTTGATTCATGACTAAATATTAACAGAAATAGAAATATGATAGATAATATCTGTAATTATATTATATACAACATTTATTCCTAAGATTGAGAAACAATCTAGGAAGTCAATGTAAATGACTGGGAATGTGTCCAACCCGGAACACTTCCTAATAAGTTGCGGTTCATCTGCCCTCATTTCAATACGCCGGAACTTCCCGGTATTCTCGATTAATCTTTTTATGACGTTAAGCCAAAACCAATCTTAAGTAGGTTAATTCCGCATTGGTACTTTAGTATGTATTTCCTAGATACCCGATTCTGTATAAATACCCAATACTTTTTGTAATAAAGTGTGATTAGAAAACCCAAGCTCCGTGAGTACGCATCGAAAGTTATTCCGGCTGTTCCACAGTAAACACACATTCGTACACAGTTACACACGATCGTACATATGGCTCCTCGACTCTACCGTTCTCCCGGTCTTCACTTGTGACGCTCTCTTGACACAACTCTCCTCGCTGTCGAAAGTTTTTGTCGCTCTCTCTTCCCGCCGTCGACAGTGCTCCTACCCGGACCGGCCGGATTTGTCTCTCACCCCGCCGTCTCCACGGTCCTTGCGGTTTCATCACCTCTGCCCGCCTTCGTCACGGGCGTTCCAGTGCTCTTCACTTCCCGGATCTTGCTCCCCGGGCCTCAACGGTGTTCTACCTTACCACCCGCTGTCATCACGGGCCTTCAGGTTCTCAACCATTCTCACCAGCCTTCCACGGGCCTTCTGGTACGCCACCTTCCGGCGCCTTTTCCATCGGATCTTCCGGTGCTCTCTCCATCCCCCCGTCGCCGACACGGGTCCGCTGGTTTGTCTTCAACCCTGCCGCTGCCTCCTCAGGACGCTATTCATCTACGTGGTTGGGTGCCACCAGGTCTGTAACATTTTGCCCCCCGAGGGTTGCGCTCCGGCATACTTAGGTTCATCCATGGTACGCCCTTCCTTCTTTCAAGAATTTGCGCTCGACGTATCTCACATGATCGAGATTCTACACAACAGACTAGAAGAATATCAGGCATTCACCAATATTTCCGAAAATCAACGGTATGACCTCATCCATGAATGTGTTAGGATTCGTAATAGATTAATCAATGTCGAAGTAGAGTTTTATATGTACTTTCAAAACTTCAGTAATTCATTGCGAATTGAAATTCAAGAAAAAATTAATATCTGCATGGATATACATCTCGCACTGCAAGATATAATTGATAAAGAACTCAACGATCGTGAAGTTGAATATTTTGACCTCAACTAATCCCTCATCAGACTATAACAGTTTCAATGGTGAAGGCCAGTGCTATTCAACAATATTACTTAAACGTTGATAATCTTAAGGATACTTTAGAAAACAAATTATCTCAGATCAAGGGGGATATTGTTAATCTTAAGGAATTAGATGAGTATTCAGATTTTAGAATTGATTATAACAAATACAATAACAAAGTGATATCTTTAGAGGATCATTTTCACCGCATTGTAAAACACAATCCTAAGGAAAGAATATATTCATTAATTCAAAACTCAATTCATGAATGTTACAAAGTTGTCGATGCTATTGACAAGGTAATTACTAACCAGGAATTGCAATTGTACATGAATCGTGTAAGGAATTGAAACAATCGAAGAATTTTTTGATCAAATATACATTTACAAGTTGAAACAGTTCCATTGGTGATCACTTTTATCAAAAGCATCCCACTTTGCCTTTTTTAAGTATCATTTAAAGCATAATTATTATCTGAATCTCATTTCTATCATTGTAACTTAGCGTGACCAGTCACACTAAGCATAAACTAAGCACCATCGATCCTATTCAGTCAAAACTTAGAATTAGTTCATAATAGGGTTATTCATGTCATTACGTTTACATAAAAATTGTACTATGATTAATTTAAGACATTTAAATTTTGCTAATGTTCCAATTTGAGGACCCAGACTCATATACGCCCCCCAATCCAAAAATACCAGGAACTAGGAATCCTGCGACAGGTCATATTTATAAAACCACCAGGGAATTAGACTATTGGAAATACCAATACTATTTATGTCTGTGGGGTAAGGAATTACACACATCAAAGGGAATTACAGCGGAAGCTGTAAGACTAGATAAGCTTAAAGTTAGTTTAGACTTATACTTCCTCAAGCAAAAATTCAACGATATAAACCAGTGGGTGATAGAAGAAATAAACAGAAAAAATCCTTCAAGTACGGAACCCGCTGCAGGATCATCAAAGGATCCAGAAAAACGAAGACGCTCTTTTGAAAGAGGTTCATTCCTATCCGCAAGATTACGGTCTACCCAACGATTATCCGGAGGGTCCCCGCAAGTCGTTTCCGAAGCAGTAGAAAGAACCCTTGCAAAACGAAGAAATTTTAAATTTCACATTACATCACCGACCGAATTCAAGGTCGAACTTCCCAAACACTTTAATTTTGGAGAGCCCCTCCAGGAAGCAGATTTCGAATTTATTTTTCGAAAATTCAAGAAACTAGTTTGGAAGAAACTAGACGAAGACATCGACGAAGATTCTTATCCTCTCTTTGTAGAAAATCTTAAAAAATATATCGCTCAAGAATCACAACCCTTAGAGGAGGAACCCGTTTCTTACACGGAATTCCACGCTATCGTTCAGAAATCCACTGTTCCTACCCCGGACATAGAGCCAGAGAGACTCGTCCAGGAACACGAAGAACAAATTCAACAAGACATCAAGGATACCGGATTTGGTAGTGTTATCCAAGAAAGGTTCTATTCATTCGTAGATTCAGATTCAAATTCTGTAACGTCTGCCGCGGATACGGCAGATACAGAAGAATCTGACACCGATCTCGTAAAACCAAGTTTTACGGATTACCGACAAGGGACACCGCCTGTGGACTTGGACACATCAAGCTCTGCATCCGAAGGCAGTGAAGCCCAAGGCAATCTCTCTCAAGCAGAAGGTTCTCCAGTAACCACTTTACCACTGCCCTTAGCACCGAGGAAACGGAGCCAAGCATCTCGTGGTCAATCTAGTTATAGCAGTCCTATCAGGCCAGCAGAGCCATCCGGGACATTCCGGAAAAAATTAGACCTGACGACTCCGACGCCTCTTTCAGTACCGGTAACTGTGGATCCCAGTATCCTACAACCCACCGTCAAGAAACAGGACAGGCTAGTCATTCAAACTCAACCTAGAGCTCACGGGAGCCCTAACCAACAGCCTAGCTCTAACGCAGGCAATCAGGGAGGTCAGCAAGGAAATCAGCCTGAACCGACGCCACAGTCAACCCAGCAACCTTCATCAGGAGACGCACAAGGGCCTTCTCAGGTACCTAATCAGCCTAATCCACCTCCACCACCTCCAAACCCTAACCTAAATAAAGGCAAGGGTACAGATCCAGCTACCAAGATGAGTGACCAAGACACTCACAACAATAAAACCAGCGCTCTGGCGGATCGTCTTGAATTCTTTGATGACAGAATCAAAGACCACAAGGATCGTAGTAAACTCCTTACAGCCACGGAAGCTGAAATCTTCACCGATGAATTGAAAAACATGAGTCAAGATCTAAAAGAGTTAAAAAATGGAGTCTATCAGTATTTTGAAGATGATTACACCGCGACCCCTGCAAAGCTCGAGCAAAAGCAAGCGGTCCAGGTCAACCAAAATTTGGAAAAGGCATATTATACTATCCGGACCAAGATGACTGACATACTCAAGACCCTCAGCTCCTCAATTACTGGTTCAAGATTGAAGGCTCCAAAAATCGCCGTCCCAAAATTCTCTGGAGCACACAGAGAATGGTCAACATTCAAATCCGAGTTTAACGTTTTAGTCGTAAATTCGGCCATTTATTCATCTGCAGAGAAACTCCGTCTACTTATTGAAGCTTTATCCGAAAGTGAAGCTAAGGACAACATTTCGGACCTTCCAATTAATGACGGAAATTGGTCTATAGCATGGAAGCGCATGACTGATAGATATGATTCCCCACGGGAAACAGCTCATGCTGCGATTAGACCATTGTTAGAATTACCGGCCCTTATGAGTCAATCCGAAAATGGATTGCATAAGCTAATTAACACAGTCAGAACGACTAGGTCCCAGCTGGAACAAGTCCAGCTAGGACAGGTAACTGAAGCTGAAGTGTTATATTTGCATTTTATAATGGCACGTCTGGATACCAGGACTATTAATGAATTTAATCAGTCACTGGATAATAATGATGTTCCCACTTTGGATACTTGCATTAAATTTTTGGAAAAACAAGCCAAAAATGTCGGGCTCACAAAGGAGATCCGAAATAACAGTACCAATGCAGTTCCAACCAAGACGGGTCATATTTCACGCAACCAACGACAGTCCAAGAGAGTAATGATAGCCACCTCCGAAAGTGAAGCAGGATATACTTCCGAAGGATCTAACTACAGTACAAGGACCAAATTTCGGACCAAGAGGCCAGGAAGAAGCAAATCTCCCGGGCTAAAAAAGAAAGGGACTGTAGTCGCTACTATCAAAAAAAAGGGAAACCGCCCTAGAAGTCGAAGTTCTTCCTGGGAATCACCAGCTCGCCACAACAAAGCGATCCGACGCCCAAGCCTGCCAATACGACATTGCAGTTACTGTGGTAGTAATCACCACAGTATCACCTCCTGCGGACAATACTCTGGACTGAATATAAATCAACGTAGAGAATGGGTGAAGACTAACAGCCGATGTTTTAACTGTCTCGGGAAACATCAGGTCAGTGAATGTACTTCTACTCGTACCTGCGCAACATGTCAACGAAAGCATCATACGACACTGCATCAGGATACTACAGTACATTTTAGCCCTAAACCAAGCATAAATACTGTATTTACACACATTGGGAAAAAGAAGAATGAACAAGGACTACTGCCAACCGCTCTTGTAGCCTTAGAGTATAAACGTTACTCTATCGTGGCTCGCTGTTTGTTGGACACTGGAGCACAAAACTCTTTTATAACTCAAAAAACAGCATCTCAACTCAAACTTCCAATTCAACCCGGTACGGAAAGTTTTACCGTCGCCGGGGGGATAAATTATCAGTCTTAGGCAAGACCTCCTTTTGGATTCGTTCCCTCAAATACCCAGAAAAAACCTTGCAAGTACAGGCATTTGTGCTTAACGAAATTACGTCAGATTTGCCCAATCAACCCTTGGAAATACAGGATTGGAAACATTTAGAAAACTTGCCATTAGCAGATCCAGAATTCTACATACCTGGACCAATCCACGTGCTTCTAGGAATACCAGTGGTGGACAAAATCCTCCGAAATCGGAAGATTCGGGGATCGAACGGTACTCCTAGCGCCTACTCGACCGACTTTGGTTATGTGGTTATGGGAACCATAACCAACAACACATCATCCCAATTAATGACAGTGTTACCAGAAATTAATAAGGCAAATTCATCGAATCCAACCATTCAAGTAGGATTTGATTTGACAATATTGGAGGATCGTCTCCCAGATCTGAGACGGCACCCAACCGGTCCTGTGTTTCATCGCGTAATATAGGGGGATCGACTTGGGAAAATATCAAATCCTCCTGATCCTGACTGGAAATAGACACAAAATTTGGTATCACATTTAAATCCTGAATTGGAGATTTACGTTGCACCCTTTGATCATACTCTGGTGGGATTTCTAACAAATCCCAAATTATCGATCCTTCCTGGGACTCAATTAAATGAGTGTCTGGTTGTTCCTGCGTCAAATTCTCCTGTCGGGTACGGGCTCTAGTCCTTATTGGGGATCTTTCTGAAATTATTGTCGGTCTCCTTGGGGACACAATTTGGTCATTATGGGAGTTAAGTTGGGGATTTTGTGGCGTCCTAGCTTGGTTCATTTCCTCCCGAATTATAGCCGCTAAACGTCCCTCCTTCTGGGCCATCGGGACCTGACTCCGGAGTATTTCTAACAGAGGGATCCTATCTCCTGGTGTTTCATCTCCCAGGTCAAATGACAATATGGACTCACTTAACATCTGAGTTCTTTTAGGATTTAGTGTCTCCCGTGGTTCCCCCCGAATTTCCTGGAACGAAGTCTGATTTTGGAAATCGGTTAAAACTTTATGTTTGAAAACTTCAGCATATTCCTTTTGCCAGGCCACTGGGGGTTTATATGCTTTTAATTTATGTGAGTGTACTCTGATCAGTCTGTGTTTATTAAGCTGATTTCCTCTGTACTCCACGATGAAGGAAGTTTCTCCTCGGGCTTCTACGATTTCATAAGGCCCGATCCAGTACATCTGGAGTCCCCTTCTTGACGCATCAGCGACCCAGACTAGGTCGCCTACTTGGAAATTATTTGGCTTTCGGTTTTTATTAAATTGTTTTGCTCTTTTTCCTTGCTCTCGGGTGGTATTTAGACTAGCTCTGAACACTCGGTCTCTCCTGACCTCTTCTCGTTCCTCTGGGGTGGGAGCTTGAATTATTTGCACTGTGGGAGTTAGTAAGTCCAATTTGGTCCTAGGCTGCACTGCATATACCAGGCTAAAGGGAGTGTACTTCGTGACTTTGTGTACATGCTGATTGTGAGACTTGCACGCCAGGCCAAGTTTCTCGTCCCAGTCGTCCCGGTATTTTGAGACGTACTTCCTCAGGTACCGCTTGATCTCCGTGTTGTTTCGTTCGACATTTCCATTAGACTCTGGGTGGTTCGGGGATATTAGGATATGCTTCACTCCATGTTTATTTAAAAATGCCTGAAACTCTTTTCCCTTAAAATAAGGACCGTTATCTGAGACGATCATAGGTACAACTCCGATTTGGTCGAAAATTGATTTTTTCAAGATTTTGCAGGAATCCCTGGCTGTGTTTGTTCGGCATGGGGCTGCCCAAGCGAAGCGACTGGTGTGGTCTATGGCCACAAAAATGTATCTATTTCCAGACCTAGACTCCTCCATTGGTCCAACGTAATCGATGGCGATCCGAGTAAAGATGTCATCAGGAGGGGGAACTATTTTCATTAGTCCTTGGGGTTTGGTTGTTATGGGATTAGCAGCCTGACACGTGACACATCCGTTGATATACTTTAGAATATCTTCTCGCATGTTGTGCCAAAAATACCGCTTCATTAACTTTTGGTAGGTTTTGAAGACTCCTATGTGGCCTACGTCCAGAGAGTCATTATGCGCCATTTTCAGGATGGGTCTTTCAGGGTTGCTGGCACTATCAGGCGGTATGGCTCGCTGGTTTTGTGGTCCACCCGGTAGAGAAGTCCATGGATTAAGGCGTGTTTTGCCGAGAATCAATTCCTGGAATTTCCAGATCGTTCTCCATGCGCTTCTAAATCCTCGATGATTTTTCCCAGCGCTGATTCCTTCCGCTGGTGTTCCTTGAAAATATCCACATTTCGTCCCAGTATTACCTGAATTACTGGCTCTTCTCCGATAATCTGATGCAGGTTCTGATCCGAGATTGGGGTTCTTATCGACCTGATCGGGTAACGGGAGAGACAATAAACATGTGGGATTTTGGATCCGGGCACATAAACAATTTCTTTTTCCTGTTGGGCCATCTCCAGTTGCATTCTTGCAACTCTGGAATGGGGGCCCTTCAGGTTGGTTAGGCATTGTAGGGCCTTATGGTCCGTGTGGAGCTAGATTTTTCTCCCATAAATATAAGGGCGGAACTGCTGGAACCCGAAAATACAGACTAAGGCTTCTCGCTCTCCTGTAGTGTATTTTTGTTCCACAGGCTTCATCAATCTTGATGTATACGCTATTGGGCGCCAGGTCTTGACGTCTCGGGACTGCTCACAGGCAGCACCCACTTGATAGTTACTTGCGTCCGTAACTACCCTAATTGTGGCTTCTGGATCGAAATAGTCTAGAACTGGGGCTGCAATCATGGCCAGCTTGAGCCTCTAGAAAGCCTCTTCCTCAGGTTGCCCCCAAACGAAGCTGACATCTTTTTTTGTCAGGTGGTGCAGGGGTCGGGCAATTTCTGCGAAATTTCGGACAAAGGTCCTATAATAATTGCAGAAACCTAGTAAGGACTGGACATCTTTTAAATTCTTTGGAATCGGGAAGTCCTTAACGGCCTGGATCTTCTCCGGATCTGGCCCTCTCCGCTAATTACGTGGCCCAGGAAGTGGAGCTCGTTGAAGCCAAAATGACATTTGGACAATTTGAAAGTGAGGGAAAATTCCCTTGCCCTCTGCAGTACCATTTCCAGGCGTACTAGCAGGGTGTCGAAATCCGACGCAAAGATTAATAAGTCGTCAATGTATACCAGAGCGATGGTATACTTAAGGTTCCCCAGGATGGTATCCATCATACTCTGGTACTCGGCGGGGCTATTCTTGTATCCGAAGGGGAGCCTGTTGTAGCAAAACTTCCCTCGGTGGGTGGAAAATGCCGTCTACAGTTTACTCTCAGGCGCCAGCAAGAGCTGAAGGAACCCCTGGAGTGCATCTAATGTGATGAACCAGACTGCTCCGGACAGGTGATCCAAACAATCATCCACTCTGGGGATGGGTAGGTGTTTTGTTCCACCTGGTCGTTAAGCTCCCGTAGGTCCACACAGACCCTGTGCTGCAGATTTCCATTTTCGTCCCTCTTCGTGGGCACCACGATCCCTGGGGAGTTATATGGGGACACACAAGGCTCGTATACCCCTAAATTGAGGTTTCTCTCTACGTGCTCGTCCAGTACTTGTTTTTCTAGATGGGCAAGTCTGTACGAGTACTTGTGGAAGGTCTTCTTGTCACCAGTGTCAATCACCACAGAAGGAAAGTTGACCACTCCCAGTTCATCGTCGGACCGGGCAAAGTTATCTGAAAATTTGTTAATTATCTCCAGGATTCTTTGTCTCTTGTCATCGTCTAGGTTTGGTCCCAGCTTAATTTCTTCTAAAGAAAATGGCTTTCTCCTCTCAGGGTTGGTGATTTCCGGTGAAATCCAGTTGTTCCGAGGGTCATCCATTTGAATCAGATTCGCATCATCAAAGGGTTCGTAATGTTCTAGGTATCGGATGGCTGGCATCGTGACATGTTGTTTAGTGGGATTCAGGATAGCCGTTTGAGCTTTCCCGTTTCTGAGTCTTAGGATGGTGTTCCCGAATAAAATCCCTTTTTGCTGATGGGGGTTGGCGGTCACTGTAATGTCTCCGGAAGCCGATGGGTCCCAGGAATAAACGGTGATTTGTCGCCAAGACATCGCGGGAATTTCATGAGGGCGTTTGGTAAATACTGATTTGGAAATTCTCCTGATATTTTCAGGTTCACCCAGAGTGCTCATGGGAATGCCCTTGCTGCTGACTGGATGACGGTCCTGGTAATTGCTGGAGAATGATTGGGTTGAGGTACTTGAATTCGAGGTAAAAACTTTATTTTTCCTCTTTTTTCTGACATTTTCGGGTAGTTCCGTACTTGTGCTTTCAATTTGAGATTCTTTTTCATCAAAAAGAATCAAATCGGGCTCTGGGTTATGCTGTTGAATTTTTTCTTTGATTTCTGTCGAATTCCAGGTGGGCGTACTTGACTCCGTGAGAGGGCCGTCCAGATCTCTGAAACTCCAGTCGCTATTAGTTCCGATCCAACCTTCTTCTGAATCTTCGCCATACTGGTCATCTGATGACAGGCGTTGCTTTCCCTGGTACAAGATGATGTGTTTCACTTTGTCCATTAGAAGTCCAAACCTCAGATTAAAGTTGTAGCCCAGAAGCATGAGGGTGTCCATGTCTTCGATTATGCAGAATCTGTAATTGTAAGGGGCGGAACAATCATCATCTAAATGAAAAAATAAAATGGCTGAGCGGTTATAAGTACCGCCGCTTCCAGGGAGGACCATGGCGAAGGGTATGGGTTCATGATGTACTACTTGAATACTCCTGGGGCAGAATTTTTGCAAGTAAAAGACGGCTGCAGCTGAAATTGTGGACATGGCCGCGCCTGAGTCTACCACGGCTCTCATCTTAACGGGATACGCTGCTATGCTGAGGTGGTAGATGTCCTGGTTCTTTCGGTAAGTCTGATTCCAAAGTCATAAGAATGCACACCCCATCCTTTCCTCATTTGAAAGAGTCTCGGCTTGGTGCATTAAATCTTGCGTGTCAACTCTGGCAATTTTATCTGATTTGTGGATTGACCTGAGAGCCATCCTTTTACGAGTTCTGAGCATGGGGGTAAGGGCTCGATTCTTATCTCGTACGCTCTCTGTTTCTTCTAAATTCTCTACTGATCTGAAATCGTCCTTGGTAGGAGCCCGTTGGGTGAGTTCATCTTCTAAATCCTCTGCCCGTTCTTCTATACGTTCAAGTGTGGTATTATCTTCTTTAGTGAAAGAACTTCGGGGATGTTCTTCCTCTGTACTAATTTTCTTTTTGACATTTTCAGGGACTGTCTTCGGAATGTTGATGTGTGAAAACGGATCTTCTGGGGAGCCATTTAAATTCGCAATGTTCGGAGGGAGTTGGCTCATTTCATCTGGCCAAGCCGTGGGAAAACTTGAGAAGGTAGTTCCTAAAACAATGCTTGCTCACTTGTTTCCATTGACATCTGGATTCCCGGATCATAAAATTGTTGTTGAGGCGGCCAAGTCTGGTCGTCCCCTAACGCCAGACCTAACAGTTTCCCTGGTTGTTGTTTTGTTGTGGGGCGGGTTGGGGAATAGAGTTGCCCATATTGTTGTTGATTTGTCTCTGTGGATGGTTGGAGTTTCCTTGTGGGAAATTCCCTTGCTGTTGTTGTCCTGGACCATATCCTCTGTTAGCCCACGCGGGTTGGGGACCTTGGAATTGTTGCTGGTTGATGTTGCCCCATTGGTTCTGATACTGAGGTTCGTTCATTGGTTGAGCCTGATTAAATTCCTGACTAGGTATTTGAAACTGTTGTTGGTTCGGATTAAACTGAAAATTCCCTGGTTATGTTGGTAGGCTTGGTTCTGATTCTGATACTGGAACTGACCTTGATTCTGGTTACCAGAGTAGTTATTGAAGCTATGGTTTCGCATTCTAAAATTTCTATGATTAGGCGGTGCTCCTGGCTGGTGATTCTGGTGGCCCCGGGGGTTATTCATGCTATGCAAATAATTCTGATTTACAGGCACCATACCTCTGGGGACCCTCTCCGTGGTCTTTCATCAAAAAGCTGGGTCATCCGTCCCATGTTATTGTTTGCCAGGTCTCGGTTTAAATCGGCACAGTTCTTCATTAGGTGGTTGGTCCGAAGGCAATAGTCACAATGTAGACCCGTTGTGAGGGTCCGAATGGATGTCTCTTGTAGCTGGGGTGCTTGAGATCCTGAAGTTGTGGAAGCTGGGAATTTCTGGCCAGGGTTCATCTCAGGGTCGTTTAGTAGAGAGTCCAAATTGACGACCAGTTCCTCCATAGATTTGGCCGGAGTACAAGCGATGGCTGCGAACCTGGCTGGGATCTTCTTCCTCGCCTCACTGATGATCTCCTCATCGGACATCTTTGGGTTCAGTTCCAGGCAGAGCCGGGTTAACTCTGGAACAAAAGTTTCAGCATCAATACCAGGTTTTAATCTGTAATTTTCTAAATCGGCCTTTCTCTTGGCCTTCCTCTTCGAGTGGTCAAATCTTACACATAAAGCATTAACAACGAATTCCCAAATTTGCTCATTTGACTTTGATCCCTCACTAACGAAATTTCTTATTCTAGGGAATAAAGAGGCATACCAGATTTTGACGGACTTGTCTGGGGACTCATTAAACATTCTCCTCATATCCTCAATGACGGAATCGAAACCAACGAAAAGTTTTACCCGTTGTGTGACAACCTTCATGGAAAAACCCTGAGGTTCATCCTCCGAATAGTAGTGGCCCACCTCCCAACGGAAATTCTCCAGCCTGCGGTAGTCGACTTCGGCACTTTTGGGATCTGGTTTCGCCAAAAATCCTGGCGTGAGCACATTTCCAAATTTATTTGGTGGGAACTGGAATCCCGAAAACCCTGAGGGTGGTTGTGTTTGAAGAGGGACTGGATTCCCAATTAATCCTGGAGAACTTCTTGGTGGACCTGGTGGACATTGGCCACAGCCTATTTTAGAAGGAGAACCATTATTATACCCAGTACCAATGCCACTCTGATCCAATAAATCCGTCTTGGAATCATCGCCTGAGATCGACATTTTCTCGGATTAATGAGCCAAAAAAATTTCCAGGTAGGTACGGTACTATAAGATACACTAAATTATTAATTAATTACTTATACACTATTTCCCAACTCTGAGAAAATTAAAAGTTTCCGTTAAAATCCACAGATTGTAATGTGGGATTATGCAAATTATTATTATTTTTGCCACACCCAGGAATAACCTTACAAATGACAAAAAATTACTTACACCATTTAAATATTCAGAGTTTTCTTTAGAAATAGTTTAAAAAATTTGAATTAAAATTTATAACCGAAGGCAATAACTACAAATTTAACGAATGTACTAAAAGGATACCTGAAGGCCTCACTAATTATTCACCCTGTTTAGGTCTTTACATAATTTGAGACTTCAGAGGTTGCCCAGAGGACATCTCCAGGAGTGATAAGGTCGGTCACCTTGCCACACCCTGAAATTACTTGAAATGACTGGCCATAAAAAAAAATTTTTTAAATATTATTTTAAAAATTATTAATTAAAATTATGTTACCCGGTTGGTACCGCTTTTCCTTTTTTCCTTTCCAGGTTCTACAGACTTCGGGGAGCTGAAAAATCCAAGGACACAGGGCAGGCACTCGTCAACCCAAGTAGAGGTACTCGCTGCTGCCCGCACCCAGAAAAGGGTTACCACGGGTAAGCTCTTAACGGTAACTTTCCTAATTTCCTAATTTTACCACTTAAAAAACTAAAAATAACTAAAATTATTAAAAATTTAGGCACTCGCTGTGGCTGCTGAGGACGGTGGAAAGAACCCGCAAACCTCCACCAATGTGAGCACCCAGGCTTATTCCTAAAACTACCCTTAACAACTAATTACTAAATTACACTTCAAACTCTAACTTAAAACTATGGTGGTTTATGCCTAGGGAATAAAGCACGTCCTCTCAGTTTAACGGCTAGCAGGGTTCTCCCTTTATTCATACAACTCCACTTCCCACTCTCTCATCACACAATCCACTTGCGCACTCTCCAGTGCCGCATCCTCACAAACTCATACCCTAAACCTAAATACAAATACATAATAATATTATATACTCCTCTCACAAGTATTTCTAAATATTTTTAGACGTACTCAACCTTCCCTAAAAATGGAAGGAAATTCTCCTTCCTGTATTATTTTTCACTTTCAATCCCGACACTGGCTTTCGTGCAACGCTGTTTCTTAAGCTGGAGGATCATTTCCACGATTCTCAAAGTATGGACTTATCAAATTTCCTCCCTGAAAATCCATGCCGCATATAATTTCCTTCAAAATTACCTTGGAAAAGATATTTTCGTGAGATTAAAAAAAGACAACCCAAATTTGAACTTTATTTTTACTGACCCATGTTACGTAAATTCTAGGCCCACGTCAGTGAAGGAAATTTGAGAAATTCAAGAATTAAATTTGCTACAAAGAAGCCTTAATATAGTTTTAACTTTTCACTCCCTTATGTGGGCTAGACGGGGAAATGGGCAAATGATGATGTAAATTCAAATTAAATAAAATTAATAAAATTAAATAAATTCAATTAAATTTCGAAAACATCAGCGAAAATGGAATTAATGAAATAAGTGTTTTTTTAATTATAACTTTCACTCCGCCTGAAGGAATTCCGGAGACAAATCCTGCCAATACCATTACCCCTTATAGACAGATTTAACCCAACTACATATTTGATGACCCAGTCTGCATACATAATTGGGCGAATCAATAAGTGGCATTGAATTGCATAAAATATATTCGGGAATTGTTTACAACATAGTCTACATTTTTGCTGTATTCCTTGTAGGTTTTGGGGCACATTTGCACATCCCCCTTGGGGAATTGTTTTCTTAACGTAGAGGTAACAGTTAGATTGTCTGTGCATTTGTCCGGACGCCCATGTTTTTGAATATCCTGCCAACATCTAAGTCAAAATAAACTACGGTTTTAGTATTTCACAACCGCTACACTATTCTAACCGCTATTCTTTCCATACTTTTATAAGTATCCAACGACCATGAATTTGATTTTTAAAATTCATTCAATTACTTCTTTAAAACAATTCGCTCTGAGAGGGAGGAACCACAAAAAAAGATCTCACAAAATTTCTGGAGAAGAAATTTTAAAATTTTGCTCGAGAAATTCGTGAATTTGAATATCCTAAAAAATTCGAAAATCCATGTTGGCATGATTTTTTATGTAGGGCATGTAAGCGCCTTCCAATATTATCTCATTCAAAAGTTACTGAAATTTATCGGGAGTTTCAAGTTGATCCTCAATAAAACGATTAACTCTAGAGGGGCTTGCAACAAACGATTAAATTTGCTACAAACTGGGAGGCTCAATTACTTCTCACTCTGTTCACATTTCAGTAAACATTTTATGGAAATGATGGCTACATCTTTTCCAGTCAGGTAAATGTACTTGACAAGCGGTGCTACTTCTACAGCACCGCAGCCAACAACCAATTTATTGTTTATCTACTGTCCCATTTATTCTAAATAAGCTAATATAGGAAATTTCCACTGACCTGTACAATTCTTTCATTCACTTTATCTTACCGCCTAAACCATTGTAACTTTTAACCTTTAAGAAAATGCACATACAATTACTGACGAGCCTTTGACGTGAACACTTCTCTCATTTTAATTCTCGTAGATTTTGTAAATAAATATACGCTCGTAGGTCAGAATCAAAAACCCAAGCCAACCTAAAGCGAAGTCTTACTTTTATCCATAACTGAGTCTCTAATTTTGGTCAATTGTCATCCTCACAAAGTACGCATCTCACATTAACACAGCACATCATACAGTCCCTCTAACATCTGGGCTCATCACACTCCTATATTTGTGCAAGAGGGTTCGGGAAAAATCCTAATGGTCTAAAAATAAATGTTGTTTGCAAAATTTAATGAATGGCAATTAAATTAAAAATGTAGGGAATTCAGAAATTGAGAGAATAAATTTGAGCTTTGAGGTCACTTTTAAGATTTTTTATTTCCTCAAGTTCCACAACCCAACGAGAAATAAGTAAGTGAAGAAACTGCTTTTTAATTACGTCTTCAACGCCGCCTAAATTATTGTTCGTGATTGTAAAACAATATATAATTAGGTAACGTACAAGCGTAAAATACTGTTTAGAAATAAATTCTGAAAGCAATTTTGAACAGTAATCCAACCAAGGTGATTGACATTGAAGAGTTAATGAGCTTGTTACAGCATTATGTTATCAAGCTGGTAAATTCCTGGGTTTTTGAGAGTAAAATGAAAATACGATTTTAAAATTAATATGTATTTAATTGTAATTGTTAGATATATGTAATTCGAAGTGACGAAAATGATTAACATGGCTCGGTCAGTAAATATATATGAATATTATTACTATTTGTGAAATATTTTAAAATGGACGCCACACGAGATAATGTGTCAGGGAAATTTGAATTTCACCAAAAGGGTAAATAAGACCAAGGTTAGACGGTGATGAGAACTCAGCAAACATGAAATTAAGAGGTAATTACAAAATGAAGCCTAGTGTTTGTATGTTTTTGTTGTTGTATCAAAAAACGTGGGCTAAAATGACCAAGACTGAGAGGGTGAATTACAGTAAGTAAAAGTTGAAATAAAAGTTTAATTTATACGTCACTTGAAATATGTCAACGTTAAAAAATACTACATGAATGTTATGGTATCTATACTTGGTTGGCGTGTAGTGAAAATAAATTAAAGAATACGTAACAAATGTGACCACGGCCTCCGATTTAAAACAAAATTCGGATTCGAACTTTGAAATCGTACGAAGAACTCGAAATAAATATTATCACAACTTAAACCTAACTTAATCAAATTTACAATATTAGAATACTTCGCACTGGTAAGTATAAGCGCTATAGTTTTCAATATTTAACGCTGAATATCATTTCGGAAATGTCTCAGGATATTTATAATGGAAAATAAAATTAATACATCATAGCGAAGTAGCAAAGCGTAAATTTTAATTAAATTATATTTTGGCCAAGTTATTTAAATTCTCTAGGTACAAATGACTATGGTCATTCTGTACATTCAAATTTGAACTCGAACGAGAAATTCGAACAATCTCAATTGGAAAATGTCATTAGGATTCAAAATTTTGTTGAAAATTGAAGGGACGTTTGGAACACTATTTAAATTAAAAATTGAATAAAATGTACAAATTTGGAATTGAGTGCTTTTTTATCACAATTTTACTTTTTGTTGTGTATCTTTTACTAAAACTATTCCTATTAATATACTGTCAAATATAGCTCCTCACGGGTCGAGTAGTTATCGATACCGTACTCGTACTTGGAACCGTACTCGAATTGTCGGGTCAAATTCCCGCTTGACCCGGACTTGTGTCTTCAAGTACGAGTAAAAAATCCTGTACTCGGATGACGGTATTATATTTCTAAATTTTTTACCGAACTTGAACCGTACTTAGGAGTATGAAACGTCTATACCTACCGACCCGTACTTGAACTCGTATTCGAACCGTACTCGAGTATCAAGTACACCAAAAAAAAATTTTGTTAGATGTTATTTTTTGTTAAACAGATATTGACATTAAAAACAAATAGTAGATTCAACTAACAATAATTTGTAACTGCAACTTTTGAACAGTGTTTGCAATGAAAATTTTCTCCAACGAGATTAAAATGCCGATGAACAATAGACCAAGATTTGATACTGCCAGTCATATCGACTGAATTCTCTTCAGTCAGGTCAATCTCATTCTAACCTCTATTAATTCTGCCCTATTCTCCTGTTCCATTATATTTTACGGCGATAGGTAAATACTTCCAATTAGTAACTACAGTAGTACTCAATTCGGAGTTGTAACAATAACTTACGCTGTAGGTGTAACGTTTCATGCTATTCGGAGTAATTTTGAATTTAATCGCTTTTCCTTTTTTTTCGGAATAACAACAACTTTTTTTTGTAATCAAGGAAATATGGATGTGGACTTTGTGCTGGAGGAAATTAGTCGAGTATCAAATGTAAATCCAAGTACGGGTTCAAGTACTTTTGAATTTATGTCCCGAACTCGTACTCGTGCTTTGGTTCAAGTACTTTGAACGTACTCGTACTCGCTCTGATACTCGTTAGAAATATACTCAAGTTCGAGCACGAAAACGGATACTCGACCGACGAGTACAAGTACCAACTTAAGTTGATACCGTACTTGACCCGTACTCGTACTCGAAACTCGAGTATCTACTCGTACTCGTGAGGAGCTATACTGTCAAACCAAAGTTCGGAAACTGGCTTTTTGCTTTAATCAAACTTGAATACACGGGAAATAATTTCTGTCGTCATTTGGAATTTCTAACTCGTCCAAAATTAATTTTCAGCTTTGAAAGGATTTACAATTTTTGGATCCTTCTGAAACTGACCATCAAATTTGTTTAAAGAAAACATGATCTTCAGGCTCACAACTTCAAATCAAAATTGCTGATGATTATTTAAATTTTGAGCGGAAATAATTTTAAATCCAATCAAGATTTATAAATAGGAACACGCGAAGTGTGAAAGTAAAATAAGTCAAAAATTAAATAATTGATGGTGTTTAAAAAAAATAGGACTTTCACGTTTCAATTAATGATCTGACTACATTTAAACAAAAGCCTCAGGTGCCACTTCTTGAAAGAATAGTCAAACTGTACCTGGATAAATCGGAAAACTAAAAACAATGGATTTCTAAAACCGATTTTGACTTCCAATGTACAACAAATATTACCCAAATATACTCCGGATACAATTCGTACCGAATTTATTAAAATACAACATTAAACTAGGAAGCTCCAGCAAAATACAGTAAATAACTATATGCCCTAGGTATATTGTCCTTATATACAGTTTGACCACAATAATCTGTCACCAACCTTATCCCCGTCAGGGAGTTACTCATAAAATATTTGGATCCCTCAGTTTGCACTAAATTCAGTAAACAAATATGTTGCGTCAAAAACCTTGTTTAAATTTACGGTTTTTTCAATTATTCTCTGCTAACATTATTAAAACCAATCAATAAAAATGAGAAACTTCTGAATATATCAAACATATATATCTAAAACTATAAATATTCGCATGTATTTAAGATGTATTTAGACGCCACTTGAAATATCAATTGTAACTATTCTGTGTTATCCGAGCCAGTTAAGTTTTCACTGTGATTTAAACACTGAATACAGAATAAGGCGCAATCGCTTTTAGGAAAATGAGAATTTTATTAGTGAGTTTCTATTCACCACGTTTGATTGTTCTATGGATTTTTATGTAGGATAAGTTAAGAAGTGAACTGCAAAATACAATAGTTGGGTAAGAAGAGTAATATGTAATCACATACAAGGCTAAAAATATAATAATTTCTCGGCGATTCAACATGTGGATAATTACGAAAGTAACAGAGACGAAGACTCTATTTAAATCTTATATATTCTATTAAATTATCTTAAATTTCATAAGCTGTGGCTTCAGTTGTGGTTATCAAATGATGCAATAAATTGAAATGACAGGAATCAAAATTTGCTTTACAACTAATAAAAATTACTTAATTTTTTTTAAATGTACCTTTTAAGATAAAACATTAATACTTACAATGACAGGTTTTACTGAAGGAAAAATTAATCCACCTAATTTTCGTCTAAATGAAAATCAGTAATAACTTTTCCTATCAAGTATATAGCTAGTGCGCCCACTGTTTCAGTTTGTTTCAAAACATTTGTTTCGGTTCAGTTTGGGTGCTGAAATGAACCGAATTCATTGTTTCGTTTCAGCTCATAGCAAATTGGTTCAGTTCGTTTCAGTTTGTTCCATGAACTGAAACGAAACTCAAAACGATCGTTTCAGGGACGAAAATTTAAAATGCCTAATCAAGCTTTAGTAATATGTGTAACTCCAATCGTTTTCCATGTTCTAAGTAGGATCCACCAGGCCCCACAAAGTATTTCTCGTGGTTAGTAAATTAAATTGAAAATCGAAAATAATCGCTCTGCGATAATTTAAGGCTGTCGCGTAGGGAGGCGCCAGCTACGGCCATCTCTCTGTACTTAATTATTGTAGTATGTTGAACTCATTTATAAAATTCCGTTACAAATTTTTAAACAATTAAAAATTAAAATTTGAGCGAACATAAATTATATTTCCAAATATTTTTAAAAAAATAGTGTTAGTAGTACATTTAAAAACATGTCATTGAAATCGGTGCAACAGTTCGGGAGAAAACATCGGTTCAGTTCGTTTTTTTCACGTACGAATACGTGGACCAATTTCAACCAATAACGAACTCATCCGGGGAAGCAGCCTAACAAATGTTCACAAAAAGTAACTTGAGTAGGTTCGGAGGAAAACCGCGGGACCCACGGACAACATAAGCACAAACAATAATATAATGCCAAATCAAAATTTTCTTGACATGTGAATTTTACCAGCAGAATTTAATTGCATTTAGAACGCTTAAAACACGTTTCAGGGAGACTGTTTTGTTTCGTTTCAGAGTCTCAACTAATCAGTTTTATCTAAACTTGAAACTGAAATGAAATGTTTATATAGCTGATACAAACTGAAACGAAACAAAATTGCGTTTCAGGAACGAAACACTGGGTGCACTATAAGTTACTTACCATTGTGGATCAAGAATCATTACAGTAAGGGATAATAGCATCATTTATATGTATTTGTGATCTCGAGATATAATTGCATTTCAGTTGCAATTTGAATGGGCAAATCTACATGGTTTGTAATGTGATCATGGTGAGTTACTTTATTTTTGTCATTTTGAAATTCGTGTTTGCCAAAATAACAACTAACTGTTCTCTATCTCTTTCATCTTCTTTTTATGAGGTTCAATTATGCTTTCAATAAACGTCTCACGAGCATCATCTCTGCGATACCTTTCCCAGTATTCCACACTAATTTGCAATTAATAGGAAGCCCTGAATGTAAATTAAATTCTTTCACTCTTCCTTTAATTATTATATCATTTACACTCATTTTTCCCCTCTCCTATTCATATTAAATACTATTTGATCACATTTCACAAACGAGCATGAAAAACGAGTTATTTATTTACTCTTGAATTATTCATATTAATCCTAATTTTACACTTTCGTATCTACGTCAGTCTGTCAGAATAAATGTTCCACAATTAAAACATTTCGTATTTAATTGCAACCTAATTGCAATTAATTAACTCCTGATTGCAGTTGTCGTTTAATTGAATTAGCGTACATACTTTATTTAATGCAAATACGACCATATCTTGCCGTACCAATTCATGACAGGACAAATTTAGTTAGTGACTTGATCATAATGGTTACCCACGCCAAAGCTGGGCGCCATAAACCAAAACTCATGTGTACTTCATCTCACCTGAATAACCTGTAAATACCTCATATAGTGTTCCCAGGTGTTTCACGCGTTATCAACATGGAAGCGTTTTTCAAGCATTGGAGGATTCAAGGTAGCTGCAGGAGCGTGTTAGACGAATGGTTTGAAAATATTTAAAGACGCTGTCTTGCTTCAGTCGAGGACAGCACACACTTGCTTCCTGTTGGACGTGGACCTAACAAGTGCACGGTTCGACTTAAGAGTGGTTTAAAGGAGGGAAGTGTTGAAAACACCTTGTATGCTTCATTCTTACCAAATCCATGCGAAATCGAAATGCTTGAATTCATACGAAATCAATCACGTATGGGAATATTAGTGCTGTCATGTTTGCGCTGACGTCGTTTACAATTTTGCAAGAATCCGGACGACTCTAAATGTCAGAGGATTAAACAACTATAAAGCCATTCGTCTCACTTATCACTTTGAGCAGCAAATACTTTTCGCAATGAATGTGTACACACATAACCAATTTTTACTAATATTAACTAACAATATTAATGAATGTTTCTATTTTGGTTTATTTGCAGAATATTGAATCTGGGAGGACCAGTTACAGTGTATTTACTGGGTTGACACTGCTCAAGTTCATTGTGGAATTTCCGGACGTTGAAGATGAGCAGTGGGACGATGTCTACAAATTTCTTGAAAACGACGCTCTTGCTTTGAAACTGGGATTTAGCTGCATTTTTGGCAAAAGTCGAATGCCTTGCTTCCGTCAAAGACACATCCGTTGATCCTTTTGTTGTGTTTCTACTTTTTTATTGAATTCCATACATTTTTATGCATTAAATAAAGTCTCATATGTACTTACTAGTTTGTACTTTTTTTTGGCGTTTTTAGACAGTCGGGGAAAAGTGCACCCTGTGCTTTTGTCTCATAAGTAGGTATAACCGACAAATGTGGTGAGAACACGCCTAGTTGCACGGCTCTCTTCTCCTTCATCATCTTCTCTGTGTATCAAGCGCGCAGTGTATGTACGTATACGTGTGAAGGAGCTGCGCACGTACGTACCGAATGCATTAGGCTGGCTATTGTATACAGCAGCCGTTAGCATGGGCTGTATACAGCAGCCCGTTAAAATGGTCTGTATACAGCAGCCATTGGTACCTTACTACTTATGATAAAACAGATAAATGCCTGTTTTTTGTCAATAATAACATAAAATAAAATACTAAAATCAGTATTTGTAAAATAGTTCAAAATGGATGCAGCGCAAGAAATTGTGTCAGGGAAATTTGAACTCAAAGAAGGTAAACATTTGTGCATAGCACTGATTTTTGAATACTTTGTTTGCGTGTGCAGAAAAATGGATGTTGTATTCAAAGAGTAATGTTTATGATATGTTTTAAGGGAATTGGTTTCGTAGTATAGTATCAATAATTGCTTTTTGAGACGCTAATTTTTTTTATCTTAAAGTTAGTAATATTCTGAGCTCAAACGGTTGGCCTTGGTTCACTGAAACTACAAAAAGGCACATCTATATCACAAATATATCGGCATGACAAATTGAAACCTAGTGTATGTTCCCTTGGATTGTCTTTTATAATAAATTAAGCCCCAGATCTGCACTAGAACTATAGCCTACTTCCAAAATTTTATTAACTTTCATATACATTTCAAAGATTGCTTGCAAAATTCCAAATTTCTTCCTAACTTCACTGAATTTTCGACAAATTTTAAAATAAAATTATTCAAATTTGTTTAAACAAGAATTTTGTTTTAAAATCTTGTTTGTAAAATCCGCTGGTTAGATTTTCCAGTCGGTTTGACCATCTTTGCTGCTACAAAATAGTTCGAAACCTGGCACTCATCTTCTTCCAGATCGTGCTCGGAACTCTTAGTACGAAACTGGAAACACGCTCTTCTGATCGACCATAAAATTTAATATAAAAAAATTAAAAAAAATAATAAACTATAAATTTCATATAAATGAGTGTCAAAGATTTTTTAAACAAATTTAAAAACTTGAGCAAACAATTTGTACAATCATCTCGTAAAGCTTATGGCATATATATTGAACTTATTTCTAGTTACTTCTTATTTCCTCTTAGTTTGACGCCATTCAAAGAAGACATTACGCGAAGCGTGTTGGGTAAGTGCAGACTTTAAGTGTTTGTCAAAACATTTAATACGGAGGTTTAAATGACACAAATTATGACTGTGACTGCGTCCCTAAAAGAAACATAATCTGACTTCCAGTGTCACAATGCTTTTGGGACAAAGTCCCACAAACAAAGTAATAGTTTTGATATCTGCGTGTCTGTTTGTCCTTATTCACGATAACTGCCGAGCCCGGCATCACCGGTTAAATTTTTTAGAGTAGAATATTAACTAAAATGACAGATTCTCTTTAATTTTGGTGAACGTCGGGTTATCCGTTTGACCTTATAAAATTTAAGTAGTTCATATTTAAATACATGTTAATACATTCGGCTCCTACAGCGGCGTTATCTGCTGTACAAGAGCCCGCCCACAAATCGTTGAAATCACTGACTGATCATTAGAATATCAACTGATTGGAGTCGGCCAACTATTACTTCGCCCCCTGGTGACCTTAGTGGACAACGACAATCCAAACCTTTTGGATCCTTTGCGGATAAAGCTCTTAAATGTACCTTTTTTGAAGAGACGGGCATCCCACATTTATAATTTGAAAATCATTCTTGCACCCCGAAAATGTAAACTAGTCTCATGCGCAAAATTTATAAAAATACACAAATGTCCATTTTACAACGTTTTAAAAAGCCAAATTACATTTTACCTAACCGTGAAAGCTGAAGAGTCAATTTTGATTCAAATCATTGATTTATTTTTAAAAAATCAAGTGATTTAAATCAAGCCACCCTGGTATCTACAATTTACAAATTTTGAAATGTTTGGCGACATTGAATCGGCAAATATTACTCTGGTAGCTATTTTTATTTAACCCGCCAAAATTCTTTGACTTAGAACTTCAAATTTTCTTTTTCATTTTAGATTTTAAAGGAATTAAAATGATTTAAACCCATTCAGACTATTTAGAGCGGTATTTAAAAAAGATTTTCATTTTTGCAGTATCGAGCAAAAATTTATCTACGGCGTAAATTTTGAGGTTTTGTAATAATTATTCAATTTCTTGAAAACTATTCATTAGCTAACTACATACACCCTGAGTGTTGCAATCTCTCAGATCATTTATTCTCGACAAAAAGGGTACCATTTTGGTAGAAACAAATTGGTTAATTTGATTATCCCTAGCAAATTCCCACTAGGATTTCGTGATTTTGATTAAAATTCGATGTTTAAAACTTAATGCACAACCTGATTGTAAGAAATAAAATTTGTTCTGAAGGGTAGTACTAAGTCCTGCATAATTCTTTTTTATCGAAAAAATTTGGAATTGTATATCTCGCTAAAATTGCGACTAGGATATCAAAATTTCCGTTGACATTATTTGATCTTGCAGGACATGCCAACAGCTTTAAAATAGCAAATTATTCAAACGTTATTGGAATTCTTTGACGTTACTTCATATAATTCTACTGAACTTCCGGATTATTCTGACTAGCATCAGTTTACACAGTAGGTTTGACCGTTTAAAGACGCAAATCATATACACCATCCGGGAGTCACATTAGAACATTTTCTGCACGTGTCCACGCCTAAATGTGTACCACGTCCATAGTTTTGATTATCCCGCCAAATTTATCTAGAACATGATTTTTATTTTGAAATATTTTTGTAATTTTCTTGAAATTCTCGAAAACGAGGGACAGCGTCCAGGTCAAAATAAACTAGATTTTTGAATTTCACAATCGCTTCGAAAATGTGTTGTTTCGAAATTCAGACAATTTCTTCTACGTAATTCCTTGTTGACGACAAAAATGCTAAATTTGAGCAAAAAATTAGCGAGTGTGAATATCTCTCCAAAATTTCGACTGGGATTTCATAATTTCCGTTGTCATTGTTTTAGTTTGTAGGGCATGTAAATAGTTCTCAAATAGGAACTCATTCAGCAGTGATTGAAAGTTTTCGAAAGTTTCAAAATGATTCGTCAGAGGAAGATTTGTCAGCAGGAGGGCTTGTCCTAGATTATTAAATTTGCTACAAACGGAGGGATTCAATTATTTGTCACTTCCTTATGTGGGGGTAAAAGGGGTGCATCTGTGCATTTAAATTAAACCAAATAAATGCTGCACACAAAAATTAATGAATTACAATTAAATTGAAATTTACATATTTCTGATTAGTTAAATTTTTGAACTTAGGGGCCATTTTTAGACCTGTGATTTATCTCCGTGATAAATAGAGTTCACCGAAAATTACCCAGCGTTTCAAATTAGTAGCTACAGCAATAAGCAACATCTAAAAAACGTTCAGTAAGAACTGATTGTGAGACATTCGACATTTAATTCTTGTGAACGCATTGTAAATTAAAATCCAATCAGAATTCGCAAAGCGACAAATAAAGTAACAAATAAATCCGACGAGAATTGAGAAGTGAATTTACTTCCCCAGCTTGTGGTTTCCTGGGAAATCATTTTTTACTACAACCCAGAAACGAAATTTCAATGTTTTTCAATAAAAATGCTCCAATTTTTATGCTCCAAGTGGTACCATTTATAATAAGGCTTGGACGCCACTTTATATAATTTGACCAAAATTATTCAAGTGGTACAGGACAGCTTCAAAAAAACTTTTAAATTGAGATGGAAGTTCTAAAAATTGTTATGACAAAATCGCTACCTTTGAATTAATACACATCCTACAGATTTTCCTTTATTCAAACTTGAAGAATTTTGGACACTTCGACCCCTCCTCATTTTATATCCTGCCAATTACGATCTGGAATCCGAACAAATCTCATTGGTATATTTCCACTCAATGAATTTCCAAAAACCTAAACTTTTGTCATCAAATGAAATGGAATACCATGGGAAGAATTTATCAATGCAGAAAATGCACGTTTTTATTGTATCTCGCTTTTCGCAAAACAATCTTTATTACATGTCCTTGGATTACATTTTCTTATCTTTAAACCTCATTTGCTTATCTTAACTTATGGAGGTGAAGGAATAAGGTAACATAGAAGGGGATTTTATCCCATGACGCGCCATTTCTGTGATCACACTTCCGAACGACAATGAAATCTCGTACGAACGAGTGTTAGAAGGTTTCGAAACCATTTTTAAAATTTGAGTAATTGACGGAGTATATTTTTTAAATGATGACTTTCACGCTCTTCCAAATATGTATTCGTCTTCCTTCAGGTGCTTCTTCTTAAAAAAATAGCCAAACTGTATCGGATAATTTAAAACATTTATAATATTTTATAATATTTATATATATATTATATATATTATTTTTATATTTATTATATTATAATAGATTATATTTATAGATCAGTTTTTGACTTCCGAGTTAATTTTCTTTACAAATATTACCCATATAAACTCCGGAGACAAATCCCACCATATTTATTAAAAGTCAACAGCAAATTTGCAAATTGGTGCAAAATAAAGTAAACAACTGTATTCCCCTGATATTTTCACTATGTACAGTATGGTAACCACAATAATCTGCCACCACCTCTTGACTACATAAGTAAGTAACTTATAAAATATTTGATTCGCACAGTTTGTAGCAAATTCCTGTCACGATTTTCAAAAATTTACTTCATTGACCTGGGTCGAAATCTGAGGTCACAGAGTGAGGAAACGTCAAGCAAAGTCGGTTTCTCTGGATTCGACAGCATTGGAAGGAATCGACAGGGATGTAAATTGTGGAACTTGAAGTAATAAATAATAGTTTTGCTATTGCAGTTATCGCAGGGTGGTTATTTCATTACACACCAGGACAACACAGTACCTGGAATTACAGTGTACGTATTCTAAATAAGAAATCTATACAATGAACTCTACTAGCTGGAAATTTACTTAGAAAATCATTTGTTTGACTTTAATCCAAAAACGAAATTTGAATGTTTTCCATGCATAAACCTGAGTTTTATGCTCCAAGAGGTACTATTTAAAAAAAGAGCTTCGACGCCACTTTATGTTTTACCTGCAACTGAACATAACGTTATGTGAACATATCATGCCAACACTAAAACACAAGTCTGTAGAATTGCTTTACACAAAGTTAAATGTACTACTACATATTTTCATGAAACTTTTACTTTGAATCCAGAGTTTCGTAATTATTAAATCATAAATTATTTTATGCTGATGAGCTCGTCAGACCAGAAAACACGAAAGGTAATCGTTCAAGTTAAGGGATTGTTCAGCAATTCTACACTAAATTTAAGCGTGACGATCACTATGCTATTCATTGCCTGCATTAATCAATGCTCTTACAATCTTAAACCGGGAAAACGTCTTAAGCGCTCTCTACGACGTTTTTCTTAGTAAAGAGACAGGTGGATGAGATGGTCCAAACATTTCTAAACCGTGGGGATATTTAGTGAATATTGAAGAAACATTAATGAGTGTGTGTTTCTGTTTAGCTTTGATTATGTTCTGTGTGAGTGTATTATCCTTCAACTATGCAATTTTCTCATATTTATCTTTCAATGTGATTCATGGGCGAGTATTATAATATCTGTTAACGTCATAGACTAAGTACACAGTAGGTAAATAAACCACTGGGGTCGAATTTAATAAAATATATTTCCGAAATTTTTAACATCAAATTTTACATTATTACAATGTTTTATTTGAATCTGGGGAACCTTTCTCCTTTTGTTTCAGGTTTTACGGTATTTTTCAAAACCTCACAAAAATTTAGTCTCACAAGAACATAAACAGTGCTCAGAAAGATAAGAATATGTTGAAGTTTACTTATTAGTGCATACGTTGTACTCATTTTGAATTGCTTGGTGACATTGGTTCCCCAAATATTATTCTTGTAGCTGTTTTTATTATGAAATTCAAACTTTCCCTAAAGGTTTCATTTCAGATTGCACAGGAGCTAAATGGTTTTTAAACGAACTCATTGAGACCGGGTAGGACATCCTATTCAAATGTTTTTCCAGCTTTTCACATTGATACCCAAAATCGTGCGCTTGAAGTAAAAACAATCTTTTCTGTCGTTGAGCCAATCACGTTCAAATTTCGGGAATATTTCTCGAGACGTTCATGTTTTGGAATATCTCACCAAAGTGTATCTACAGCACGATTTTTGTTGTTTTGCAATAATTATTAAATTTCCTGAAAACTAGCTTCAAAACCACCACACCTACCCTCAGCGTGACCACTTCTCAATTATCTCGTTAATTATGGATTTAGAAAGATCATCTATGACTCATAAGAGTGCCAATGAAATTGACTATGATTTCTTGTCTACTAAAAACGTGACATTTTGATAAAAACAAATCGGTGAATTTGATTACCGCACCCTATTCCCACTAGGATTTCGAGATTTTGAAGATCAAAGACCCTGAATTCGATTTGTAACATTTATTCAACAACTTCAGTAAAAAATAAGTTTTTCTGTGGGGGTAGTACCATGACTCACAGGCATTTTTCGATGAAACGGACGTTTTAATTATTTGAAACGTTTCAAGTATTTACTTCTTTCCTTTCGTCTGACGAACACCAGTCTAAACGTCCCGTCACTTCGCATGACCATAACGCGGACTAAATTATCTGTTTGCGTAATTGCTGAAAACATTTATAGGGAAATTTAGATAAAAAGCTCTGGCAAATATGATGTTTGTAGCAATTTAAAAAACAAGTACAAAACCTGAGCATTTTAAGCGGGCTGAATTTTCTCTTTGAAGACGGAATGTTCACTTGTTAATAACTTGTAATATCTCAAACTAGAGGTACTTGGAGTAAAATCCAAATCCTAGGTTGACATATGTTTGCAGTGCCAACTGTTGCTTGTGTCATCCAATGGAATGGAATAGCAGGGGACGAAATTAACACTGCAGTAAATCAGGTTGTCCAAATATTTTAAACCAATGAAAGTAACCAGAAGTGATCATTTCCTCAGTGCCATTTTAAAATAGCTCCCTTTATTCTTGCTAATAAATACTAAATAGATTAAGATCGTATTCAGGAAAATAATGACTTCGGAGTGATTTTCTATTTAACACAGTTTATTGTTCTATGGATTTTTATGTAGGATGAGTTAAGAAGTGAAACCACAAAATACAATAGTCGGGTACGAAGCGCAATGATTCCATCACGAATTCGAGTGTTTTCCAATAATACCCCGGTTTTCTATTCTTCAAGAGATACTATTGATAAAACGGGTTTGAACTCCACTTTACATATTTTGCTTGCGACTTTGCGGTATGAATTATCTGTGAATTCTGTCAAAGTTGGGGCATCATGCAACTCAAGTTTTCGATCTGGGCAGATTAGTTAAAAGAAAAGACCCTCTTGCTTTTTAGAGACATCGGGTCATCCTCTCGACCTCAAAAAATTAAATGAGATCACGTGTAAGCACAAACAGATACACAAGTAAACAAAGTTGGAAGTAAAGCGCCATCTGCAGTCAGATTTATCGTTAAAAATAAATCAGACTCAAAAGTGGCCCAATCAAATTTCTTACATTCCAGTGTTTCGAAATATTTGGACGGACACAATCTTCCTTAAAAATTAAAACGAATTCTTCTTCCTTCTTCGACTATGTACATAAATCCCACTTTCACACCCGAAACTGACTTTCTTTCATCGTTGTTTCGTATCCTGGAGGAGCCTCACCACGATTCTTAGGGATGTATCAAATACCTCCCCAGAATTCCCATACAATTTCCAATAAAAGAGCCTGAAGACATTTTCTAACAAAAATTTTACCTGAGACTCAAAAAAGTATCGTCATTTTACTCACCCATGCGACCGGAAATCTTGACCCAGATCAGCAAAGTGAATATGAGAAAATCTGGAATTAAATGTTCTATAAACTTTGGAAATCAATTATTTTAATCTCCGTTATGCTGGTTATATACCTCCTCACGAGTACGAGTAGATACTAGAGTTTCGATTTCGAGTACGAGTACGGGTCGAGTACGGTATCAACTTAAATTGATGCTTGTACTCGTCGGTCGAGTATCCGTTTTTCTACTCGAACTTGAGTATATTTCTAACGAGTATCAGAGCGAGTACGAGTACGTTCAAAGTACTTAAACCAAAGCACGAGTACGAGTTCGGGACATAAATTCAAAAGTACTTGAACCCGTACTTGGATTTATACGCAATACGCCAATAATTTTCTCCAGCACAAAGTCCAAGTCCATATTTTTTTGATTGCAAAAAAGTTGTTAGTGTTATTCCGAAGCGAAAAAGGAAAAGCGGTTAAATTCAAAATGACTAAGAATATCATGAAACGTTGCATCTACAGCGGAATGACTGAGTCAAACACTTGATTAAGTTGCATTGTTACAGCTCCGAATGGAGTACTAATGTAGTTATTAAGTACCTATTGCCGTAAAATATAATGGAACAGGAGAATAGGGCAGAATTAATGGAGTTTGAGGTTGAGATTGACCTTACTGAAGAGAATCCCGTCGATATGACTGGCAGTATCAAATCTTGATCTATATTAAGTTCATCAGCTTTTTAAACTCGTTGGAGAAAATTTTGGAAACACTGTTCGTAAGTTGCAGTTACAAATTTTTGTTAGTTATACTTACTATTTGTTTTCTACGTCAATCTCTTTTTAACAAAAAATAACGTCCACAAAACAATTTTTTCGGTGTACTTGATACTCGAGTACGTGGCGGTTGGTATACACGTTTCATGAAATGTTTTGTAACTCCATAATTTATATTTTTACTTAGAATCTCACTTACTAAATTCTCTCTAAATGATCATAATATTATTAATTTTGTAAATGCAATTGAGCGGTGCAGGTTGTAAGGGCTAAGGCCAAATCGACCAATAAATTATCTATCTATACACGTTTCATATTTGTAAGCCCGGTCCAAGTTTGGTAAAAAATTACGAAATATAATACCGTCCTCCGAGTACAGGATTTTTTACTCGTACTTAAAGACACAAGTCCGGGTCAAGGGGGAATTTGGGCCGATAATTCAAGTACGGTTACATGTACGAGTACGTTATGAGTAACTACTCGACCCGTGAGGAGCTACAGATGGTTAGTTGCGGGCAAATGCTGTTGGCCACCCTATTCAATTATAATAAACAAATTACATGCAGTATATGAACAAGTTAATGGATGACATTTATTTCAAAATTGCGTGTTTAGTATTTAAAATTTAAGTATTTAAAAATTTCATTTTAGAAATAAATTGAACATTCAGGAGGTCGCAGAAATATTTGGAAAGGTGATGTTGGGAATTAAGAGTTTTCAAAATAAATTAATAGATTAATTGAAGTTACACGCCACTTTTAATAATTTTCATTCTTAGCCACGTCAAGGTACTCAAACTAGAAGTAAAAAAGGTAACAGTAATTTGATCGGGGTAGATTGTTTTCCTAATTAATCCTGAATACAATTCCGGACCCAAATCCTACCAAGGATATTATTATTGTATAGTCAATGAGATTGTTCCAGCAATATATGGTAACATTGAGTTTGTATTATAAAAAAATATTAAAATTTTACATTTAGTATTTGTCAAAAATATTAGAATTGACACCACACAAGATATTTTTTCAAGGCAAACTAAATGAAATTTACATGGTTACTCTAACTTGGTAAGAAAGAAATGAGAACTTAGCAAACCTGAAATTATGAGGTAAAAACGAATTGAATTGTCAATTATACATTATCGTATTGGGCACTGAGACCTGCTCAGCTTTAAACTATTTCGAAAATGTGACTAGCGTTAATACAAATTTTATGAATTGCAAATAATTGTTGATGAAATTTAGAACTTTAAGGCGTTTTTGACAAATAAAAATAAATAATTTAAATTCGTATAACTGCGAATATTATTTTAAAATCTTATCGTAACATCCGTTTGTTAGTCTTCCGGTCCTTTTGCACATCTACATAAGCTCCTGCAGCTTAATTTCCCCAAACTGGTTCTCTTCCTCTAACGGGCCGTGGCCAAAATTCGGAACGTTTGTATTATCAATTAAAACAGAACTGGAAAATCTAACTTCTGAACGACCACGTAATCTCAAATAAGTGAGTGACAGAATTCTTTTAAAACAAATTTTGGAACTTAAGTGCACCATTCACGACTTATTTCAAGAATTTTTCCTAAAACGACCCTGGCTCCACTTACTTAACCCCTGGATCAATAACAAAAAATGGCACAGAATTTCGAATATCTCCAGTAAGAAAAAGTTGCAAAAATGATTGATTCACATGCCACTTGAAATATAATTCGCGATACCGAACCTTGGACGTAGATAGATACCCTTGCCGTTACGCCCATTCAGTTGAAACAAAATGTATTACACAATTTTGCTTGTCATCTCAGTTAGAGAACGTTTGTCTAGCATTTAAAATTGTCTTAAAATTGTAATGGACGCTTAGAAAAATTAATTCAATTGAAAATTAAACCCAATTTATTATTTAGGAATGAAGCGGCTTTTCAAAACAATTTTCCTCTTTTATTTACTGTCTTACCAAAAATAATTGTATTAATATGATCAACCTAGTGTTTGGTAACTGGCTTGTAGCTTTAATTAAACGTAAGTAGACGGTGAATAATTTTCTGTTCTTAATTTGGGATTTCTTTCTTCTCGGGAAATGATTTTCTTCATCGAAAAGACGTAACTTATCTTCGGATCCTTCTGATTCTGACATTTTGCGTTCCAAACATATTAACATGAAATGTAAAAACTGAATGTAAAATTGGTATAGTCTGTGTACTGAAAGACAATACTATAGGTTGCTTTCCTTATCTTCGGATCCTTCTGATTCTGACTATTAAATTTGTTTTAAAAAACATTTACTTCAGGCTCACAACTTCAAATCAATGTTACTGGTTAGTGCTTAAAATTTCAGAGCGAATAATTAAAATCCAATTAAAATTAACTGAAAAATTGGGACACGCGAATTGCAAAAGTACAACAAGTGAAAAATGAAGTACTTGATGAACTGTTTTTAAATTGAGTGTTATAGTTACATATGACAAAAACGTTACTTGAGCTACAAATATCTACATAAATCGGATAACGTAAACAAATTAAAAGGTATGGAAAATTACAACGTAGGAAAAATAATTAGTGTGCATGATTTCTGTGTTACTTGCTCTTTGGATTTCCTATAAAGGTGAAGGTAGGAGAAAAAAGATTTGCGCACATTTTGTAATATTTACATGTTTATTTAATAAACAAAATCCCCAAAAATGTTTATATCTACATCTGCACAACATCTTATTTCCATGCCATATTTTTGCTAAAAAATGGTATTTAATCTTCGATTCTTTTTTACTACCTTATGTAGACTAGACGGGGAGTGGAGGTCAAATGCTGATGGTCACCCTGTACATTCAAATTAAACAAAATAAATGCATAAAATGATATTTAAATGTCAAATTTCAGTATTTAAAAATCTGATTTTAGTAATCAACTAAACTTCAGGGAGTCATTGAAATCTCTGCAAAAATGTGTTTTAAAAAATTGGAGCTTCGAGGGCACTTTTAATACTCTTCATTTGGACTCGTCTGGTGTCAACATTTGACAATAGGAAATAACCAACAACCGAAATTAATAAATTATTTAGAATATTAAACAGAATCTGAAAAGCATGCAGTAGAAATTGGGACATTGAAGAGATTATCCGACACTTTGGTGAACCACATTCTAATTTAAAATCCAGTCAGAATTCGCGAAAAACAATAAAGCCCGAAGTAGACCTAATAAAATCGGAATTAGTGAAAGAAGTGTTTTTTAATTATGACTTCCCCACTTCCCTAATTCGTTTTAACGCTACACCGACCAAACCATCTTAGGTAACAAAACGGGTTCGGTAGAATTTTTCAGAATTAATCATGTGCTAAATGTCATTAAAATTGAATATTATACCCAGATAGTACAAGTTATCCTAAAGATATCATATAAGGTTCATGGATTTCGTGAAAATATCGTCACTTGAGCACGATATCTTGATGATTTCCTCGAATTATCGATTCACGAAGAGAAATCCTTGTGGATCGTACGAGAATATTCGTCACGAATTAACAAAGAGTATCTCGTTAAAATATTCCTTGTCTGAACTTGATGCATTGCACAAAGTGTTACTGGCTTGGCGCCTTTTCATAATAGCATACAACAAGCATTGTAACATCCAGCAATTGCATAACCGCAGAAACAACGAACAAATTTTAACTGAGAAGATAAGCGTGGCTTATTTGGTAAGTTGCATTGCGTGTAATAATTATTTTATTTAAAATTGTATAATAATCATGGAAGTGAGAGCAAAGGAATATTCTGGTAGAAGTTTGCGCCGGAAAAGAAATGCTGAGGTAAGACTGAAACTGGCCAAGTTCGAAGGCTTCTACAAAAACAGCAGGCAAGATCAGGTAAAAAATAAGTGCGTTCCACAAACAAGGGATTTAAGTTCAAGTGCAACTAGTGTTTCTTATTCTTCAATAAACAACATTAACAGGAAACAAGTGGATTTGCTGGAAGCTCCTGAGCAAATTAAATCGCTTCAGACATTCACCAGCGATCAAGAGCATGATTCATATTTGGAAACGACAGATTTTCATTTCGAAAATTGTGCAACTAGTGAAGATGAAGATTGTTTTGACGTTAATTCCTTGAAATCATTCATAACTGATTGGACAATAGGGTACAAACTACCACACAATGCAGTTACATCTTTACTTCAACATATCAAAAACTACAAGAACTTTGAGTCCATACCAAAGGACGTGAGGACATTGTTAAGAACTCCTCGATCCACACAGATTGAATCGATGGAACCCGGAAATTACGTCCATTTTGGCCTAAAGAAAAACTTATATCACATTTTGTCTAATGACCCCTGCATCGATTTTCCAGGAAAATGTATTAAATTGCAGATCAATACGGATGGATTGCCCGTATTTAAAAGTACTTCTTTGCAGTTTTGGCCAATATTATGTTCACTACCCGATACAGACACGAATCCATTTTTGATAGGATTATATGACGGAGCATCCAAGCCTAGTAGTGCTAATGAATTTTTAAGAAGATTTGTGGAAGAATTAGCAGAATTAATTTCAACTGGAGTAAAATTTCGCGAAATAAATTACCAGTTATCTGTCGATTGCATTTGTTGCGACGCCCCAGCAAGGGCTTTTGTTACAGCAATAAAAAATCACAACGCTTATTATGGATGTGGAAAATGTTCCACTTCAGGAACCTACGTGGATAACAAAGTGGTATTTCTTGATTCGGAAGCCGCTAAAAGAACTGACGAGAGCTTCCGGAATAGAGAGCAAAAGGAACACCATACTGGTACAAGTGAATTGGAAAAATTACCAATTGACATTGTTCGTCGCATTCCTTTTGATCCAATGCACTTAATTTATTTAGGAGTGATGAGAAAGCTTCTAAATTTATGGATACGAAGCAGGCCTGCACCATATAAAATTAGCAATAATCAAGTTAATATTATATCGAATAATTTAGTAGCAATTTCTGCTTTTATCCCACAAGATTTTTCCAGGAAACCAAGAACCCTTAAAGATATCGACAGGTGGAAGGCAACCGAATTCAGACAATTTCTTCTATATACTGGGCCCGTCGTACTAAAAGATGTTCTGGATGAAAATGTGTACAAAAATTTCCTTTGCCTACATGTAGCCGTGCGAATTTTATCCTGTGAAGAAAAGTGCATCACCTACAACAGATATGCACATAGTTTGCTGATATATTTTATTACAAACTACCGTTCAATTTATGGGGATGGGCATATGACATATAACGTCCATGGTCTATGTCACATTGCAGAAGACTGTAAATTATTAGGACCATTGGAAAAATTTAGTGCATTTAAATTTGAAAATTATTTAGGTCAACTTAAATCATTAATTAAAAAACCCAACTCAGCTTTACAGCAAATTCATCGAAGAATATTGGAACAATCAGAAATTCAGTATTACATCCCAAAAATGTATTTTAAGCCAAGGTCAAGTCATTATAATTTACCTAAAAATATAAATCCCCCGCAAACAAGTAGTTTCCTATTCAAAACATTTGAAATTAAAAACAAGGAAGGCTGTAACATCTGTATGCTTCGAAATCGTACTGTAGTCTTAGCTAAGTGCTTTGCTAAAAGTGGTGTTGGTACGAGTGTGATTGTCGGACAAAGATTTACTGAAGTAGAACCGTTTTTCTCACATCCCTTAAATTCTGATGAAATTGATATTTTAAGAGTTTCTAACCTCAGTGACACTTCCGTCTGGAATGCGGAAAATATTTTGTACAAATGCACAGGCATTCCTTACAAAAGTTACTTTGTAATCTTGCCCATTTTGTAGATATCACGATGGAAGAAAATTTCTACGCAATTGTCCATTTCACCAAAACGGAAGAAGTCGAGCTTGTTCCACGAAAGTGGATTGAAGAACGTGAAGGGACACAAATGTGCTACTGGCCTACTTTTAAGAAGCACCACAAAATAATTGACGCAGTGAAACGGCTTAAATCACCTGTAAAATCTGACTGGAGCCTCCACCCAGTCAGAATATTTGAATATTTTAGTAACAATCTTTTAAATATAATAACACTCAATTTTAAAACATTTACGGTTTAATTATTGAAGTTGTTGTGGGCAAATATTATTTTAGTTGCGTTTTCACAGGTACATATGAGGTAGCAAAACCCAAAGTTCCTCATTTTGAGCAATTCTCGGAGCTCAGTGAAATGGAATCACATCCTGAGAAGCCAATTCAACGAAGTCGAGCTGGACGAACTTATATAAACAAAACGCATTTTGGCCATACTGCAGGTCCAAGTAGGCGCAGACATGACTCGAGTGATGAGGAAGCTTCCAATATTGCCAAGAAATTTATTATTTGCCCAAAAGATCCTCCGCCGTTCGAAATTGATGTTACTAATGTAAATCATCAAAATGAGCTACCTTACAATCAACAACATCCTATTGCGGAAGAGTCAAACAATCGCGACATTTTATTTTCTGATGGAAACAACCGTGAATTGAACAATCAAAATTCTATTGAATTTTTGGAGCATTTTGAAGGTATCTCTTCCCTTTTTATCACCCATTGCAAAATCGGACTAAATAAAATTTCATATAAACAGGAAAGAACTTTTAATTTTCCGTTTACAGTTTTCAAAAAGGAGGTCTTCACAAAGCTTGCAGTTATTGAGAGCAACCAAAACACTATGCAGTCAGCTATTTTCAGCCTTGTGAACAATGCTAGAGTGAATAATCTCAACCTCTCTGCGAGATCGCCCCCAAATGACGAATACGAATTTAATTTTCCCTTTCGTACAATGCGGGAATTTCTTGAATTTGATGCGAGGATTAAGGACCCTGAGTTCAAAAAAGCCCTGGTTAGGAACAAAATGAGTAACATCTTGTTGTTTGTTACTTGCCAACTTTTAGTTTGTTGTTGCCAGTTTACTTTGATTTCTTGTATGTACGTTTATACTATCTATATGTATTATTCCAGTTTGCGTACTTGGGCTCCATTGGAGGTTCAGACTTGACCGTGGCCGTTTATGATATTTTGAAGGAAGTGCTGGCATTTGATTTAGCTTATCGCTTCAATTACACAGGCGTTAGAGGGAAGCAAAATTTTTCTCTCCTAAACATCAATGACATCATATTTGGTGTGTAAATTTAACAATAGAAAAGTACAAAAATCTGATTTTATTATTTACTTCTGAATTTAGTTCACCTTCTAAATTTTTTATTTTCATATAGATTGTGTACGATCGAATCCCAGAACATCAAGTGAGACCCGAACTTCAGTTCGTAATAAGATTATGACCTGGGTACAACACTCTGGAGATAAGCTGACCAAGGCTCAAAAAGCTGGAATTAACACTGCTGGGGTAAAATAAAATAAATAACATATTCGCTCTCCTGTAGTCCTCAGTACCAATAAATGCTTGATGGTTTTATATTTGCTGTGCAGATTTACGATACAGAAGAGGATTCATGAAGTCATTGTCATTCAAGGTTTCAAATATGATTTATTAAAGCAGTTGTAACATTTGTTTGTAATGTTTCCACCTATTTTTGTCTTGGAATTTAGCTATACTTCATTCATTGATAATTTCATAATAATTCTAATAACGAATACTTAATTTTTGTGTTGTAAACCTCAAAATTTGATATATACATAGGTAGTAAGTGTTGATAATAATAATTTATCCTTTTCGGTCTATTTAAATGTTTATTACTTTTATTTCTCATAAGCTAAAGGAAATACTACCCATTTAAAAAAATATAAATAATATTGAATACAGGAAATATTTCATACAAATAATCACAGATGGCATTTCATTTCTTACAAATTTCGTTGACTTATCTGGAGAAGGCATATCCACGAATCATTGAAGAATACTGTAATAAGCAATTATGTGGCCAAAATGAATACTTAAAGATATCCTCAGTTCTCGTTTAAGACGAAACCAAGATATCTTCAAGATATTGTGTTTTCGTGAGGAAGATATCTTTACGATCTCTGAAAGATAAGCGTGTGCTATCTGGGTATGAGTGTGTTCCAGCTTCCAGCAATATTATTGTTTTTTTTTGCATTATATAAATAAAATAGAATATTAAATTTCTCGGCTAGTATTTATAAAATATTTCCGCCAGACAAGATATTTTCTCAGTGGAATAACAATTCAGCAACACAGGTCGAAGATGTATGGATTGGAAATGAGAGACGGAAATGAGAACTCGAAAATATGAATTAAGAACAATTTGAAGCCACGGCTACTATATTCTCTTTAATGTCCTAAAAAGCAATTTCAATATAATTTCATTGGATTAGCTGTATTATAAATTTTATTAATTAGAAATAAATGTCGTCAAAATTTGGAATTTTGTGCATCTTTGTTTGCAAATTGTAGAAATAAATGATTCAAATTAGTTCAATGGGTTTTTTCTTTAAACTCTAATAATTGTAAACTCCACTCTTATAGTATTTCAAGTCCTTTTGCAAATCTTTGCTCCTGTAGCTTACATTCCCCAAACTGGCTCTCCTCTTCCTAATAACCGTGTAAAAAATTCTTAACGTTTGCTCGGAGTCTCTCTTTCAAACAACAACGAGATTTCCTATGAAAACTGCCAGAAGTTTTTTGAAACATACATGTTTTTAAATTTGAGTAAACAATTCAAACTGTAAAAATGTTTTCCAAAAACAACCTTCACATATAGCTCTAGATCCTTAACCGGTGGATACATAATTTTTGAACTATGTAGTGGGTTGGAAAAACTTGTTCGGCAAGCTGGAACATCAATTGATAAATCGTGGGGGAACTGGATATTTTTCAATAACCTTCCTCACATCCTCTAAACGTATAAATCTAATTTTGAATCCCTTTACAGTTGGTTCTTCAATTTATACTAGAAATTGTGGGGGTTAACTGTTTTTTAAATATGAAAAAAGGCGAAAATTACCAGTTACCAGTAAGTAAAAGTTGAAATAAATAATTTATTTCCACGCCACTTGAAATAATATTTGGGACGAACTATATCACCCTGGCATACGTTCATACGATATATTTTTTCAGTTAAAACAAAATCATTTATAGAACGTAGGTTTAGCATTTCAAATTACTTCTTTATATTTTAAGGGACTTCTGGAAAAATTAATTTGATTAAATATCTAGTCAAATTTATTAATTAGGAATGAAGTGCTTTTTCAAAACAATTTTCCTAATTTATTTATTGTCTTAAGAAAAATACTTGTATTAATATTGTCAAACTAACGTTTGGTAACTGGCGTTTAGCTTTAATTAATCGTAAATAAACGACAATTGTTTTCTTAATTTGAGATTTCTCCCTCATCAGAACTAAATTTTCTGCAAAGAAAAATCGCGTTCACTTATCTTGGGATCCATCTGGTTCTGACTAGTAAATTTGTTTAAAAAAATGTTAACTTTAGGTTCACAACTTCAGTCCGGTTAGTATTCAAAATTTGAGCCCAAATAACGTAAAACCCAATTAAAATCCATTGACAAATTGTGACACGGGAATTCTAAAAGTTCAAGTGTAAAACCAAGTACTTGATGGAGTGTTTTTTTAAAATACAAAGACTTTTGCACCGTTTTAAATATTTATCTGCCTTCTATTACAGAAACTTCTTTGATGCTTCTTCTGGAGAAAATCGTCAAATATTATTAGATATAGCAACAACATTACTAATCAAATACATATATTCATTATACCGGCCAAGAATATATTTAAATATACATTTATATATTTATAATATACATTTATATATTTATAATATATTTTATTATAATATTATTATATTTTATTTATTATTTTATTTTATATTTTATATTACGAATTACGAATTTATTCAGGATTCTTTTCGGGCGGCGCCCATATCATCCAGATGTTAAACGTTACAAATTTTAGCAATTATGTATATATTTATATATGTATACCTATATGTAAGTACAAGACTTAAGTGAATACTATTCATTTGCAAGTACATCAATGAAGTTTTTTCTGATAACACAATTCTGGAAGAATTTAAAAATATCACACACCATATCACATGATGGGTTTTTGAAAAGGAGCTGCAAAGAGGATTCGTTGCGGAGAGATGTTAAGTTATATTTATTGTTTAATTGTGTTCTAGGGGAATTAAATAAGTGGCATTTGGTCATCACATGCAGGAGGTCATTTTGTTCTTGTAGGTTACATTCTTTGCAGGGTTCAGGGTTTGTAAGCTTGAGTTTACCTTTACTGGTGTAGAAGTTAGTTGATCCGAGTCTCAGGTTAGCAAAAAGGCGTATGAATTTAAATGCGATATGAAGCGTCCGATAGTTAGAGGTAGAAAAGTGGGTTTTAATGGCTCTGTAGTAGGGACGGTACGTTGATTTGTTAATTGTGTCTATGTCTTCCCTAGTAAGTTTATCCAGAATATGAGCCATAATTATAGGGTAAAAATTTGAAGTGTATTCTGGGGATTGAAATTCCCATACTGCGGGGAAACCGTTTTGGTATAGAATGTTTCTAATAAAGCCTGCCCAGGATGTCCTCCGTCGAGTTACCTGGTTATCGCACGTCAGGAGCTTAAGTCTATTATAGCATACTCTGACTAGTCTCGTATCGGGTAACGTGAGAATTTTAACCCAATACCTTAATGCCCAGCCAATAATTCTATAAAATACTTTTGTTCTTCCGGTTTCTATTCGGAGTGCGTAGGAAGGAGTATCATTAGGTAACCATAAAAGTTTTTTCAGAAACTGATTTTGAATTATTTCAACTTCGGTGGGGATATTAAGCGCCCAGAATTCTGCTGCATATGTCATTGTTGGGATCACTGTGGAGTCCAACAATTTCATTTTAGCCTCCCAGGAGTCGGTTTTCGAAGCTCCGATGATTTTTAAGGTGGGTCCAATTATTGACATTGATTTACTCTTGAGCAGTTTTGCTGCCCTACTGAACGATCCCGAAGTCGAGAAGGGAATACCTAGGTATGTATATTCTGGGACAATTTCGATTGGAGCGTCGTTTAGGTACCACTTCCAGGAAGTTAAATTGTTACCCCCATTCCTAAAAATAATGATTTTGGTTTTTGATATATTTATTTTTAGGAAGTTATCCTGACAATATTCCTCCAGAAAGTTTATCTTGTCCTGGAGGCTCTGCTTTGATTCAGCTAAAGTTACATTATCGTCTGCGAGTAAGAGGTGGTTTACAGAATTACCACCACCTAGACCTACTGGGTTTGCTCCTTTACGTAGGAAAAATGTATCTAGATCCGATATATAAATTGCGAAAAGTAAAGGACTGAGAATGTCGCCTTGGAGTACTCCTTGAGATATATCTATTGGTTGGGAATGCTCCGCTCCTATTCGGATTTTAAAGGTTGCGTGGTCATAGAGGGACTTAATTACCCTGATAAACATGGAACTTACTCCGAGGCTGTTCAGTTTCCTCCATAGGAGTTCATGATTAAGTGAATCAAAAGCTCGTGCGAGGTCGACAAACAGAGCAAAGAGTTTTCCACCAGGTTTTCTCAGCTTTATTTTAATGATTGCCAGGAGAGAAAAAATTTGATCCTGACAACCACGCCTCTTCCGAAACCCAGCTTGAGTTTCCGGGAGTATTTCTTTACTTTCACACGATGTGTAAAGCCTTTCATATAAAATTCGGGTAAATAGCTTTGTAATTGTATTAATCAGGGATATGCCGCGATAGTTCTCCGGGAGTGATGTATCACCTTTTTTATGGAGCATTATTAATTCAATCTCTGACCAGCTGATTGGAGTGATACCAGAAGTGAAAATTTGATTGAAAAGGGATAATAATTTCTGCCTTAAATTCTCAGAGGAGTATTTCCAAAATTCATTTGACAGCCCATCAATACCCGGAGCTTTGTTATGTTTTAGCGCCAACAGCGCCACTTCTAGTTCCGCGGCAGAGATGACAGCATCTAGCGTGTCGTCGTGGTTTGTACAAATGACTTCCCGCGGAATTCCTTTTAGGGGCATAACCTGCGCGTAAAACGAATTCCAGATTTCAAGAGGGATCGGGTTAATATTGTTGGGCCGGGGTTTAAAGGAGTTAAAAGTCCTCCAGAATACAGAGGTAGACCTGATATTACGTAACGTTAGTTTTACGAGGGTTTGATAATGTAGTTTTTTATCCCGAATCAGGTTCTTGTGGTCTTTCCTACTCGTGTGATACTCCTTTCTACGCTCCTCTTTGTAGCCTGTTCTACGCAGTAGTTTGAGCTTAGCAATAACGTCGGTACGGGAAATACGACATTCGAGATCATACCATGGCTTTTCTTTATGTAAATGGGCTCTTTGGTGTACCGTTTTAATCATACCAGAGCTACTAGCGGCAGATTTGATACTCTCTATTATTCCGTTACTTTGTTGGTCAGTGCTTGAGTCAGCTTCAAGTTTTAATAAATTAGTATTTAATTCAGTTACATATTCTTCCGAGGAGCCACACCATCTGATTATCGCTTTCCTGGACTCGTGTTGTATGCTAATATTCGATGAGATATCCTGGAGGGACAGGCGTAGAGGAAAGTGGGGGGATACAGTTATATTTAGGTGATTCAAATCCAAAACGTGACTCAGCCCTGCGGAGTTGGTCCAAAAAAGGTCGATGACACTCGCTCCATTATGGTCCACGTATGTGTGTTTGGCGGGATGGTCACTGAAGCAACGGCCATTTAGTAGTGTAAAATCTATATCCGTGAGGGATTTAAACATTAGTTTACCCCTGGTATTAGTAATTAAGTCAAGGCTCGATCGTGTTTTCAGTATGTTTGTGGACACAACTTCGGGGGAAGAGTTTAGTTGGCCCGTTCTTGCATTTGAATCACCAATGATAAATGTAGGCTCTCCAGGGTATCTCATCGACATTTCTTCTACCACTTCTACCAGTTTCTGAACTAAACAGTTGCTTACACCCCCTGGTTTTAGATAAACAAAAAGTAGGATTAATAATCTGTTTGTGGTTTTGTGTTTAACTATTAAAGTGCTTAGAAAGTCATAATTATTGCAATTTTGAATGACTTGAAAATCATTATTTACTAATATTAGCATCCCGCCACTGGCCCTCCCCAAAACATTATTCTTTACGGCTGGATTTGTGTGACAGAAAAAGTTTTTGAACTCATTTTTATTGAGATTAAGATTTTTTACCGTGCTCCAGGTTTCAGCAAGAAGGATTATGCCATCGCTTAAAATTAGACTCCTATCAGAGATACAAAAATTAAAAAAATTATTAATGCCATTACAGTTCCATTGTATTATATTACATATAGGTTTACGGATATGAGCGTCGCTTTTGTCTCATTGTATTGGTTGGTATATTTTATATTATTTATAATAAATTTATATATTTAAATAGACAAAAATATGAAGTGAGAACAAATTCAAGTCTAGTATTCGTTGCGTTTGATTATCGTGTAGAGCATTTGAACCCTGAGCCCTACACTGGACCTATAAACTAATTTGAAAATTTGACGAGCTTTAATGCAAATATTCTGATTTGAAATAAATATTGTTAACATTTATAATTTCTTGCCAAATAATATAATGCAGTTTTTGAAAAAAAATGTAAAAAATTAATTTGCGATATTACAAACAAAATTGCAATTAGTTCTACTGAGAATTTTTTTGAAAATGAAATTGTAGGATCCATTCATTCGTGTTTCAAATCCTTTTTCACGTGTTTCCCATTTTAACTAAATTTCCCCAATCTGGTTTCTTAGTGATGGAGCACGTAGTATTGTTTTCACGATATTCTTCGTACGTGAGTAACACTTGAAGAAAAATAGTAAAAGAATGAGTTAATAAAGGTATACTAGGGTTGAGTGCTTTTTGATAAGGGTTTACTCGAACCAAGCCCGGCCGGGTTTTTGGGCTGTAAATATATGAACTTACATACATACGGTCGGGTTCGGCTTGCACTTAAACAATGAAACTGGGTTAAGGTCGGACCTGCATTTATTTTTCACTTCGGGTTTTGCTTGGGCCAGAAATCACAAATGACCCGACAATCCTACTAGAATATAAATTACTCCAGATAGGTGGCATGCATATTTAAGGTTGCGAAGAGTAGTGTTTGGACCAGTTCAGTCCGGGATCCAAAATTTTCGAATCAATAGGATTAACAAGTGGAAGTGTCTTAAAACCATTTAAAATCGGGTTTATAGCGGGTTCGGGCCTTCAAAAATTTTATAGACCAGTTTTTAAGGGGTTAAAGTTTCATAAAATTTATGACGCATAAAACGGGCCGGTTTAAATTTCAAATGTTAAGCCCGTTGGCGGGTCATTTTCAGAGTTGGCCAATTGAAAATGCCATGGCATTTTGGGCATTTTGCCTGCCGAAAATGCCCGGGCATTTAGGCCATTTTCAATTCATGGCATTTTCGGCATCTATGGCATTTTCGGCATTTTTGGCATAATCCGCGTAGGGCAGTCATTTTGGGCATATTCAATTATTTCTTGGGATACTTCTGCCTGGACGCTATCTATTATTTTTTAGCAAGGTAAATTTCGATACATGTTTTGTTTGAACCAATGCAAATATCTTTATAATTGCATACCTGAAATTTCATTTAGTTTAGCGTGTCTTGATTCACTATACTAAAATTTTTATTAACATTATTTTAAATCTCATTCCATTTTTTAACTTTAACTTGAGATTTAATCACGATACCTCGAATCAATGACAATATTCAGCTTCATTGGTCAGACATTGGTAAAAATAAAATGTTGTGTAATAACTTTCATAACAAGCGGTTGGATTATACCATAAACTGGCGTGCTCGCACGAAAGTTTAAAAGCCCCAGTGGAGGTAAAACGGGAAATATCCAAATGTAGTACCAAAACGTGTATTGCTCTCGAACACCGATGTGACCAAAGAAATCGCTTTAAGTTCACAAGAATCAGCGTTGGTCAAATCATTCTCAACAAAGTCAGAACCGAGTTCATCAAAACAAATTAGACAGGATATCCTGTGTATAGAATATCACTGCAATCCCCGAATTGGAAAAAAATATTTTAGATCACGACGAAAATTATAGTTTTACTTTTCACGAGTCCGACGGTGAGTTGATGTTGAGGATATTGTTGAATTAGATTAGTAATACACAGGGGAAGAAACGATGTAGGAATACTAACACTTTACAAATTGCTATACTTTAGATTTATTCATTGTGTAAAATGTATATTTTTAAGTGAAGTTTGACATTCAAAAAAATCTTTAAACAAGAGCGGTAAATAATGATTATTTACAAAAAAATCGAAAATACCCAAAATGCCTGCCGAAAATGCCCAAAATGCCGGGCATTTGAAAGTTGGGCATTTTCGGCATTTTCAGGGCATTTTCAAGTGGGCAGGCATAAAACCGAGGGCATTTTCATTTAGCCAACCCTGGTCATTTTTGAGGTTTCTTTCGGGTTCCGACCTGAAGTCACGCTCTCACGAATCTCATCTCTAAGCTGGAAGTTCAAATATGGTCATGGTTTGAAATTCAAACTTGAATTCCGATTCAGCCTCAATTCCGATACAAGCTACAAACGTTTTTCGTAAACAATGGCATTTTTGACCATACGTAAACAGTCTCATCTCATTAAGTTAATGAGGTTTAAAACATCTTTGCCTACCATTCAATGTGTTGAATTTGAGCTAATGGGACTACTTGTGACAGAATAAGATTAATTTGAGGTCGTGGTGCTACTTGCGATATATTTTCGTCAGTTTGAGGTTATGCTGCTACTTGTAATCCAGTGAGAACAGTTGGAGGCCATGATACGCAAGGGCAACTATTTGAGGTCATGTAACTGTTTGCGACAACTAGCTTCCATCTTGTAAACCCTTCTAATTAAGCTAAAATCTTGAATATTGTAGCTTGCCTTGTAAAGGTTATTGCCTGCTCTGGCGCAATTTGTTTGTTATAGTGCCATTTTTTCTTACCGACGTTTTATTATGCTCTAGTTTTGCTGTTTTTTAACGGACTTTCTTTGTTTAGTTTTGTTTTAAAAAACGATAGCTGAGCACAAGAACAAACTAAACGAGAACAACATTACAACACTAAGGCACAACATTCTGCACACATCCGGTTATTGTACAGGTTTAGGTTATAAGTTCGCAGATATATAGTGCATCGTCAACCCATTTGTAAGGGTCGCTAAACTGCCTTTGTTTTGTTTTCGTGGAATAGCTCAACTAATTAAATGCAATAGAGTTATGTGGCTTAACACCTACACGGCTGATGATTTTGAAATTAAATACAAGAAACCACCTGCTCAATCGAAGTGCTGGCTGTAAACTGTTAATTAAACCAGTGGCGTTGAATCTAAGAAAATTTGTTTCAGCAATTTATCTTATTATTATCTATAATCTATTATCTATTATCTATTATTTGTATTATTACCCATATTTTACATGTTTGTTATTATGTTTTGCATTGGTCCGGAGCCCATTTTTAAAACAAAGAAAAAATTTTGTTACTGAAGTTTTACACAGACATCTCAGGAATTTCACGCAATTTAAGGTCATTGCCCTACTTATGGCACACTGGCAAATTTGAAGTCACGCTAACACTTGTGAACCCTATCATCAATATGATGTCAGCGCTACTCCTGACTAGCTCAGGTTGGTTTGAGGCCACGCAACTATTAGTGACAACCAGCTTTCATCTTGTAATCCTTTCTAACCAACCCAAAATTTTGAATACTGAAGCTTGCCTTGTAAAGGTTATTTTCTACTATGGAACAATTTCTTTGTTATAGAGCTGTTTTTTCGTATCGTCGTTTTATTGCGTTCTAGTTTTTTTTAACCGGCATTGCTTGTTTAGTTTTGTTCAAAAAAACGATAACTGAACACAAGAACTAAATACGAACATCATTACAACACTAAGACTGTTACGTATCTGGCACAACATTCTGTACACATACGGTTGTTATACAGGTTTAGGTTCAGTCCACAGATATATAGAGCATCATCAACCCATTTTTAAGGGTTGCTAATCTGGTTTTATTTTATTTTCGTGGAATAGCGCATCAAATTAAATATAAAAACCTGAAGTAATTTAACACCTGAACGGCTAATGACTTCAAAATATAAGCAATGCAACAGCTTAGAAATATACATTTAGTTCTATAACAATTAATTAAACCAGTGGCGTTAAGTCCAATAAAATATGTTCCAGTAATTTTGCACCCCCTATTTTACTTTTGTTATAATGTTTTGTTTGGGTCCGGAGCCCGTTTTCAAAACGACGTGAAATTTTAGTCTCTGGAGTTTACACAGATTTCTCAGGAAATTCACACTTGTGCTTAATGAAAATATAGTATTTACATTGTTCTGTTAGTATTTTTAAATATTTCAGCATTGACACCATATGTACAAGTAATTATGTTGGGGAAATCCCAAATTATTGCACAAGTTCGCTTCGATTATTCTGTAGAGCAAATAAATCCTGTGACATGCAGTGGATTTGAAAATTTGACCAGCTTTTACCCAAATTAGACTAATTGGAAATAAATGCTATCAAAATTCGGAATTTATTCCAACTTTGATGCAGTTTTGACAAATTTTCGGAGTAAAATCAAACAAACTTTACTTAGAACACCGAATGACTAATTGTTAACGCTGAAGGTAGATAGGCGTTTCTTTAGGATGTTCTTATTGGAAAATATTGGTATTACATCATTGATCATGACTGGTTGATGATACAATGGACCATTTGCTATGTGAAGGACACGGCACATTAAATGTCTAACATTTTTCAACTGTTTCCATTTCTTTAACGCGATGAACACCTTTATACCTTGATTAATATGTGGACATACCAAGGAGTAAATTATCGGCTGGACTAATTCTTAAAAAAAAGTTATGGAATATTGGAAATATGGAAGAATGGGCATCATTCAAGCATTTATGGAGAATTTTAAAAAGTAATTGCAAAGTCTGGGTATTTTGAACGAGCTTAATTTTCTCTTTCACTGACGACTTTCAATTTAAAAACTCCTATTAACCCTTGGATTTGGAGAAAAATGAAGTAACTGGTTTGACATGTTTTTACATTTTACTTCAAAATAGAAATACAAGTTCTAGAAACTTGTTATATCAGTACAATAAAATTGCTACTTGTGCATTAATGTATCCTAGAGATTATGTTTTATTATTATTTGAAATATCAAAATTCTAGATTAACACGTGTTTGAAGTTTAGTTTTACGAACTTTTGGAGATACGGATTCTGACAAGATGTTCTGGATATATTTTCACTCTTTTAAATTCCATAAAGCCAAACTTGTGTCATTCAATGGAATGCAATACCACGGAGAGAATTAAACATGGGAGTAAATGAGATTGTCTAAATATCGTTTAACCAATGAAAGTATTTATAACTGAATACTGTAGACAATTAAATGAGTGCATGTACCAGGTTACATCTGGTTCCATTATATGTGGAGAGTGCTTTTTCATTCATCGATTGTGGTTGGGCAACTATCAGTTCGCCCTTTGCTGACCTTATTGCTTACAAATGATTTTTAGGGGAGCAATTTGAAAATTCTGTGGAGTGGGAATCTGTGACAGCATTTTAGCTATTCTAGAGATAACCTTTTTCGTATAGAAGTACGACAATTATTAATTGTAAGTGTTTGTAAACATTTAGATATTTCGGTTCCTTTATAGTGACGACAGGATGTTGCGTTATATGCAAAGTTTGCTGACACCCCGGCATAAATTATCTGCTGGCGTCAATATTAAAAACATTTTAGGGAAATTTAGCCAAAGCACTGGCCAGTCCTGCGGACAGGTTCAAGTAATACTTGAGTTTTCAAGTCAAGTTCAAGTTCGGGTCAAGTTCAAGTAGGCCAGTTTTTTTACTTGAATCTTTCGGGTCAAGTTCAAGTACGTACTCGGCTTGACCATGCCATTTTAAGACAACTCAGGTTCTAGTATAAGTAAGGGAAATTTACTTGAACCTCAAGTCAAGTTCAGGGTCAAGTAATGGAAAGAAAAAACTTGACCATGAACTTGAGATTTCATGGTCAAGTTCAAGTAATTTTAAATTGCGCATGCCATCAAGGACGTAAGCAATTTCAAAATCACAGTCCATTTTCATGTCGTGTTTAGGGTTTTTTGTTAGCACATGTCATAAATCAAAGGACAAAATTCAAAATCAGAGTCCGTTTTATGAAGGTCTTGTTTACCAGACATTGCTCATTGTTAGTTGTTGCAGCAGCCTCTCTATGAAATGAAAAAATTGTCTTGATAATTCAAACTGTTGCTTAGAATTATTAGTTTCAACTTATGTAAATAAATTCCAATATAAAACGAGCTTCAATGGCCCTTTACAAAATCGTTTAATAAATAGGTAAATACAAGTTTATGAAATATTAAATTAAGAGTACTGCTAATACTCGAATATGTAATTAAATACATAAATGAACATTAAATAAAACTTGACACCATGTAAAACTCGTCAGATATACAGTGAAAGTCCGTTATAAGGGCTCATTTTACAAGGAATGTATCGATATCAGGGATGCATTTGTTTGACCACAACTTTCATTGACACAATGCTTTACAAGTTTTTTATAAGGGATATTCCTTTTATAAATTGTATGACCAATTATATCGGACTTTTACTGTATTTAGTATACGCTCAAAGATGTCCTCAAATGGTTTAAATAAAAAATAGTAGTAAAATTGTTTTCTGAATGCGTTTTGGTTTTCAGTCTGAAGGAAATAATTTGCCGATGCAAGTTCGACAAGTTATTGTGGCCATGTTTTATTTTTTGTGATACTTAACTTGAATTATCAAGTTCAAGTCGCGTTCAAGTCATGGTCAAGTCAAGTTCAAGTCAAGTTTGGAAATTTAACTACTTGATCAAGTTCAGGTCATACAAAAGTTACTTGATTACTTGAACTTGACAAGTCAAGTAATTACACGAACTCGAGTTATCAAGTTCAGGTTGTGTCTTGAAAATTACTTGAAGTTTCGTGGTCAAGTTCAGGTTGTGTCTTGAAAATTACTTGAAGTTTCGTGGTCAAGTCAAGTTCATGGTCAAGTTTTGAAATTACTTGACCCGATCGCAACACTGGCACTGACTATGCAATGAATGCAAAATCTAAACATTTTAAAAGAGCTGAATTTTCTCTTTCATAGACGGAACGCTCAATTTATTATAGCTAGTCAACCCAACGTAGAAACAATGTAATGTGATGTAATGTATCAGATTTATTACGCCAAATTGTCACAGTGTAGAGCACTGATTTCCAAAAATAAAACTAGGTCAATCCATTCAATGAAATTCCGATTTGCAACTATTACAACGTTTGAATATTAGCTCTTAACTAACCATATGTACATACTCTGAGGGTGGCCATCTTGCCAACAAAATGGTGAATTAGATTATCCAACCGAAATTTCCACTAGGATTTCGTGATATCATCGAAACGATCTTAGTTTTTAAAGAAATTACAAATCTTTTAATGAGACATTATTAACCGACATCTGGGTCAAATTGTACAGCGGTTTTTCGAATTTCACAAATGCTTCCAAAGTGCACTTTTTCAAAACTTTGAAGACCATGAATTCGATTTGGAAAGGAAAATACGTTCCTATTGCGATTCAATACGAGAATAATTAAGACAGCTACACTACGCAAAAGGCTACTTAAAACGTCATTTTGGACGCCATATAATATATTTTGCTTGAACTTCTTAAGTATTAGTAAACACTGTAAATACTACTCTATAAAAATCTAAAGCATCAAAATTGAAAAAATATGAATGAAAATTTGTTTTACACTAAATATAATTATTACCCCGTAGATTGTCCGTCAATTGGATCTGAAATAAATATTTAAACTAATACTTATCCCATGCCTCATAAAATTTCCTATAAAAGAATTTTAAAACATTTTCTGAACAAAATTTCCGTGATAATAAAAAAGGGAACCCGACTTTTTACCAATATTTTTATTTACCCATGTTGCCTGAAATCTTAAGCCAAGGTACTGCTCTGAAGGAAATTTGAGAAATTCTGGAATTAAATTTGTTACAAAAGAGATTTAATATAACAATTACTTTTCACTCCTTTATGTGGTGCATACAAGCGTTATAATGACATACAGTTAACGCTTGATTTCATGCAGATAAACGTTTCAGGATATTCATATCGGAAAGTATAGTTACTACATCATATATAATCCTTATAAATTAATGGCCTAGGGATGGAGTTTGTGGCTTTTAAAATTTTGCGCTCTACTTTGAAGATCAGCGCGCCAGATTTAGGCATACAGTAAGCCTCCACGACTGGGCTTGATTTGTAAGCGGCTAAGCCTCTACACTCACACTACCACCTCTCCAAGTAATTGTTCCTGTGAAGCACAGGGCTGCTACTAGTACATATAAGTGACTTATAAATCGTAATGTTGCTGATATATAGATAATTTTATTTTGAATTTATTTCTAATCACTGCTTTTCCCGCTCACTACTCATAGATACCAATACGCAAAAGGTGGTTTCAAATTTAGAGATTCTTTATATGTGGGGATATTAACTGGGCAAATATGATATACAGTTGAAAATTATAACAAGAACAGTGTCCCAGGACATTGAGGGCGCCCTTAAAGGAAGTAAATTCTATCTTCCTGTGCCCAACTGTTTGAAGGGGCAAAATTAAACGTTAGGAAAGTTAAAAGTTTTATAGTGCTATCGTTTTGATGTCTCCGCTCCTCGTGATAACTTCCAATCCCATATCACCAGTTAACTTTTTAAAGTGAAATCCTAACTAAAGTGACAGAGCTCCATTGATTTTTGAGAATACCGGGTTATTCGTTTGACAGCAAGAAATTGAAATAGGCCACTTCTAAATTCATGTTAATACATTCCCCTCGGACAAAAGCCATGTCTTATGTACAAAGGTCCGACTACAAATTTTGTTTCCTGTGCCTATTAGGTTCTTAAATGTGTACCTTTATCGTAGAGACGGGCATCCCGCATTAAATATTTTAAGGATTGCAACCACTTCCGTTCATGTCGTATGTAGCACGTCCATGTTTTGGATTATCCCGCCCAAATTTATCTAGAGCATGATTTGTGCTTTGAAATATTTATTAAATTTTTTGAAATTCTCGATAATTAGATGCGAAATCCAGGTAAAAATGAACTGTGGTTTTTTGAATTTCACAATCGCTACGAAAATTTGTATTTCGAAATTCAATGAAAATTTGGTTTTGAGGGAGATATCCAAATCACAAATAAATACTTCCTGATGACAAAAAGTTTAAGTTTTGGGCGAAACATTAACGACTGCCAATGTCTCTCCAAAATTTCGACTGGGATTTAGTAATTTCCGTTGGCATTGTTTTAGTTTCTTGGGATAGTTTTCAAATGGGATCTCATTCAGAAGTGATTGAGATTTTTCGCGAGTTTCAAATTGATCCGTCAGGGGATGATTAGTCCTTTGGTCAGCTTGTCCCAGATTATTAAATTTGCTACAAACTGGGGGATTCAATTATTTTTCACTCCATTACATATGTGAGGCTAAAGGGGGTCTCTCTGTGCATTGAAATTAAACCAAACAAATGCTATAAAAAAAATTAATGAATGACATTTAAATTGGAAATTTAAAGAATTCCCAATTGTTAAATTTTAGAGTTTCAAGGGCACTTTAAGATTTTTGAGTCCTGTGATGCCTACATACGAGGAGGTATAAAAAAAATGTAAAGAATTTCAACTTAGTAGCTACATCATTAATCATCTTGAGATTTCTCAAGCATAAAGAGATCGAAGAACTTAAGACATTTAATTATCGTGAACGCATTCTACTTTAAAATCCATTTAGAATTTGCAAAGCGACAAATAAAATGTGAAGTAAATCCAACGAGAAAGGCATAAGTGAATGAAGTGTCGTTTTTATATTACGTCTTTCACGCCGCCTTAGTTATTTTCCATGCTTCGAATGATCTATTTGATACACAAAGTGCAGCAGCTAAACAATTTCTTTAAAAAACATGCGTAAAATCATGAAAGTAGTTCCGAATACAAATCCCACCAAAGTGATTGAAATTGAAGTAAATAATGATGTTCCATCAGTATATGGTAAAACGGACAATTTTCGTGGTTTTTTGACAGCACAAAAGTAAAAAACAACATTAAAGTTAGTATTTCGCAAATTTTGGAAATACATTATTCAAATTCGTTCAACCGAGAATTCAATTTTAAAATCTTATGGTAAAAATCGCTCATTAGTTTTTCAAATCTATTTGCACATCTTTACTCTTGCAGTTGAATTTCCACTAACTGGTTCCCCTCTTTTTACTGTAGGTGACAAAAAATTTTAACGCATGTACGAAACTGAAAAATATCTTCCCGACGACAATGACATTTTCTACCAGCGAGTGTCAGAAGTTTTTTGAAACAAATTTTAAAATTTAAGTAAGCAATTCGTAACTTGAAAGACGTTTTCCATAAACAACCTGGACTTATAGTTTTAGTTCCTTATTTCCTGGATCCATAATTTTTGAGCTAATGTTTTGCAACACTTTTTCCAGCAAACGGAAAACAGATTTGCTAAAACATGGCAGACCTGGATATTTCCCACTATGTATGTATGTATGTATGTATGTATATTTTTATTGATTTGAGCTACCGCTCCTTCAATATGTATAAGTACAAGTGTGATTGTTTACATTCTTTTTGAAATTTCCTCAAGAAAACGATAGATTAGTGTGGCAAAATCCTTATTAGTATTTTTAATTAAGCTTTCCCAGAAAGTTTCAATGAAGGGATGATGCGAAGGATTGATATTGGATAGGCTTGCTGGTCTATAGTTGGAGAGCAAGTGGCATTCAAGGAAGAGATGACTCCAAGTGCTGCTAAACTGTGAACAGAAAATACATTTGTCCCGGCGTAGAGTGATCTCGTTGAAATGAATAAATATTGACCCCATTCTGATTCGGGCTAAGATTCCTGCGATTCTTAACGGGGTAGGGGTTTTTGTATACTCTTCTGCATAGTCGTGGGTTTTGATTCGTTTGTATAAGGGGAAATGAGTCGATGCCATCATTTTGGCTACATCTTGAACTACTAATGATTGTTGATACTTGCTAACTATCTTAGGTATAGCAGCGCGTATTTCGTCCGGCGATTTGCAGTTCCATAAACCTTTAGGCAGAAAATCCTTGATTCTGAAATAGAGCAGTGAGCTCCAGTTGAAATTTTGAAGGTCCGTTTGTTCTTCCCACATGTCCTTGTAACAGCAGAGAAGCAAATTGCTGGTATTTTTCTGAAGACATTTAGTCCATAATCTTAATGATCGCCGTATGATATCCACACTTATTCTTTTAAGTTTGAAATCTAGGCTAAGAAAGAACCCAGGGGTGTTTACTGGGAGCTTTAGAAGCTTTTTCACAAAGAAGTTTTGGAAGTTGTCAATTTCTTCCAGGTGACGCAGTCCCCAGATTTCGGCGCCATAGGTCACCACGGAACGAACCATTGAGTTGAAAAGTGAGAAATGAGCTGTGCTTAGTGGAAGTTTGGCTTTTACTAATAGCGGCCATAGGGCTCCGATTGCTGCTTTACCTCTGCTTAGAAAGTCAATCAGTGTTCGATTAGGGGAGCCTGATTGAGAAAATAGGACACCCAAATATTTATATTCATTAACGCACTCGAGTTTGCTCTTTCCCCAGAAAAATGTGTGTTTCTTGGGTTTACCACCTGGCCTTTGAAAAACTACGATTTGGGATTTAACCGAATTGAGAGTTAATTTATTTTGAGCAAAGAATTTTTTAACAACGTCAATTTTTCTCTGAAGGCTTTCGGCGGAGAGGGCGAGGATTACAACGTCGTCGGCATACAGAAGGGCATGCACATGCCTTTCCCCGATCTTAATTGGACTTGTAAAGGAACTGTCAAGTGATGCGATGATTCCATTAATGAAGATATTAAATAGAGTTGGGGAGAGACTCTCCCCCTGTAGAACACCAATATTAATTTTGAGCGGTTCAGTAAGGCCATCCTCTGTCTTAATGCGTGCTTTAGCTTGACCATATATTGCCCTGACACATTTTATAAACTTTGAACTTATTCCGGCGGAGGCCATTTTGGTCCAAAGTAGATTATGGGTTACACAATCAAATGCACCCGATAGGTCAACGAAAAAGCAGAATAATTTGGAATTGAGTCTCAACTGTTTATGAATTAAAGATTGTAGTAGAAATATGTGATTAAGACATCCCATGGTTGGCTGATATGCAGCCTGCAAGTCCGTTATGAAATTTGTTTTCTCATTCCACTTGAGCAGCCTATAGTTAAGTATAGTGGTAAACAATTTCAGTTTAGTCATGACCAGTGAAATGGGCCTATAATTTTTGGGGTTATCACAATCTCCTTTTTTGAAAAGTGGTGCTATGGTAACTTGAGCCCATTCAGGGGGAATCTCTCCAGAGAAATACATTTTGTCAAACAAAGTCCGCAGTTGTTCAAGGCTGGCCACAGTGAAGGATTTCCAAATTTCATTAACAAAAGCATCGGCTCCAGGGGCTTTATTTTTCTTCAGATGGTTCACAGCCTTCGTGATTTCAGATAGACTGAAGGGTTGGTCAAGTTCGCCGTCAATATTATCGTTGCCCATTATGCAAGCGGTGACCGGACAATTGATTTTGGATTGAAACATTTTCTCATAATAGACAGTCCATGTTTGCTTATCAATAGGGCAGGTAACTTTAGGTATGTAAGGACGGAGTTCACGAATCGCTTTCCAGAAGTCACAGCTCGTTCTGGTGTTAATAATTTTAGACACCATGTTGTCTAGATAATTTTTACGGCTATTTTTTTAACTTATGCTTATACTGTTTTTTGGCAATAAAGTAATCATTAACATCTTGAGTTAGTTTGGTTGCCCTAAGTCTTCTTAATTTCCTCTTTAGCTCTCTTTTCAGAGAGAGGCATGTAGAGTCAAACCATTTCGCAGGTTTAATATATTTGCAAGGTTGTTTAATCATATCACATTTCACAAGTGCGTTGTTGATAGTTTTAGAGAGTAAATCATCCATCTCATAAATAGAGGATTTATCCGAAAATAAAAGGTTTAGTTTGATTTCTGAACTGAAAGTATCTGCTTTTTCATCTGACCATTTTATTCTTTTACCAATCTCACTGCTACTAGCATGGCTACGAATTGACAAAGTTATAGGCATATGATCGGAGTGAAAAGAGTCACTGATATTGAATTTTTCGAAATATTGAACAAGGGAGGTTGACGCAAAACATAAATCAATGGTACTTTTACCAGTTTTACTGACGAATGTATATTTTGAGGAAGATTCAAGACCACTAATACCATTAATGAGAACAAGATTGTAGGATGTAGCAAGATTAAGTAATTTTTGGCCAAAAGGGTTTACTGTTTGGTCTTCCGAGTGCCTATGTGTTTGAGAACCCAAGGTTTGGAGACTGCCTACTCTTGAGTTGAAATCTCCCATCAGTATGATGTTGTAAGATAGCAGTTCAAGTTTTTCAATATGTGTAAACATCTCACTGAATTGACCTTTCTCAGATATTGGGTTGATGTAGCAGAACAAAACTGCAAGATTTTTAATTTCATCAAGTTTTTTAAATGTGAGTATAATTAGCCAATTATTTTTAAAGTATAGTTCGAATTTAATGGCGTTGTGTATTGCTGCAAAAAGTCCACCTTTATGTCTGCCGTGCGACGCATCTTTTGTGGCGTTAACTACAAAAGTTGTGTGTGTATTATCAAAATAGTTAATTGGAACCGTAGACCAGGTTTCACAGAAGCACATAATTTTAGGTGATATATCTTTAATATCACTGAAGAAATCTATTGTTTTATTGGCTATCCCATGAACATTCCAGAATAAAATTTTGAGTGGTTTAGTTGGGGTTGAGGTAGGTTGAGAAGGAGCGCGGGTTCTTCAGGAGGCCGAGATAACAGGGGCTCTGATTAGGTTTCCCTCGGAGTTTATAATATGAAGCACATCATTCACTATCAAACCTTCACGAACGAGTTTAGCGTTATTTCCGGCTTCTCTTTCCAGTTTTCGGAATTTGAGGTACTTTGATCTCTTTAGTTTACTGGCTGGGCAGAGATCATCTGATATGGAGTATGGCGTGTCTTTAAGGTTCCTTATATTCTTAAAGAATTGACCTCGGAAATATTCATGTCTGAGAACCATGAGAATTGGGCGTTTCGGATTGAGAGGTTTGCCAATACGGAAGAGATCAGTAATTATGTCAGTGCTAACTGTTAGTGTATCAAAAACGGGTTTAACTGCACTCAGTAGCTTCTCGTGGGTTTCGTCTTGGCATATGGGAATTCCGTGCAGGATAATGTTCCTCATTCTTAAGCTGTCTTGCATGTCATCAGTTTTGGATGTCAGGATTTCAATTTTTTCTCGGTTAGCTTCAGAAGTGTTGTGAACAAAATTCAGGTCAGCTCGCAGTTCACTTAAGGTTTTGTCCATCTTCTCCATCTTTTGTTCTATTTTTTGTGCTTGATCACTTGTGGCCATCTTTGATAAGATCAAGTTTACCTTTTCCTCCATGCTCAACTGAGTGACATTGGCTTCTAACATTGCAATTTTAGCGGGGGGAGAGTCCGATTCTGAGGAGAGACTTGATTGATTGTGATGGAAACGGGCTTTGTTCAGATGTGATCTCTTGGGCATTTATAGTGCTTTCCAGTGTGTTGCCAACCGATGGATATCTGTAAATCAGAATATAAATTTGGTGCTAGTATCTTTGGGCAAAAAGAAAAACAAATATTGTCTGTGGTTGCCGGCCAAAGTCGTATACTAAAAAGCTTTCTCTTATCTGTACTGGGTGCACAATCGGCTGATTGTGAGTTGAGGTCTAGAAAGAGGAATCCTTGGCTATGGAGATTGCCGGCTCTTGACGGGAGTTTGGTAGTAGGGACGTAAACTTGTGATTTTCAGCACCAAAAATAGTAGTATCGGTAAAATTTCGATTGGATACAGATGTAGCTTATTCCCAGGTCACCCGGGAGTTAACTCTCGTGATCACAGAAATACGTTGGAGGTGTAAATTTTACAAAAAGATCGGAGTGGATATTTACTAAGGTCACACTTGTTTAGATTTGAAATTGCCTCCGGATATTTCCCACTATATTTCCTGACATGAGCTACAAGATATAAACCTGTTTTTGAGTCCCCGGTAAGTAATAGTTGTAGTTGTAGTATGTGGAATAGACATGGTGTTAAATTCTTCGCTGTATAAACGATTAAAATTATTTATGCACAAATAACTAGGTCACTCTGTGCAATCAGATTGAACAAAATGAATTAAACAATTTTTCAAACATTGCGTTCAATGATTGCTGGACCCTTCTGATTCTGATCATCAAATTTGTCTAAAGAAACGTTGCCTTTAGGTTCACAACTTCAAAGCAAAATTGCTGGTTAGTGTTCAAAATTTAATCGCAAATAATTTGAAATTCATTCAAAATTGACTTATAGGGATAAGGGAATTGCGAAAATGAAATAAGTGAAAAATGAAGTAATTGACGGAGTGTATTTTTTAAATGAAATTCACGCTCTTCCAAATCATTATTTGTCTACATTCAGGTGCTTCGTCTGGATGTCATTACACAATAAGACAATACACAGTACCTCAAATTAACAAATAATCTAAATAGCCAATCTGTACAATGTATCATACTAGCTTGGGGTTTTTATAGGAAATAAATTGTTTGACTAGAATCCAAAAATTAAATTTGAATTGTTTTCATTCAAAAACTCGATTTTTATGCTCCAAGGGGTACTATTTAAAAATGGAGCCACCTTATATATTTTCCCTCACATATGCCCATTGAGTTCTAAAGTTACGGCTTTCTCAAAATTAAAGTTTTCAAAACTTGCAATACAGTAGTAGATTATTCTTTAACAACGTGTGAAAAAAAAAATACTACTGCATTTTTAATGAGAATTTCCATTAAATCCAGAGTTGTGTATTTATTAAATTTTGAAAATTTTTGTGATGATCAGCTCATCAGACCGAAAAACACGAAAGGTGGTCGTTCAAGTTAAAGGTTTGTTTACAGACCTGAGCAACTGCTGGCAGGATTGAGCCCCATTGACGTCCCGAGATGAAGGGAGGTGGTACGCCCCAGGCTATTTCTTAAATACGGGCTTTAGAGGCTCGGAATGGATGCAAACTTGTTCACTGGCATACTATGGGTCTTAATAACTGACAGTTATTTCAGCTAAGCGTATTCGAAGACGCCCACGTATTTATACTAGTGAGTATTGTCTGGATGTAACGCTTAAGTGCATTACATATACATACTTATTTTGCACTCGTGAATTGTTCCGAAATCATTTACACATGTATTGCCGTTTTCATGTCTTATAATATATCAGCAGAAAAACGGTCCTGTGTTATCAATACTTATTATTTCGCAACTGCCAATTACATTTCAAAGGTTATAGGTTATGTCACACTGATATGTATATATACATACATACAGAGTGTCTAAGTGTTTGTACAGTGCTTGATGATGTAATAGTACACATGATTGTTTCGTCTTCGGATTTTTCCAAAGTCGCAGCCGAGGCTTTTGTATGAATTTATGTATCGAGTGGTACTCCAAACTCAGCCAGAATGGCTGAGCACATACAGCCTCATTACATGATAAATTATATATTGTGCATACATTGTATATACACTGTACAGTACACACAAAACTGTGTCAATACAATGTGTAGTAAACTTTCAAATCATCTAATTTCAATAAGGTGGTACTTCTTGCAACAATACTTCAACAATTGAGAAGTTCATTGACAGCGCTGTACAACTTAGCTGTACCAGGTATTATGTTACCCGGTATGGATCGTTCATTAGAATTACAGGTAGGTGCATCTAGTATCGTGAGAATTCCCTTTTTTTAATTTATTGAAGATTTTAGTTATTTTTGTCAAGGTCCGGGTATCATGCTACCCGGGTACAGACATAGGACACAACAATAATAACATATTTATATGGAAACCGTGCCTCAAAATAAGAAACGGCATTCATTTGGTACACATTTTAAACGCCGGGAATCATGGTGCCCACTTCGAATGCCGGAGTGAAACATTATTTACCAAAATTAGATTTGAGATTTGATTTTAATCACGAAAGCATTTCATTTGGTACAAATCGGCATACAACAACTCTAGTAATGCATTTCTAAGCGGCCAAAACCAGGCCTGGTATCATGTTACCCGATCGGTTTAAAAAAATTAACTTAAGCTCCTAGTATGCCAATAAACAAGTTTGCATCAATTCCGAGCCTCTAAAGCCCGTATTTAAGAAATATCCTGGGGCGTACCACCTCCCTTCATCTCGGGACGTCAATGGGGCTAAATCCTGCCAGCAGTTGTTCAGGTCTGGTTGTTTAGCAATTTTACACTAAAATCAAGCGTGACGCTGGCGAAAGACTATTATAATAATTAGTCCGAAGAACCCAATTGCCAGCATTAACGCTTGCGGAAGCAGCAATTGCCTGCATTAATTAATGCTTTTATAATATTAGCCGGGATATCGTCTTAGACGCTATCTACGACGTTTCTTCCATCGAACAAAATCCCCCTCCTTGGGGGAAGAGATTATCCAAATGTTTCTAACCAATGGTAATAATGTTAAGCAAATATTGTAAAAAATGCAATGGGTATTTGTTTCTGTTTAGCTTTGGTTCTGTTGTACTCAGAGGGTACTTCATCCTTTAGCTTTGCAATTTTTTCCTGCTTCTCTTTCAATGCGATTCATAGAAAATATTGTAATACGTACTGATATTATTCGTTTAGGTACACTGTAGGTAAATAAACCACTGGCGTTGAATTTAATAAAATATATTTTCGAAATTCTTGACATCATATCTTACATTCCTACTTTTTTTTAGGGGGTTTGGAGCACCTTTCTGCTTTTGATTCAGGTGTTGCGGTATTTTTTCGAAACCTCATAAAATCTAGACTCATAGGAACTTACTGAGATTGAAAAGAAGACACAGAAATTACAGAGAAGATAAACATATCTTGGCGCTTAATTATTAGTACACATAATATACAAATTTAAAATTGTTTGCCGAAATTCGTTCGGCAAATATTAGTCTCATTTATTTTGTTCATCCCGCTAAAATATTTTGGCTATGATATCAAAATTTCATTCAAAGTTTCATTTCAGGATGTACACCAAATGAATGCATTTGAAATAACCAATTAAGACTGAGATAGGCAATTCTCAATGCCCTTATCCCACATCAGGAAATAAACAAACTCAGTATACCTAGATTGTAGAAAAATACATATCCGAAAATAAAATGAGTTTCCTTGCTCTGCAAAACAATTGTCTTCAAAAAAGAATCGACGGGATTACTGTGGCATTTCAATCGAGATATTCCACTTGGTTCCAAGGCATGTATGTATCTACGTCTGGAAAAATCAAAGGAGGTGATCCGAATTGATAGGTATAGAAATTCACGCTCAAAATTTTGAAAGCCCTAAAATTAAAATCAAAATTTGATTCCGAGTTACTACGACAGTTACGGAAAGTACTTTGAGCCTTCAAGTTTTGCATTTTCGAGGAGATTTTGAACACCGGACTGAATGAATTAAAATTGTTTAAATAATTTAATTATTTAGCATGGAATAATTAGTACAAATGGAGTGGAGGTCCAGGCATCAGATAGTTCCTTTTAGGGAAGAAAATATGCCATTGACCCTCATTAAAATTTACGAGTTTTTCCTCAAATTTTCATTGAAAATTTATAATACACCTAATAGCAACATAAATTTGAACTTCGAACATATCAAAACACTTTACCTCAGAATAAATGCAAAAGTACATGTAAATTTTGGCTCCAATTTAAATATTGAATAATATATATTAGTATAATATAGAATATTGTTTTTGAAGGATCAGACTATCCCTCATTACGATTAGAGGCGGGAATTTTGATTTTATTTTTAGCTTAATTATAGGACATATAGTTACCAGCTTATGTTGTAACATCAAGTAGTGACCCTTCGTCAAATAGCGACTTAGCACTCGATGTCACTAAATTCACTAAGGGGCGATTTGTTGGTCAATTGGTATTGGAAATTGTGGGGGTTGTTATATATCCTCATATATGTATTTTATTATTCTGTCAGATAAATATGGAACAAGATGACGAAGACTGAGAGAATAAATGCAAATAAGTAAAGGTTGAAATATATTATTCATTTCAACGCTGCTTGAAAAATTATTTCCGATTGAGGAGAGTATGACGTGAAAGTTGTTTGCTTAGTTGGTAAAAACATATTAATTATTTGAGAGTACAAAATAGGTACAGTACTTTCACTGCTTTTCAACGAACCCACTAAAACTGAGACCGTCCTCGTCAAAATTTCTTCCAATATTTTAAAACGGTACTCAAAATCAGGCTTTTAGACCCTTGTGACCTGAAATCTTGAGCTAAATCAGTGAAATTAATTAGAGAAATTCTAGACTTAAATTTGCTACAATCCTGGTTTATAAAATAAAACACGACATTAAATTCTCCTTTTAGTATTTGAAAATATTTCAACATTGATGCCGCACAATATATTGTGTCAGTTGGATTGCAACCTGTAATATACACTAGATTTTTTACCTTTTTTAAAAATTTAAGTAGCTTTCCTACAATCTGTAAACATTCCAATAATAGTAATTGTTCTGGAAATTTGCTTTTTCTTTTCAAAATCTGTCGGATTTATAACACGTAAAGCTGATGACATATATTGTTAAGATGGTAATTGTGAATGGGGATTCCTTGATTAAGAATAAGTGAATGATGGGGAATATAATATAAAGTTCTGCCAATTAATAGTTTATTCAAAGTACTCGAGTATGGGATAGTGAATGTGTGAGCTGGAGAGGGAGATAGAGAGAGAGAGGAGTGATGTGGAGTCCGGCATAGTAACAGTATAGTTACTATGTGTGACAGGGGCCAGACTCTAACTCCAGCCTCTCAGCTCTAGTCTCTCGACTGTATTCATGAGTTGGGTTTATATAGGGATGGTTGTAACAAAGGGAAGATAGTTTCTTTCTTAGTGACATCATTTTTAGCCAATGGTTGGGCACACAACATCATACAATAAGAATCTCATAAATGACATCATCATCAGCCAATGGCTGAGTACAAGATACAATTCTTCTCCTTTACATATGTGGGTTATTCCTATGAGTAATATTTGTCAAACTCATATATAGCTTAACATTCTACGGTCAATTGAAATGCTGTCCCAGCATTTATAACAAGGGTGACATATTTTAAATTCTTAACAGGACAATAAAATTTTGAATCCGAATTTCAACTCCAGCAATACAACAAAATTTACATGGTATAATAAATGAAATATTTGAAAACAAATGCATGACTTTCTCATAAAAACTACACCTTTTACATATAATAAAATAGTTGAGCACGATACAATAGACATTAAGATTTTCTTGCCTATACATCTGTAAGTAATATTCCTTACACGTGTTACAGTAACAGTAAGAGGCTTCATTGCTACTCTTTACATACAATGTATCCGTTTTCTTAAACTATATGTATGGCTTAACATTCATTACACTTTTGTCATATAATTCACCGCACTAAAGATTTTTCGTCCTCGAAAAATTAATCACACTTTCTGGAAGCTTACAGGAAATATGTTAACATTGTCGTGGAAATGTTTGTCGCAAAAATTGATGGAACTTGGAGACACTGCGTTTCGATGAGTAGACTTCAAAACAAAATATTGTAGATTAAGCGAGATGTTCGAAAATATCTAATAGACATACCGGGGAAGCGAAGATTCTGTGGGTAGTTTCTCTGTGCTGGAAACTGTCTGTAGTCTGTGTAATACTTGCATGAGTCGCAATCTCGTGTGCTGGCACTCTGAGTATCCTTTGATTCCGTAGTAACGTCGGTGAAGAGGGATGAGGCATGTCGTGTCGATATCTTGAAAATCCGGGCATTAATGGGACGCGATTATTGAAGTCCATAAATTGGCGTTGAGCAGGTCTATGTTGGGCGGGTGACTTGGCTAGGGTCAGCCGTGGAATTCGTCTCGGTGGTAGGCGAAATTTTCTTTGCGAAGGGAAGTCACGGGTAGAGTGATCAATTCTGGTAGTGATTCCAAACAGTTATCTCGGTGTCGGCAAAAAATCGGTGGTAGGCTGGTCAGGGCAATTGGAGAATGTCTTGAAAATTTTTGAGCAGAGCCTGCGGCAGAGGCTGACGCCAAAAAAAATTTTTAGGATGGGACTGAATAGGAGCAAACTCGCAGAGAGGACGGGAAACGTCTATATTTGAATTGACAAATTCAAAATATAGAAAACGTAGCAACTCCACCATGTTAAGATGGTAATTGTGAATGGGGATTACTTGATTAAGAATAAGTGAATGATGGGGAATATAATATAAAGTTCTGCCAATTATTAGTTTATTCAAAGTACTCGAGTATGGGATAGTGAATGTGTGAGCTGGAGAGGGAGATAGAGAGAGAGAGGAGTGATGTGTAGTCCGGCATAGTAACAGTATAGTTACTATGTGTGACAGGGGCCAGACTCTAACTCCAGCCTCTCAGCTCTAGTCTCTCGACTGTCTGCATGAGTACAAGATACAATTCTTCTCCTTTACATATGTGGGTTATTCCTATGAGTAATATTTGTCAAACTCATATATAGCTTAACAATATATTAACTTTCTAGTCATGGCTTATTTCCGATTAGGTTGACGCTACTCGTAGATTTAAAAAGGAAGAGGCGGTCCGTCATCCACACATTCATCTTGGTCAATTATGCAAGCTGGTCAAAATATTGTATGGAGCTTGAAATAATACAAATCAAATTATTTCATGAATTTGTGCGTCCTTAAATGAAACAAATTCTGTCATCTTGTATCAATATTTTTTAGGGGCAAACTGAAGCGAAATGCAATTAGGTAATCGTTATGACGTTTGCTTGTCTCTAGATAACTGCCGAGCCCATGCAATCAGACAATTTAAACTTTTTATAGAAGACTTACGAATATGACAGTACTTCATGGATTTTGGGGAACGTCAGATCAACCGTTTGAACTCAGGAAATTAGAATTACAGGGGTTTGAATATATCCCATTTAAATACATACAAACCATATTTATTTGTAATCTCATGATATTATTGGTTGGGAAGATAATCAAATTATGCTTTTCAATTGGATTTGACCATTTAAACTTAAAAATATGGGAATTAAAATTTGTCACATTTAAATATATGTATGTTAATACCTTCCGCTCCACCGGAATAACAAGGTTCCGTCCACAATCGTTTATGGTCTTTGTTACAGTTAAGATCAATGGATTGGAGTCGGGCAACTGTCACTTCGACACTTGGTAACCATAGTGCTAGTCGCAAATGATTTTGAAAGGAGCAATTTTAAATTTGTGAGAATCTGTTTGGCTCCTATGAAGATAACGTTCTGAACTGTACCTTTTTCGTAGAGCGGAACAACCCGCAATAATATCTTAAAAACTGTAACCACTTCCGTTGCTTTCGTGAGATGAAAACTTTTTATCTTTTCTAGACACTTTGCCCAAACGCAGAGTGAATTATCTGTTGCCGTAATTACTAATACCATTTTTGCGAAAATTTAGATACCCATAGCACTGACATAAAATATTTTTGTAGCGTTTTAAAGTTTCAGTTTAAAAATTGAATTGAAACATTTCTAGTTTTAGGTTTTACGGTATTTTTGAAAACCTAACAAAAAATAGTCTCACTAGAACACACGCAGTGCTCAGAAAGATATGCATATCTTTCTAAGTTTAATTATTAGTACATACTCTGTACTCATTTTGAATTGGTTCGGTAAATATCGTTCTCCCAGCTGTTCTTATTTATGCCGTCAAAATGATTTAACTACGAAATTCAAACTTTCACTCAAGGTTTCGTTTAAGATTGTGCAGGAACTAAATTCCTTTTATAAGAGCCCGTTCAGATTGGGGTAGGACATCCTATTCAAACGTTCTTATAGTTTTTCGCATTGGTACCCAAAATCATGCGCTTCAAGGAAAAGAATTTTTTTTATCGTTGAGCCAATAACGCTCAAATATTGGGAATATCTCGCGAGAAGTTCATGTTTTTAACTATCCCGCCAAAATTTATCTACCGCATGAACTTTCCTGTTTTGCAATAATTATTTTTCTTGAAAACTATAGCTATTAACTCACCACACGTCCCCTGAGGGACGCCACCTCTCAATTATTTTGTCAATTGTGGATTTAGAACGATCATAGAGGGTAATAAAGCTCTCGGGACTCAGGACTCAAGATCGACGGAAGACCAGCTCAAGACTATTGAATGGAGACTAAGAATTTGTATGACACATTGCCATGACGAAACTACTGCTAATTTTTTGACTTTACTTGATGCTAATCCGAATTATTATAAACTTCGACTACTTTAACTGATATAAATACCCGTGACTTTCAGAGAATAAATACAGACGATAATCGATTTTTATTTAAGCTAATAAATGGAATATTGCCACTTACTCATTTATTTCAACAATTTATGAATCATGAATTTTGTGCTATTTCAAAACAGCTTTTCTCTTTTATTTATTGTCTTACCAAAAATACGTCTAATTATTAATATTGTCAAACCAGGGTGGTACAGTGAATTTCCTATATAGTGGTTTCCAAGGAAGTGGCAAATTCCTGCCACTATATAGAGATGCCACTATATGGTATTAATGGCTAACTATATACTATTAATGTTTATAACTAATAACTGGCTAAATATATTTATAAAATAATTTATTTGTACAGGATGCGTAAAACTATGAGGTATGCAAAGGTCAGTAAGTTTAAAATATTCAGTAAATATAGATACCCTCACACTGGTAATATTGTAAGTAGTAGCAAACTTTTCAACTGCAAGGTCACCATTCCAGACCGATTGGTCGGAGCTACTTGCGAAGAAATCCAAATTTTTATGGCAGGTACACTTTCCAAAACAGCATCAAAATAATACAGCGGCCTTCCAGACACCGAATTTTGGCTTCAGATTATGGAAAACGTTTAAATTACGTTAAAAAATAAATAACGAATTGAAACTTATTAGAAGTGGGCCAAGGTAAAAATACCAATGCTTTGTTGTGTAACTGTTTGTTTTACATTTTAAGTCAATGATACTATTACGTAACTTCAGCTAATATTACTAGAGCTTCAGTATACCTCAATAAGAATTTCATGGTATGCAGTAACAGTTAGAATTAAAATTGAACCAATCGACACAAACATTATTTACCTCCCGCACGTTTTATAACACCGTGTTATACCATTAACTAGCTAATTTTATGCCAACTGACATTATAATTTTTCATGGCCGAGCCACCGTAGCACATAATGGTGCCATTATAGAGGGAATACCATTATAGCGGGTGCCAGTATATAGTATACCTTTAACATTGCAAACCTCTAGGGAGGGTTTTTTGATGCCACTAAAGAGGAAATGCCATCTAAGAGGAAACCACTATATGGGAAATTCACTGTAACTGTCGTTTAGCTTTAATTAAACGTAAATAGACGGTGAAAATGTTTTTTCGTAATTTGAATCAGTCCGTATGGTTGATAGTTTATGTTCACGTTAATTGAAAATTTACATTTTCCTCCAATAAAATGTAAGTATTTTTAAGTTCTACAAATCATGTTTCTCCTACTCGAAAGTTCAAGTTCATGGTCAAGTACGGGTCTTGGTCAAGTCATTGAATGTTTATAGATACTCTACCCAAGTGCAGCACTAGCAAAAACTAACGTTGACATTTTGTTTAAAAAATCTGTAAATTGAATACACCGTTAATAATTTGACTGGGATTTCCAAGTATCGGCTGACATGATTGAGTTTCAAGATCATTTGAATACTTTTCCAATACTTTATTATTACCAAAATGTATCGAGTGAGACCAAAATTGCTGTAAAGGACTTTGAGTCTTTAAAGTTGATAATTTCGAAATTTTGATTAACAGTCTGAATATATTAAAGTGTATACAAATTATTTAATTATTCCATAGTCCGATAATTAGTCCTGAAAGGGGAGGGGCCCCCGATGTCAGATGATTCCTTCCTTGTCAAAAACCTTGTCAAAAATTTACGATATTTTACAAAATTCTAAGTACAAATTTCAAAATTTCTTAAATACTAAATTACATCTTTGGAAGAAATCAAGAAACTTAACCAAGAGTGAAAGTTGTTATACATTCAAGCAAATTTCGAAACCACTTGAAACATAAATTGGGGTTAGTCAGAGGTTACTCGTTAAAGTAAATTTATGTAGTTGTAATAAAACCAACCATGGCATCTCCCTCTGAGTTCAATTCCGTATTGGCAGTCTTCAATCTTGGCTATTAAAATTATTACAATTATTGTAACATAATAAACTTGTTCTTACTGAATTAGTTGTTAAGAGGTCGTCTCGGACAAGAGACAGGGAAAGGTTGGATCCATAAGTAAATATGTGGAACATTAAAAGTACGTATACAGTTTCGGAGCATATCAAAAATGTTAAAAACAACTGAAGGTTCAGATATATTTAAGTTGTAGTTTGACGCCACTTGAAATATCATTCTGAAAATCATTCTTACATTAATAAGGCAACCAGTAAACACAAACTTTGTTAAAATCCTGTGATAAATACGAAATAGGGAAGTCGTTTTCGAGTAATTATTAACTTTGTGAGTGATTTCCTATTTAGCACAATCGATTGTTCTATGGATATTTATGTAGGATAAGTTAAGAAGTGAAACTTTATAACACAATAGTTGGGTAAAAACGCAATGATCACATCCGTGGTTGAAAGAAAAAAATCCACTGTTATTTAAGACGAGAATAATTATTATACACGTCACACAGCACAAGACTATGAAAAAGTACTTAACCACCACCTTACACATTTGGCCTGAACTTGTTTAAGCACTGCATTGATCATAATGTATTGTACAACTATAGTTTTAGCTATAACCCACTAGATTGTTCGTCAATTATATTTGAAATAAATATATAAACAATTTAATAAACATTTTATCTAAAATACAAGGGAACGTAAGTATGTAATAAATTATTTGAAAATTAAATTTTTTGATCTAACATTGACAGAGGTAAATTAAAAGGTATGGAAAATTACAACGTTAAAAAAATAAAGTGTACCTTAATTAGTACTCGGAACAGTTCAGTTCGATTCAAAATTTGCAGTTCAGTTCAGTTTGAGCAGTGAACTGAAACGAAAATTTGGTTTCGGTTCAGTTCAAGCAAAAACAGTTCAGTTTTACCCGATGAACTGAACTGAATCAGTTAATGAAACAATTCAGTCGCAGTGTTTGGTAAACAATAACAATTGCGGGTATACACACATAGAGCTCCGAATTTAGTCATCCGAGTCAATGCCAGAAAAAAACTGATTTTTTTACCTCTTAACCTGCTCCTAATCGCATTTACCATAACAATCAGTGCACTCGAGAATGCACAAATGATATGCTCTTGATGATGGTAATGTACACTGGAACGGTCCTGTTTCAGAATCAACTTTTAGTAATCCATTGCTTCCTTTTAGCATTACAGCTTTGGGCGAATTCAGTATCTACATATTTTTCTTAGGATTCATTTAAATTTAAATTTTTTTTAGTTCCGTAATCAAACCAGAATTTTAAGTAAATACTTGTTGAAGTTTTAAAGAAAATAGTTAGAGCGAAATGCAACTTCTTTAGCCCCATGCTTGGTCCGGCAACAGCAATGTCCCATAAAATTATTAAAAGATAATTTTTGAAATAATAAAGTAAATACAAAACTTGATTATTCGTCAAATAACTACACATGGGAATGACAGATAAGAATGTACGTTGCTGGCGACATTTCCAGCAAGGAGCCTGTTTGCAAACTGTTTGAACTGCAGTTTGCATTGTGCGGTTCAGTTCGATTCAAATACTGTAATTCAACCTTCGGTGCGCATGTCCGGCAGTTTCTAACTTTCCTATCTTCAATATTCGTAGAAAATTATTTGCTTTGCCATTTTCCGGGAAACAAAATTCGAATGCAAACTGGAAACACATGAAAATACAAAACGTGGGAAGTAATTCTTCTTTCTAAAGAAAATCCGACATTGAACTTCAGTTTTCCTGACCCCCGTGACCTCAAATCTCTATCTAGATTAGTGAGGTGAATTCGAGAAAATCTTTAATAATTATTACATTTACTACGAATGGGGAAATTATAATTAATAAATATTTATTTTTAACTCCCTTATGTGAACGAGAGGGGAAGGGGATTCAAATGCTGATGGTCACCCTGTAAATTCAAATTAAACAAATTAAATCGTGTATTTAAGTCGAAAATTTTGGTTTCAGTTTTTAAAATTTCAGTATTTAAAAACCTCATTTAAGTAATCAATTAAAAATTCAGGGAGTCACTGAAATCTCTGATAAAATGAGGCAGAGGATTCAATGTTTTAAAAAATTGGAGCTTTGAGGCTACTTTTAATTTTCTTTATTTTCACAATGACCCGTCCGGTGTCAACATTTTACAATGGGAAACAAGCAACAGCCCAAATTAATAGTTTATTTAGAATATTAAGCATAATCTGTAAAGCATCCAGTAGAAGTTTTGACATTCAAGGGATAATTATAAACTCTGGTGAGCACATTCTAAATTAAAATTCAATCACAATTCGTACGAAATAGAACCAACGAAAACGGAATTAGTGAAAGAAGTGTTTTTTATTTATGATTTCCACGCCACCTAAATTCATTTTCAAGGCACGCCAGCAACAATTTCGTGGATAGTAAGCGTTACACACAAAGTTTCAGAGTCAATCAAAAATATGAGATGTGATTAATATTGAAGAGTAAATGACGATTTTCTGGCAACACTGCAGTTTTTATGCATGATAGAAATAGAATACCAAAATTTCTGGAGGGAAGAACCAAGCCTCACATAATTACTTTTTCACGAAAAAATGCTGACATAGAATAACTCACTAAAATTGCGGCTAGGTTATCAAAATTTCCGTTGACATTATTTGATCTTGCAGGGCATGTACGCAGCTTTGAAATAGGATCCCGTTCAAAAGTTATCGGAATTTTTTGAGAGTCTGAAGCGACCCAAAAATCAGTTTTTTCGAAATTTTCAACAATAGTTGACGTGAATCTCAAATCGTTGGACTTAAATGAAATTCCAGGGATGACATATCATTTCCAGTTCACTTCAAAATAGAAATACAAGTCCTAAAACCTTGCTATAGAATAAAATTGTTACTTGCGAGATAATGTATCCTGCAGAATATTCTTTAAAAACATTTGAAAAATCAAAATTCTAGATTAACACCTGATTGAGGTTCAGTTTTACGAACTTTGACTCCGGTTTGTTTATGGCCTGCCAACGAGGACCCGGAATCTGATCAGATGTCCTGGATTTAATTTCACTCTTTGAAATTCCACAAACCCTAACTTGTCTCATTCAATGCAATGTGCAATGCAATACGACGGAGAGAATTTAACTTTGGAGTAAATGAGGTTGTCTAAATTTCTTTTAACCAATGGAAGTAGTTATAAGTGAATACTGTTGATAGTAACCGGGTTTCGGTCACTAGCGAACCTAACCTAAAAATACGAGAAATATCCGAAGCCGAGAAAATGGATGGAAAAATAAAGAGGAGCGTGCTCCATGCGACTGTCCTGCTTCATTTCCTGATAACGACTTACTTACTTTTATTAACGTCGACTCGCGGAGGAGCTGTGAGCCGGGGCTCATACACATATTACAAATAGTGAGGGGTGCCAACCCTCACATCTTCCCCCCCTCCACCACTTTCACTGACCCAGTGAAAGCGCGGAGGAGAAAATGTGGGGAAGGAAAAACAAAAAATTACAGATTATGGGGCGCAAGCCCAAAAAAAGAAATATAATCATAGAACAGAAGCAGCCAAGGAGGCGGCATATAACACAAATAAACACTCCAAAAAAAATCATCATCAATGCCCATGCCGCCGAGAAATGTTGAAGAGCCCGGCGATTATTCGGGGGAAGATGCAAGACAGACGTCCATCCAAGGGGCCAGAAAGAGGTCAAAATAACTCTCCGAGTCCCGGCCCGGGTAAAGAGGACAATCCTCACCGCGATGAGCAGCCGTTGGATCCCCCGCCATAACCTAAAGGAATAAAAAAAATACATATATAACTATGACAGTCACCGGAAGGCCGGACATTTTTCAAACACACAATGCACACCCAAATCTCATCACTGACCGTTCTTTAGGTTAAAGAAAAAATATATAGATCAATGCACACTTACAACGCCGGTTGTTAAGTAAAAAATTCAGGAACCGACAATAAAAAGAACCTGAAATACGTCGGGTGTGGGAAATCGTGTGAAGGAACTAAGGAAGTGAGCGACTGCTGTGTGTGAAACTGCATACGGGAATGATGGAGCACAGGAGACACGAAGTGCGTGGAGGTAGGAGGAAAGGTGGAGAAGCACGGACGACTGAAAATCGTTCCGTGTAGTGTCCCTCATCTACAGTGCACTAAGCAAATAGGCGACCACCGTTTTATAAGGATAGGACGCCACATCAGTCGTGTGAGATAGCCGACACCCACAGTAGACGTGCCAACTGTTACCTACGTATATCCCCGACGCGAACGAATGAGAGTAACCGGACGCAAGTGCGTATGTATATGCCAAAGAAGGCGTATATAGCCGAAATTACTGAGGCGATTACCTTCGCATTACACAGTTTTAATGGACTCGAATGAAGGGATATATTACATTTAAACAAGAGGAGTTAAGTACGTAGCGGGTTCGGCCCGCACTGGCTAGGTGGCGGACGAAAGGCATAGAAAATCACTTAACAACCCCCCTCCTTTACACAAAAAATTTTATAGAAAAGGATTTGTGAGGGGAGAAGATATTGGAACTACTGAGTTTCCACGTGCTGACGAAGGACCGACAGTTCAGGCGCAGGTCAAGGTCACTCTTCACCTCTCCCCCCGCACTGTAACGAACCTTGTGCGATAAGGGATCACGTCTGTGATAGAGACCCCCCCACAGAATGAAGGTGCCAATAAGGGAACCGCTAATGCGAGAAAAAAACAATTTAACTGAAATGACTCAATGGAAGCAAGGTAGGGACCGTCATACGCATAGGGTCACTTTTTTTGTGCGCTAGACCTTACCCACGGGCGACATAAGGTTAACACGTACGGAAGCAGAGGATATCATGTGAAAGGAAATTAAAGAAGGCAATCGCCACAATGAGTTACATGCAGCGCTTCAATCCTTCTGACACCTGGCCAGCACGCCCTGAATATCACCCCTGATGTGGGTCACGCTAAAGGCCACGCAACCTTGGTATGGTCCGGCCCGCACATAATGAGCCAACATTGAGACCCTGACATTTTTACAATAAAGGTGTTAACGCATTCATTCTCGGAGAGACTCGACAATAATACACAACCCCTTCGCAATCGGGTACACAAGCGAGCCTTGGAGGAAAAAGTGTCGGGTAACCCAGCGGGACCCGGTCCGTGACCCCACAGCTGGAGAAACTCAGAAAAAATAGTGGAATTTGAATATACGCGTATGGTATTGTGTATAATGAGTATGGGAGCTATAGAGGAGCCCAAAATCTGTGGAGCCTTGTGCTCGTTAGTTTAAAGATTTATTTATCTTAATTATATGTAAAAAATAAATCGGCCACCTAGCAAGGAGGGGCCAACCCAGACGTGGGTATATAGGTTAATTAAAGTATTTGGAAAATGGATACATCAGGCACTCTCGTTCGAGTCGTGTACATTTTCGGTGTTTGCCCATGCCATTTGTGAGAAATGAGGGACGAAAAAAATGAATGACCTTCGTGCCTTTAGAGGTGCGTAGGCATACGTAAGCAGCTGGGACGTTTGAGAACGGTCAACCAGCGTGCTAAATGACGACACAGTCGCTCGCTCGAGTCAAGATCGGAGGGGACGTGTGTAAGGAGGTTTGAGAGAAAAAGGAATATAATAATAAAAAAATAATAATAAAACCTACAGATGATTCCCGATACACGGAATCGTGATCTGTAAATTATTTACGGCCTGGCTGAAGCCTTTCCGGCGGCTTCCGCTTCCGAGTCGGATATCTCCTATTTTCAGGAGTACGAATGTCGGAGGAGGCCGGACTTTGCGAAAAGGATTTTATCGCGACGGCAGTGGAGGCTTCTCTGGGAGGTACTGTTGTCCACCCAAAATCCTCAGTTTCCGTATGTGTAGCCTGGCCCGTGATTGCTGACTCCTGTGGCACCCTCTTTGATGGGGTTGTGCTCTTGAGTCCAGGCAATTTGGAAGGGCGAGGAATTTCCTCATGAGGGCCCTTTATGGAGACCCTATGAGTGACCGGTGGCACCGGCAAAGGTCGCGGCACCTCTGGGGGCGGGTTTTCCGCCAACACCTTTGGCGCCTTGTTCTTGATGGGGGGCAGGGGCCTCCCTGGAAAGTGGTCCACGGGTGACACACCCATTTTTGTTGGTGGCACCGTCGATAATTTTTCGGGAACACCCGAACCTCCCCCTGGGTCGAGGAAGTGTACGTCCCGTACATTTGGAGTACCGATTGGTCCGTCCGTGGGAATTCCGAGGTCGGTAACCTCCCCACCCAGTATGGAGGATGTAACCGAGGCTGCGCCTGTCGTCGCAGGGGGCCGTTTACGCTTTCCTAGGACTGATGTGTCTGAGGAGGTGTCCGTAGCCTGTCTGTCACGTTTCCGGAATTTCTTTTTCTGCTTTCGCAGGGCGACGGAGTCCCTAGCGGAGTGTAAGTGGGATGGTGTCGCATCCACCGTAGCCTCGGAGGATGGAGGAGGTACAGCCGTCCGTAAAGTCGGCGGCAGCCGATACGGGGAGTAGTCCATCCGAAGCGGGGACATAGGTGATGGCGGCGGACCTGTGGGAGTGAAAATTAAAGTTGGATTAGTTTTTTCCCTAGGGCTGGACCTGCGCACGGGATCCCGATCCTCGGCTGGGGAAATTGGAGATTCCTGCAAGGATGAGAGATCATGGACATTAGTGTTGGGGTGTTCAGATCTTGACCTAGATAGGTCATACGTAGATGAGTGGAACACACCAGAGGGTACCACCGCGGATATTTCGAGATTATCTGATAGCCCGTGGGATGCCGTGAACATTTCAGAGCTCCCTTGAGTCTCCAAAAGGTTTGAAGATCGGTCAGGTGAGTGTGCCGGAGGCGATCTCCGTGAATTTCCTGGTGAGGTAAATTCAAAGGGTTGGAGACACACGGACGGGACTGGGACAACTTGCTCGAGTTGTTTAAGAACAACTTCACAATCAGTAGGGCCTGTGGGTATTATTTTATAATCAATACTCGCAGGAAATGGGTAATCATTGGTCGTGATAGTGGGAGTGGAACCCGGTTGACTTGGGTCCGCAAAATAGAGTTCCTCAGCACTCCGGTTAAAAACCGGTGGGATATAATTGGCTGGCTTGAAGCTAATTCTGCCAGGGGTTACTGACCGGACAGGAGGCGTTTTTGCCGTGGCACCGGGAAATCGTGGCGCCATAATGTTTTGGACACAAGTCGTCAAAACATTGGTGGAGCGATTGGACGTCGTCTCGGTCGGAGGTGGGTGATAACCAGGGTGACCGGGCGGAGAGAATTGATCCTGACGGCGGAAATTCCCACTTTGGCTACAGGAGACACCATTGGTGTTGTTAACTGGTTGTCGGCCGGTCATCGGCATTGTTGACCGCTGCTGTTGCGCTTGTGGCTGTAAAGAGAGAGTATTAGAGACCACATGAGTAGGTGTGGAAGGACTGACCTCGGTAAGACCCGGTTTCCCGGCGTTGACCACGGTGGTCAGACGTTGGGTTTTACCCGCTTGGACATCCCGCAGCATCGTCCTGCACTGAGAAATGATGTGGTTCTGGCGACTGCAATAGTCGCAGGTGACCACCGGCATCGCACGGACGGACACAGGTCCTAATTGAGGGGCCTGTTTCACAGATGACTGAGTAGGAATGGTCCGGATTGTGGGGTGGAGTTCCGGGGCCTTTAAGAGTCCCTTAAGGTGCTTCACCAAATCCCGGAGGTTTCGTGATGGAGTGATGGCGAGGGATTCCATCCGGAGGGGAAGTTTCCCGCGAGCCTTCTCCACGATGTCCTCTTCTTCCATGAGAGGATCGAGGTCCAAGCATAATTTCCGGAGGCCAGCGACGAAGGAGTGTGCGGTCATGCCGGGCCGATACCTGTAGGCATCGAGGTCTGCCTGTCTGTCGGCGTTCAACCGGGCACGGTCGAAGCGGTCGTTTAATTCCGCGCACACATACTCCCAAATTTCTCGGGAGGTCCTTGTTCTCCTGTCCAGGAACATCCGGATCCTGGGGAATATGGATTGGAACCATTCTTTCACGTCCTTGTCTGGAGAGTCCAGAAATAGGCGGGAGAGGTTCCGGATGGCCATGTCATTTGTCACGAAAAGGTCCGAGGCGAAATGATGAACAGCAGCGATGAAGGATGCCGGGTTCTCGTGGCTGGAGTACTGGCGCACTTCCAGCCGGAATGTGTCCAGACGCCGGCATGTTCCATCCGACTCCCTCGACCGGAGGATTCGATCCTTCTTTCGCTTCTTGGTCTCACCATGGTCCGGCATGATGAAGTTTGAAGAGGAACGGAGGACCACCCGGTGGGAGTTAGTGCAACTTTCGGAGAAAACCTAGACACCGCATATTCATAATTATGTCGAGTACACAAGTAAAGGAAGGTGACTCACGAAATCCGGGAATAATCCGGAGTAAATGTGGGCGTCGGAAGATGCGGGAATCCTCAGCCTCCGTCCGCGCGTAGTACTAATGAACCAACAGAGTAATGTCGGTTCGGCAAAACCAGCGTCCGTGGGCCACGTCGACACTATGTATGTCACTCCTGTTGAAAGGATGGGAAGACCACGTGGCTCCCTAGAGTATCTGTGAATGTCGGGAAAAACCGGGAGACGGGAGAATCTGGAACCCGCTTCCGGGTGTAGGGACTGGAGATAAGGCAACCAGTAAATCCCAGGGATATTACCCGTACCAAATGATGAGCGGACCCACTCGGACACGACGAAAGGGAGTGGAAATACCAAGAACGTCTATACCCCAGATAGTAATAATTAATGTAAGTACTTAAATATAAGAAAAGCACTCACGAAAACTCGGGGAGAACCGGTAATGAGGTATGCGCCGGAATTATAGGGGCTGGAAACCCCCGGCGGAAGGAACGTATCCCGTGGAAGATTATCCGTGAAAAAACCGGCGAGAGAGAAGAGAAAAAAAATCCTGATGGCACTGAGACAGCCGTAACTCTCGGACCATACGGGGAGTCCCACAGAAATGAGAGCAAGACACGTGGCTAGTCCGGAGAAGACCTAAATACCAAAATTTAATAATTAGTTTCAAGTAATGAGAAGGAGAATTACTTACCGAATGTTGAGGGAATCCGATGGACCGAATTTCACTGATGGGAGCAGGGTCTCTGGAGATTTCCACGTATCCCACTTGCACCACCAGTATCCGAGAGCCACGCGGTCCGCCGTCCAAGCCGGAAAGTTCCGGGTGTGGGGGGGGGGGAAAAACTCGGCGAAATGAGGAGGGAAAAAGGTCTCGCACCTCCACCAAATGATAGTAACCGGGTTTCGGTCACTAGCGAACCTAACCTAAAAATACGAGAAATATCCGAAGCCGAGAAAATGGATGGAAAAATAAAGAGGAGCGTGCTCCATGCGACTGTCCTGCTTCATTTCCTGATAACGACTTACTTACTTTTATTAACGTCGACTCGCGGAGGAGCTGTGAGCCGGGGCTCATACACATATTACAAATAGTGAGGGGTGCCAACCCTCACACTGTAGAAAATTAAATAGATGCTTGTATCAGGTTATATTTGGTTCTGTTCTATGTGGAGAGGACTTTTTACTTCAGCGATTGCGGTCGGGCAACTATCACTTCGCCACTTGGTGCCCTTATTGCTTACAATTAATTTGTAGGGGAGCAATTTTAAAATTCTATTGAGTGGGAATCCTTGCCAGCTTTTTGGTTCCTGGGGAGATTACCATTTTTGCATATAAGGGCACCCCGCATTAAGTACCTGAAAAAACGTTAGTGCTTCCGTTAATTCAATGCGTTGAAGATTTTTTACCTTTCAAACCTCCTCTTCCGATACCGGGGCTTAAATTATCTGTTGGCGTCATTATTAAAAACATTTTTAAGGAAATTTAGCCAAAGCACTGGCAATGCAACAAATGCAAAATCTAAACATTTTAAATGTGCTGAATTTTCTCTTTCACAGAAGGAACGTTCAATTTGTTATAGATTGTCAACTCAACGTAGAAATAATGTAATGTGATATAATGCATCAGATTTATTACGCCAAATCATCACGGTGTAGAGCACTGGTTTCCAGCGACAGACAAAAATAAAACTAAATCAATCTCTTCAACGAAATTCCAATTTGCAATTATTAATTTTTTTAATATTAGCTTTTAACTAACCATATGCACTCTGATGGTGGCCATCTTTCCAATTAGTTCTTCTTAACAAGAACTTTTGGTAAAAACAAAACGATGAATTTGACTAACCCACCAATATTTCCACTAGGATTTCGGGATATCATCGAAACGGTTTTAGTTTTTAAGTAAATTCAGATTTTAATGAGACATTATTAACTGACATCTGTCTCAAAATGTACTTATGGTTTCTCGAATTTCACATAATTCCTTCTCGACGAAAACAATTCCTGAATTTTTGTCGAAAGATTTGTGAATTTGAATATGCCGCCAGAGTTTTGAAAACGATTTTGAAATTTTAACTGACGTAATTTCATGTTGTAGAGCAACTAACTTACCTGTTCAATGAGCTAATATTGACCGAGATGTGACTTGTGAGACCAAGTGTGTTATTCCAGGTTTTCAAAATTTACTACGGGGCGCAGAAATTGGGTTTAAAATTTTTTAAATCCAGTCGATATAAACTTAACTCTTTTACAATTATTATTTAAAAACTCCGACATGCGACGAAGTGTTCTGAGTGGGTGGGAACCAGGTCTGAGATAATTCCTTCTGTGGTGAAAGAATTGTACTTCAAAAAAAGTTAAAATTATTTTTTTCAAAAATTCTTGTTTACAATGTTTTAACTCTGTAAAATAATACAAGATCTGAGCAGGGACTATTAAGGCGGTTCCAACGAGGTATTACACTTGGTTCTTTAAGTACCTCAGAAAATCAGATAGATGATCCGAATTGGTAGGGCGAAATATTTGGTTTTGAGGTCAATATTTTGAAAACCCGAAAGTTGAAATCAAATATGTATTCTGGATTATCCCGACGGTTCCTAGGCCAAAATTACTGCTGTTTTTAGAAAGTACTTGGAGATTTCAAAATGAGCATTTTCTAAATTTCAAACGTAAGTCTTCCAAAAAATTGGAACGAAAATCTCCTTCTTCTATTATTTTTCACTTTCATTCCCGGCACTAACTACCGGAAAAAATTTTTTGAAACAAAATTTCTGAAAAAAAGTTTATTTTTAATGACTCATGTTACCTGAAATCTTGAGTCAGGGCAATAAAGGAAATTTGAGAAATTCTGAAATTAAATTTCTCACACCGGAGCCTTAATAATAATAATTACTTTTCACTCCCTTCAGTGGACTGGAGGCGGAGGGGGCAAATGGTTATCTAGATTCAAATTAAACACAATTTAGGAAATCGCTGAAATGTCTGGAAAACTTATGTAGGGATTTCAGAGGTTTTAAAAACTTGAGTTCAGGGCCAGTTTGAATATTCGTCAGTCCAAGCAGAGCCTGGTTTAATCAGGTTCTGTAATCAGTAATCAAATGTAAGCAATAATACTAGCTAATAATCTAGCCTTCTGATTCAAGCTTCAATTTCGATTCAATCTTGAAATTCGATTCAAACTTAAATTCCGACTCAAATTTTCAGCTCGAACAAAATTTGAACGGGACATAAAATCAACGCTTGAAACTTAATCAAACAAACTTTTAATATTACAGTACTACGCACTGGTGCATACAAGTGTTATAATAACATACAGAGATTGTAATTTTTCGAGTTTTAAATCGAGGCCAAGTAGTCCATAGGGGGGGGGGTTGCCAAAGATTATTATAATTTGCTTCAGATTTGGGAAAACAATTAACTTTCACTCACTATGTGGGGCTAAAGTGGGTCTCTCTGTCGCACGAGATACAGGAGGTAAATCCACTTTTTAGCTGCGTACTACTGGTTCTCCGATTTTGATCCAAACTTGAATTTTAGATTCAAACTTGAATTCCGAATCAAACTTGAATTCTGAATCAAACTTTGAACTCGAACAAAGTTTAAACATTATATGAGATAACTTGAACCCAAATCAACCGAACTTGCAATATTAAACACCTCATTGTGTTTACGTAATCCCTTTATTGAACAATAATGAGTATAATTAAAGTTTAGCTACAACGTCGTACTCTAACACCTAAAGGTAATTTATATTCAGTGCAACTCATAGTATTGGTTCCTCAATTCGTATTATAAATTGTTGAGGTAAATTTTTTGAAATATCAACCACGGAGAGTATTTTAAGTAAGTAAAAGTTGAAATAAATACATAATTGATTTAAACGCCACTTCAAATATTATTTCAGATACAGAAGTGGTATATTCACGAAATCGGCACATCCCCTCCTCTGAGATGCAGGTTAAACAAAATGATTATTAAAGTTTCGTTTTCCATCTCAATTGGAGAACGTCGGTTGGCGTTTTAACATTTACTCTTTAAATTGTAAGGGACGTTTTGAAAAACTAATTAAATTAAAAATTGATTACAATTTATTAATTAGGAATGAGGTGCTTTTTCAAAACATTTTTCCTTTTTATATTTGTATTTTTCATCAAAAATACTTGTAATAATATTGTCAAACCAGTACTTGGTAAAGGCCGTTTTGTTTTAATTAAACCCTAATAGACAGTAAATGAATTCTATCGCAATTTGAGGTTAACATCTCGGAAATAAATGTTCTGCATCGAACGGACGCTCTCAATGATTTTCAGATGATTCTGATTCTGACCATCAAATTTGTTTTAAAAAACTTTAACTTCAGGTTCAAAACTTCAAATCAATATCACTGGTAAGTGTTACAAAATTTGAGAGCAAATAATTTGAAATCCATTCAAGATTCACAAAAATCTATAAGCGTTATACGAAAATAAAACAAGTGAAAAATGCCAGGGCATTTTCATTTCAGGGCGAGGGCGGCATAATAGGGGATATTGGGCAAGGGTATATTGGGCATTTTCATCGAGGACGAATTGGGCATTTTGGGCAGAATCGTTGAATATAATAGAAAAAACTATACAATTTGACAATGGTTTTGAAAATTTCTTTGTAATTTTGGAGAAAAAGCATTCGAAATTATCTTGAAAATTTTATTCTGTATGTCATTATTTTGACGAAGTTAATTCAACCGGCGATGAAATACGTTTGGATACCATAGGTCATATTGAACATTACAATTTGTGAAACACCTGTACAGTACACGATACGGCTATAAATTAAAATATTCTAGGACCTATTTTTCCAAACTGCAGACGGTGTAAATTGAACTTTCACCTTCCTGAGAATATTCACATACCCCTATGCATGTATGTATTTTACTGTGATCGGAAATGCCTTTTCGGTTAAAATTTGAACCCATACGGTAATTGTTTTATACACCATAACACTACAAACAACAATATTTGGGGGACCTGTGTGGAGGATGTATGTATATTGGTTTCTACGCGAGACATTTTTGGCTGACCGTTGCAAACTGCAGACAATAGTGATGTAGAATAAAATGAGTATAAAATTCAGCTTCATCACCCATTTAAATTTTTACCACCAGCTTTTTACTTTAGGAGTTCGTAGTTCAAAAGAAAATAGCACTTCTGCCCGCCCGTCAGTGACGCATATGTAAATTTATTTCATATTATTGTTTACTTAGAAATTTATTTTCATAGGAGTGATAAACGATATCACCTCATGTAAATGAAATTAAATTGATTTGACTGTTTTTGCCAGTAAAATATAAGCGAAGAAACAAATAACCACACATTCACATTTGTAACTTTTTCTTGGTGTGCGCTTTCATGCATTTGGATGGATATTCTGAATATATGCTAGTAATCCAATTATGGTGCCGTGAAAATGCCCAAAATGCTCAAAATGCCCAAGTTGCCCTGCTCAAAATGCCCAAAATTAGGGCATTTTCAAAAGCTGCACACATGCCCAGTTTTTGGGCATGTGGGCAGGCATTTTGGGCATTTTCAGCTGGGCGGGCAAATACTGCAGGGCATTTTCCCCAGTCACTCGAAATGTATAGGATCCTACATGTAAAATCTATAGGATAAAAGTATCAGATCTGCGGACGATATCTCAAACGATTTTCTTACAGGATCCTATACTATCCCATAGTTACTAATCCCAACCTCGCATGGGATTTTCTCTAGCTTGCCCTATAGTTGAAAATTTATTATTATCTAATGCGCTTCTCTACTTCTACTCCATTTTCCTCCAAAATTAAAATTACATAACCATCTTTACTACAGTTAGCTTAATTTTTAGACAATTGTAAATATTCTAAATATTTACAATTGTCTAAACAATTAAGCTAACTGCCATTAACGTTTTCATACATATACATCTCCTCAAATTGTCAATAGTAATACACCCTACACTGCAGTTCTATGTAGAAATAACATGTAACACTACAAAATAAAATTGCAGCCACAAGTTAATAATTTCACGTATAAATTGAAAAAAAGAACAATAACAATCACACACTGGTTATATTTTCCGCTTGTCTTACTATTACTAATTGTAAGTTAAAATTGAAACAATCTAAAGAACAGGTAAGTCGATTTGGTGTTCATCACAACCAAAGAACACGTGAATGACAACTGCTGTTGATTAAGTATGGCGAATTTGGCGGTTATAATATATGTCTTGTACAAACGATGAGGAGCGCAGAATCCTTGTCAAAGCAAGTACAGGATTTTTCTAAAAATGTCCTATGGTACCCGAAACCATAGGATTTTTCTGAAAATGTCCTATAGAACTCGAACTTGCTGGATATGCGGCATCCAACTTATAGGATTTCTTTAAAAACTTCCTATGGTACCCTCAGCTTATGGGATTTTTCTGAAAACTTCCTATGGTACTATATCTTATAAGAATCGCGTGCCAGTTTCTGACGAGCTGAATGATTTCTATAAGATCCTATATGGCTTGTGGGATTTCTGGTACATTTTCTCACAGAAATTGCATCCTATAGGAATCCCATACAGTTTGAAGTGACTGGGTCAATCGACATACTCTAACTGTGAGTGCCCCCTTAAAAGAAACGAATTATATCTTCCTGTGTCCAGCTCTTTTTAGGGGCAAAGTGAAACGACGTTTTATATGTAATCGTCTGTGTGTCCGTCCGCACAATAATTGCCGAGTCCATGTTACCAGTGATGTCGAACTTTTCACGATGAGACATTAACTAATGTGACAGAACCCCATCCTTTTTGGGGAACGTCACGTCAGCCGTTTGATCTCGGGAAATTAAAAAAGGTCACATTTAAACATATGTTATTACATTCTGCTCCGACAGAGGCGCTGTCCGAGGCATAATAATTATACAAGGGTCCGCCCACAAAAGGTTTATCGACATTGTTAGAATATCGACCGATTGAGTCGGGCAATTCTTACTTCGCCCCTTGGTGACTTCAGTGCTAGTCACAAATGATTTTTACAGGAGAAATTTTAAAAGTTTACGGAGCGGGAATCTGGGCTAACATTTCATTGCCAATGGGGATAACGCTCTCAAATTTTTATCTGGCGTATGTATCCATATGTACCTATATATCCATATATGGTGTCTGTACGGCCACTATTGAAGCCACACTACGACGTCTTCCACAATGTTCAGAGGATCGACATATTCTACAATGCTAACTGGTACAGTGTATTATAATTCTCCATTAAATTAATACTATTCAAAACAAATCACAAACATTAATTTAAATAAAAAAAATACTTATTACCATTTTTAATACAAATTGTTTTCAATAACCCCGCACCATGTCCATCGTCGAATTGCCACTAGTTAAAGGAAAGAGCTTCGACGCCACTTTATACATTTTCTATGTGAGAACACAAACACGTTGTCATAAGATTGCCAGCAGGATTTCATTATTCAAATGGAGATTTTCAAACATTGTTGTCCAATAATTATTTTATTATAATAATATTACCCTAAGGATTATTCTTTAACACCATTTCAAAAAAATACGGGAATTGGGCATTTAAAATCCCGAGTTATGTGACTTGAAGGCATTATTTTGAGTTATAATTTATTATAATCAAGGGGTTAGGGGTAAATTATAGTCTGAATGCGTAAAAAGGCATAGGATTTACTTGGGGAAGATACATGTTATATACACAATTATAACTTTTTCAGGGGTAAAGTAAAGTTCAGAGTCCCTACGGCAATTGTCATGACGTTTCCTTGTCTTATTGTCAGTAGATGTCGCTTCGACTAGCAAATGCAAAACTTGAATATTGGTGCAAACATTTTCAAAATGTATATTGGATGCGTACAATTACATTTAGGGGGAATTTTAAATTAATTTTTAGTTTAATATAATTCGCTAAATATTTTCTAACACACCCGACTTTAAGCTTCATTTTTCTGAACCATGTCACCTGAAATGTTGACCTCGGCAGTAAAGTGAATTTGATAAAATCTGGAATTAAATTTCCTACACAATTTGGCAGGGCTGGTCATTCGAATCGGAATTAGAATTGGAATCGGTATTTCATTCCTATTTTCTGGTATTTTTATCGGAATTGGTATTCCTAAGTATATTTTTTCAAGTATTTAAATCAGTATTGAATCGGAAAAAAATATCTGTATTCGAATTAGTATTCAAAATATATTTGAATACTGTATTCAATGCTTATATATCCGAAAAATCTGTGACATATTGAAGTTTATATCGTAAATTAAAGCAACAAAAGTAGTTTTTTCTCAGCCATAACATGGTTTTTTTAACTACTCTTTGGAATACAAAATTTGGGATTATGTTTGACTCCACAAAATTTCGCAGATGAACAAACAAATTTATTTTATGGGAATGAATTCGCTGTAATCTATAAGCAATCGATTCATTTGCCATTAATTTTCTGATTTGGGAAAAGGGGTTTAATTTTTTCAGTGAAAAAAGCATGCAGCTCACTTATGTGACTACTTGAGTATCCCAGAAAAACAAGGTGACACAACAAGTCATATAAGGTTATGGGACTTGCGTAGATTAAGCAGAAATGCCTTTATAAAATGGTCTTGCGGATCCCCTGGCTTCGTTGCATTTATAATTGCCGAATTTAGACACTTTCTGGCTTAAATTCAGTATAAAGTTACGATATTTTTGGGACTCTAGTACAACAAGGTATCAATATTCAATAACTAAAGTATTTGAATTGTATTGGAATTCAAAGAAAATGTTTGAATAAATCGGATTGGAATTTTCATTTTATGAAAGAAATACATTTGAATTGGGATTGGAATCCGTTAGGATCAATCTTAATCAGAATTGTATTCATATTTTTCGAATACTCCAGCCCTGCAATTTGGAAATCAACTATTTTTCACTCCCTCATTCGGGCTAGGGAGGGGTCAATGATAATGGGTTCCTTGTACATTGAAATGAAATAAAACACATGTTGCATAAAAAGAAATTACTAAATGACACGGAAATTGGAAATATGTCTGTCTAGTATTTAAAACTTAACTATATAAAAATCTCATTTCAGAAATCCTGAAAGGAATTCGAAAGGAAATCGTGTAGGAAAGTATATATTTTCAAGCAATGGGAGCAATTATTCAAGTAAGTGAACAATGTAGAAAATTAAATGTTTGTATCCGTTTCGCTCTGGTACCGTTCTCTGTATAGATTTCTTTTTCTTTATGGCATTATAAAAAGTCCAATAAACGATATTCCAGCATTTTTTTTACAAAAATGGCTTGCATTTCTACTGAAATGCTTTGTTTCTTTTTGGCGCACATATTTTAACGTTGAGATAGTCGACGAGATTGTGGGAATATTCGTCGAGATGTCCATGTTTTTAAATATCCTGCCAAAAACTAGGTCAAAATATACTGCAGATTTTCCAACTTTACAATAGTTCCAAAAATGTGTTTTTTCAAAATTTTTATATCCAATGACCATGAATTTAATTTTTTAAATGTATTTAATTATTTCTTGGAAAGCAATTTATTTTGTAGGGGGATGTACCAATTCTCACATTATTTTTCCTTGAAGAAAAGAAATATTGGGGTTTTGGTAAAAAAATTTGTGAACATAAATGTCGCGGCAATTACAAATTTAGAAGAATTACGTCGGCAATATATAAGTATATATGCACCTTTCGAATAACATCTGATTCAAAAGTTATTGGACTTTTTCGGGAGTCTCAAGTTATCCAAAAATCAGTATTTTCGAAATGTTTAACCCCTGTCTGAATGAATTAAAATTATTTGAAGTTATTTCGTCATCAGATAATTAGTCCTGAGTAGTGATGCCAATGGTCTTGTCTGATCCAGATTTTATGAAACTGGTCTGGTTCATTTTTTCGGACCAGACGAGACCATAGAGTGCAATTAAGCAAACACATTATATCCAGCGAAATTCCTGTTTTATCACCAGAAATGACATTTTTAATTTGTTTCTAGGGATACTGTTAGGGATTGTTGATTTGAAAATGCCATGGCATATTGGGCATTTTCAACTTCAGCAAATACGTAGATTTTGGGTATATTCGGCACGGGCATTCTGGGTGTTTTCATTCCTGGCCATATTTGGCATTTTGGGCATATTCAACTCAAATTTTCCCGCCGATTGCCTTTTCGAGACGTTATTGGAAGCTGCTGTTACTTGCACTCACTACTGCAAACTGCCGAGCACACATTGTTATAACTAAAAACGATTACTCGGCGTTTTTAACATACAGGTAAATAAATCTGGGCAGTAGACAATTGTAGCAGTATTGAAACCTCTAAGCATTGTTGCTAATTGACGGGTGGTTGAACAGTTTAACATTGAAATTGTTCCCGAAATATTTTTAATTTAGTAGTCAAACATAACTCACATTTTGGAATGCAACAAACTCTGCCAACCTCGTAAGACTTGTTAGAAAAAGTTGATATGTGAAATTTTATTTACGCCGATAATATTTCAGCCGAAGGGTAAGCAACGGCTGCAGAGGTTGAAAGTTACACAAATCAAAGTTCTGATGGGGGGATTTTTTTGAGGACGCATTTATCATTGAAGAACCGTACACGTGAGAAGAACTAGATTATTCTGGTTAACGTTATAAAAATGCAACAGTATTCGTCAATTCAATATAAGGTGATTATATGATACACATCAGGTATCTTTTGAAATAAAATACATTTGAGCAAAATTGCCATGTAGGCCTTTTTATTGAAATTTTATTTTTTTATTTTAATAGTGAATAGTGGCTTTTTTGTCTTGACTGTATTGCTGAGTTTTTACTACAAAAAATAATAAATATACCCAACTGAAAATGCCCAAAATGCTGAATATGCCCTGTCGAAAATGCCCAAATTTAGGGCATTTTCCCAATGTGCCAATGTGCTCAAAAATGTAGCACGTTGGCGGGCATTTTGGGCATATTCGACTCCGCGGGCATATGTACGAGGGCGTTTTCAAACAACATTCCTTAGATACTGTTAACTCATAAACTTTTATTTTGCAAACTTTTTGGACCATGGTCAGTCTCTTGATCCCGATGAAGAGCAGACTTTCGTAACATACAATGGAAGGACTGACTGTATTTTAATTTAATTCAGTGTTTTTGCTTTTGTGTATTTTGGGACGTACATTAATCAAAATTTGAATTTTGATTTGAGTTTTGATTTGAGCTTGAATTTAAATTCGAGCTTGAATTTAAATTCGAATAGGATTTATCTCCATTCAGTGAAATTCCATAAACACAGACTTGTGTCACTGAATGGAATGGAATTCCATGGGGATAATTTACCATTGCAGTATATGAGATTGTTCAAACATTTGTAACCAATATAAGTAATAGAATAAAAGGATTTTGTTGACAATTAAATGAATGTTCGTTTCTGCTTAGCCCTGGTACTGTTCTATCTAAAGGAAGCTTTGTCCTTCAGCTTTGCTAATTTCTGATGTTTCTTTTTCAAGTCGAGTCAGTGGAAAGTATTGATGTATCACTTGTTCAATGCCTGAGCCTGTTCACATGAGTAGATATAAATAAACAGTCACGTAAACGTCATGTATTCCAGCAATATTTGACAAAAGAATTTCCCCATCTACTATCATGTTTCGTTTCAGTCTGGAGCGCATTTATGCCTTTGATTCAAGTTTTACGGCATATATTTATATATATATATTTACATATATTTATATACATAAAATATATATATAGATATATAATCCTCTCATATTCCCACTAGAATTTAAATATTTTCGGTAAATGATGTTAGGTTTTAAAGCAATTCCCTTAACGTTGTTTGGTAATCTAGGGATCGTGTCCACGATCCTGAACGTAGGGACCCATGAAATACCTCATCTGAAATCCCATAAAGTGTCCTATAAAAGGGCGTCAAAATATTTTCTGAAAATAAATTTATGTGAGAGATAAAATTTAGAAATTGACATTCTACAAAGATGACGACGCAACTTGGACTCTCAACCCAAGATGTTGACCCAAGTAAGTAAATTTAAGAAAATTTTTATTTTATTAAATTTCCTACAAACTTTGGGAGTCAACTATTTTTCACTACCATATGCTAGCTAGAGAGGTTGGGGCAAACACTGATGACCTCAGGTCAATGCTGCATACCAAATTAACGAATGATATTTAAATTGGAAATGAAGAGTATTCAGAGTTGTTACAAATTTCAGCTTTAACAATATTTTTTTTTAAATAGCACCCAGACCCATTTCTATCGTGCGATGAATTTACGCTGTATTTTCTCAATTACTTAGCACATAACAGAAAGTAAATAATCTGTTGGCGGGATTACTAAAAAAATCTCTAGGAAAATTTAGCCGAATTTTAAAGACCTTGCATAAGATATTTTTGTAGAATTTTAAAATTTTAGTTTAAAACTGCATTAAAAATATTTCTGCTTTTGATTCGGGTTTTTTTCTAAACCCAACAAAAATGTAGACATGGCTTGTACATACATATTTAGAGTGTGACCATAATAACATACCAGCATCTCTAGACCCGTAAAGGAATCACTCATAAAATATTTGACTACTCCAGTTTGGCGCAAATTCTTATCCAGATATCTGAGGTCACAGGGTCAAGAAACTTCAAGTATAGTCGGGTTTATATTCACTATTTATATTAGCTTTATCGCCCACTTGCCTGTTACAAAAATATCAAATTTAAATTCCATAGTATTGGAAGGAATCTGTAGAATTGTTAGTTGGGACAATTGTCACCCGGCAATTTAAGTTTTTTGTTGTTTTAAAAATTGAAACGTTACAGAGTATTCCAAATAACAAATCTGAACAATGTGCATACTTCACACTAGCTTGGGTTTTTCTGGAACATCATTGCTTTACTGCAATCCAGCTACGAAATTTGAAAGTTTTCCCATAAAAATCCCTATTTTTATTCTCCAAGAGGTAAAATCTAAAAAACGAGATTCAAAACAACTTTATATAAATATTTTGCCTGAAATTAAATGCATGTGTTGTACAATATTCGAAACTTAAATGTAAATTTTCAATACTTCTATACAACGAAATTATAATTTATTTTGTTTTAAAATATCCTACAGATAATTATTTAATGACAATTTTAAAATGTATACTGCAATCGGACCAGATCTCCTGGATTTATTTCCATTAAAAAGAATTTTATAAACCGAAACTTGTGTCATTCAACGAAATGGAATACCATGGGGAGAATTTAACGTTCCAGTAAATGAGATTGTCCAGATTGTTTGCTTTACACTATTCCAGGAAAAAATTTCAATGTTTTCCAATATCACCTCCGATGTTCTATCCTCCAACAAGCACTATTTAAAAAAACCAGTTTAGACGCCACTTTATATATATGCCCCTCTAATTTAGTTAAGTATTGTACCAGTTAACAAGCCGTCGATTGCTTTTATATGGAAATGAGGATTGCAAAACACGTTATACAATAATTGTTTTAGAATAATAATATTATCATACGAATTATTTTTTAACAGCTTTTGAAAAAATTTCGCAGGAGTTTTACACAAGAATTTTGGATTTTTTAAATTTGGAACTTTAATAGATTTTGTTTACAAATTTTAAAAATAAATTATTTTCATAAAAATCAGTCCAGTGGTTCTGTTGACATAAATTACCCAGCTAGCACTGAACGTCATAATGATATCATTATTAATGCTGGAAATTCATAATCAGTTCATGTCTTTTTGATGAGGAGATTATGACTTCCTATGGGCATCATATCAATGAGCAATTTCTGACACGGTGCTGAAATAGTACATAAAATATTGCAGATTCTGGGGTTCTTCATAATGATTTCAGTATGTCAGGGTCAGATTGAACTGCGCTCATAATCTTGTCATTTTCCGTAAAAATTATGAAACGACTTTTTGCGCAGGCTTACTGGGAGGCGGGAGGACCAAAGCAGGAATAAACTGTTAACCAATTCCTAGTGGTCTATTTTAGTGGTGTGCCTTCATCGTTCCTAATTCACTTAAAAGTATTAATTTTTAAATGTGAAATAAATTATCTTAATGTGTCTATTTGTTTGACCAGATTGCGAATAAAGTACAATGGATTTTAATCATACCTCACCAAGTCAGTGTTCCCTTGTTTTCTAAACTAAATTTAGACTGGTAATTAGTGAAGTGTAGTGAGTTAAACATGTACAAGTGCATATTATGTATACATACTTACACCTTTTACACACTGAATAAGAGCATTCAACACATAATATTTTTGTGTAAAGTTTTCATCAGTACAATTAACAAAAAATCCATGTGTTTCCTCTATACTAATACATAATTATTAAATTAATGTGTTTCCTAAGATAATTACTCTACCTTATACTCTGTCTTGAGTGTAATTTCTTGTGATAATTTTAAATGATATTTTTTGTGGGAGGGAATTCGTGTGTAGATGGACGAAAAGTGTTTTATTGGAAATAATGAATAAAAATTTTTTATTTCCAATCATTATATTTATTGTGACTTTGGTTTCATTTTATATGCATATAGTTGTATGTAGTTTGTACTGTCTATAATTATTACTATTAGAATTTGTATATGCGTTACACGAGGTAGTGATAGCAAGGGAATAAATTCTATAATTACTGTTAGAGGGAAGCACTGTTGCCTCATAATCTGGTCATAATTTCCCCGCATGCATGAAATATCTTTGATGTCATTACGACAGCTTAATGAGCCGAATAAGCGGACATTTCAGGATCATAGTGGTATCATTTTGATTTCATAATGAAAAAGTGCTGTTGTCATTATGAATAGTACCCTACAGTGCCACTGAAGTCATTCTGAAATCATTATGTTCTTCCAGTGCTAGCTGGGTAGTGATTAGGCTACAAGTGCATTTACATACTGTTCAATCTGAACGTATGTATGTAAATGGAGAGGAGACCATGTACACAAACATAAAAACATTAGGTCATGAGTCATGACACACCCCTCAGAATCCTGCTACTTTTGAGAGCTGCCTTCGTGATATGCTCCGTTAGGGGGCGCTGTAATCATTGCATAGCAATTATTATCTATACTCCAAGAGGTACTACAGTATTACAAAAAAGATCTTCCACGCCACTTTATATATTTTCATTGATATCACATAACACTTGTAGACATGATCATTTGTCCAGGATCGCTTAAACGTATTCAACACTTGCTGTACAATAAAATTATAATTTTTGTATTATTATACCCTACAAATTAATATTTACCATATGTGTAAAAATGCACTCGCATTTTTAATGTGACTTTTGCTTTAAATCCGGAGTTACGCAATTACTAAATTTTAAAAGGTTTTGTTATTATAAGTTCATCAGACCTAAGCCCTCGAATGGTGATCGATCAAGTTACGTGGATGTTTACTAACTTAACACTAATTTAAGCAGGATGCTTAAACAGAATATTATAATACAGAAAATTTGTCTATAGTGGCCGGCTATATAGGGATTTCCTCCAGATTGTGGCCCATATCACGATTCCCCGTCATAAGTAATTTTGTTTTCATTACGTACATCTCTCATATGTATATACTTTTCATATAGTGGTTCCCTGTCAATTATGGAATGGGATTTTTACCATTCGTATAGAAATGCATACTTTCATTTCTGCATACAGTGGTCCGAATAAACATCAGTGTAAATTTAAATCGCGCGAAGTTAGTCAACTTGAAAAACATCATGCAGATTCCATACCATGCATTTCTCAGCCGGCGTTGGGGCATGGAGTGGTTATTTATGTGTGCTCGGTATGATTGGTTTTCGAAGTTACTTTGAATTGACTTACAATTATGACGTCTTGGGTAAAATACAGACAATCGAGTTAGAGAATCTAGAGTTATTATAAAATGGTTCCTCTCCTAAGAAAGCTATAGAACATCTTTAAATGCCGAAATCATCCGTACAAAAATATATTCGAACAAAATAAAATTTTGTGTGGACAACGCTCTTATCGCCCATAAAGGGAAATCAATAAGAACGTCCATATTTCCCGAAAACCGAGATAGCAATCATAGACTTGTTGTCACAATGAGATATCAGCTCGTTCGGGTTAATGACCGGATGCTGGCAGCAAAAGCAAGATCTTTTGCTGAAAAATCCGGGCCCACCAATGTGTACATTTCCTTCAAGAATTTTTCGCACGGAACAATATTCAAAGTCTAAAGCATTCAAAAATTTGTAATTACTATAATAAAGTGTTATTTATTATTGTTAGTAAAACATTGTATACAGAGCAAGCATTAACGCAATGGTAACTATTTAACTTTGATTATTGTATATAGTGGTTAGGGCCCTTATATCCGGTACGATGGCCCCTGTTAATAGTGGTCAAATTTTCTTGCCCTTAGTGAAACCACTATAGACAGTTTTTTTGTAATAATTATTATATTACACCATGTTTTACATTTCTACTTTAATGCTGTGTTTATTTTTGAGAGATCATGCCCACGATTCTCAACGTGAGGATCTAAAAAATACCTCCCCCGAAATCCCAGAAAATTTCCTACTATAGTGTGTTAGATCATTTTCTGAAAATAAAAGTTTAAATAAATGATAAATTTATACGCTACTTGGCATATGATGGGTGAGGGAGGAACCAACATAGATGATTCCAAGTTATCTTACGTACATGGGTGGATGTGACAAAAATCCCTTGGCCAATTGGTGACCTGTGCTAGATGGAAATGAATTTGATAGGAGTAGTTTTAAATTTATAGATAGCGGGAATCTATGCAAACGCTGTGAGTCCTATGGAGACGAGATAAATCCTGCTATTTTTTCAGACACTTCTCCCATAACGCAGAGTGATTTATCTTTTCACGTAATTACCGTACGTGTACGTCAGCGCAGACATAAAATATTTTTGTATCGCTTTAAAGTTTCAGTTTAATAACTGAATTAATAATAGTTTTTGATTCAGGTTTTACGGTATTTTTAAAAGCCTCACAAAACTTCAGTCTCGCTAAAACATAAGTGCTCAAGAAGATCAGCATATCTTGGAAAGTAACGGTTAATACCTACGATGAACACATTTTGAATTGTTTGGAGGCATTGGTTCTGTAAATAGTATTCTCATTATTTTGATTTATTTAAATGATTTAACTACGAAATTCAAACTTTCACTCAAGGTTTCATTTCAGATTGTACAGGAATTACCCCATTAGGTTCGAATTGTGGGAACATTTTTCTAAGCCACCTTTTTTATGTCCTACCAAAATTTATCTACTACATGAATTTTATTGCTTTGCAATATTTATTAAATTGCTTGAAAACTAGCACTTAAGTTATCACATGTACCCTGAGGGTGGCATCTCTAAATGATGTCGTCTATTGAGTATTTAGAACGAACAGAGAGGACACTTCAATTCCTTTTGCCACTATGATCCATATATGCAATACATAATTTTTCGTATCCCGGATTAAATTTTCAGTTGGCGTAATTGCTAAAAACATTTTCAGTGAAATGTAACCACACCACTGGCAGAAAATAGTTTAAAGCAATTTAAAAAACAAATACAAAATCGGAACATTTTAAACGAGCTGAATTTTCTCATTCACGGACAGAACGTTCAATTTTTAGTAGCTTGTAATATGCCAACGTAGAGGCACTTGGACTTGGAGAAAAGTCAAAATCCTTGGTTGATATGTGTGTGTGGTGTCAACTGTGGTTTGTATCTTTCAATTCAATGAAATACCTTGGGATGAATTCAACGTTGCAGTAAATCAGGCTGTTGAAATATTTTTAATCAAAGGATGTAATTATAAGTTAACATTGTAGTAACTTCAAAAAATTGTATTGTCAAAGAAATTTTCAACAATTTGGGATATTTTGAAAAATCCTCGGTCAAAATTTGAAAACCGCTTTAAATAAAAATAAAAATTTGATCTTCGGATCACATCAAAAATTTTGACTTAAAGCGGAAAGTTCAGCTATATTAAAGATGCACATTTAGTTGCCACTTGAATATTATTTACGACAGGTATCGATCATTTTGTTCAAGCAGTTCGTCGGCGCCATTTTAAAATAGCCTATTTTATTATTGTCAAAAAAATAAATAGAGCACGGTCGTTGGCAGGAAATTAACAATTTTATGGGTAATTTTATAATTAGCACAGATATTTGTTCTATGGATTGGAAACAAAATGAATTACAAAATTTTGTTTGCGATCCCAATTGGAGAACGTCGGTTTTTCATTTAAACTATCGTTTTAAAATTGTAAAGGGTCGATTGTAAAAATTAACCGAATTTACAATTTAATTAATTAGGAATGAAGTGCCTTTTTAAAACGATTCCGTATTTATTTATTGTCTTACCAAAAATATTTCCATTAATATTTCCAAAACAGCGTTTGGAAACTGACATTTTGTTTTAATTAAACTCAAATAGACTAAATAATTGCAGGTGTAATTTAGTTTTTATTCCTCCTTGGAAATACAATTTATACATCGAAAGAACGCGTTCACTGTTTTCGGGTCTTTCTAATTCCGACTATCAAATTTGTTTTAAAAAACATTATCTTCAGGTTCACAACTTGAAATTCATACTACTGGTAATTATTACTAAACTTGAGCGAAAATAATTGAAACCCCAATCAAAATAACAGGAAAATTGGGACAAGTGAAGTGTTAAAGTAAAATCAGTGAGAAATGAAGTACTTGATGCGTGTTCTTTAACAAATTATCGCTTTAACGTCTTTTCAAATAATTACCTATTCCCCTTAAATACAGATATATGCATGTAAAATTAACACTTGAGCTACATCCACATAAGTCGATTAGTTTAAAAATAAAGATTAATGCTGTTGGTATAAGTCACAGATGCGCAACAAGATTGTGCCACTTAAAATTAACAAACTCGGTTTTTATTTGTTTTACCTTGATACAATTACGTAATTCAATAATAAGTACTTTCATACCGATTCAGAGTTTTCACGACACTCTTCTCTAATTACGGTCAAACATTGTGACTCCACGTTAAATGCTTCCTAAGCAGGTTCAAGTTCAAGAAATTTCATTATTCATTACAACATTTGGGTCCAATCTTACAATAGGAATTACAACGTTATCTGGCGTAAACGGTGTGAGGGTTGGCTCTCCTCACTTATTGTAATATGTGTATGAGCCCCGGCTCACGCTTTCTGGCGACAGCCTAACGTTAATAAACGTAAGTCGTTATCAGTAAATGAAGGAGAGTAGTCGCATGGGAGCATGCTCCTCTTTATTTCGGCATTTTTCCGACTTCAAATTGCATCCGCAATTAGTTAATTATTAATATTTAGGTTAAGTTCATTAGTCAACGGAAACCGGTGACTCTTATTTGATGGAGTTTGCGAGGCTTTTACCTCCTCTCCAACTCACTTTTTGCCAAGTTTTCCCCCTTTTTCAAAAAAATTATAAGTGTTTCTGGGAGCCACGCGGTCCTCCCATCATTTATGTAGGAGTAACATACGCGGTGTCGACGTGGCCCATGGAAGAACCTTAAGGGACTCCTTAAGAACCCGGGACTCAACCCCACCCTCCGGACCATCCCTACCCAGTCATCTGTCGAACAGGCCCCTCAATTAGGACCTGTGTCCGTCCGTGCGATGACAGTGGTCACCTGCGACTACTGCAGTCGCCAGAACCACACCATGTCTCAGTGCAGGACAATGCTGCTGTTTTGTCACAGCGGGTAACATCCAACGTCTGACCGCCATGGTAAACGCCGGGAAACCAGACCTTACTGAGGTTAGTCCTACAACACCTAATAATGTGGTTACTAATACTCTCTTTTTACAGCCTCAAGCGCAACTATGGCAGTCAACCATGCCGATGACCGGCCGACAACCTGCAAACAACACTAATGGTGGCTCCCGTAACCAACGTGGGAATTTCCGCCGTCAGGATCAGTTCCCTAAAAACACTTGAAGCCTTTACCCACGTCAGTGAAGTAAATTTAGTATTTACTATTTTACAATATATCACTTGATGCAGCTTGAAATGGGATTTTGAAATTTCTGACAATTTTTCTGAATGTAAAAACTACCAAGTACCACAGAATTTACGGTCATTGTACACATTTTTCAATTTTCGCTAGTAAAAATTTAAATCAAATTTTGTCTCACACTTTCTTTAAACGCATTAAAACCACAATAATGTTTTAGTGACTTCAAAATAAAACCAAAGCCGGGCGCATAATTTTTAATGGCTGAAAATAGAAAAATAAGAGTGATTGAAGTCCGTGCCAGCCTTTGATATTCGACAATTGAGTTAGTTATTCCTACAAAATGGCTCTTTAAGGAACCGTAATTAAATTAGCACAGTACTAATTTAAGCTCAATCGCTCTATTGCATTCTACAAAATTTTCGAATGTGCACTCTACAGCATTGGAAGGACTCTGCGGGGGTATAAATTGTCAGAACTTATTTCTGAACTTGCAGTAATAAATGATACATTTACTATTCCTGCCTCCCCCACCCGGTAACTTATTATTTATGGTTTCAAAAATTGAAAAGTAATTGGTCAATACGTGTAGCAAACTAGTGCTATCCAGTACCTAAAATTACAGAATGATCTAAATATCACAACTGTACATTGTACTTTACGAGCTTCGGCTTTCCTAAAAGTCATTTCTGCCAATATAAAATCCAAAACGAAATTTGAAAGTTTTCCAATCAAAATCTCGAGTCTCTAGGGCTTCAAGAGGCACTACTTAAAAAAGAGCTTCAGCGCCACTTATTACATTTTTCCTTAAAGCAGGTACGAAATTAGCAAGGTTATGATGCACAAAATACAGAAGTTAAAATACATACAAGTTTTCAAAACTTGTTGCATGTAACGTAAACCTACAATTTGTATGTGAATATATAGTAAAGATTATTTTTTAATAACATTTGAATAAAATACAGGATGTTGTAATTACTGAAACTTTTACTAAAACGTTAGCTTAGATTCTAGAGTTGTAAATCAAAAAAATTTAACATCGGTAAATTATAATGTGTATATGTGAAATGGCGAAAGCTTCCCTGGAGGAAAATATTATGGAAGGATTTGCTAAATGAAGTTGGAACTATATATGACCACCTACCCTTTACTTGCACGGGCTACAAGGAGGTAAATCTAATTTTTAGCTGTGTGCTATTTGTTTCCACAATTCTGATCCTAACTTGAATTTCCTATTCAAACTCGAATTCGGAATCCGACTTGAATTCCGAATCAAACTTGAATTCCGAATCAAATTTTGAACTCGAACAAAGTTTAAACGTTAAATAGTAAAACTTGAACCCAAATCAACCCCCACCCACTCCTTTTACTGAACAATAATTAACGCCAAATATATCATTGATAAACATTTAAGGGTATTTCTATTTAAAAGTATATACAGCTACAACGTCGTGCTCTAACACCTAATGGTGATTTAAAATCCGTACAGCTCACAGTATTAGTTCCTTAATTCGTATTATAAATTGTGAGGGTTAACTGTTTTTAAATATCAAACCACGGAGAGTATTTCCAGTACGTAAAAGTTGAAATAAACAAATGATTTACACGCCGCTTGAAATATTATTTGGGATGCAGCTGTGGTTTAGTTAACAGATCCACTTCGGCTTTCCTTGCTTTCAGATTAAACAAAATGAATAAAATAATTTCGTTTGCAGCTCAATTGGAGAACATCGGTTTACCTTTTAAAATTTTGTGTTCAAGTTGTAAGGGACGTTTCGAAAAACTAATTAAATTAAATTAATTTTTATTAATTACACTTTATTAATTAGGAATGAAGTGCCTTTCCAAAACAATTTTTACATTGGTATTTTTTTTAATCAAAGAAGCATGTAATAATATTTCAAACCAGTGTTTTGCAACGGACGTTTCGTTTTAATTAAACCGTAATGGACGGTAAATACATTCTATCGTAATTTGAGGTTTACATCTCGGAAATAAATTTTCTGCATCGAAAGGACGCTCTCAATGATTTTTGGATCGTTCTGATTCTAACCATCAAATTTGTTTTAAAAACCTTTACCTTCAGATTCACAACTTCAAATCAATATCACTTGTAAATTCTACAAAATTTTAGAGCAAATAATTTAAAATGCATTCAAGATTTACAAATAGCAATAAGCGCTGTACGAAAGTAAAACAAGTGAAAAATTCCTTCAAATGTGAATTAAATTTCAAAATCTTATTGCAAAATAAAAATATTTGTTCAAGTACTTTTGCACATCTCAACTCCTGCAGTTGAATTTCCACAAACTGTCTCACCGGGTCTTACCGCGGTAGAAATTTTTAATTTGGAAATTGTATCAATTCAAAAATATGGGCAAGTCTGAGGAATTATAAATTGAAATTATGAATTTACGCGCCACTTGAAACATTATTCGTGATCGAAAGGGAAATGTTAGGTTAGGGTAAGGTGCTGTTTTATGTAAAGAAATAATGATTATTTGAAACACATTCATGGAGACATACGTACATATGTATGTGACCATGGTTTCCAATTCAATTTTAAATTCGGATTAAGATGGTTTTATCCCATAAAGTCTTTATGTGTGAGCATACACACTTCAGTAGGAAAAATGTAATATGGAATATAAATTAATACAACTTTCATTATATCATGACTGTGAGTGCCCCCAAAAAAGAAACGAATTGTATCTTCCTGTGTCAAACTATTTTTAGGGGCAAAGTGAAACAACGTTTTATATGTAATGGCAATAATTGCCGAGTCCATGTTACCAGTGATGTCAAATTTTTTACAGTGAGACATTATCTAATGTGACAGAACCCCATTTTTTTGTGGGTAACGTCAAGTCCTCCGTTTGACCTCGGGAAATTAAAATAGGTCACATTATAACATGTGTTGTTAAGTTCTGGTCCGATAGAGGCGATTAGTGTTTCTTGTCAATTGCAAGTTAACTGAAATTACTAATTGAACTTCCAAGTTCGGTTCAATTCCGGTTATTTTACACCAGGGAATTGCAATTGTCGGTGCAAGTGCAATTTGTACGTGCTTAAATTGCAATTACAAAAGCAGTAAATACTAGCAATTACCGGTTAAGCACAACTGAAATTGCAAGAAATTCAATTGCAATTACAAGTGCTTGCACTGCAAAAAGTTGCAATTTAAAAAATACGTACCAAGTTAATTGCAACTTGCAACCGTTCCAAATTTGAGCGCAAAATTCTACAAAATTCCTCAATAAGTCATTCCGCCCTAATAACTAATGCACATAATACACACGAGTATTGTCTCAAAGGGCGTAATTAAGGTATTGGCTGTACAATTTCGTCGATCAGGAGGCAAATTTATCTAAGTGAAAGTAAATTTTTGATTAGCATCAAAATGTTCCCATTTGCAAATTATCATAGAAAAATAGGCCAAATGTTTTAAGGATTGTGGAGATATGTTGAACGATGAAATTTTACAATATTTCAGCCTTGGAAGCCTTGAAGGAAAGCAATTTCATTTGTGCATCCTAGTTTCATTATGCACTGTATTTAGATTATTTTATTTAATACACTTTGTTCAATTTAGTGAAACAGTCCATCCAGTCCAACAATCTTGCTACCAATAAAAATTTCACCGATCATTTTGTCTCTTCGCCGACGATTTATACTGTGTATCAGTTAACTTGCAATTACAAATTGCAATTGCACTTGCAATTGTACTTATCGGTGCAATTACTTCAAAATGTTTTTGCAATTGCCTTACCAACTGCAAGTAACTTATGAACTAATTGCAAGTTCAACTTCGGTTATTTGCATGATTAAATTGCCACATTTTAGCAAGTACCAGTTACGACATTACTGGTACTTGCATTATCAATTATAATTGTAATTGCAAGTTCGGTTATTCCCAATACTTGCACCGACAGAAACACTAGAGGCGATGTCCGAATCATAATAATTATACACGTGTCCGCCCATAAAGGTTTTATGGACGATTTTCCAATATCGACCGATTGAGTCGGGCAATTCTTCCTTCGCCCCTTGATGACCTCAATGCTAGTCACAAATGATTTTTACAGGAGAAAGATTAAAACTTTACGGAGCGGGAATCTGTGCTAACATTTGGGCTCTATTGGAGATAACGCTGTCAAATGTTTAACTGGTGTATACATATGTACCTATGCTATATATAGTGTCTGCACGGCTACTATTGAACCCACACTTCGGCGCGTTGCACAATGTTGAGACAATCGACATATTCTCCAATGCTAACTGGTACAGTGTATTATTATTTCACATTAAAATAATTGCTATTTAAAAGAATTTAAAATTATTAATTTAAAGAAATAAAAATACATGTTTAATAGTTTTTTAAAATGGGAATTTGATTTTAAATACAAATTGTTTTCCAAACCCCCCCCCCCCCCCACTTTCTACCCTCAAACAGACACTACTTAAGAAAAAGAGCTTCGACGCCACTTTATATATTTTCCTTGTAATCTCAGTAAGTATTGTAAAGATCCACAGAAATGGCAATATGGTTTCAAATTTGAAATAAAATTTACCAAAAGTTGTTGTTAAATATGTTATTATAATAATATTACCCTCATGATTATTCTTTAACAACATTTGAAAAAAATACAGGATTTGGTCATTTAAAATCCCGAGTTATGTGACTTGAAAGAATTATAGTCTGAATGTGTAAAAAGGCATAAGATTTACTCGGAGAAGATACACATTAGATACACAGTGTCCACCTTTTTCAAGTGTGAAGTACAGTTGAGTGTCCCTGCGGCGATTGTCATGATGACTGCTTGTCTTATTGTCAGCAGATGTCGCTTTGACATCTGCTTTTAAATTGAATATTGGTGCAACGGTTTCAAAATTTAAATTGGATGCATACAACTTAAAATTAGGCAACTCATAAAAGCACTTAATACATACATACTTACATTACAACAAGAAGGGGGAATTTTTATTTTATTTTTAGTTTTATATAATACGCTAAATATTTTCTAACACACATTTTCCATCAGACTAAAAAATAAACCCAACTTTAAGCTTCATTTTGCCTGACCCATGTCACCTGAAATCTTGACCTTGGTCATTGAAGTAAATTTGATAAAAGCTGGAATTAAATTTCCTACACACTTTGGAAATCAATTATTTTTCACTTCCTTATGCTGGTTATGGAGGGACCAATGATAATGGTCTCCCTGTATATTCAGTTTAAATGAAATACATGCTGCTTAAAAATAAATTAGTAAATGGCATTTAAATTGGAAATTGTCGGTCTAGTATTTAAAACTTGAGTATTTAACAATCTCATTTCAGAAATCCTGAAAGGAATTTGGAAAGAAAATCGTATTGGATAATTTATATTTTTAAGAAATGGAAGCAACCATAAGTGAACATTGTAGGAAAAAAATTGTTGGATACGTTTCGTTCTGATTTTGTTCTATGTGGAGAGTGCTTTTTCTTCATCTATGTCATTTTCGGATGTTACCATTTTAATGCGAGTAAGCAACAAATTTTGAAGTACTACTTATTCAATGACCTTGTGTGCAAAGAGGCATTATAAAAAGTCCAAGAAAATACATTCTAGCAATTTTTTACCCCATGTTTTGCATTTGTACTGTAATGCTTTCCTTATTTTTGGGACACATTATTAAACCTGGGGTCATTGTTTTTTTAACTTCGAGGTAACGTTTAGATTGTGGGTATATTTGTCGGCACGTCCATGTTTTTAAATATTCCTCCAAAATCTTGGTCAAATTATACAGAGGTTTTCGAACAACAACAGCTTAAAATACGTCTTCAAAATTTTGGTATCCAACGACGATGAATTTGATTTGCAAAATTTATTTAATTAATTCATTGAAAGCAATTTGTTTTGAGTCGGAAGTACCAAGTCTCACATTTTTCCTTCTTGAGGAAAAGAAGTGTCGAGTTTTGGTCCAGAAATTCGCGAATTTCAAAATCGCGCCAAATATAAATTTCGAAAAATTACCTTGGCATTATTTTATGTGTAGACCATGTATTTACCTTTCGAATAGTATCTGATTTAAAAGTTAGATATAAGATAAGATTTTTCGAGAGTTTCAAGTTGATCAAAAATCAATATTTTCGGAATTTCAATCCCGGTCTGGATGAATTGAAATTGTTTGAAGTTATTTTATTACTCTATCATCAGGTAATTAGTCCTGAGGGGGGACTCAAGTGTTTGCTGATAATGTCATATTCGAAACCTTTTCAAAATTTACGCATTTTCACCACATGGTATTAATATATACATACATACAACATATAAGTCATTTAGCCTTTGAAGTAATTTGTACTCGCAAATCTAAAAAGCGCGTTTAGGAAAGAACGAAGATCGAAAATCTCATCTTCATCTTAAAATTATAGTATTAATGTCGTACAGATTATTTTTTAAAATTATTTTAAAAAAATACAGGAAATTGCAATTATTGCAATTTTTCCAGAAAGGCATACTTGAAATCAAGAGTTACGTAATTAGTAAATTAAAACATTTTAACAGGGGTAAGTTATAATGTGTATATGTGAAATGATGAAAGCTTCTCTGGAGGAAGAATCTAAGGGAGGATTTGCTAAATGAATTGGGAACTAGATATTTCCCAGAAATATCGATAAAATATAGGAATAATACAAAATAATTTGCTTAACTAGAATGCAAAAACGAAATTTGAATAATTACCAACAGAAACCCATTTTTTATGCTCCAAAACGTACTATTTAGAAAAAAAGGCTATTACAAATATTAGAAACATTAACAAACGCCAAATTTTATATCTTGCATGAGGTAATTAGTGTCATTTAACTCGCACGTATTTACAGATAATGCCCGAGTTCCAATACACAGTCATGTAAAAAGCAAAAGTGGTAAAATATAATAAAATATGTTGAAGCAATTTTTGCCTTCATATTTTTAATTTCTATGGTAATATTTCGTTTGGGTCTGGGACACATTTCTGTTTTTGATTCAGGTATTAAGGTATTTTTTTAAAACTCACAAAAATGCAGTCTCACAGGAACATGCTCACAATGTTCAGGTAAGTTGACGTATATATTGAAGCCTAATTATTATTACTTGCAAATTTTGAATAATAAATTATATTTTTTTAAATTATTTATTTCTGACATCATCAGATAATCATTCCTGACACGGTGGCAGAGGACAGATGATGCCTTCTAAACAAAAGAAATATGTCATGTCAATAACCTTGGCAAAGTTTCCTATTTTTTCAGAAACTCTTAGTTCACAGTTACAAGTGTGATGTTATCAGCGAGGTCGAGTGTCTGCATAAAGTAAATATAATTCAAGAATCCTGCCATAATTAGGAAATAGAGGAAACCAGATTGCAGAAAAATTACAATCTTGTACTTGATTTCTATTTAGTTCGGTCAAGTGCCTGTCATGGGAACAGAAAAGTTGTCCCCGTTCCCATTCCCGTTCCCACAGTTCGGGTTTGGGTACAAGGCAGAACCCAATTCCCAAATTGCACCCAAAATCTTGTGAACAAAAGTACCGCACCCAGACTCGAAATTTTTAAAATTATAGCACCCAAACCCGTTCCCGTTGCTGTTCCCAAAAATTATTTTTGGGTGCACCCGTTCCCGTACCCGAAATGGAAGTTCATATATCTGTATTCTAGGATAATATATACTTATTGTTTCAATTTTGCTAACAATGGCTACACACAATTGCACTCATTCTATTTGTTATATTTCATTCTAATTAATTAATTAATTTTGTAATTTTTAAGTCACCTTACAACGGCTAAGCACAACATACGCATATAATTAATTTTTATTGTCACATTTCATCATTCGACGTGGGATGATCTGTTCAAACAAAGAGCGTTTGCCTCTAAACTACAACAACGACAAAAAAATAGTCGGTCACACCACGCCAAAACAAATCAATCATGTAATTATCGTTACGCTCGCAAGATTCCTCTGTACACGGGTACGCATGAACAGAAACGGTTTTTTGAGCATACCGTTCCAGATCCTGTTGGGTCCAGATCCCATTCAGTCTGTATTGCAACCATTCCCATATGCGTTCCTGTTCCCACATACTATAATTGGAAAGGTTGGTTCCCAAACCCGTACCCACACGTTTGGGTGAAAACATTTTGCACCCATATGATACCCGTTCCCGTTCCTGCCCCCAAACACCCGGGTGTGACCTGTTCCCATGACAGGCACTGGCAGAGGTATGGAATATTTTGAAATATTGTATTTAAAATAGTATTTGAAATACATTCCGTATCTTGCATTTCGTATTTTGCTAGCATTAAATGTTTTACGATATTTAATATTTCGTATTTTGTCAGCACTAAAGTTTGCACTGTATTTTGCATTTCGTATTTTCAAGATCAACGAACCTGATGATATTTTGTATTTATTTATTTTGTAACGTTATCCACCCCGTCTACCAATTACAAAATATAATTTCAAAATACATAGCCCTGGCAACTGCCAAAGTTGTCTCTATCACATGTTCTAACAAATATTTTAAAGATAAAAGCACTGATTTGAAGCATTTTGAAACCAATTCTTTAACGGTTCTGGTTTGTTTGCAATACTTACTTATTGGATAAATACATTAAATTCATTGTATGTATGTGGGGGCCATAAAAAAATTAGTGACGCCAACATAAAATCAGTGATAAGTTACCCAGGAGTTATAAGATTATTAGTTTTAAGGAAAAATAATCTGTATCTAGGGTCATGTTATTCTTTTTGATCTACACAGAATAACAGGCCAAAACTCTAATCACGTGCCAATGTTACCTTACGTTTCCTGAATAATTTTCGGTTATCTAATTATTTCTTTAAATTGCCCAAGATACTGCGCTTGAGAGAATACAGTTAATCTCAGATGTATATTTTGAGATAAATTTTAGAGTATTTTCAACATGTATTTTGCATTTCAAATACGGTATTTTCATTTCGTATTTTAGCTTCTATTGGAGGCAAAGTATTTTATTTTGTATCTTGTAAAAATTCCTACGGATATTTCTATTTTATATTGTATCTTAACTAAGTTGTTCGTAGCACCTGTATTTTGTGTTTGTATTTTAATGTTTCTGAAAATGTATTTGCATTTTGTATTTTAATAATAAATTTCATGTATTTTCCACACCTCGGGACACTGGTTCGGTCGATTATTGTTAGGCCTTTTATTTTTAAAAAGTTAAGAAGTGAACCTTCAAAGTACGATAGCTGTGTAAAAGTTCAACGACCACATCCAAGATTGAAAGGAAAATAATTTGTCATTGCGATTCAATCTGAAAGTAATTCAGGAAGGTACAGAGCAGAAGACTATTTCAAAATAAAGCTTTGACACCACTGCATGTATTTTACCTAACAATAATAAAGTTTGTTTTACAACAATTTCACAATATTAATAACATTTTTAAAATTAATAATAAATTAATATTGAATATTATTCTATAAAAACAATAAAAGGTATAAAATATTGACATTTGTAGCTGAACGTTTATTTAAAATCCACAGTGACGAAGTTTCAAACTGTTAATGTGATTAAATTACTCTTTGAATATGTAAAATGGCAGAAGATTACGGAGGATGATTCATTCACATGATTGTGTTTTATTTCCGTTAATTGAAACTTATTTTATTCTACCGATTTTATCGTTCCGTCGCAACAGTTGCCGCAGAAATAAAATCCATCGGTAGTTAATTCTTTGACGCATTATTATTTTGTAATTATTTATTGCATTCAATCGAATTTTTGCAAAAATTAAATTGTCACAAGTTTGTAACAAACATCTGCTATTTAATATTTATTCACAGTTGATAAAAAATTTAAGATAACCGTTGCAAGGATTTAATTAAATCTAAGAAGGAGCTTGTCACTAAGTTTATACAGGAGAAATTTTAAAATTTAACATTTTGGCTTCAATGGGGATAAAGCTATCAAATGTTTACCGGGTGTATACATATCTGCCTATGTATATGGTTTCTGCACGGTCACTATTGAAGCCACACCACGGCGTCTTGTACAATGTTCAGAGAATCGACATACTTTACCATGCTAACTGGTACAGTGTATTATCATTTTCGTTTAAAGGAATTACTATATAAAAGATTTTAAAATTATTAATGTAAATAAATAAAAATACTTAATGCCATTTTTAATACAACTTGTTATCAATAAAACCCCCCAATTTCTATCCTTCAATTGGAACTATTTAAAGAAAAGAGCTTCGAGGCCACTTTATATATAGTCCATGTGGTCCAGAGGTGCAATGAGTTGCGCAAAGGTTTCAAAATTGAAATATAGGTTTTTAAACTTTGTTGTCCAATAATTCATAATATTATAATAATATTACCTTGCAACATTTGAAAAAATACAGGAATTGGTCATTTTAAATCTCGAGTTATGTGACTTGAATGCATTACTTTTTGCTACAATTTTTTATAGTCTAGGGGTAAATTATAATCTGAATGTGTAAAAACGTATAAGATTTACTTGGGGAAGACACACATTAGATAAACAGTGTACACCTTTTTCAGGGGTGAAGTAAAGTTGAGAGTTCCTAAGACGACTATCGTGATGAATACTTGACTTATTGTCAGTAGATGTCGCTTCAACTCTTAAAAGCTCTTAATGCGCACATACGTACATTACGAGTAGACGGGGAAATTTTAAATTAATGTTTAGATTTACATAATAATAACAATACTAATTAATATAATAATACTTTCTAACATACATTTTGCATCAGACTAAAAACGTAAACCCAACGTTGAGTAAATTTGATAAAATCTGGAATTAAATTTCCTACACACTTTGGAAATCAACTATTTTTCACTACCTCATTCTGGCTAAGCAGGGGAAAATGATGATAGGCCCCTGTATATTCAAATAAAATAAAATACTTGCTGCGTAAAAAGAATTTAATAAATGGTGTTTAAATTAGAAATTGTTGGTCTACCAGTTAAAACTTATGCATTTAAACATCTCATTTCAGAAATTCTGAAAGTTTTTTCGAAAGGAAATCTGTTGGTATGAAGCTGCCAACACAGCTTGTGGCGTAGATAGTTCCAAAACTTATACGTGGTGAGAATGAATGTTGTGTTTGGCAAATAATGTAAAGCGCGTAGATTGAAAGTGTTTTAAGTAATTGCAAGACAATGGACGGATTACTGGATTGAGAACTCAGGTAAATTTATTTTATTTTCAAAATTCAGTAAGGGTTTAGTAATTTGGTTTCGAAAAAGGACTTGTGTGCTTTGTGGATAATTTTGTAATTTCAGGTAGAGGATTGGAGAGGAGATTTGATCAAGTCTGAAGCTAGTGAGGAAGTGTCCTTTTTTGTGAAGTCAGGTGTAATTTTTAAGGTTCCAAGTTTAGGTGCTTGACATTAGGTAAATTAGGATTAGGTTCAGTATTAGGTCATGAACTCAGGTGAGCTCCAAGTTTACCATTTTAAAGCTAAAAATAACTTATTATTCCAGATTACTGTGAGTACAATAGTAATTATCATTATCAAGGTATTGATAAGTCAATTAGTTAATGTTACTTGAGTGCACTTGAAGTGGACTCAATATTAGGGTTTCTGAAACTAATTCACAGATTCATACATAATTGTACACTTTCTGGAAGGTTCTGAGGTTAGTGTACAGCGTTGACCTCACAACTACCATAATGATTTGGTGACATTAACAACTTAGCAATATTCTAATTTTCCAGTAATTTACAACGTGATCAGTATCCCAACAAATCCGAAAGGAAATCCGAAAGGAAATCCGAAGGGAAATCCGAAAGGAAATTCCAAAGGAAATCCGAAAGAAAATCCGAAAGAAACCGATTATGCACGAAAACTCGGTATAATGGTTCTCCGTGGGACCGGTAAAATTTATCCGCTATACAAAATGTCCGTTGTATGCATATAACGGATAAAATCCGTTATATAATTTACTAAATTAGAAACCAGGGTGATTGTGCATACTGGCTTAATTTATTCGAACTACAACATGAAAACACCTGATTAATAATATAATAATTAATCAAGTAGAAACATCGAATTGATAAAATATAAAAGTAAAATGATTATATTTCTACGCGCAGAAACTTGGTAATTGGTATTTGAACCAGCACAGAGAGTTCATCGACTGTTCATCTGTCAAAAATGACACGAAATTCTTCTAATATTTTCCATATTAACCCGTTCACTCCTATTCATATTTTCCAAACTTGTTGTACAATAATTATTTTGTACTATTTTTATCCTACGGATTATTCTTTAATGACATTTGACAAAAATGGCAGAGTCAAAACATCAAATTTGTTACAAGCTGTGTTTCAAAATATTTGTAGATGGAACCAATTTTCTATAATAAATGGAAGTCACCTTATTCTACGTTTTCCCACTTTAACTCCCGCTATGGACTTTCGCTCAACGTGAATTATTTCGTAGACTGAGTAATCATTCTTAAGATTCTTAACGTAGGGAGCTTTTAAATACCTTCTGAAATAAAGTTTCTGAGACAAATTTTGTGTGATAATAAACAAGATGAAGAAATTGCCATTCTAAAGAGAACTTGACTTTACCTGACCCAAGTGATCTGAAATCTTAACCGAAGTCAGGGAACAAAATTTTAAAAACTCTGGAAGCAAATTTACTGCAAACTGGAGGAGTAATTATTTTTCACACGTTTACGTTCCGCAGAGGGAACTTGGTAAGACGGAAATGAGAACTCATCAAAGATGAAAATATGAGGTGCAAAAAAATTGATGCCTTGGAATATCTTATAGAGCGATAAGCCTCAGCCCTGCACAAGACCTTCAACCTATTTTGAAAAATGTGATTAGGTTTAATGTAAATGTTGAGAATTTCAAATATGTAATTATTGTAGTTCAAATTTGGAACTTTTATAAATTTTTTGATTTTTTTTAAATATTGAGTCAAATTCATTTAATTGAGAATTTTAGTTTGGAAACTTATTCAAAAATCTGATGGCTAGTTCCTTTTGGACATTGTTACTATTACATTTCCGCAAACTATATCTCCTCTTCTTAAAAAAAATTCTGTGTATTCGTATGCATACGGAACTGGTGAGTATTTTCGGAACGACAGCGATTTCTCCTATGAACAACTGTCAGAAGTTTTAAAATTTAATTATTTTTAACAGATGGAAATAACTAGAAGTGAACGCTTCCTCGTCGCCACTTTAAAATCACACCTATTATTATTGTGAATAAATATTAAATAGCTCAAGGTCGTATTCAGGAAAATATTAATTTTGGAATAATTTTCTATAAACACAGTTGATTATTCTATGGATATTTATGTCAGAAGAGTTAAGAAGTGAAACTACACAATACAATAGTCGGGTAAGAGGCGCAATGATACCATCATGAACTCGAATGTTTCCCAATAAAACCCCAGTTTTCTATTCTTCAAGGGATACTATTTAAAAAACGGGTTTAAACGCCACTTAGTAAATTTTACTTTCCAACTTCCGTGTGTTTACACTCTGGACAGTCTGTCAAATCTGGGGCATCAGGCAACTCAAGTTTTTTATTGGGGAAGTTTATGTAAAAGCAAAGACCATGTTGCTTTTGAAGGACAACGGGTCATCCTTCTGACCTCAAAGAATTAAATGAATCAGATACACACGTACATAAAGTGGAAAGTAAAGTGGCGCCATGTAAAGTCAGATTAAAGTTAAAGCACTCTAATCCAGTATTTCGAATTATTTTTGGAACGAAATTAAAAAAATAAATCCTGACCTAGGTCAGTGCAGTAAATTAAATTTTATATTAACTTTGGGTATCAATTATTTTTAACTCCCTTATGCTGGTTAGGGGGCAAATGATAATAGTCACCATGTCAATCATATTAAACAAAATGCATGCTGTACAAAAATAAATTAACGCATACATGAACTACTAGCCACGTATTCAAACAGCACATGTTCACGTTGAGATCATTGGACAATGGGAAGGTGGAAAACTGGTTGTCTTTACAGTTGACTGAAAATCAAAAATAACCGTATTTTTTCATTTGTTTTTGTTTAGGTTTTTAAAGAAACACTTTTATTGTTTGTTAACGCTTAACGTAAATATTTATTTTTGAATTTCGTTGCGCAAATCCCCACATCGCTGACTAAATCCTGGAAATATTCCGGGCCTTTCCTAGTTTCATTTTCAAAATTATAGCAAACAATGCCTTCATTTGCAGCTCGTCGTCAGTTAAATGCGGCTTCGGACGCACAACTTTGATTGATGTAGCAACTTCTTTAAAACCGCTTCTGTAACTTGATCAGCAACTGAACCAGGCTGATAGATACAAATAGTTTGAAATAGCACTGATTCCCCACTCATTGGTAAATTAGGATGCATGGTTTTAATGTTGTTTAAGTATATTGTCACATTAGATACTTGCAAAGCAACATCGAACTGATAATATGGTCAACTGTTTAGCTGATAATATGGGAAGTATCAGGAATTCGTCGAAATCGTTCGCAATGACGGCAGGTCTAAATATCTGCAATTATGAAAAATCTTTATTTAAAATCAAAGACCTATCCAGAAAATTATTAACTTACATATTGCTGATTGAGTCTTTATATTGTCCCGAAATTTCATGGCTGGTAACATGATTATCTGTGACTAAATATAATTTCAAGCTTGACAAGTATTATGACATTTATTATGCCCTTAGGTAGTATGAATACCTAATTTTGTATTTGTGTAATCTTCAACATCAGACGTTGCATTTTCGTTCGGGCGTATGCAAAAAGGAGTTGTTCACATAGTCTTCGAGAAATTTAAATACTTTCAGCTTCGTAATGACATACACTTAATTCTAACTAATCTGCTTGGCGATACTATAAAGCATTTTAGTAGTTCAAATTATTACATGTTACGATTAATAAGGGTTTCAATTGTAATCCGTGTTCTTATTGGCTCATAGGCTTTCCGGACAGCATTTCGATTTCGAATGAGGTTGGCAGTCCGTGTTCCGTTTGTGTCGTTTTCCGCGTAACGTCTGGGTTTCTGTAGCTTCCACTCTTCCATTTCTTCCAATGATTAAGACGAAATGATATACTTGCACACACAAGAAAAAAGTAGAAGTTGAGCTAAACTTACTCATTGTTTTGAGAACGGCCAGCAAGTGCTCACAATGTGGACGCAGATAGGTACAAGCTGGTTGTTTTAATGGATCCACCTATGCATTTTGTCGAAAATAAAGTTTTACATGCAAAACATTTCCACAAAATCCTCGAACAAAATACTGGCCTTGAACCATTTGAATTCGATTGTTTTGAACAAAGAAATCCGTGTATCCTTCTCGGCCGGTCAGATGTCGCATTTCGGGTTGAAATTTTGTCCTCTGTTGTTTATAGAAACGGCTCAAATATACGTTGGATTCCTAGAAACGTTACAATCTGTCGAGGTTTGTTACAACGATACATTTGCTTCCAGTGCACGTTGAGGCATCATACTTGGAGCTTGAGTCAAAGGAATGACCAGTGTGACCAAAATTAGTTTTTTTTAGCGGTATAAAAGAACCGGATCATGTCAGAAAAACGTCAGTACTGAAAGCAACAGTGTTAGGACCAACCGTATTGACGATAAGTTTTGCAGTTAGTTTGAATTAGTAGTGCATAAAATTTGGGTCAATCTGTCGTGCGTTATGTTAACACGTAAATTACTGTCTACACTTGGTTACATACATTTTGTTGTACTTTGATAAAAACTGAAAAATTGAATGCTTAGTGATATATGTATACAAATGCGTAAAGGCGGAAAAGCTGTGGGGGTTTCGAAACTGTCTCCCAGACTACTAAGAGCATCCCGGTGCAAGACACCTATAATACAGGACACCATTCCTGTCGTGGATTTGACAGAAATTTGACGTGCCACAGTAGTTTTGGCTCCCAACGATGTCGGAAAATCTACTCTGCATGCAATGATTCAAACCGTGGTGTAAACCAAATGATTTAAACCATGATTTATACCAAATGATTCAAACCATGGTTTAAACCAAATGATTTAAACCATGATTTATACCAAATGATTCAAACCATGGTTTAAATCCAACCGTGTTTTAAATAAAAACCAATGGTTTAAACCCAACCGTTTTTTAAATAAAAACCAATGGTTTTAACCCAACCGTTTTTTAAATAAAAACCAATGGTTTAAACCCAACTGTTTTTTAAATAAAAACCAATGGTTTAAACCCAACCGTTTTTTAAATAAAAACCAATGGTTTAAACCCAACCGTTTTTTAAATAAAAACCAATGGTTTAAACCCAACCGTTTTTTAAACAAAAACCAATGGTTTAAACCCAACCGTTTTTAAATAAAAACCAATGGTTTCAACCAAACAAATAAAATGTTAATATTTTCAATCCGTGTGCACTTGTGCAGTTACTGTGATAATGTGTAGTTAAACTTTATTGAAGTAAATAATACAATTAGCTTTTAATCTTGTACATTTAGAAATTCGGAATTGTTTGTAAAATGAAAAATACCAAGTTATCGTTACAATTAAATCTAAATTATTGAATATTTAATGCTTTGTGATACTCACTGAGTTGGGGAAATAAGTAAATTTGTTCAAATTCACATGTTTTTGCATATTAATGAATGTTTTGGATTGAAAATTTGTTTAAACCAAAAAAACCTGGTTTAAACAAAAAAACCGGTTGTTTGTTTTTTTTCAAAAAAACCAACCCTGCCCGCTAGTAGTTACAATCTCGTGTAATAATCCGTGGATATCTAGGGTGTCTTAAGGCTTTACATTTTGACAACATCTCAATTTCAAAGGATGAAGAATGCATTCCAATTTATTGGTTCTACAATATGTTGACCTCGCAGTACACACTGAATAAAAGCACTCTTACAAAAATAAAAATGGACATACAATAATAGTTTTGCATATTTTGGCATATAAAATAAATACTTTTATTTGTGCAACTAGTTGTGCCTAGGTGTTGAATGAAATCTGCAAGTAAACGCAAAAGAAGGACTTGCTGAATGTGTGCTAAGTGAGACGGGAATGGAATAACGAATTGTGTTAATACAACCAGTCTGGTTGAATTTTCTATCGTCGATTCCATTGCTTGCTATACACTGGTTAATAAATTATAATTTATGTTCACGGTTCGAATTTCAAAAATAAAACAGCGACAAAGCCGCGTCGATTGAGAAATATGAACTGACACTCCGTACAAAAATTATATTACATCAGCCCTAGTTCCCTTGAACGAAACCGAGCCATCTGGTGTAGTTTCTCGCTCAGCCTAAATAAATTTTCCTAATTAAATTCTCCTAAATTCTCCATAAATTCTAATTAAAGCCTAAATTAGTGGACATGAACCCTACGCTATTACATACACCCTGTTTCGGATAGTCGGCAAACTCCCCGAAAGTTTTTATGCTTCCTAGATGGAAAACAGTTTGAATTGTATTTTTTAAAACCACTTCACTAAAAAATTGAAAGAATCTTCCACTTTTGTCAAAAAAACCCAAACGTGGTTGCAATAAATCACAACCTCGGAACCTCACAGTAAGTTGACCTGATCCTTGCGACGGCAATCTACTGCTCCGCACCAGTATAGTCCTGTTAAGTTCTAATGACTCGATGGCATTGTGGGTTGAATGATAAAGAGCACTAATGCTAGAATTGATGCGACTGTGATATCGCTTCTACCTGCATTAACGCAAAACGATCTCTGTGGCGGGCAAGGTTTCATATTTTCAGTACATATTGGACCGCCCTGTAGTCCAATCCGTTTAATTCCGAGTAGTACACTACTCAGAGGTTTCTAGTTTTATACATGAAGAAGATTTGAGGCCGTAGCTTGTAAGTACACTGATAAAAATATTATCTCGCCAAGACCTCCTATGAGAACCGTGTATGAATGTATCGGAAATGTTGCGCCCATCACGGATGCTTGGGAGACGATAATCGATCAAACTCATGTAGACCATCACCACCTTTTATTCGTTTTATTTTTATTGTGCAAATTGATACCATTTGAAATATTCGTCAACAGTCAGTGTTCTTTTAACGTTTTGTAGTTTTTTCTATCCCAGTTTAATGCCAATATTCACACACTTATGTATAATAATTATGGATATTTGGCTCTAGTTTCATGCAACTACTGAAATTATTAGCTCTTAGTTGTGACTTTGCATTTAATGTCGATTTATTGGGGGAGCTTAAACATTGTCACTTCTTTCAGTATACATCTAGTGTGGACTCTTTTGGTAGTAGTAAGACTTTTTCCGTGACATCCATCACTTCCATGATTTCCATCTCAAAGATTTGATGCTGGAGTTATATGTAACGTCAGTTGATTTTGTGTCATATGTCTCATTCTCTGTAATACAATGTACGGGGAGCTCCATCTAGGACAGATTAGGATTTTCCTAAAGTATGACAAAGTAAATACACATTGTATTTGAGCATGAAACGTTTAGGAAAGTAAAAACCATTGTTCCCGTATTTATAAAGTCAAAAGCTTCCACTAAGCCATTTTTCCGAAATGTAGATTTTGTAGGGGTCTCCGAAGGATGACGCTCGAATTCAACCTTGGAATCTTATTTACAACGCTTTATATTATAAGCCAATATGCAACACGGTGACATTTGTTGTAGGAATTTGCGTAATCTCCTCGCTTTTATAAAATATTCTCGCAAGCTTCCTTTAATATTCACTAGTTGTCAACTATTAACTTCAACTATCAATTATTGACAACGCAGCCAATTGAAATCGAACTGGTGGGAGTTATCAATTACAATGCCTGAATTGCTAGTTGATTGTTAATTGAAACTGATTGAACAGATAAATACCGTTTTTATTTGAAATTGATTTCAATTTACAACTTGCGGATTAGAATCAATTGGAGATTGCATTTGTAATTGACAGTTGCAATTACTACTTGATTACTAATTTTTCAACGGATTTTTGTTTCTTCTTAATGTTTTTTATTTCTTCCATAAAAATGGAACGACTTTCTTCGTATTCCTTGGATGATTTCCCACTTTTACTCCAGACACTGAATTTACCTCAGCGTTGTTTCGTATACTGGAGAAACATGCCCAGGGTTCTTAACATAGGGCTATATCAAATACCTCCCCCTAAATCTCATTAAAAAACTAAACAGTGCAAAAACATTTTCTGTTACAAATTTTGCGTTATATTAAAAAATGCAGAAATTGACTTTATACACGCCTTTAAACTTAACTTTTCCAGATCCATACGATCTGAAATAGGCTTTGAAATGGTTTTGACAAGATATATTTTCGGGAAGAGTTACAAATGCGAAGAAAAATATTTGTAGAATGCGTTAATGAAGGCATACATACAAATTGGACCACGGCTTGGGATTCAAATTTTGAACTCAAAATAATATAGAAACATCAATTTTAAATCTATGATTGCAATATAATACATTTTTAATTTCCTGTGTAAATTATTCCTCAATTTGTATTGAATATTTTGGGAAATTTTAGCGTTAAATTAAACTATTTCATTATTACAAAAATATGTTAATTAAAGAAACTTGCAATATTACAGTACTTTGCACCGATAAAAATAAATGGTTTGATGGCGAATTGTTAATGCCCAAAATCATGTAGGTAAACGATTGAGGATATTTATATCGGAAAATATAGTTCTTATGTCGTGCTCTGTCGCCTATTTCTGATCTGTAACAAATAAACTCACCGATATAAATATTGAACTTATTTCTAACCACTAGAGTGATTGTGTGGGAAAATAGTGACTCGACAAAATATATCAACGCGTTAAAAAATATATCACAATATCTCATGACTTTGAGTGTTCCCTGTGTGAAAGCCAAATCCATCATCCAATCTATATACCCAGTTTTATCGGCGAAGTTATAAGATGTTACATAGAGTAATCGTTTTGATGTCTAAGTGTGTATGTCCGTTCGCACGTTAATTGCCAACATCGTGTCACCGGACAAGTCAGACATTTAGATTGAAACAATAACTAATGTGAAAGAGCTCCATCGATATTGGAGAATGTTGAGTTCCCAGGAAATTAAAATAGGCCAAATTTAAACACATGTTAATACATTCCGCTCCGACATATGTGCTGTCCGAGGTATAAGGGTCCACCCGCAAATCTTTCATGGTCGTTGTTATAATAACGACCGATTGGAGTCAGACAACAATCACTTCATTACTTGTTGGCTTTAGTGCTAGCCACAAATTATTTTTAAAGTAACAATATCAATATTATTCGAAATAAAAATCTTCGCAAACCCTTTAGCTCCTATGGTGATAACGCTCCTAAATGTAAATTTTTCGTTAAATATTTAAAAATTGCAATGATTTTATTTATGGTAAAGTAGTAGATATACATATATCAGATACATTGCCTATACTGAGGAGTGAATTATCTGTTGACGTTGTTACTAAAAACATTTTTTGGAAATTTATCATAGGCACTGTAATAAAATATTCTCGGACATTTTGAAATTTCAGTTTAAAAACTGAACACTTTTGATTCAGGTTGTCTCACAGGAACATACACAGAGTGCTCAGGAAGATCAGCATATGTTGAAACTATGTTACTACACCATTTAATTTACAAATATTCAAATGTTTACGACATTGGTTATTATTACTATTTCGACTATTTCCAACAGAGATGATCGCATGGTCAAGTACACCACTCGTATTTCAGGCCATGTTCATGTCCAGAATTTAAAGTACTTGAAGTTATTGGGTCATGGCCAGCCAAAAGCACAACACGAACACGAAATTGTACTTCAAGTCATGTTCATGTTCAAGTAAAGTATTTGGACTTGAACGTCAAGTTATGTTTCGAACTTCTTTTTTCAAGTTCAAGTTCTCGTACTTTCCCCACGATTTGTGCGGAAATTATGCAAATTGCAAAACGTTTTTTAAAACTTCTGCTACGTTTTTTTTGTAAGCCCTGACAAAGATCATACACTGAAGAATACACTGAAAAAATTTCAGCTAGCAGCTTCGTCGTTGGTACATGCGATAGTGTCGTATTACTTTAACATCAAAGTAAAACTATTCACCCATAGAAAAAATTAATTAATTATTTAGAAGCAAAACCTACTTTCGAAATGGTGGGAAAACCAATTTGCATAGTACTATGCCTTAAAGCGTGGCTAAATATTTTTAAAAAATTGCATGAAACAGTAGGCAGAATGTGTCGCGAAAAAATGCTTGGTGAATTGGATTTGTAAAGTAGTTTTTGCAGTGACTAGCTGATTATTTTTTGTTTGTATTTTTACAACAAAAAATTATGAGTAACCTTAAATGTACATACATACGTTTGGGTGCATATGGTCAATTGCAAAGAAACTAAAACTAAATAAAAAATGTTGTCCCCCTTTTACGCACAGTCCGGAGTGCCTAGTTCCTTCATTCCTTGAGCAGAGACCTTCGTTCATCCTTTATTTCCTTTCCTGCTTTCCTTCCGATTACCTTCATATTCGCAAAACTATCGCTTAATTCGTTCAAAGAAGCCTTCTTTGAGGGAAATTCTTTAAAGGATGGAAGTTGACTGATGTTATATGTATCGCTTCTGTTTTTGCGATTAAATTGTTTATTTGAATTTCCATTTTTCGTAAGAATATCTGATAAGTAGTTGAATCGGAATCCAAAGTCAGGAAGTATTCAAATATATTGGAATTCGTATCGGATTTTCAATTTTTAAGTATTAAAATAATTAAAATTGAAATCGAAACTTTTACGTTTTCGAATTAGAATTTAAATCAATGTTTATCCGATTTCCCATCCAACCAGGAACGTTTGTTCCGATATGACACTTGATCAAATGTGTTCAAAATAATATATTTAATTATATAATAATTGAATATAAATAATTAGTATATTAAATTTTAGCCGACAATTGAACGATCGGTTTTTCGGGTCCGGTTACAAATGTACAGTGGTCAACTAATTGCAGCATTGGGTACTGTTAACCCTACAATGGCCCATTACTTGCCTTAATTTCGTTAATATACGCATTTACCTGATTATATTGTTGGCAGAAGTAGCAGCAGAGTACTGGGAAACTTGTAATTCTCCATGCTAAATATCCAGTTTTGAATTTCGGAACAAATTGACTTCGCCACAATTTTTTTTAAAAAACTACGAAAGATTTTTCAGGTGGCAGGTGTGACTTAAAGTTGTACTCAGGGTGTGAGCAAACTAGTTTTGGTGGAATTTCGAAAATCTGGAGGGGACACCAAAAAAGGCTTACTTGCAAGATTCAGTCCTGTAACTTATCCATCATTAGACATAAACACAATTTCATGAGATATTGGCTTTAAGACAGACCGTACGAAATTTTAACCTACCCAGAAGATATTAACAGATTATTAAAGAAAATGATTATCTTTAATTACTTTGTTACAAACGTGTATTTTTATAAATATGAATCTCCTTAGTTGTAATTTCTTACGTCACTATTAATGAGTCAGTAATCAGTGCTCGGACTGGGTACGGGTAATACTCGGGTAAATGGGTACGGGTACAGGTATGGGTACTACCCGGGTACAGAAGTTGCGTACTCGCAAGTACCTGGGTACTACCCAGGTACTCTTGATGTTAGGCAATAAAGTGGGTACAGGTACGGGTACGGGTATGGGTACTCACTCAGTGGCAATCGGGTAGTACCCAATGGGTACGGGTATCACTATGTAAAATGTCTGTACCCGTGGGTGCTGTACCCGAGTATTTTTGGGTACTTCAAGGATTCCTGATGGGATGGATTACCATGGCTAACAATAAGACCTACCAACCGTGGAGTTGCTTATTTCGTAGTATACAGATACTTGCGTTAGTGACAGAACCAAATGGCTTCGTCTCATTTGTGATTACTTGGTAGTTGCAATCTAACGCTTCTAATAATTCATCCAAGGAATCTAATAAAGAAATAGAGCGTAGAGTCAGTTAAATCATCTGTTTATCGACTTAAATAGTGAAGCTCATCAACGAAGAATTTCAAGAGGGAAGTTCTTGTGATTCAATTTAATTATCTTCATTGGGAGCGTAACATTACAATTATTTGAAGACGTATTACGAGATAAGATCGGAATAAATATACATATATTAATATTAGCAGATCCATTTCTTAACGTTACAAGTACCCAGGGTTGTCCATTTGAAAACGCCAAGGCATTTTCAATTCTGGGTATTTATGACACTGAGTATTTATTGAGGTGAATATTTATAACATTTTAGAATGAAAAATATCATTCCTTGCACGCAATATTTATATTTCAGTCCCTTTGATTAATCTTGATAATATTGATGTTAAAAGAACTTGACAGACATCTGAACTTGGCGTTCAAAACTTCCATGGGGTTGCATTTTAGTCCTATTTTGCCTGCATTTTTCGAAAATCTCCGTCTCGGGCTTCATAAATGTGAGAGACAGTTTACGAATGTTTGTTTTATAAAGCTGTAATATAAAATGAATATTCAATATTGCCTCCCATATTTATTTCCTGAAACCGCAATATTTGACTTGGAAAAATTATGATCAACTCAATTTTTCCGTGTAACATTTTCTATACACAGAGTTCGATTAGCCGGAAAAAAAATTGTTTCTTGTTCTCAAAGTTGAAAAGCAAGTTATGGAGAGTTTAGTATTAAAGAATCCGTCCCAATTCCAATTAGCGAGAACACATTTCATTTAATTCAGCAAGTTATTATTTTCGGGTAGTAGGATTTGAATTTCGTCAGTGTTTATTAAAAAAATCCCAAAATGCCTTAAATAATTTTTTAAAAAAATTCAAATAGGATGTCTTTAACGCCTAGGGAAAATTCCCAAAATCCCGGATACTTTTAATGGAGGTCAAAAAATTGACAACTTAAAATTTTTCAGCTAGGCAGGCTAATGTCGTCGGGAATTTTAAATCAGCCAAACTTCCAGTACCCGAGTAATACCCGGGTACACACAATAGATACTCGGGTACGGGTACAGGTTTTGGGTACATTACGGGTACGGGTAAATTGTGGGTACAGGTACTACATTGTATTTTCAGGTACGGGTACGGGTACTGAAATAATTTACCCGGGTACTCGGGTATGGGTACGGGTATAGGTACAGCATTTTGTAGTACCCGATATTCGGGTACGGGTATGGGTACGGGTACACGGTTTCTGTACCCAGTCCGAGCACTGTCAGTAATATACGTTTTTCACATTGATTCAGATGATCACGTGCATATTGCTATTTGTACTTATAAAACGGGCTAACAAAAGACTGGTGACAGACCGTAATTATTGTACATGTATTTTAGTATAAGGCATCGGGGTTTGCATGACATTATTTTTATAAGGATTAATGTTTATAAGGGACGGATTTTGCGTGTTCCTTGAGCATCCCTTATAGCGAGAGTTGATTGTAATAGATAATCTGATTTAAAGAGTACCTAAAAGTATACCTGCTATTTCTGTTTGACAAACATTATTTCCATCCTGACGTTCTTCCGTGATTTCTGTGACCTTTCCATGTAGTAGTTGACATTTCAATGTCAACAAGTTACTCAAAACTTATAATATTCTCCTTCATATGTTTATTTTAGCGTGCGGGTGAACAAGTCTGACTTAACCCAGACCATGAATATGTTTGCTCTTGTTTGTATATTTAGCATATGAAAAAATATTCTCATCTTGACACTTATTCTTAGATTAAATTTTATTGCCACATTACTCCATTCTTCTCATACGCAACCCATATATACTAGATAACTAATAATCAATACATGACGTTTTGGAACCAAACATCCCTAAAATTTATTTATAATGTACTAACATAGAATATGTGTAGTGTCAAAAGGTTTCCTCCTAAGCTTATTTACATACTACAAAAAATTGCACAAACTACAAAAAACATTCTTGCTATATGTGTATACTGCAAATATGTTTCTATCAAGAGAGTAATTTTCAAAAAAATGTTTTTCGGGAATATGTTTTATTTTAAAATATAAAATCTGTAGAAGAAACCCATTTCCTCGCTTTACATAGTGAACGTTTTCATAACTTACTCTTAAAATCTTGGGAAAATTAAAACTTGTTTATTAAATAGATATTTATCTAAATTGGTTACGCGATTTTTCAAGCATGCAATCATTATACCCAGCACACCACTTAACAAAATGCTGGACGAATATTATTTTGCATGTTGGCAATGTATTAAAAATCAGTGGTTAGTGGTCATGCGAAATCGCTTCTACATTTCTGATACAAATTAAATATCAGTGAAGCTTTGAATTGTGAAAAAATATTAAAACTAAAACTTCCAGATCCCCTGAGAAATTAGTAACACACATATGTATTAGTTAATGAAACTAGGTTTAATAATTCATGTTCATGCGGAGACGTATATTTCTACGATGGGTTCTTTATTAGTAAGTATTTGTAGAGTTTTAGTCACTAGCTAGTAAGTATTGTCCTCACGCACTTTATATATCGGTTTAATTTTCCTAGATATTGAGAGAGAATGAAATAGAATAAGTATAGAATAAGCATGAAGAATAAGAAAAAGGGGCATGTTGAGAAGAGGAGCGAGTGACCGTTAGAAAAGACGGCACGAGCGAGAGAGAAGACGCTAACTCGGAAGTTAGTGTAGGAGGTGAGACGGAAGCGATCGGACAGGATCGGAAGTACTTATAGGTAGATAGAGAGGGAATGGAAGCAAGCGTGACTAAGTGAAATAATTATAAAAAGAGAATAGGAATTTTAGAAATAAGTTTATAAAATAAGATTGATAAACAGAAATAAGTTTGAGAATTGAACTGAATAATTGATAAGTGAATAAAAGTCCAGAACGGACATTAAAACTGAAAGACAAGTGTGAAGTGTTCTGGGATTATTTTAGAAAGAATAATTAAAGTTTGGAAAGAGATTGGAGATGAGTTCTCTCCCACCGTAGGACTCCTCGGTGTCAGCCTCTCATGGCCAAAGCAGAGTGCTTAATTAAAACTACACCCTAATTAATTAAAGAAAGAAGCAGATCATTAAGATCCATAATTAAAAGTACAAATAATAAATAAAGACTCAAAACAACATCGTTTCAATATCAATAAAAAGTATTCTTTAGATTGTATATTCTACATGTGCTGTTGTTCTACATGAGTGATTTTCTTTTCCGATTGAGTTAATTAAATTTGGATTGCAAATGTATTTGAAACTCATAGAGTTATAATTTTCATGCCATGCGGGGCAACATTTTGTCTTGAGTCGAGAAGCAAAACATAGCAAAGTTGCTTCATCAATATCACCTACAATAGTTATACTTACCTGTTTGTCAATGCCGACGTCGGTAATTTCCAGTTTTATTTCCCTTAATTTCCTTTTCTTCATGTTCCCCAAACATTTAGCCCTCGGAAAATGCAACGACATGGTCACGTTTTTGGACTTAATCAAATGGCAGAATGTATTCGCGGACTGCGCCCAACACTTTTATTTTCCAAATTTGTGCATTGACAATCTTCATGAGACAAAATACCCTTTAACGTTGCTGAGCGAGAATACCAGGAGAAATACAGTAGCACGTTCAACGTTTTATACAAAGTCACCCAAATGCCAGGCAATGTTACTTTTTTCCAATGGACCAACCTCCAGCGCAATCACTCTTGTGGAGCCTTTCTTAAGAGCAGCATACATATTTTGCCGAAGACAAATATTACATCGACACCTTACACAACACTTGCAGCAAGCAAAAATGATCTTCAGATTTGCCTACATGTAATAGCGACGTCAGCAAAGGAGCTCTTTGCTTCATATGACTTTAGCTGGCTTACGTTTACCCAAATTCAGAATGAGGAACCCATTTCTAAAACCAATGAGAATCTCCCGACAAGTCGGTCTTATCACGTTAAAATCCTACAGTGGCACACTGTCTGCTTCAGTTGTTTAACTTTATATATGGAAACTAAGATTTTGTTCTGGGACTCGGAACGTACGGACGGGAAAAATTTTCGCCATCAGTTGGATGAAATGTTTGAAAACATGCATCGGCATCAAAGCCACAGTGTAGAATTGAAGTACATCTTTGGAATGTTTTACGATCATAAAGAAATGGAATGGCTACTTAAAAAAGCTGGGAAGAAAGTTTTTACCCAAAAAACAAAGGAATTCCTATCTTATGCAGACATTATCATTGATATTGTATCCAGCAGATTCTCGAATTCTAACTTTCTTCGTACTGCGGATCTAGAAGGAAATTTCTCTAGGTATGGCACGTATTTTTATGCAAAAATCAACTCATTTTACAAATTTTCCCCCGCGTTTTTGCCAGTAATTTCTGATGGGATCACTTTCATGTCCTGCTACAGAACTAAAAGTTTCCTAACTTATAACATTTACCATCAAGCCTTTCAACCCCCCGTTTGGATTTTCCTCTTGTCATTCGCTGTCTTCATGGGGATTTTCCTTCAAAGAGAGGCAGATTCAAGGATAACGAGTCGGATAAACATTTTTTCTTTGCCAATTCGAGCTCTTCTGGAAAATGTGGATTTGTCGGGGAAAGAAATCCCAAAAACGAAACTGTTCAACTTCACAATGATCATTTGGCTTTATATGACAATTATTCTGAGCAATGCATACAAAGGGATCCTTACCTCGGATCTATCTGCTGCTAAGCCCATGAAAGGGTTGGAAACATTCAATGACCTTGATGGGGTTGACTTAATCCCTCCAATTGACTCAAATATAATTGGATCAGAAGAAGTTCTACGCGCTTCTTTGCGCAGTGCAAAGGTATCTGGCTCCCATCACGGACTAGTACCATTACGGTTTCCGTTATTGTCCTTAACATCAGTCGGTATAAGACTTTTTGAAGAGCAGTTAATTTTGCGCCTTTATGAGGCAAACGGTGCTGGACGTTTTGTTGATCCCAAAAGTAAATTGGTCCTTGAGAAAGTCATGAGCCAATTAGCGTTCCCGGCAGGAAACCCGTATGCGACTGTTGAAGAAGTGGTCTCTGGATGCGACAAGGTGGCGTATTTAGATTTCCGCAGTCGGATTCTTAACTTTAAAGTACCAAAGTTGAGAAGGAACACACGGCACATCCGATCCTTTTTAATTGGAAAGGAATCTATTTTGACTGGGGTTTATGGCTGGGGATTCCAGAAGTTCCAGGGGAATATGGCATTTCAATTTCTGGGTCGAGTCGTGCAAAGTGGGATTTTTCGATGGGTTCGGACCCGGGTCCTGTCAATAACGGAGACAAGATTTGATTTAAAGTATCTCCAGAAATTGGCCAGAGGTACGGAGGAACTCAAGTTGGGATCAAATTTCATTCAAACATTGTTTCTCATTTACTTACTGCTTTGCGGAGTCTGCTTGTTTTTGTTTTTAGCTGAAATATTAGCCCAAGGTTTCAGCTTGGAAGAACTCTAGAGGGTCATTTAGCTAATCATTGGAATCTTTTATCATATCAAGTGCACTTCTAAATTTGTAGAGAAATTCAATACTTTCAGAATATGTTGTTATTACGAAAATGTACCATGTGAGACCAAAGAAAGTACTTGGAGCATTCAGAATCAGTACTTTCAAATTCAAAAATCCCGACGGAAAAAACGTTTAAAGCACATTATACAAGTAAGTAAATGTTGAAATAAATTAATAATATAATTAAGTAATTGTTATTGTAAATAAATAAATAATTAATGTAAATAAATAAATAATTAATGTAAATAAATAAATAATTAATGTAAATAAATAAATAATTATTGTAAATAAATAAATTATTAATATAAATAAATTATAAATAATATTCTGTGCAATATTTTGCTCATATATTCACACTCAAATTACTATGGCCAGGCTGTACATTCAAATTAAACAAAATTCATTATATAGATAATTATTGACTCTCAATTGAAGAACGTCGGTATTGGATTTAAAATTTCCTTATAAAATTATTAGGGACGTTTTGAAAAATTGGAAGATAAAAAATAAAATAAAATTAGTAATGGGAATGAAGTGTTTATTTATTTATTGTTTTACCAAAAATATTTATATCAACATTGTCAAACCAGAATTTGGAAGTTTGCGCTTTGTTTTAGTCAAAAATAAATAGACGGAAAATAGTTTGTTGTAATTTGGAATTTCTCACTCCCCCGAAATTAATTTTCTGCTTCACAAGATCGCATCCACTGATTTTTGAATTCTTCTGATTCTAACCATCAAATTTGTTTAAAAAACATTCAGTTCAGGATCATTATTTTAAATATAAATTACTGGTTAGTAATCAAAGTTTGTGCATCACCAAACTCTCATTGAATGACAATAATTAAAAACACAGTGGTCGTGTGAACTATTTTACTTCAAGCAATTCTGCTCATTGAAAATTGAGCTGGAGGCCAGAGACAATGAACTAAAATAGTTTTGAAGGACATAAGCTACCACAAAATTTATTAACTTTGTCTACCTTTTGTTCTAGTATATTCTTAATCAAATATTATTCAAGACACAAACTACAAAATTTCCAGGAATTGTATAAATTGAATGGACGAAGGAATTCCATTATCTTGTCATAGATTCAGAAGTTCATAGATAAAATGAGGTGACATGTTGGTAAAAACAACTAGTTACATTCGATCGCTCCTCCTAAACGTCCATTAGGAAATTTCGATAGAGACTATTTCGGGTTTTAAAGCAATTATACTTCTCTTTATTGAGACATTACTAACCGAGATGCGACATCCGGGTCAAAGTGTGCTACAGTTTTTCGTATTTCACAACAGCTCCCAAAGTGTGCTTTTTCAAAATTTGGAAAAACAACGACCACAAATTTGATTTTTAACATTTACTCATGCACTTTATTGAAATACAATTGGTTTTCAGGGTGCACATATAATTCGTTCTTGGCTTCTTCCTTTGCAATGTTGAAATTGTGGGCGAAAATGCAATTAATTTCAATTCTCTCACTGCCCCAAAATAATTTTTGTCAAAATTTTGAAAACCAATTAACCTGAATTTCAAACTATTAATTTATTCAATAACTTCATCCCTAGGCAATTTGTCCCGAGGGATAGCGAAGTTTTCGATGATTCATTTATGGCGAAATTTGTTGTCGTGATTTTATTTTGTAGAATATTTAAATACCCATTCAATAGCTAACACAGACAAAAATGTGCCTTCTAAGACCTAAGTTACTCTAGTTTCTCGGACTTTCAGTATTCAGAATTAGTAAGTTCAAAATTTCGAATACCAGCGTAAATTAATTAATTTTTTATAAAATTATTTAATTATAATATCTTCTCCTGAGAGGGTTCTCAGATTGCAGATGATTCTTTGTTGGCAAAAAATATCGCATATTAAAAACCTCTTCAGAAGTTACAATTTGTTTCAAACTTCTCAATGGAAATTTAAATAGCCCCTAAATAAAAATAGCAATGGCATCTTCGGAGCAATTCAAAAATCTTGCATTAAAAGTGAAAGTTAAGATAATCACATTTAAGATTAAAGTCGGCGTCACTTGAAATGTTTGTTGGTTGCCGGATGCATCGTGCTATTATAGTAAATTCGGGTATGGAAACTTTATATTGTCTGTACATTCTTGCGATAAATTCGGATCCCGGAATGGAGCTTTCCAGAAAAATTATACAGATAACTTACTACACTATTTTGTATTCAGCACAGTTGATTGTTCTATGCATTTTTATTTTGGTTAAGTTAGGATGTGAATCTGGAAAATACATACAACGGTTGTGTAAGGAGCGCAAAGGTTACATCGTTAATTGAAAAAAAAAATTTCCATTGCAATTGAATACGAGAGTACTTAATAATATGACAAATTAATGCGGGAAATTAATGTGGAAAATGACGGGCTTTACCAAAAGAAAAACAATTCCCCTAAATTCCGTTAAATGGAATTCAAAAAAGTTTTTTTTACTAAATGCATAGCTATTTTAACTCTTAGATAGTCGTTACCCTTGTACCCATTTTAATTCGTGCACATGCAATTAGCAGAAACAAAATTATTACAGCAAGGGATAATATCCAAATCATTTATATATATTTGGGATCCTGAAATTTATTAATACTAGCAATGACGATTTACTCAAAGTTTGAATTTAATAGTGTTGATTACAGGATGACTGGTCATATTAGCCACACTCTAGAGAGAGAAAGACTTTATTGACACTGCTTCTCAATAGAAGTAGCCCTTATGGACTCAGTATACTATTAACAATTTTCAATTAAGTAACTAATTAGTATAATTTATGACATAAAGATGATTATTACAAATTAATGCACTGTTCTTAAGAACTAAAGATACTATTTCTTCAATAACTTTCATTGGTATCCTAAATCGTTTTAGGAATGTTACAAAAAAATTTGAAATTGTTCCTCGTGCCCCAATGTACAGTCCAATTGTTTCCACTTCTTTTAGATTGAATTTTGATTGAAAGTAGGGAATGCATGGATCATAAATTGATTTCTTTTCTTGATTCACTTTTTCAGGCTGGTGAATATCTTGTTCCATTCTTATTGTTGGATCTAAAATGTATCCTTTTTTAGAGTTTGGTTCAATAGCAAGAATGTCAACTCTTCTACTTCTCCCATTTTTATCTTCACAATATACTTCTTCTTGGACTATATATTTATTTTCTTTAAATTTTGTAGCTAACAATGAGCGAATGCTGTGATGACGATTATTACGTAATAATTCACCTCTGGGGCATTTACCAAGGATATTTCCTAAGGTTTCAAACTCATTGCAATATCTACAATGGCTATTACCTTGGCTGTAACCCGGATTCGACTTATTAGGCAATACGTTTCCGTTCATTTTGATTGCATTTATCCATTCAGATGTTGATAACCCAAATTTATTAGTTATCCATTTGTTAGCAGTGGGACATCCGGAAATTTGTGCGACACCTTGTCCTTTACTTGGAAGCTTACTCCATTTTTCATATTCTATCTTTTGCAATTCATTCCTAATAAGTTTACATTTCTTTAACTTCTTTTTTGGTTGTTGTTTGTCAGTGTTATTCATTGATTCTTCTCTATTACTTTCTGAAGTATCTTCATCTTGATAGATGTCTACAAGGGATTAAAAACAAGAACATGGCATTAAAAATAAATAAATGGTGCGTTTAGAACGATAAATTAACTATTTAACCAGACTAAATGTTTGTAAGCCAGCCTTGCTTTGAAATTGTCCATGTTAATATCCAAATCATTGTGAAGAACTGGTAAAAACTTTTGAATGAACGCTCAGAGTGTAGGAAATGCGTTTCAACATTATGTCGCTAGTATGTTTGGAATAAATGCTGGAACTGTTTTCAGTCTACCAGTGAAATGCAAATCAGGGGTGGGAAGAGGCTAGAATACGAATATATTTTTAAACGTGGAAATACGAAGGAAATACTTGACAAAGAGCTTTGTATGGTCGAAACTGATTTTCATTTTTTTATTTTTTTTTTGGATACTAATTCCGATTCCAATTCCAATACTTTCCTTTAAGCCCAGGGGTGGATTCACGGGTTGGCCCACCCTGGCCCGGCCACGGTAAAAAATTTAGGGCCAGGGTAAAAAATATGTTCACTAAAGCCCTCAGATTGCATGTGAAAAGGTCCACAAATCTGTTTTGAGGGTTAGGGGCAGGGTAAAAATTACTTTATTAATCCACCCCTGTTTAAGCCCATCTAGTAGGTATTGCAAGTACCGAATTTCAAAAATTCTTTTTAAATTCCGACTCTACTATTATTGATCTACAGTATAATTGTCTATATTTACAAATAATCAGTGCAGCTGTCCATTTACAAACAATCGAGTAAATAAGTTTTTGGGGCCTTGTGAAACTCGGATTACGATTCCCGTCCCTGATTTTCATATATTCATGACAGCGACTGTCTCGCTAAAGTCGAGCACCAGTGACGAATTATTTTTAAAATCTAGTGGACTATTTATTAGTACGGTTAAATTAGCCAGCCGAGTGTATGAACGTAGGCGTAGGCTACGTTTTGGAGATTTTGTTCACGTGGAGGTGAAACATTCAAACATGGATTGAAATTGATATTTAACTTTTTTAAAAAACCTTTGTTTTAAAAATTGATTATTTACTAAAAATGTAAACATACGTAGGTTTTTTATTGATTATGACGCCTTTTGAATTTTTATCACAAAAGGGTCAAATTTTCTGCCTTACTCAGACCGCTATCGATGCATGATAGCTACATCATTTTACTTCATTTAATGTCTGAAATGAATTTATTTACGATTTACCCAAAGTTTGAATTTAATGTGCTGATTCAAGGATGATGACTGATCATATTAGCCACACTGTACTAAATATTCAAAGGTGTACTGTTAAGTACTTATAGAGGATTGGATATTTATATGGAGAGTCGTGAATATGAAGAGGGGGAAAATATTTTTATTCTCTTGTGTGCGTGTGTATGAGAGTAACTGTCGTGTAGACTATACAAATAAGTGCGTATGTATATAAAGGGTACTTCTCTATGTCTCGTTTTATTCTCTCTCCTTATCTCCTTCTTCCTTCTCTCTTTCCCAGCTACTTGTTACATTTCTTATGGTGACACACGTTTATATAGGGAGTCTGAATTCATGACTTCAGCCTCCCTATATATGTACCTTATAATACCTAACATTCTATAGGCAGTTGAAACGATGTCTCATCGTTTAGGAAATGAGTGTCTAAAAGTATATGTGTTCATATTCATTTTCATGCGTTCATATTTCTTGTATTAGTAACTTGTCTTCTGGAATAGCGGAGTTTCTTCTCTTGTGTTGACTTGTTGGTAGTTGAATCTTCAGCAGGATTAATTAGTGAATTATTTTAGAGTGAAATTATAATATACGTAACAGCTATTATCTACTAAACTTCTCGGGGTCGATAAAAATTCTGTCTCAGAATTTTAAAGTGTAATCCAGCTAAAGTTGGTCATACAAGAATACGGGATGTACACGTGCAGGGTGAGTTGAATATTTTAATATTTGTGGGGGCTGAACTTAACTGTGTAAAATTAATACTACGTAACCTATTGTGTTATTAAGTGAATCAAAAGAGATAAAGAAAATTTATGTTGTCCCTAGTGTTTCGAATGGGGAGGATTATTGATCCAAGACCGAGTGATCAAATCGGTCCAGGATCAGTGAAAAATGAAAAATGGTGAGAAGCTTCTCGCGTAAGTGTGTGTACTTATAATTAAATAATTAGGGACTTAAGTATGTATGGAGTAGAGTGTATGTATGTATCCTGAATATGATAGTATACAGTAAAATTAATTATTAACTAAACAATATACAAATAGTGTAAATTATAATTAACTCATTAACTATTAATTAAATTAAAATTAATTTCAGTGGTGGATGTCTAGATCCATACTGGAGCGTGTTGCCGGGAGTTTATCGGACAGGACCGGAATGTTCGGCCAAAGAGTATTCCTCGGGAACGTGCAACAGGCATATCTCAGTGAGTGAACGATAATGGCATCTGAAACTTAATAATTGTTTGTATTAGTTATACAAATTACATCAACCAAATAGTGTTATTGACAATAATGGTGTTTCTTTTCTGTGGTCCACAGGGTGACAAGAATTTAAATGAATCCATCATCAGCGTTTAGGACCGGCCGTCATCAATATTTGAGTGGTAGGGTGTTAGGTCAGGGCAAACGGGTCTGCGGGGGAATTGACCCTTACCCTCGTAGATCCAGGGAAGTTGGTTGAGTGGTGCAATTTGAAGGGTGCTATGGTCGGAGGTTTTATTCATTACACTTGCAGCCTTGATGGTATTGATGGGCTCAAGTGCCCAGGAAACGACCTGGAACCTCGGGAGACGCTGCCAGAGCATGGGCCAGCAGGTGTAATGGTGAAATCTCCAATTATATCACTTGGTTGACCCGTCCATGGTAGGACCAACCAATTTTCCGAGGATTGGACTCTAGTGAGCTCAATAATGTTTTTTCAATTTTCATTTTCTGTATGGGTGACTGTAAATATTATATTGTTGCTTGAAATAATGTCACCAGTTTTTTAGGCTTAACGAGTGTACAATGGAATAAATTTTCCACGGTGCGTATGTGACGTCTTGTAGAACGGCGGAATTCGGTGTCATCGCGTGTATGGAATGTGTTCGGAATAATCTTATGGTAATCTTCCTGGAGTAATTGGTGTTGAGTTCGACGGTGTCGTTTAGGGGGCAGATCAATAGCGGGTAGGGTAGGCAAAGCCGTTGTGGGTGGCACAGGTGTGGATAGTAGAGCTGACCTGTATGAAGGTCGAGTAGGGCTCGTATGTACCGCATTAGAAGGGTCCGCTGGAAATGGGGGGAGGTTACCTCTTGGGGGAGGGGTATCTCCCATAGGGGGTGGGGTGGGGTGTGGAGCCCCCAAATCAGGTGGACGCAAACGGGTCATGCCCGAATTTTCTGGGTTTAAAGACTCTGAAAAATTATCCGGGTTGGAAGGGGTCGTGCTGGGAGGGTTGATTATAGTGGCTTTAGGCGTCTCTTGTAAATGTGTGGATGAATCTGGTACTTGCATAGCAGGAGTAGATGTTAATATGGACTGAGTGGTGAAGCAATTGGGTCTATCAAAGTATTGCTTGAGTCGTGAAACATGCACTGTTAAAGTTTTCATGGATGTACCTATAGAGCCTCGGATCGTGTAGTTGACGGGAGTCGGTATGGCGATGATACTGAAAGGCCCTTTCCATCGTGGTAGTAACTTCTGACTTGTTCCGGGGATAATAGAAGTATGTTCAAGAAGAACATTATCACCTATGGCATAGGACACATCTCGGCGGGATCGATTTACTCGTTCCGCATATTTTTTGCGATTTCTTTCTAAAATATCGTGGGTAAGGCTCCATAATTTCTCCATGGAATGTATAATAGGATTCTCTGATGTGTAGGTTGGGAACGCATTTCTGAGCGGAGTCCTGGCATGGAACCCATGAAGGAGATAAAACGGTGTAAAGCCATGAGACTGATGAGGCATATTATTAAGTTGAAAAGTGAGCGCTGGTAATGCCCGTGTCCAGTCAGACTTGGTTTCTGCGACGTACATGGCAACACAATCCCCCAAGGTCTGATGTGTTCTCTCAACTAACCCTTGGCTTTGCGGATGGAATGCAGTTGAAAATTGTATATTAAATTGGAACACTTTAGCGAGTTCTGTTATGACAGCATTATTAAATTCAGTGCCTTGGTCTGATTGAATTACTTCAGGGAGCGAATACACAGAGGCTATCCTATTCAGGATGAAAGTGGCGATGGCTTTGGCATCAACCGTTGGAACTACTTCCGTAACCAAGAATTTGGTTAGATAACAAATAGCAGTAATGATGTATCTGGGGCGACCCTCGGGATTTGTAAGTGGACCTTGTACGTCAATTTGAATCCGCTCAAATGGTTTTAAAGGTATGGGAATATATTGAAATTCACCTGCTTGTTTCTGTCCTCTAGGAGTTTTGCGTCCTTGGCAGATTGCACATGATTTGATGAATGTGTAAACGTCTCTGGACATAGTCCTCCAATGGAAGGATTCCTGTAATTTACGCAGGGTCTTAGTATGACCCATATGCGAGTGCTTATTATGATATGAGGTGATGACATCAGTGACCATTTGTTTAGGGATTACTAGTAGAGATTCTTCGCCAGGGCGATTGTTATATTTGTATAGTATACCATCGTGAAGGGAATAATTATGTCTGAGTCTCCAATTAGCAGGTAGTCGTTGTATAATTCGTGCAATGGATGGATCCTTGAGTTGTTCATCTTTCAGTGTGGAAATACTGATGGCATTGATGGGGAGACAAGCATCTTCGTCCGTAGCGGAAAATTCTGGATCATTTAAAGGATTCCTACTGAGACAATCTGCGACACGGTGTGTAGCACCACGGACATACTGTATTGTAATGTCATATGGCATGAGCATGATCTGCATACGCTGCAGTTTAGGATTTAAATCGTCTTTGCTCTTCAAGATGTAGCAAAGGCTGTGATGATCTGTTTTGACAGTAAAAGGTATGCCGAGAAGGTATTCTTTGAGTTTGCTTGTTGCCCATGTAATCGCCAAGAGTTCCAATAGGCGTATGTGATATTTTGCTTCATATTTATTCAATTTTCTGCTCAGATAATAAATGGGATGTTCGCGACCATCTGGTTGTAACTGAGTGAGATATGCTCCTAGGCCATGGAGGGAAGCATCCGTATAAAGGAAGGTGGGCTTGGCTGGATCGTAGTGAGCAAGGACCGGTTTGGAAACTAAAATGGATTTGAGAGTTCCAAAGGCCTGTTCGCATTCATGTGACCATTCGAAGGGGACATTGGCCTTAGTTAGTTCTCTAAGTGGTGCAGCTATTTGTGCAAAATGGGGAATGAAACGTCGGAAGAAATTTGCCATGCCAAGGAATGATTGAACGGATGTAACATCTTTAGGTGTTGGCATGCGTTGTAGAGCCTGTAGGTGATTATCATGGGGTTGGAGACCATGACTGTTGACGGTAAATCCGAGGAGGCTAATTTCTGTATATGCAAAGCTACATTTGGATGGTTCGAATTTGAGATTATGGTCCGCAAAGCGTTGAAAAACTTTCCGTAACTTGATAACATGTTCATCGATGGTGGTGGAGCAGACCACAATGTCGTCAACATAGGCTAGTGCCGTGGAGTATTTGAGGTCACTTAGGATCACATCAATTACTCGGCAGAAATGGGAAGGGGAGTTTTTCGCACCGAATGGCATCATAACATATTGATATTGTCCATTTTTTGTGATAAAGCTGAGTTTTTCTCGTGAAGCTTCGTCCACAGTAATTTGATGGAAACCTTGGGCGAGGTCTAATGTAGAGAAATATTTGTGGTTTTGTAGGCGGCGTAGAATTTCTTCTACACTGGGCAGGGGCCAGTGCATGGATTTGGTAATGGCATTGAGGGACCGGAGGTCGACAACCATACGTGGCTTCCTGACACCTTGGTCGTTAGGTTTCTTCAACACAACTATGACGGGGCTTGTGTAGGGGGAGGTGGATGGCTCAATTATTTTGTTGTCCAAGAGTTTCTTTACTTCAGCATCAATGAGAGCATCTTGGTATGCTGACGTTTTGTAGGCACGGTGTGAAACAATCTCTCCACTAGTCAATTCTATTTTGAAGGGTAGAATAGAGCATTTCCCTAATTCTTGGGGAGTAAACGCGAACGATGATCGGAATTCCGTGAGGAGTTTACGGAATTTATGTTGGTCTGCCTGGTCCAGGTGTGGATTAATCTTGAAGGAATTGATTTCTTGTTGGAGATTGGAGTCATTGATGTCAATGGCATTCGCAGGGACGGGCATCATAGATATGTCATCAACCAAGAATGGGGTGGTCTTTCCAAGTCCTAAACCGTCAGGTAGGGTTATAGTCATTGACGTCGGGTTCGTTAGCAGCATGAATTTTGAGGTGGGTGATACAATGGCGTTTGGGGCTAATAAATGGAATTGCGTATATAAGGAAACGTGGGGCTCGAAATTGAGAGGAGTTGAACCTGATGTCGTATGATGGATGGGGATAGTGACATGACAACGTGGGGGGATGTCATGGGTGCCATTGACTCTAAGAAGTCCATTAGAGTCCTCATGTGATACACAAAGGACCGAAAGCGGAATGCGTGGGAGAGATGCTGACGTGCGGGTTTTTAGGGTGCGATGATGTGAAGGTGCAGTACGAGGTCTGTGATGAACAGAAATACGACGTCGTTGGGGATGTGTAGAGCGGAATTCATAGTCTGAACTGTCAGATGATGAGGGTGACGTAACTGTGTCTGCAAAATGCATAGGCTGGCTGGGGTTTTTACGTCTATGATTTATAGTTCTGTTATTGTCTGTTTGGGTTCCCGTAGACTTTGGGGTTTCGTAGGTTTGTGTAGCTGAGGAGCATCGTTTGGGCGTGGTTGAGGTCAGATTGTCGAGACGATCAGCCGGATGTCTGGTAGACACTGTGGAGGGGATTGTGAAATCTGTCTGTAATTTCGTAATTGGATTTTCAAGTTTTGAAACTGGCACATTGCATTGTGCAGTGATGGCAGCCGTATGTTGCAATTGATTATGGATGAGGGGCAAGGAGCCTGTAAACTTGTTATATAAAGTATTCTGCTGTGTGTTGATGAGGAATCCTCCTTTTGAGTACAGAAAGTCCGTACCCAATATTATTTTAAGGGCTTTCGACGGGGCGACTATGAAGGGATGTAAAAATGTACACTTGCCAATTTTGAATTTAATTAGAGCAAGGCCTTGATTAGGCATGGAATTGCCAGATGCGTCGATAAGTTGTATATTGGATTTCGTAATGGGAGTTCCAGGAGGTACATAGGTCGGATGGATTAAGGAAGCAGCAGCTCCGGTGTCAATAAGGCATGGATGATTTTGATTATGTATTTGTATGATGATTTTGAGGGAGCAGGAAAGTGATGAAATTTGTATCTTAGCAGGGTTGTGAATGTAGATGGAAGGGACCATTAGTCCAGGATATCGGTTTCGTCCTGGTACTGTGGGGTGTCGAGGGAATGGATTGCGGGCAGTTGGCGGGGTGGTCCGCGTCCCGGCTGCCCTTGGGAGTTTAAACTTTGTTGACGGAACTGGGATCGTTCTCGAGCCCATTGTGCATAATGCATGGCGCGCGGCTGCCTACATGCATTTGCATGATGATTGGGTCGGGAACAACGTCCACAGATGACAGTAGATTGTCCATTCGATTGGTTGATGGGATGTCGTGGAGCGGAGCGACAAACGCGTGCTATGTGACCTGGTCGACCACACGTCCAACAATTAATTTGCCGCGGAGGGCCTTGAGGCGGTATACGGACGGTGGAATAATTGTAGTTAGGGTTCGGAGGTCGAGGGCGAGGATATGTAGCAACAGCCATAACAGTAGTGTCTTTTGATTCCAGTTTTTCTAGTCTTGCTAAAAGGGTGTCCAACTTTGTGTCTAAAGTTACAGGAACAGTAGTAGTTGGAAGGGATACTGCAGGAGTTTGCATGGTTTGGTTGGAACAACTCTCATACTCCCTAAGAGCATCGAGTAAATGGGTGAAGTTTCTGATACGGTCATTCCAGGATTGTAAAAATATATTGACCGTAGGGGACAACTTGGACCTGATGGAGTCGACGGCGGTTTTCTCAGGTAGAGACTTCCAGTCAGTAGCGGCGGCGGAACGAACACGGAGTGCAAATATGGTAGGCAATTCTGTAGGATAGGGTGTCATGGAGAGGGCATCCAGTAGTTGACTCTTGCGGTCAGGAATATCTCGAGGCAGTTGGGCCAGGAGGTCATCGCAGAATTGTGCATACGTGCGACGGGACGTGGAAGGGAGCACATAATAGTATTCAAAAAAGTCTTTTCCGGTCTTGGAAGCATCAGAGATGTTTCTGTAAATATAAGCCTTTTTGGTATCATCGTCGAGGATGTTCAATGCCTTGAAAAACTCGTCACAGCGTTTAATAAACGTACGAATGTTGTCGGTTGAAGTGTCTTGTGAGGGGAATTTGGGCTTATCAAATAGTAACCGTGTGGGATCCATATTATAGATGTGAGGATCAGTTGGATGGGGAGAGTTCGCTCTTGAGGAAGTAAGGCTAGTGGAGGCGATATGAAATGGAGAGGAAGGCTGTGGGTCGGTATTGACGTGGTCAAAAATATCAAGAGTCCCAAAGGGGTTTGTCAGGTCGGCCAAGAGGGTAGGCTCAGCGGTAGGGTCAACGGCAGAAAATGTAGTCGTGGAGGTAGGTAGAGATAGGATATCGGGGTTGTCGCGAATGGCTAACGTAACGAAATCCTGGTCTAGGTGTAACAGTGCGTCTCTATAAGCTTGTTGGGACGAAAATGGATATTGAGAATGAGTATATTTGTCTGTTAAGTAGAATTCTTGGATCAATTGGAGATAATATGGAAATCGAAGAAGGGGAGATAAATCTTGTCCAGATGTTTGTGAGGATTGTAACCGGGATGTCCAAGCTGTGATAACAGGTGCGTAGCTTTCCGTTGTGATTGCAAATGAGGAGGCACATGGGATGGTCCCAGGTGCTATTAATGTAGAAGATGCAGTTGTTGTGGGAACGAAGGTAGGTCCTGAAGGGGTCAGGCGGCGGGATGTTGGTGTCGTAGGATTAACGACGGGTAGCAGGGATTCGCGGATGTCCTGGAGTTCTTCAATTATGGTTGTATATTCGGTTGTGTGGGTTTGCCAATTCCGAAAGATACGGAGGAGACGTGAGACAACCTGGAGGAAGGTTGACTGAGTTTGTAGGTCGGAATCTGGTAAGGGATGGATGTTGAGGTCACGTAAAAGTTGATGGTAGTATGGTAATGTGACAATACTTGTCCCGGTGGAGTCCTGGATGTGTTTTGCGGTTATTCGATCGACGTAAGCCTGGGAGATTTCTTCTATAAAGGAGCTTGGGTCGCCAGCACGGGAAGTGGGCGTCAAGATCGTGGTTGCCAATATGGTGGGATCGAGAGTAGTAATAAAAGTTGTACTTACTGTTTGAGACGTGTCAGAGTCCGTATTAACAGTGGAGGTTGTCGGGATGGCCGGAGTGGACGTCCGGGTTGGACGAAAATCTCGAAATTCGGTCACGGGAGTATTAGGGCCAGGAGTAGGGCCGTCGTTGTTGTCCTCTTCGGAGGTGGACGGCACAGGAGATGACAATCGTGAGGAAGACTCCGGGGTGTCGGGCGTAGGGAAGAAGGAAAAATTGGAACGTGGGATCCGAGTCTGGCGTTTATGTAGTACAACAAAATCACTTGCGTCAATTAGTTGAGGTTGAATGTCAGAATTTTGGTAGTAGGGTAACCTAGATTTGAACAATTTGTAGTAACGGTATAGACAGATTGCTTTCTCAATAGTGAATTGGGAGTATTTGGCACAGGCTAATTGTTGTTCTTCCGGGGTTAATTCCACCAAATTAGCTTCAATTTGACGAACAGCAATATAGTCCACGTTTTTGTAGCGAACAAACTCACTGTTACTATGAAGATTGACGACACGTAAAAGTCTGATGTCGCGTGACATGGGGTTGATGTGTAAAAAGGAAGTGAATAAGTGTTTCAAGCAGAGCCTGCGGCAAAGGCGAACGCCACCAAATTAAATTTGGGAACAAGAACTGTACTGAGAGGACGGAGAACGTCTATATTTTAATTAACTAATTAAAATATAGATAACGTAGCACCTCCACCATGTTAAGTACTTATAGAGGATTGGATATTTATATGGAGAGTCGTGAATATGAAGAGGGGGAAAATATTTTTATTCTCTTGTGTGCGTGTGTATGAGAGTAACTGTCGTGTAGACTATACAAATAAGTGCGTATGTATATAAAGGGTACTTCTCTATGTCTTGTTTTATTCTCTCTCCTTATCTCCTTCTTCCTTCTCTCTTTCCCAGCTACTTGTTACATTTCTTATGGTGACACACGTTTATATAGGGAGTCTGAATTCATGACTTCAGCCTCCCTATATATGTACCTTATAATACCTAACAGTACATAATACCCAAGTGGTAGTTTATTCGAATTAATCATACAAATTCCAAGATGCAGCATAACAGCTTTTTGGTGACTTGTTTAGCAGTGCGGTATTTCTGTTCTCTTTTTTACTTTTTATCTTTTGTACTCTGAAATGGCATTATTTTTTGTTGACTTGGACAGAAATTACTAATTTGACTCCAAAAGAAATTATTCACATTAAGTTTGATAATTTTGTTTGGAAACTTCAACATTACGATATCCTTTTTCCCATGCTTAGCACCACAAAAAACTTCCAATAAAATCTAATCAATTAAAGCTACTTTTAATTACGGAAACAGTACGTTTAATTAGAAAGACATTGGAGTGCTTGTGCTTTAAAGGATTATGTTCAATGAGAATAGAGAAAGTGACAGGGCTTCACGCCATCTAATAATTTCATGTTTTTTCTGAAGCTACGTGTGGTCAGTTTTCTCTGAGTCATTACTGTATTTCAGATTTGTAATAATCAACAATATTTGTCGAGACGTCCATACCTTTGAATATCCCGCCAAAATTCATCTGCGACATGATTTTTGTTGTTCGCGATTAATAAATTTCTTAGATATAAGCTCTTAACTAAGCCAAGTACTTTAACCCTCCAGAATTTACATTAGAGTTTCGATATTTTGGATAAAAAGGAGGGGCTTTTAGATTTTAAAACAAATAAACATCTTTTTAATGGAACATTATTTACAGAGATGCTTTATTCAGGACGAAACATTGCGATTGTTGCGATTGTCAAATTTCCCCACAAAATGTGAGTTTTTTCAAAATTTTGAAGACTAATGATTATGAATTTGATTTTCAACGTTTTCTTCATTATTTAAAAACTCCGACAAAAATCTTCGTAACGTCTCACGTGGAAAGGAAAATAATTTCCCGTAGTGATCACTTTGAGAATAAGTAAGAAAGTTACACAGCAGAAGACTATTTTTTATCCCATAAAACCTTGTGCGGGACAAAATTTTGAACGGTACAATTTAAAAAAGTGAACTTAGCTCAAACATTGTTAGTTTACGTTACATATGTGCAATTTTAACATGGATTTTGAAATGCTTAAAAATGTAAAACAAAGATGAAAATGAAGAAGCCAGGAAGTATCACACGAGCACTGCATAATTTGTGTAAGTATTATTTTGAGCATCTTTTCATTTTCACAAGTCGAAATTTAGTTGGATGTTTTTTTACCATGTCTATATATACATTCATTCCATAGAATAATAATTAATCTTAGTGGCATGAAATATTAACACAACACAGGGATTTAAGCCCATGTCAGCCTTTATTTTTCCACGCAACCTAGAAATTCCCTAGAAAATCATTTGTTTTACTTAAAAAAAAACGCAATTTCAATGTTTTCCAATAAAAATTACAAATTTTTACACTTAAATAGGCACTATTTAAAATAACGAGCTTGCACGCCGCTTCAAATATATTCTGCCAAATTTGGGGAAGTCCAAATTAGTTTGTGGTATTTTTACCTACCGTTTTATTTATATTCATTTTTACAAATATTACCAAATAACCTCTGTTCAAAGCCTTGTCCGTGGCAAAATGTTTCAACGGTACAATTTAATAATATGAAACAAGCTCAAGCAGTGTTAATTAACATCTCAGATGTGCAACCAGAACTTTGATATTACATATACAAAAACAGCATAAGTCACATTACACTATCACCGTAGCGACGTAAATTTGAATATCTCCCCAAACGTTTGACAAAGTTTCCGAAATTTCGGTTGGCATTTAATTAATTTAGCTTATATGGCCATTAAGTATGTTTTCAATGACCTAACATCGATAAAGGTGTTCTATGTGAGACCAAAATTATTTTGGTGATTTAAAAGTACTTCGAGGTAGCTCGGTTAAGTCTCGAAATTAGATTTTTCAAAATTGTGAGTCCTGGTTGACATGAACAAACCTTTTTTATAATAATTATTATTTAAAAACTGACCGAACAGGAAAAGTCCAGAGTGTGAGAGACACATCGCAGATGATTCCTTTTCGGATTTCTTAAACCCGAAAATTGAAATCAAAATCTGATTCCGGATTATCACGGCGATTCCCAGCCCAAAGTAATAGTCACTTTTATAAGTACTTCGAGTCTTTAAAATCAGTATCTTCGAAATTTTGAACACCAGTCCGATGGTCTTAAAATTGGTTTAAATTATTTAAACATTTCATCATCAAAACATTAGGCCTGAGGGGTCCCAGATGTCAAATGATGAGTTCTAGACAAAACAATATATCATCTCAAAAACCTTCCAAAAATTTGCCTGTGATTCGAAATATTTTTAGACAGACCCAATCTTCCACAAAATATTCAAGGAAATTATTTTTCTTTCTTCGATTTTGTAATTACTTCCAGGCCTCAAAATATATTTTTTTCATTATTATGAACCCAATTGACATGACTGAAACGTTTTTATAATTTATTTGGGTGCATTCAAAATCATCATTCACAAGATGAAATAATTGGTAAGATAAGTTGCGACTAGTGTCCCGATGATGTCATTGGAAATTGGAAGGCCCATCAGGATTCAATATGAAAATGGCTTACAAAGTTACGTAGGAGAAGATTCTTTTTAAAAATAATGCGTGGACGTCACAGGAAACATTTTGCCAGAGCTGCCTGTAGCTTTTTCTGACGCATCAAAATAGACAAATTATTTGAAATTTGTTTTACAACTAGTTGCAATTATTAGCGGTTGAATTGTTTGTCAAAAACGTCTGAAATAAATATAGAAAATTGCATCTACATCACTTTACGAATGTGTCTAATAATAAGTGTATAATCTTGTTTATTTTTCGAGTTAACAAATTGAGCATTGATCGAGGTACATTGAAAGGTAAGGAAAACGACCACAGAGGAAAAATTAATATTGTGTCCACTTTCTGTGAAAACTTATCCTTTGAGTTTCCCTCAAAAAAGAAAATATGGGGAAAAATAATTCGTGTATATTTATTATACAATAATTTAAGAAAACACAACAAGGAAGGAACAGATTCCATATCAGTGTCCTACATGGTTGAATTTATTAGCAAAGTTAAATTATATGTAATCTTAATCTTTCGAAATCTAACAAACTGCTATCATCAGGTACTAACAAGCAGGTGATAGATAATTTGCGCATTGGAGAAAAAATTCAATTAAAAATTCAGATTTCGATGAATGAATTTTTTTAAACTAATTATAATTCCCTGAGTCAGAGGTCTCCATGCACTATCGTCTAAAAACGTTTTGAGCCACTAAGGAGAGATTCGTAGGTCAATTCGTCCTAATGTCAATTAGTATTAGAAACTGTGTTGGTTGATGTATGTAACATACATCCTCTTATATTTATGTTTTTATAACTGTAACAAACGAATATGTAACAAAATGCTGAAGACTGTGAGGGTGAACGCAAGTACGTAAAAGTTGAAATAAATGTATAATTTACACCCCACTAGAAGTATTTATTACGCTAAGACCGAAGTACACATGCCAGGTTTATACTTGGACGGACAACTGATCGAAACTGCTAGATTCATTAAAATTCAACAATAAATAAGGGAAAATACAATAAGCAACTTTACACCCTAGATATTTTTCGTATGTTTACAGTGTGATCACAAAATCTGCCATCATATTTAGACCCGTAAGGGAGTAACTTCCATTCAATGAAATTCCATAAACTTAACCTAGTGCCATTCAATAGAATGAAATATCAGGAGATTTGTCATTGCAGTAAATGAGAATGTCCAAATATTTTTAAAGAAATAAAACAATTATAAGTAAATATCGTAGACAATTCAGGGAGTGCTTGTAGCAGGCTGGCTCTGGTTCTGTTGTGTGGAGAGTGCTTTATCCTTCAGCTAGAGCTAGTTTGTCATATTTAGCTTTCAATACGAGTCAACGAAAACTATTATTTCCACAATTCAATTTCTGAGTCACCATACATAATTGGGTAAAGAAATCAGGAGCATTAATATAGTTAGTAATCAAATAAAAATTAATTTTTGTCATCATATTTTACATGTCCACAACAAGGTTTCCCTTGGGATTGGGACACATTTCTATCCCTGGGGTTTGTTTTTTTAACGTAGAGTCGACGTTCAGAATATGAAATTGTTTGTTGAAACGTCCATGTTTTAGTATATCCAGGACAAAATGTATTGCGGGTTTTGGAATTTCGCAGGTGATTCCAGATTGAGGTTTTTTGAAATTAAAAAGACTATGGACCATGAATTTGATACTCAGAATTTATTCAACAACCTCATTGAACGACGATTTGTTCTAAATGGGTTTAATCGACATTTTAAAGTCCAGTGTTAATCAATTACAAGTTTTTATAATTATTTAATTATTTCATTGTCGGACAATTAGTCCTGAGAGGGTTCCAGCTATCCGATGATACATTCCAGGTAAAATAAATAATAAAAACCTTCTCAAAATGTAATTTCCCCCCTCCCTAAATTCTCATATCAAATTTCTCATTCACATATAATCATATCATCAAAGATATTTTAGGCGCAAGAATTACTTCCGAGGTTGAAAGGCAAATAATTTCCCATTGCGGCTCATTATGATACTAATTAAGAAAGACACATATCTGAAGACTATCAAAACAATGTTTGGACCCCAATCTTCATATTTTTCATCAATTGCTTATAAACACTGCATTGAGTTTGGTCGTACTGACGATCTAATGCATCAAAATTGAAAAACAGGAGTTAGTGTTAAATGTGCAAATTTAATAGTTTTAGTAATTAAACCCTAAACACGTTCCCACAAAAAAGCTTTAAATGAATTTCTGCAATGCTAACTTGTAAAGTGTAATATCTTTTATCGGTAAATCAATTATAATTTAATAAAATTTATTAGTTAATACAGTTTATTGTTCAACAAAATTTATTATTTAACAATATTTATTATTTAATAAAATTTATTATGCCATAGAATTTATCATTTATTAAAATTTATTATTCAATATTTGTGTAAAAACATTTTAAAATTTAGTAATTAAAGCAAATAAAAAAACATTAATTAAAAAAATTAAATACAACATTATTTGAAAACGTTCAGAGTATGCCCTTGATTTTTTCGCCGGAAGGCAATATTTAAAGTAACGTCTTAGACGCCAATTTATATAATTTACAACAATTAACTTTTCATATTGCCAATTTCTGCATGATTAAAATAAGTGTTCAAAACTAAAATGTAGGCCTTCAAAGGTTTTTCAATTGGGAATGAATTTTAATATATATATTACAATAGTTTTTGTAATACAACGCAGCTTTCGTAGTAAAATGTCTCCAAAAATTGATTCTGGAGCACCCAAGAATGTGTCCTATGGTTATTTGACATTCTAAAACGTTTTCATATAAAACAATAATTTTGTGCTTATGCAAAAATATCCAGAAATCCCACAAAAAGACCTACAAGAGAGCGTTAAAGCGCTGCCTAAACAGACTGAGATTACGCAAGATGAAGAAATTGGCATTCTAAAGACAACCCGATTTTAGTTTTAAATTATTATCCTGACCTTTGTCCTCCTAATTCCTTACAAACTTTGGGAATGAATTAGTTTTCACTACTTTAGCTGGCTAGGGACAAATGATGAGATTCACCCTGTACACTCAAATTGAACTAAATGTATGCTACAAAAAATGAATTAATATATAACATTTAAATTAGAAATTGTCAGCGTAGTATTTAAAATACTTATATTTAAACATCTGGGATGTCACATTGTAAGATCTGAAAATATCATTTAGGGAGTTCAGAGTTTTAAAAAATTTAAATTCGGCGCCAGTTTTATAATATTTCGGTCTGACGTGACAGTGGTATTGCGTACTTTGGACAATCGAAGATATGCAACGATTCAAATTAATAGACTTTTTAATATCCGAAGCAAATGTAACTTGGTAGGACTAAATTGAAAACTCATCAAACATGAAAACATGAGGTAAGATTTGAAACCTAGTATTCTTTAATTAGCTTATAGAACAATTTAAGCCCTAGGCCTGCACTCGATCTTTAATCTATTTTGAAAATTTGATTAGCATTAATACAAATTTTATAAGATGCCAGATCCCTGCTTTTGTTACTGTAACAAACAAATATAAAACAAAAGACCCAAGACTGGGAGGGTGAATATAAGTAAATTTAAGCAGATGATTAATTTACACGCCGCTTGAAATATTGTTGTATTTCATTAATATACAGCATGTTTGCTTCGATAAATTCCTTACTTAAATTAGTTTAAATTTAATACATCCTTCTGTTTTTTTAAATACTTCAAAACTTGAATTTGCAAGAGAATTGAAATATAATGGCGATGAGGCTATAGTTTTGTGTTAAATTGGTTCTTCTATCACTCAACATTTTGCTCTATTTAGGTGCAAATGTCTATAATTATTTATAATTTTTTCTATATGAAGTTATTTTCTGCACAATTTGGAATTTACCCCTCCTCCGAAATTATTATTTTTTACTTCAAAAGGATACTGTTAGCGGATATTTAGGTTTATAACTTTAAATACATGTAGCAATGATATCAGCATACATAACTATACTACCCTGTTGTAAAAACATGAAATTACGTTAGGTACCTGCCCTAACTTAATATTATTGGTTAAAATGAAATCTAAAGAAAAATACTGGAGGTGGGCTCTTGAGTGCTCACCTCCGTATAAAACTTCGTGCCTCCGAAGGTACGACGAGGAGAGTAACTTCAGATTTCGTGCTAAACACAAGCAAGAGCACACGCAAGAGACGAACCAAGTGTATCAAATCTACGCACTATAAAAGAATAAAGTATCACATGTGAGTAACTACATATACGCACATACGCGTCTTATTTCACGTATGCTGAGACACAAGCCCGCAATCCCTCACAGCCAGCAAGTGAATCTTTGCCAGCTACACATTTCCCCATCATCTCACTCTCTCTCTCAATTCTATTAATATTTCCCATTTAATTCCATTAACTTGGTTTCTATATATTTTCCTCCGTGGGCACTGATATCGCATCAATTTATTCCCATAACAACATAATATTAACAATACGTTCACTGATTATTGGATTCTTGTGATTCTGATAATCAAAGTTGTTTAAAAAAACATTAACTTCATGTTCACAACTTCAAATCAATATTACTGGTCAGAATTCAAAAGTTGAGTGAAAATAATTTAAAATACAGGTAGATCTCTGTTTAATAAAAAGGATTAGCATTACAGCATTTTGGTTTTGAAGGAAATGTAATTTCAAAGAACTTCCCTGCAGAGTAAAAAACTGTCTTACATAATAGATTAGAATGCTAGTTTTTGAGTACGGTGATTTTAATTTACTTTTTCGAAAATGTGTTTCGTGACTTCACTGTAGCCTTTTTTCATCTGAATATAATATTTGAGGGTGAGTTAAGTGCCTGTACGTCTCATTGCTAAACGTCGAGTTTTTAAAAATAAATTTGTTTCAGGCTGCTGTCTTAAAAACTTGCAGGAGGAGTAAAGTAAATTGGGTCATATTTGGCTTTTGGAAAATTAATTATTTTAAATTTTTTAAAGGAGTGTTAATTATGAATTACGGGTGTTAAGTGGTTTTTTAAAACAACTGAAAAATTTCTATTTTTGTAAACAAAATATTTTTTTCAATAACTTCAAATCATATTTGATAAATAGACAGTAAATAATTTCTAATAAAAATTTGAATTTCTCCAAATTCCGGAATTGTTTTCTCCTCCGAAATTGTTTTTTTTTCGTGAAACCCGTTTACTGATATTTTTGGTTGCAACGACGGCATCCAATTTTTGCAAAAAATTTATTAAATCAGATTCATCATTTTGAATAACAGTTACGGATAGGTATTCAACAACTGAGCGTAAATAATTTAAAATCTTATCAAAATTGACGAATTGCTACAAACGAAGTGTGAAAGTAAAACAAATAAAAAGTGAAGTAGTTAGTGCAGTGTATTTTATTAAATTATTGCTTTTAAGCCGTTTTTGAAATTACCTTTACCTCTTGCACGATTTGTGTTAGATTTGTAGAATTGAAAAAATAGCCCTGCTGCAAACATATTTAACACCAGAACTACTATCATTATTTGAAACGGGAATCCATGCAAACCCTCTGGCTCCTGTGGAGATAACGCTCTTAAATTCACAATTGTAAAATAATTTAAAAATTGTAACGACTTCATTTCCTTTTGTGCCACGAGGCAGATGACCGTTGTGTCATAGGAACCCCATACCCGGGATTAAATTATCTGTTGGCGTTATTGTTAAAACAATTTTAGGAAGATTTAGCCAAGGTACTGGCATAAAATATTTTCCTAGTATTTTAAAATTTCATTTTAAAAATTGAATCAAAAGTATTTCCGCTGTTGATTCAGGTTTTACAGTTTTTTTAAAAACCCCTCAAAACTTTTGTCTCACAATAACATACACAGAGTGTTCAGGAAGATCAGCTTATGTTGAAACTAAATTATTGCAACATACAATTTAAAAATATTGAATTTTTCGACAACATTGGCTTAGCAGATCGTATACTAGTAGCTAGTTTTAATTATCCAGCCAAAAGTATTTCCCTGCGGTATCAAATTACCAGTTCCTCAGTCAAAGGTTTCCTTTGATATGTACAGGAATTGAATTGCTTTTGAATAAACCCATAGAGTAGGAGGTAGGATACCCTCATCAAAGGTTATTCCTACTTTTTCAAATGTACTCAAAATCAGGCTATTAAAGTAAAGACCAAACTTATACCAGCTTTTGAAATTATTTCGAGGTATAAAAATGGCTTTTTTAAATTTTATCCCAGTCGGCATGAATTTGTAATACTTCGGATTACGTCGGAATATTTTCATAATAATTTAAAAACTCCGGCATAAGACGAATTGTCCTGAATGGGGAGAGGTTACGGGTTGGATATTTGTAAATCTTCCTGGAAGATCATTTCTAAAATTCCCTGCTGAATCAAATGTTCCTGCAGGGAGGTCCTCAACTATTCAAAAATCCCTGCTAAAAAAAGGTAAACGATTTTCAAAATCCCTGTTGACAAATACAATTTCCCTGCAAGACGTTAAATACCTGTCAAATAAGGTCAAACCCAAAAAATTCATGTTTGTCTAACAAATGGTCCTGAAACACGCCAAACACATTTTAATATTTCTGTCAAAAAATGACCAACGAATTTTAAAATCCCTGTTCTCAAAATACAAACAGAATCGTTTCCCTTCGAGATTTTCCCTGCCAGAAATATTTTTTCCCTGGGAAGAATCTTCCCGTCTTTCTACAAAACTCCACCTTCTGGGGAGACCAGGTCTCAGTCTCAGATGATTTTTTCTGTGTGAAAAAAGTGTCATATCAATAAACTGGACAAAACGGATGGTGTCAAAATTTCCGGATCAAATTTTAAATATCTCTTATATGATATGAAGTTCGACGTCACCTAAAATATTATTTGGTAAAAGCACATTCACTCGAATATGATGCGCTCCGCGGTCAAACAAGTCGGAAACAAAACTTTCAAATCAGCTGTCTATGTGCAGAAATATTGTATACATCAACGTAAGGCTGGCTGACATAAAATCATCCGCCCATCAACCCATATGCAATAAAAGGTGGAACAACATTTAACTTCAATACTTTTTAGCGGTTCCTTTATATTTTTGAAATTTCAATAAAAATTCAACCATCAAAAAAGTATTATTTTAACCAAAATCCCGTGATAATTTTACTTTTTTATTTACATATATATTTTGCCTGCAATTATTCATGTGTAATTTGTAAAATTCCGCGTAATTGGAAGTTTTCAAAATTTAAATGCACGTTCGCGAAACTGATTTTACCATAATTATTTTATTATAATAATTTATTCTTATAATTGTCTTTAGGCATGATATTGAACTCATGCATTAGTTCTTAATATAAGCATTATTTTGACAAATTCCTGCCACTATATAGGGATGCCACTTTATGTTACCAATGGTTCACTATATACTATTAATGTTTATTGGCAATAACTGTAAATAAATGTATTTATAAATTAATTTGTATTAGACAATACCCTTCACATGATTCCTCTTCGGCGAAAAATTTGAAATTGGGTCAAATGTTTTGTGAATTTGAATTTTTAAAAAGGAATTTGAATTTTGAACTGACGTGAATGTATTTTGTAAAACATTTAAATCCTTGTGCGACCTGTCTCCTTTAATTCTAGCCTTCCTAATTATTGTTTTACAAATTTTGAACAACAGCCTGATTTTTTAATTTTGTGTGAAATTACGTAACTATTGTATCGTCAGATGATACTTTGTAAATAAAAAATATAGCATGTCAAAAACTTTGAAAAAAAAAATCAATTTATCTCGAAATTCGCAGTGAGAATTTAAAAGACAAAAAATAAAAACACAAATTTTTACTTCGAAACAAATTGCATATATTGACCTAAACTGCAAGTTAAGAGACATTTCATATATGCTTTGACGGCACTTGAAATATGATTTGGAGCCGGCACAACCAAATGTCAAAGTTTAATTTCTCCAGGATCTTTGAATTACGATTATTTTAATTTTATGAGTGATTCCCCATTTAAAACGGTTGAGTGTTCTATTTACTTTTATGCAGGATAATTTAAAAAGTGAAACTGGAAAATGCAATACATAGTTGGGTAAGGAGCATCCCACGTCGAAAGATAAATAATTTCCCGTTTCGATTCCATTAAGAAAGTTAGAAGTAGAAAGCCCAGAGATTAATTCCTGATCATTGTTAGGTACCATCGGTTTATCGAATCATTCAACTTTTACGACGTTTTTCAAAACATTAAAAAAAATTATTACACAGTAACACACACAGAATGTTACAGAGCATTCTAAATAACAAATCTGGACAATGTACTGCACTAACTTGTGATTTCATGCAAAATCATTTGTTTTACTTGTTTTCCAACAAAAATGCTACAATTCTTATGCTTCAACGGGTACTACTTAAATTAAGACTTGGACGCCACTTTATATATTTTGAGTGAAATTATTGAATTACTTTGTACAGTTCGCGAAAAGTTTTTAATTTCATATGCAGTTTTTAAAAACTGTTATACAATAAAATTGTTACTCTTGATTTAATATAGATGTTTCTTTAATATCACTTGAAAAGTCAGAATCCTAGTTTGACTTATTTTTGCTTAGTTTCACTTATTTTGACACCATCTTGTTTTATATCCTGTCAATGATGATCTGGAATCTGACCATATCTCCTGCGTTTATTTCTACTCAATGAAATTTCAAAAACCCAAATTTGTGTGATTCAATGGAACGGAATACTTTAGGGGGAATTTACAATTGCATTAAATATAAGTCTTCATTGTATTTCGCTTTTTTGCATTCCCTGGGATAACATTTTCTTATCTTTTAACATGATTTTCTGATCTTAACTTATCGAGGTGAAGAAATAAAGTAAAATAGAAGGGGATTTCAGCCCATGACGCATCATTCATCTGCTCAGACTTCCGAACGACAATGAATTCTCTTACAAATGAGTGTTAGAGGGTTTCTATTTTTTTTTTGAAAATTGAAGTAAACAATTCAGAACTTCCAAGACGTTTTCCAAAGGAACCCTGACTTATAGCTCCACTTACACTACTAATTTACTAACTCTACTCCACTAACACTACTAACTTTAGAGATACTGGGGTGAATTAAATTATTAAAAAACCTGGAAAAGAATTTGCTGAACAATGGGGGAACTGAAAATTTCCAGCTACCATCCCTTATATGGGCTAGAAGGGTAAATCTATTCGTGAGTGCTTGTGCAATTAATTCTTTAATTCGTATACGATATAGTGGATTTTGATATATCTCCTCATATATTTACCAGTTCATGTTTTTATTACTGTATCAACAATATGCAATAAAAGGACAAAGATAAAGCAATAATTGTTTAATCGCCAAGGGATTTCCCCAAATGCTAAACGAATTTGCATGTTGAGGGGCAAATTACTTAGGGGTTAGTATTCAAAATTTAAGCACCAACAAAGCTTCCAATGACAACAATTAAACACAGTGGTAGTCTGTATTGTTTTACTTAAAGAAATTCCGCTCATTAAAAATTGAGCTAGAGGCAAATAAAATTATTTCAAAGGACATAAGCTATCACGAATTTAATTCAATTTGTCTAAAACCCTTTCCTAGTTGATTCTTAGTCAATTCCTATTCAAGACAAAAACTACAAAATTTCCAGGAATTGAACAAATGCAATGGACGAAGGAATTCCCTTAACCTGGTCTTAGGAGAAGTTCATAGATAAAATGAGGTGACATTTTGGTAAAAACAAATGGGCACATTAGATCACAGCTCGTGAATGTCCGTCAGGAAATTTAGGTCGAAATGATTTCAGGTTTAAAATTAATTAAACATTTTTTCAATGAGACATTACTAACCGAGGTGTAACATCCGAGTCAAATTGTAATGCAATTTTTCGAATTTCACAACCGCTCCCAAACTTGGAAGAACAACGATCATAAATTTGATTTTTAACATTTATTTATTCAACCACTTTATTGAAAGATAATTTGTTCCGAGGGAGTTACATAGAAGTCCTTCTTGGCTTCTTCATTTTCAATGTTGAAATTTTGCGCGAAAATGTAATAAGTTCTCTCAATATCTTTCAAGAGTCCCACAGTGCCCCAAAATAATTGTTTTTGAAATTTGGAACATCGATTGACTTGAATTTCAAATCTATTAATTTATTCAACAACTTCATCCGAAGACAATTTGTCCTGAGGGATAGCCAAGTTTTCGATGATTCCTTCTTGAAGAAATTTTTTTTGGGATTTTATCTTGTAGAATATTTAAATACATTTTTAATTATCTAACATAGACCAAAATGTTCCTTGTGAGACCTAAGGTATTCTAGTTTCTTGGACTTTCAGCGTTCAAAATTATCAATTTCAAAATTTCGAACACCATTGTGAATTAATTAAATTTTGATACGATTATTTAATTATTTCATTATCAGAAAATTTCTCCTGAGAGGTCTCAAAATGTAAGATGATTCGTTCTAGCCAAAAAATATCTTATTTCAAAAACCTTGTCAGAATTTACGATTTTTTCAAAATTCTCACTAAAATTTTTAAAAACCCCTGGATTAAAATAACAATAATCTTGGAAGCAATTCGAAAATCTTGCCATAAAATTGAAAGTTAAGATACATTTAAGATTAATACCGACGCCGCTTGAAATGCTAGTTTGGACCGGTAATGATGAGAGGCTAAGATTATCCTCAGTTAATAAATTCTATATCGTATCAAATTCTTGACATAAATATCGAATAGAGCAAGGGAGCTTTCAATAAAATTAAAATTTAGTGTGGAACTATTTCTACGCAGCAAAATTGATTGTTCTATGAATTTTTATGTAGGATTAGTTAGGCTGTAAAACTGGAAAATACAACGGTTGGGTAAGAAGCACCACGGTCACATCGTAGGTTGAAAAAAATTTCCACTGTGATTCAATCCGAAAGCAATTAATAATATGAAACTTTAATACAGGAAATTAATGTGTAAAATGACAGACTCTACAGGATGAAAAATAATTTCTCCAAAATTCCGTTAAATGAAGCTCAAAGATGATATTTTTTACAAAACGTATTTCCATTAGATAGTCATTACCCTTGTAACCCTTTTAATTAGTGCACATACCATTAAAGGAGAAAGAATTATTACAGAAAGGGATAATATAAAAATCATTTATATTTATTTGTGATCCTGAGATATATTAATTTTAGGCTCCACAAGAAAATGTTTACATTAAGTTCCACAATTTTGTTTGGAAACTCCAACGTTACGATTTTATTATTTTTCAAATACTTAGCACCACCAAAACTTTCAATAAAATCTACTAAATTAAAGTTACTTTCAAATAACCAAACAGTGTATTCCATTCAGAGCTTCTGTTGGGGACAAAATTCCTGTCCCGTCCCCGTCCTGTCCCATCCCGATATTTTTTTCAAAACCTTTGTCCCCAGTCCCGTCCCGAATATCGGGACACGGTGACAAAAACCATGTCCCCGTACCGTCCCCAAAAATTTTAAAAAACGTTGTCCCCGGTCCAGGGCATGTGAACAAAATTATTGTTCCGTCCCGAAAATTATTAAAAACAGTTGTAGACATTCTTTTACCAAAAATCGGAACATGAGGAAAACTTCGTTTAAAAAATATTTGTCCAAAAACGTAAAAAAAACACAATTTTTGTTGTCCCCGTCCTGTCCCGAATACGACATGGGGACAATTATTTTTTCCCCGGGGACGTCCCGTCCCAGTCCGTCCAGTGTCCCGACGGGACGTCCCTGTCCCCGGCAGAAGCTCTGATTCCATTAGAAAGACATTGGAGTGCTTGTGCTTTAAATGATTATCTTCAGTGAAAATACAAAAAGTGTCTAGGCTTCCCGCCAGCTAATAATTGCACGTGTTTTCGTAATGCAATGTGTGATATGTTTGGTATAGGACCTTGTTGTATGGAAGACTGTCGGAGTATTGGATGAATATTCAAAACTAGCTTTTGGTTGGTAGAAAACAAAGCCGCATTTGTTTGATATTGTTTAGCATGACAAAAATCAGGTTTTTAAGATTTTAATGATTTCTTTGTGGGAAAAAAATAAAATAAATCGAAGTATTCAGATCCTGGACCTCGGGAAAATTTTACATTAAAGAATGTTTGTGCGCCCTTAAAAGCAACAAAATCTATCTTCCTGTGTCCAACTGTTGTTGTCCCTTGTAAGGGGCGAATTTTAATGGCCAAAATTCATCTACTGCCTGATTTTTGTAATTTGTTTGGAAATACATTTCCTAGAAATGAGTTCTTAACTAAGGACACATGCCCTGAAGGTGGTCATCCCTCAAATGATTCCTTCTCGAAAAAAAGATAGAATCTTGACCAAAATATTTTTACAAATTTGATTACTCCTTCAAATTTTACTCTGGAATTTCGATATTTCGTTTACGAAACCAGGGGCTTTTAGATTTTTAAACAAATAAACATTTTAATTTCACATTATTAACCGAGATGCGTCATTAGGCGTCATATACTGAGGTTTTAGAATTTCGCAACTGTTCACAAAATGAGAATTTTTTTAAAATTTCTTTTCAATAATTTTGAAGACGAATGATTAGGAATTTGATTTTCAACGTTTTTGTCATAATGTAAAAACTCCAGCACAAAACGAATACACGTATCATGCTGAAAGAAGCATAAATGCTCATTGTGCTCAATATGTGAATATTTTTGCAGAAGACTATTTTTAAATGTATGAAACCCCTTTCACGGCAAAACTTTTGAACGGTAGAATTTAAAAAAGAAATCCGCTCAAGCATTGTTAGTGTTTGTCACAAACGCATGTGCAATTTGAACATGGATTTTGAAAATTTAAAATTTAAAACAAAATGAAGAGGCCAGGAAGTATCACACGAGTACCACAGAATTTGTTTAAGTACCATTTTTAGTATCGTTTCAATTTTCACAAGTCGAAAATTAATTTTACGTTTTTCTTACGCTGACTATAAATACTGTAAATTCATACAATAATTTATTATTCTCAGTGGCATGAAATGTTAAAACAACGCAGGGATGTAAGCGCATGACAGCCTTTGATTTCCGACACAACTTAGAAATTGCCTAGAAAATCATTTGTTTTACAACAATCCAAACGGGCAATTTAAATGTTTTCCAGTAAAAATTACACTATAACAATTGGTATTAATAACAACGAGCTTCAACGCCACTTTATATATATTCTTGAACATCAATGGGGTCCTTTACAAAGTTTGAAATGGTTTTTATATGTGTTTAAATTTAAAACTGAAGGTTTGAAGGCTTGTTGTACAATGAAATTATGTCTTTCATTTTAATATGCCCTACACTCTGCAGATTATTTTCAATAATATTTGAAAATTCAAAATCCTGTGTGTGCATGTGTTTCCAGTTTTGGTTTACTCACTTTGACCCCGTCTTGGCTTATATTTCGCCAAAGAGGATCGCCATTCTGAACAGATCCACTGGGTTTATTTAAAGTCACAGAAATTCCAATCTTTCTGAAGCAATTCTTGTGTAATTCAATGAAATGTATTACTATGAGTAGAATTTAATGAGAATTAATTAGATTCTGCAAATATTTTTAACCAATGGAAGTAATTCCAAGTGAATATTGTAGAAGATTAAAGGAGTGATTGTACCAGGTTAGCTCTGATTCTGTCTATGTTCAGAGTGCTTTAACTTCATTGAAAGACAATTTGTTCAGAGGGGGCTGTACCGAGTCTCGCATAAATCATACGCATAAAAGTTTTAGGCGATAAATTGGTGAATTTAAATATCCCGCAAAACGTTTGACCAGGACTTCGAAATTTTGGTTTAAATTATTTTATTGATTTTTATTTTTATTGATAAACCGTTTGATTCAAACGTTATTGGGAATTGTTGGGTCTAAAGGCGCTTAAAAATCAGTATATTCGACATTTTAAACACCAGCCTGAATGAATTAAAAGTTTTTATTTATTTAATCATTCCATCGTCAGATAATTAGTCTTGAGAGGGCTGCTAGGTACCCCATGATTCCTTCTAGGCAAGAAATGAGTCACGTCAACAACGTTCTCAAAATTGACAACTTTTTTCGAAAATCTCCGTTAAAATTTAAAAATCCTCTGTATTAAATTACAAATTTCATCTTCGAAGCATTTCAAAAATCGTGAATTTCAACTGAAAGTTAAGTTCCATTTAAGATGTATGTATTTAGACGCCACTTGAAATATCATTTGTGTCAAGGAACTATTCAGGAAATCAAAAGAGTGTAAAAATCGCATTACTAAATAGTATTAAAAAAGGTCGAATACTGGAACTATTTTGAATGTAAGGTAAATGACAACGCGGGAAAAATCAATATTGTACCTAACTTCTGCATAAACTTGTCCTTTGGGTTTCCCCTAAAGTTGAAGAAGTTCTGAGCCAAAATTTTAAAAACTTCGAAATATAAATAAAATTTCATTTTCGGAAAACTTTGACCAAAAATTGAAAGTTCAGATGTACATGTATAGAATACGTTTAAACACCAAATTAAGAAAATTTAATTTTGCGAGGGCTTTCCAGTTTAGCGAAGTTAGTGTACGATAAGCTCTACTAATTTTAATTTTTTAGCCAGGTAGTGGTAGCTGAGTTGTCAGAGCGCCCCGTTCGTTGCGGCTGGAGTCGATTTTTGATTCCAGTAAAGCTCTGATTCTTTCGAATAATTTCCACTGCTCTTCTACTATAGCTTTGGGTGAGGTGAGGAGAAGGGTCTGCACTCTGAAGACTGGAACCATGGCCTGGATGCACAAGGGAAACTAGCAGTGGACACCCTTTAGACAGAGAGGAACCAGGAAAAGCTGCCAATCTGCATTGCTGGCTAGACATTCCAGTCTAATGAGCGTACGTTAATCTCCTTCAATTAACCCAAAATTCACTCCCTCCCAATTTCTCCTACTCTACATTTCCTCGGCTGGAGCAAAGACTAGTGATATACTCCCTCAATGGGAGTAATGGACTGAAAGATGTTTGTCCCACTAGTCTAGCTCTGTGCCTACGTGCTTAAGGGGAAGAAATGTGTACAACACCCTGTACATATGATTCCCAACCCTCTATAAACCGACGAGAGCCGGTAGAAGCTTCTCGGTCGTAACCTCACAAGTTAGAAAAATTGTTTATGGCATGATGAGTAATCTCAAGTGCAAGAATAAAATACGCCACTGTGGGTCTATATTATTATTATGAGTTCTACTAATTTTCTACTTAATTGTACCTCGCGGCGTATCTTTAGATTTGGTACCCGCAATTGAGGACTACCCAGTAAACCAAATCCGTGTGGGCCATTTATGGCCCAAATATTGTCTACCAATTCTGGTTCTGGATTGGTCATTTCCGCTGGTGCAACACTGGCCCAAGCCAGGCTCTAAACTTCGGCAATATTTTGGTATCTCAGTGGCAACACATTGGACGCCATCTGTACTGTGAATATGGGTCAGTGCTGGTAAATCTATGGTAGCCAGGAACGATGTGACAATAGGAAGCTTATGGTAACTTACTGGCAAACATTGGAAGCCATTTGTGGTGTAAATATGGGCCACTGGTGTTAAATCTTTGGTAGCCAGGTACGATGTGATAATGGGCAACTTATAGTAACTTACTGGTAACTATAAATGGTGTCAATCTGTGCCAGCTCTGGCTATGTTCGCTGTTTTGGAGACAAATATTTGACAATTATGTACAAACAATATTAAACAAAAGTTTGCTTATAAACTTTTATATTTATTTTAAACTCATACAACAAATGTATTTACAAGATTACTTATGAATTATGTGGAACGTCAATTGTATGCTTACAAATTGATCTTTTGCACAGAGCAAAAGTGCACAAAACGGTTAAAGGTAAGCTAATAGGAGTTAAGAAACCATCACACGTAAATATACATAATTTTCGACTATCTATGGGATAATCATTTAATCTATTTAAAACCTTTACGTATTTACACTCAACATGACCTTTCTCAGCATATTGTAGTGAAGTTAAAATAGCAATTTTAAAATCTTTAGTTAAAAAGCAGTTATCACCGTCGGCAACGGATAATAAAACATTGTTGTATATATACTTATTACACTTAGACTTGCCAACAAACCCCTTTGAGGACTTCTCTGAGACAAAAGTGAAGCTTCCTTCCATTTCAGTAACTCTATTGATGAGCTGTTGAACAAAATGTTTCTTTGAATGAATCATTTTCTTCAAAATATACTTGTGGTTTTCGAATTCAAATGCACTGTAGCTATCGAGACTATCAAACCTCTGTACGTCCTGTGCTAAATGTATAAGATCATGTACGTTATACACTATGAATTCACGACCATACAGATACTTGCAATCATTCACAAAACTTCTTAGAAGTTCTTGGGCCAAGCTGTAAATGGATTCCAAATGAGCATTTGGGCTGACCAAAATAAAAATAGCAGCACTTAGCTTTAAAAAATGTTTGTAAAGGTGGGCTGGAAAAATATCTTTTAGAACTATAATTCAAAAATACAGTAGGAAAGACCGATACTCGGTAGCCTTGAAATGGTCTAATTCTCGCAGAGATCTAGACTTGCGGGCAAACTCTGTTGGAATGAAGTTAGTAAGAGTGTTTAATTGAACAGAAATCGCCTCGATACTACGTGAGGTTAACCGTACTTTAAGTGGCCCTTTCACCCAATTTTGAAGCAAATTTCGAGTGACACCCAAACAAACAAGGTGCATGTAGTCAAGGGGAAACTGAGTTACCATTCCAAAATTTAAGGCAACTAAAGGGGAAACGCCACAATGATGCTCTTCTTGACTCTGCAAAATAAAACTTTCATCTGTACGAAGAATACAATCAACGTCAGGATAAGTAACACTACCTAATCACTCTATTTCTTGCTCACATTATTCACACAAAAAATATCCATTATGGGTCTTGACACATTTTAAAAAGCTACGGGCAGGTGCGTCTGCTACAAAACAATGTATAGTGAATTTAAATTTTTTCCCCTCAAACTCTATTCCATCTTTCTGTAGCAACTTTGTCTCGTCCACAAACGTTTTGCTTACAATACATACATACATACTTTACAACTGCTTTTTCCTTCAACAACTGCAATTAAAAATGGCATCCAACTTTTTGTCTGATTGCAAATGCTTAAAAGTGACCAAAATTGTCTATTATTACTTTTACCTATAGGCAAACCATCACACCCAACATTTATACTTAATGTAGTTACTGAATCATTCACCAAACCATGCTTTAGTCTAGAAATATTGTTATGTTGAATTCCAAAATAAAAATAATCATCTCCCAAAAATTTTTCTAATTCTACTTTTCTCGGAGTTTCCAGCAACGTTCTAGCTGATGACGGTAGCTCGCTAGTTACATGAGACTGAAGTAGTTTTAGCAAATTATCTACTGCGTTATGTGTAATATTAAACTTGCAACTCCATTCGACTAGTTTTTCTTTAAGTGATATACAACAAACATTTTCATCACTTTCACTGCCTGAGGTGATGTCGTTATTTTTACAGTATTCAGAGGTCTCGATGAGGGTATTATCTACACTATTGCTCTCGATAACGTCAAAATTGGAGTCAAACAAATTCTCATCGCCAGTATTATTAAATTTATTGCTTAATGGAGACTCAGTGGGTACTCTAATAGATGATAAAAGTGACGATACAGTTGAAGCAATTCGTCTTCGTTTGCGCCGTTTTGAACAGATAGCCGGCAACAATTTAGTTGAGTTGACTTGTTTGTTTCGCTCGCCGAGCTCGTCCTCCATTTCGGTCCCCAGAGCCTGCAAGCCACTTACGGACGTACTGCTCAACAGCTGCTTCAGATGGATCAATGTCACTAGATTTATTTCGAACGGCACCTAAAACATACATACATAATTGTATCATTGAAAGCCTTGTACATATGGTTCTTGCCTTTAATTGCCCTAAAATATTGGTATTGTTGCTGTTTTTTGACGTTTTTGAAAAAAACAACAAATTAATCGGAATTATTTGATCCGATTTTCTGATTTAAATTTAAAAATTTATCGTTTGATAGAATTATCATACAGATTTTGGAATTTTAATTTTCCTAATAATATTGTACACTGTTGGTAGCAATGAAACTGGAATAATTTGTAAAACATATCGAAAGAAAATTATAAAGGCAAGTAAGCTAATACAAAGTAAAACGTTGGCTAAAAGTCAATTCAAGATATCAATAGTGTTTTTTAATAGTAACAATTTCGAGTTTTATCTTTGAAGCCACATAGGATAACTACCAGCTGTCTTATTCGGATTTTTATTGCTATGTATATGTACACACTGTGCACGTAAATGTATATATATAATGTGTATAGTGTGTACATATATAGTGTTTTGGGACGGGATGGTAGAGTATGTCGGGACAGAAAAAATAGTTTATAATTGGGAATATTCCGTTTAAACAAGTGTGTGTATCTCTCTGTAAAAGAGTATACTGATATCATAATAAAAATTGCAAAATTCACGCTGCCAATTGCAACTTTGAATGGTGCTCTTTTAGAAATATTTGATGTTGGGGTATTAATTGTATATACTGAGTTTCTATTTGGAACGAAACAATTTCGAGACACAAATGTGGTCCTCATGTTATTCCGGGACGGCATCAGGTGATTATATTTTCCCCTGTATTTCGAAACAAGACGGAATTTTTGGGGCGACATAACAATCGTCTTGAGCAGAATCTCTAGTAGATAATGCATAATTTCAAATTCCAGTCATATACCATGGCACAGTGACATATTGACAGATATTCAATATGGTAACGTACCCAAATTATCATAAAAATTATCAGGCAAAACTTACCTCATTCCCAAAGTTAACGAAAACACAAAAATACACGTTTTGCAGTGTTTAGAGACGTCAAATTATAGTTTACCTAACCGCGAATGTTGAAGAGTCAATGATTTATTAGAAAAAAATCAAGATTTAAATCAAAGTGATTGCACTCCAGCCACCCTCCATATTGGTTATCTCGAATTCACAAGAACTAACTTGAGACCTTTTAATGTGCGGGAAAAATGAATCAATTGGGCATACATAAGATTAAAAATACTAAAATGATATGTATACCCTGCCCGATGTGCCAAACGTTGAGAATTTTCACCGTGTGTATTTGGCAAGAAACATAGCAGTACAATTAACACATAGAACAATGTATTTCGCCATATGTTTGTATTATGTATAATTATATATTTTAGATCAGTATCTGTACAAACGTGTGTAAGTACAAATTCATGTAAACGCCATGACTTACCGATAATACAGGAGAGCAACCGGTGACCCTCGAATTTTATTTTAGTAGTAGTACCACCAAACGTCATCGAATTAGCTAAATCTCTTCCAATAGTTTGCTGCATTATTCGCTTAACAAAATTCGCGGTGGCATAACCCCAAATTCCTTTCAGAAACTTGGTCTAATACTAAATTAGCAAAATAAATAATTGGTGAGGTCGTTTCAAATTAAAAAATGACGTTCCAAAACGCCAACCTGTGATCCTATTTTTACGTATTTAAAAAAAAGATTGATGTAAACTGTGGGAATAACGTACTAATTTTAAGCGGTTGTCCAAATGTTTTTGTAACCACTGGTTCAAATCTTCAAACGAGGTAATTGTATTGCAAGATAGTTGAACACCCAGTTCGAATTCATTGATAGGCTCAGTTGTAGAACGAAGTGAAACTAACCGGGAAATGTGAGAAATTTCTTCTTTAAATTCTACAAACTCTTTCGTAAATACTTCCTGAAATTCTGAAGCAATCGTGAATGGATTAGCAGAAATAACCACAAAAATGTGTAATACTATTATTAGAAGTTAATGTGTTCCGAAATTAATTCAAAGAAATAACGCAGAGTCATATTTATACTTACTTCAAAATTCCAATGTTAACTCTTAAATTCTTTGTGAAATTAAGTCCAAATTTGAAGCTCCGGTACAGCTCGGGGCTTGGAGTTCATGAAAGGACTTACAGGTGTTTAAGTTTGCAATGTCTTGCAGTTGCAACTGCTCTCCTCTAACTCCAATGTCTTCTGCTGCAAATGAATTTCACTAACATTATTAATGTGGTCACATGGATACGTTACGTCGTTTTTTAATCATAATTGTCAAAATGATTTTTTTGAAATGAAGAAGTAATATTAGTTTAAATAATTTATGGTAATATTAGTTAAAGGTTAAATTTGATACGGAATTAACACTTGTCATTAGCATACCCGAGTAGAAGTCAGCGCACTCGGGATCAAAAATGTTGGTCACAAATCCAACGGGTAATTGAAAGTTATGATTGGAAGAGCGATCAAGCTCTACTGTGTCTGTAGTTGGCTGTGATGGGAAGTTTCTGGCTGATGATGCTTCTGGTGGCTGCTGAAAAGTGCTGAAGGTACTTGCCTTCACCGATGAATCCTTGGTTTTAACAGGAAGAACATGTCTTTTGCGGACCCTACGAGTCGTTACATCGATGTTTCCGTCTGATTCGGAGAGCTCTATATCAGCATTTTCCACTGCCTGATCAATAGAGGCCTGTGCCTTGACGAATGTATCTAAAATTAGAAATTTATTGGCAATCAAATTGTTTTACAGTAGGTTAAATACATGAAATGTCCTCTTTAGATAATTATTATTCCAATTTATGGCTTTAATTTTAATAGTTTGAAATATTGCCAAATAGAATTGTGGTAACTACGTTACAATACACACATTCGTAATAAACAGTTTTTAAAAACAACTTACCAAAACCCACGAGGACTTTACACTGGCATATCTCCCATTGAATTTTTGGGTATAGAGCAGGTTCAACACACTTTTGAACTAAATTCGTAATTTTGAGATCGTCGATATTAATAGGCCAGTGACACTGTGAATTTTGGTTAAATAACCAGTTAGAGGGCACCACCTCTACACTACTATCTTTAGGAAAATCCACAATGTAATAAAATGGAATCATTTTTACACCGGAGTATTCAATGAACGAGCACCTATAACCATGACACGGGACACACGACAGTTGGCTTCCTGCAACGGTCATCATTCTGCAATACTATAAAGCGCATGAGTAATTACTTGTCCAACCAATATTTTTAATGACATGAAAACCAACAAGGGTTTACTCTGGCCAGCCCATGAAGAACCTCAATATTAGCGATGGGTTTACTGTTCCTATTGCCATTACTAAACCTAAATGGTTTTTCATTGGATCCTCATGTTTTTTTCGGCACTACAGAAATGGCATAGGATTTTGAGGTTCTACAAATTGCATCAAAAATACTTTGCCGCGCCATGTTTGGCAAGTCAGGTTTTTGCCGGGATTATTTGTTACTAAGGCTGCCATGCATTTGCCAGAATTCAGCCTTGATAAAGCGTCTTGGCTTCAACCCGGCTAACCCGATTATTTTGTAGCCAATGTAATCCCAGAGATACCTGTAATGGCCCAGCTTTGGGCCAAGAACACAAGGTTTACTGGGTATACACGTAATTATGCACAGACTCAAAATAGTCCCAATCTTTTTGCTACAAGCTAATATTTCCAAGTATTTTTAGGCGAACCAAATCTTTCACAAAAATGGAAGGAAATTCTTCTTTCTTCGATGATTTCTTACTTTCACTCCCGACAATGACTTTCCCTCACGTTGTTTTGTATGCAGAGGATTATGACCACGATTCCGAAGGGAGGCACGCAATAAATGATTCCCCATAATTCCCATAACATTTCCAACTAGAGAGCGTTAATAAACAGCTGAAACAGATTTTGTGTAAAAATAAACAAAATAAAGTTTAGATTCTAAAGATAATGAGAACCCGACAACTTTTTTTCTCCTGTATATATTTGTAGGCACGGAACAAGTATAGGTGTTGCTACATAACGTAAGACGTTAGATATATTTAATTCGAAATACTCGTACAGATAGTATATATTAATCTAAAGTCGAAGGTAATTATTTAAGTGACTATTTAACAACTTTTTAAATATGCACTACACGCTCACACACCACAAATGGTGATTCACAAAGCATCATAAAATTGTTCTAACTTGGCGCACAAAATTATTGTTAAGAAACAAAGAGTGCACTGAGCGTTACCTTGAGAACTACAGCTTTTACGTATTGAGAGCATAGTGAACAACCGTGGGTTAACAAAGAATCAAATGATTTGTTATACATAGGGCACTGATTGAATGCTTAGCAGCTCGCACAATTACTTATCATTGTAGATGGTTGAAATAAAACGCCAAAACAGCAGCAAATATAAACCATCGTCTAGTACCTGGATTCGAAATTATCTAATTAAATTTAGATTGTTGCTAACTTTAAAAAACATTTGTAAAATTTGTGTGAAGTTGCTGAAAAATTAAAAAATTGCTCTCCTTGGGTTTCAGTTGAAGGTTTTGTGAGCAGTATTTCTAAATTGAACGTTCACTTACTAGAAGTTAATACATGTAAATTCCCGTTAGTTTTTGATGCTTTAAGTAATATAAAAACTAAAGGCTTACTGTGCTTGAATTGTATATTGTTTGTTAGAACTGCAGTGGCCGCGCCAAGTTTTAAGTAGACAAATATGATCCAAAAGTATCCCAAATCTGCTTTCCTATGTATTACACACGCTTGAACACATACATTTCCGGTAACTTAAATAATACCGCAGAAACAGCGAGGAATGTGAGATTTTACTTGTGTGATATTTCTGAATATATTTTTCAAGTATTTAAATCTAAATTGAATCGAACAAATAGCTGTGTTCGAATTAGTATACCAAATTTATTTGAATACTGTATCCAATACTTAGATATCTTGAATATAAGATTCAAACAGGGCTGCGTAAAATAACTCATTTTTGAGGTATTTCAGACTACGCCGTACTAAAGTACAGTAGTTAAGTGCGAATTGTGGTAACAAAACAGTTAGATATAGCTGTTCAACTTCAAGTACGTTAATACGTAAGAGTCTCTAATCCCCATATGTTCGACATTAAAACCTGAATTTTTGACAAGATTAAGTTTGTACAACGCGATTAGTAATTGTTTAAAATAACACTGCGCGTGCAGGCTTAATTGGTTGGCTTTGCATATAATCTATGTTGTGAGAAATATATCCAAGAGCTGATTGTCAAATATGGGGGCCCGGCAGGCACAATATTTGAAAATACCTGTGGGAAAATAATCATAAATAATTCAATAATATTCAGCATGGAAAAACTAACTTTTAATTTCTTTTGATTAATTACAAATGAACGATAAATTATAAATATTATTTTTACTTGCTAGAGTTCAAATGTCATTTTCCCACATATATTTATACGGGATTTAATGGACATAAACTAGGGTCTTGCAAGCACAATGATTGAGCACACCTTTGAAGAAAAATCAGAAATATTGAATGACATTCAATATGGAAAAACTAACAGCTGTTCGAAACAGCCAGGCCGTCATCATATATTTCCTGTCCTCTTACCGCCTGTTAGCCCAAATTACGTATTATAATTTGAGGATTATAAGTATTTTAAGGCTTCAATCTCTCTCCTAAAAAGCTTGTAAATGCATAATATTACCACCAAAGTTATGTTAAGGAAAAGTGATTGTCTCTCTTGGGACTGAGTTGATTAACAGGGGGTGCAGTGGGAGTGATTGAGATTGGGACTGATATGTATGAAAATGGCTGGGGGTGAGAGTGAATGAGACTAACGGGTTGAATTAAATCAAGTGCATGGACTAAACGTGACTGATGCGTATACAATATTAAGCAATTTGTAAATTTTAACGCCATATATTAAAACCCAAGGACAGAAATTAGTGCCATTTTGTATCCTTTGGGACGGAGTGGGGACCAAGTAACGACCAACATGATGAAACAGACAAAACTAAATACCGAAAGCAATGGAACGAAAAAAGACCGACCAGCAAAGTGTCCGATGTTTTCAAATACAATCTTCGAAAAGCTGTTTACCGGTGTTTAGTCGAAAACTAAGCTTCAATAACACGGGTGAGCTTTGAACCACATGATTACTACGATTTCAATTGCTGTCAGTTCTGATTTAAAAAATGAGCCAACATGTCTATTGTGCCGTATAAAAATAACCAAAATAAACAAGAATCCACGAACAGGAATTAATAACAAAATTAAGAGTTTAGTTTCGTTAAAGAACCTTTGCGGATATTAGAAAACATGTAATCATATAAACATTATTTATGTATCATTAATACATATATACGTGCGATTTTAACTTTTAACACTACCAAATAGTTGAGTATGTAACTTCAGTCATATTATTGTAACTTTAATAATGTGACGAAAAGCATATATTGAGATGAGTTTGACTGATAATTAGTAAAGTCCTGACGTTGTTTTACTACGAAAGTTACTGATAGCACATGTAATTAAGTAATTGAGTTGCCCGAATACAAGAATTACTATTCTAAAAATTACAAAGAGTATTTATTTAGATGTTAATTGCTCTATGGTATCGCACGTAAAAGCGGTCGAAATCTTCCTCATCGTCGCAAGCACCGCTAAAATAATGTTCTTGGTCTTCAATCTCATTTATTGCTTCCGCAGCCGTGTAAAATGGATCTTCTTCGTTAACAGATTGCCTGTCATTATAATCTCCAGTGTTATTGTAGTTGCCGCTAAATTCAATGTTGTTATTGCTGTGAGTGATTTTGTCGCTTGGACAGTTGTCGTCATTGTCGTTTGTCCAGTTGTCATTATTTGCGTTGTTGGTCATGTTATAATTGTCTTCGTTGTTATTTTCAGTGTTAATATTGCCACCACAGTCGTCATGAAAAACATTGTCAATGCAGTGGCCCGTAAAGTCATCATCAGCCTGTGTGGTAAAGAAATATCGTAACACCACAAGCCAGTGGCATTGAATCCATTTACTGCAGTTTCAATTTTTGCTGCTTTTTCGTGTGAATCCTTGCGTATTCAAGGAATATCTTCCAGATTTGGGATAAGAAATTTGTTGTTGTTGCTCCACTCTGTCATTGCTTGGACGTAAGAGGCCTTTAAAGGCGAGAAAAACGACACATCTAATGGTTGTGTTTTGTGTCGTATGTGGAAGAAATGTTAGAATGTTCATGTAATTTCACCTACAAAATCTAACGGCAACGTATGCTATGTGACTGGTTTTGTCTTGCTTGGATTTACACATTTTTTGAAGTGTCTTAGCCATTTGTAAAAGGCTTCTGTATCACTCCAACCATGTTTGGTTTAGTGCAGTACCAATTCCGTGGGTTTGCACGTACTTTTTTCAGATCAGCTGAAACTGCGAAAAGGAACAATTGTTGTAAGTATGAACCGTCAGCGCTAAAACATCAAACCAAAGTGACCAACTTCCCACGTTCAGCCGCCACCATGACTGTAACATTTCTTGCTCCTTTCTTGGTAATGCGTTTAGGAAGCTTTCCATATGCATATTTTAGGTTTAAATGAGTTCATGCAAACTATCTAGATTGTAATAAATTAAACAGATGTGCCTTAAAGTCAAACATAACGATAATTTAACTTTCGGACACAATAGTTATACCTTTCTCATCCATGTTATTAATGGTTGCAGCATTGAACTATTACTATAAAAAGAATAATATAATAATATATATACTATAAAATAAAACTATTGCTTCCAAAGTGTCGAAGAAATTATATATACCAGAGTAGGGAAGCATGTTCATATGCCCAGGTACAGTGCCGCCCAGGTACACGACCTATACCCAGAATCGCATGCTAAAGGATAGGGCCTGAGCTGCCCAGGTACAAGGATAGGGCCTGAGTTGCTCAGGTACAACAATATGACCTGAGTTGCTCAGGCATAATGAGCTGAGCTGCTGTACTGAGCACATGAATTAATTATGTATACATTGACGAGGGACTGGAGGAGAGATTCGCAAATCAGTCCGTTACACCATGTAGGCTTCACACACACACACACAAACACACCCCCAGCACCAGCACTACCTCATCCACAGTGACGTACGACATAGCGGCAAGAATTATTTAATCACATGCTGATGCTCAGTATAAAACTGACCTACGCAGTAAATAAATAGACACATTACATAATTCAGAAAATATTTGTATTTATTATGTAAAAATAAAATACCAAAAATGAGGGAAAATCTCAGAAAATATTGAATCTCCTCTTGTTGCTGATGAAATCTATGACGGCCTTAAATTCTGCCCGATCCCGCTCCTTTCGTGCAAAATCCTTTAGAACCTTCACCATCTCACCATCAGAGATATCATCGTTGATAGTCTTACATCTCATGTGTTCGCGGAAGTAAACTTTAGTCACAAGCCCTCCCAAGCATTGAACACTGAATCAACAAAAGTTCACGATAATTAATATTTGACACGACTAAAAGGCAAGACAAAAATATTTAAACCTGTCAATAATCTGTCACTTACTTAGGATATGTCCAACGCTGATTAAATCGAAATTGCACTTTTCCAGTTTAAAAATCCAGTCCACGAGTTTCAATTGCCTTCAACACCTCATTCGCAAAAGTTGAAACTTTCCATTTCACTTCTTCGTTGACGTAAGTCCGATACTACTTGCAAGCCTGTTTAGATGAATCAGGATTTTGTCATGACGTCTTTTAATTATTCTTTTCAAAACTTGTGTCAACAGTTCATGACTAGCAAAAATTGGTAATCGAATTCCTCCAGGATAGTAGCATTCAAAATTTGAGCCCAAATAATGTGAAATATATATTGAAAATATATTTTATAATATATATATATATATATGTTGGAGTTATATATATATATATATATATATATATATATATATATATATATATATATATATGGGAGTATATATGGACATATATATATATATATATATATATATAGGAGTTATATATATATATATATATATATATATATATATATATATATTGGAGTTATATATATATATATAACTCCACTTAAATTGGATAACTAAAAAGATTTGATTATTTTGACTTATAATTTTGCTTATACAAATATTGCCAAAATAAACTACACTTCCTAGCAGATCCATTAAAATTCAACAAATTAGTAAATTAGCAAGTTCCTGAAAAATACAGTAAAAAATTACATACTTCAGGTATTCTCCGTATGTACAGTATGTCAATAATAATCTGCTACCAACTCCAGTAATGAAGTGTTTTATAAAATATTTGATTCACTATTTAATGGAAACAGCTTCGACGCCAGATTATATATTTTTCTGGAATCCACAAAATACTTCCTACAGATATCAAAGTTAGGATTTATAAAATTTGTTATAATCTGCAACAAATATTCAATTTGCTTCAAGAATCCTGTAAAAATTGCAATTAATTGGGATTAAAATACTCAAATCAATCTATTTCTTCTAAACAAATATGTCTACACCGTGCTGGCACTGTTCAAGTTGAACAATTGAAAACATCTTTCAAACTTTGTCCCCAATGCAAGCCAGTCCAATAAATGCGTTCCAAAATGTCGGACCAGAAAGTTGATATCATTCCTATATAAGGAGCATATAGCGAACAATTTGATCGGACTAAATTAAAAACTGGATAAGATTTTTCTATAATATTGATACAACACCGAACTAAAACGTCACTTAAAGGAGTTCATTTCAGTTATATTAATAATTATTGTACGTTGCTTGGTGTAAAATTTACTTCAAAAAATTCACCGCTGGATATTTTTTTTGAATGGGTCTGGTCCAACCGATGAAGCACGCCATGAATTTTCAAACCAGTAAATATACCGGTGAATCTTAACCGAAGTCAGTAAAATAAATTCGAAAAAATATGGAATTAAATTTTTTATAAACTGAAGGAACAAATACTTTTTACTTCCTTATGTTCCCGAGAGAGCAGATTAGCTAGACGGGAATGAGAACTCGTTTCAGATGAAAATAAAATGTAATATCAAAGTTAAGTCTAGTGTCTGTTTCGTTTGACTGTCTCATAGAGTAATTTAAGCTTGAGGCCTGCACTAGATCTTTAACCTATTCGGAAAATTTGATTAGCTTAAATACAAATATTATAATTTGCAAATAATTGTTGAAGTTTGAAATGTCTTCCGAACTTTCATGCATTTTTGACAAATTTGAAAAATAAATGATTTACACTTGTTCAACATGAGGTATAAAGGAATTGATGTCTATAATCGTTTAATCACACTATAAGCAATTTAAGCCTGAGACCTGCACAGCTTTAACCTGTTTTAAAGACTTGATTAGCTTTAATACAATTTTTAAGAACTGTAAATAATTGATGCTGAAATTCAGGATTTTAAAGAATTTTGACAAATTTTAAAAATAAATTATTTCAATTCGTTCAAATGACCATTTTATTCCAAAATCTTATTGAAAAATCTACTCCACAGTATTTCAAGTCCTTTTGAATGTCTTTGATCCAGCAGTTGCGTCTTCATAAACTGGCGCTCTTACTTACCGTGCCCACAATTCGTAACCTTTCAAACTTCACAAAAATCTGGAAAATAATTTGCTAAATCATGGGGGAACTGGATACATATTTCCCACTACCCTTCCTCACTTGGGCTAGAGGTGATAAACTTATTTTTGAGTCCCTGTACAATTGGTTCCTCTATTCGTACTAGAAACTGTGGGAGTTGGTGTGATTATAGGTTAATTTTTTTATTGCATCAAAAAAATACGGACCAAAATGAACAAGTTTGTGGAGGTGACTGCAAATAATTAAAGTTGAATTAAATGCATAATTTATAAGCCATTTGAAATATTATTGGTGATATACTTATAATAATTTTATTTAGATGTGCAGCCTGTTAGGTGTAAAGAAAAAATTAAAGAATGTGTTGTTAAAGGAAACAATACGCATACAAATATTACCACGGTTTCCGATTCAATCTTGAATTCGGATTCAAAATTTGAACTCAAACAATTATTTTGAACTCAAAATAGTATAAAAACTTAAACGTAAATCAAGCTGGTAATATTTTACTACTTATCTTATTGTAAAATCCGCTTTTTAGAATTTCAAGTCCTTTTGCACATCTCTGCTATTACAGTGGGATTTCCACAAAATGCCTTTTCTCTTTTTACGGACCGTCCTCAACATTCGGAATTTATGCACAGAAATTTAAGATCTGACTTCCGAATGACAATTAAATTTCCAACAAAGAGTGTCAGAAGATTTTTGAAGCACATTTTTAACATTCGAGCAAACAATTTATAAATGTTATAAGTCCTTTTCGAAAAACAACCCTGGCATGTAGCTCAACTTTTATGAACCCTGGAGTGAGATGAAACAATTTTTCAAAAATCTGGAACAAGATTTGCTAAATTCTGGGGGAGCCGGATATTTCCCACTGCCCTTCCTTACATGGCTGGAGGGGCAAAACCAATGTTGGCACCCTGTACAATGGGTTCCACAATTCTTATTAAAAATTGTGGGGGTAATTTATTTTTAAAATGTAACTGTAGGATGAATATTGCGAATTAATGAAAGCTAAAATAAATTATTTATTTAAACGCCATTTAAACTATTATTTGGGATACAACGCAGGGTGTACGATGTGGTAAACCTTGCACAGCAAAAACGTCCCATTTATTTAAGGGATATTTGCACGTTCAATGTGTACATTCAGAATAACAAAATGAAGTACAGATATTAGTACCTAAAGAACATTGGTTCCGCAAATATTATTCTCGTAGCTATTTTTATTTATCCCGCCAAAATGCTTTGACTATTAAATTCAAAATCTCATTCAAGTTTTATTTCAGATTGTTTTGATTTTTTTGTTTTTGATTAAATTACTTTTGTATGAACCCATTAAGACTGAAATAGGACATCCTTGCAAAAGGTTCTTACAACTTTTCACAATGGAACACAAAATGAGGCTTTTAAGACTAACAAAACAAGCCAACGATCACATTGTGGCAATATTGGTCGAAACTTTCATAGGTTTGAATATCGTTCAACCATTTTTGTTATTTTGGAACAGTTGTTAAATTCCTTTTATAATAATTATAAATAATACAAATTAGTTCTGCACTGGTCATGCACACCCTGAGCAAAGGTGGGTACCTCGCCTGAAACTGGGCCTTGTAAATAGGCAACTAGGAAGGAAGGAAAGCAAAACGGATAGGTTTTTAGGAAAGGAACTAGGAAGGTTGTAGAATTTATGTCAAAACTAGGAAATCGAATAGGAAGGCTGAGAATATGTAATATAATAGGCAAGTTCATAGGAAGGGTGAGGGAATTGGAAGGATCCTAGAAGGACTACCGGGAAGGCATATTTGATGCCAACGAGCGGCAAGAGATGAAACTGGTTTGTATGATTTCTGCTAGTTATTTGTATTGGACCGTATAACGTTGAATAAACGACATAGTCAAAAAACAAACTGTGAAGAAATTCCACCCATATGGACCCCACTAATAGTTAGACGTCTAGATTCGGTGTTTCCGTAGATTTCATGGTGTGCTGTGAACAGGGTTTATTTTTAGTACATTAATATTCTGAATGCTGCTAACGTTAAAATATATCTTACAGAAAATCAATCCAAACTTGGAACTTATCATGTGTTCGTCTAACAATATACATTTTAAATGATGATAATTATCATATTTACCCGCTTATGTTAATGTATATTGTTTCTCAACGCTATTCGTAAAGAGATGTACAATTTTGACCCAACCAACTTTAAGGCTGAACAAAGGCAATTCAGACTGAACTAGGCATTTTAGGCCCAACAAGGCAATTTAATAATCTGACAAGGAAATAGGAAGGGCAATTATATGCCCATTTTTAGGAAAAAGGAAATCAGCAAAAGTCCGGTTTAGGAAGGGTATTAGGAAAGACAATCTAGATTACAGTGTAGAGGTAAGGTTTCAAGCGAGGAAAACCAGTTGCCCACCTTTGACCCTGAGGTTGGCCATCTGTGATATTATTTCTTTTTGACAGAAATATGATATTTTGGTAAGAACAAATCAGTGAATTTGATTGCACCTCCCGAATTCCCAATAGATTTTCGTGATTTTGAAGACTAATGACCATGAATTTGATTTTAATTCAACACCACATTGAAAGGTAATTTGTTTTGAGGGGAAGTACCAGGTCTCACAAAATTGCTTCTTGATATAAAAATGCTGAAAGTCTGGCCGAAAAATTAACGCTTTTGAATATCCCGCTAAAATTTTGACTAGAATTTCGAGTTTGAAATTCCCGTTGACATCATTTAAATTGTTGTGTTTTAATGACAATATGACCTGGGGAGAGACAATTCTCAAATTATTCCTTCTTGTGGAGCAATTAAATACACTTTCAAGGAGATATGTGCCAGGAACCAGTGCTGCGGTCAAGTTCAAGCAATACTTGGAATTTAAAGTCAAGTTTAAGTAATAGTCGAATTTTCAAGTCAACTTCAAGTAATACTTGAATTTTCAAGTCAAGTTTAAGTAATACTTGGATTTTAAAATCAAGTTCATGTAATACTTGAATTTTCAAGTCAACTTCAAGTAATACTTGAATTTTCAAGCCAAGCTCAAGTTCGGGTCAAGTTCAAGTAATACTTGAATTTTAAAGTCAAGGAACGTAAAACTTTACCGTGAACTTAAGATTTCTCGGTCAAGGTATTTTAGATTGTACATGCAATAAAGCATGGAAACAATTCAAAAACCCAATCCAAATTCATATCATGTTCCGGAAGTAAAGCAAGGAAAAATAAAGTAATTGCTGGCGCGTTTTTAAAAAAATATAACTTTCACTGCATGTCAATGAATTCAACTTCGACGCCACATTGTATATTTTTTCTGTAATCCCTTCATAAATTTTGCAGTTACACAAGTTAAAGTATATAAAATTGGTTAAAACTGCAATAAATCTTAGATTTCCTTCAATCTTTTATAAACAAATACGTTACAATGTGCTCGCATTGTTCAAGTTCCGACCAAAATTTTGGTCTGGATTAAAAGTTAAACAATTGAACACTTTTGTTTCAAACTTTGTCCCAAATGGATGCCAGTACAATAAATGTGTTCCAAAATGTCGGACCCGAAAGTTAATATCATTCCTATACAAGCAGCATAACGAACGATTTGGTTGGACTAAATTAAAACCTCGACAGGATTTTTGTATTATATTGAAACAACAGCGAAATAAAACGTCACCTTAAGGAGTTTATTTCAGTATTAATAATAATTATATAATATATACGTTGCTTGGTATATTTGCTTCAAAGGATTCACCGCCGCATATTTTTTTCGAATGGGTCTGGTTCAACCGATGGAGCAGGTCAAACCAGTAAATATACCGGTGAATCTTAACCGAAGTCAGTAAAATTAATTTTAAAAAATCTGGAATTAAATTTTTGATCAACTGAAGGAACAATTACTTTTCACTTCTTTATGGAGGGCAACTTAACTAGACCGGAAGGAGAACTCGCTTAAGATGAAAATAAAATGTACTAACAAAGTGAAGCATTTGACTATCCTATAAAGCAATTTAAGATTGAGGCCTGCACTAGATCTTTAACCTATTCGGAAAATTTGATTAACTTTAATATAAATATTATAATCTGCAAATAATTGTTGTGAAGTTTGAAATGTCTTCCCAACGTTCATGCATTTTTGACAAATTTGAAAAATAAATGATTTACACTTGTTCAACATGAGGTATAAAGGAATTGATGTCTATAATCGTTTAATCACACTATAAGCAATTTAAGCCTGAGACCTGCACAGCTTTAACCTGTTTTAAAGACTTGATTAGCTTTAATACAATTTTTAAGAACTGTAATAATTGATGCTGAAATTCAGGATTTTAAAGCATTTTGACAAATTTTAAAAATAAATTATTTCAATTCGTTCAAACGACCATTTTATTCCAAAATCTTATTGAAAAATCTACTCCACAGTATTTCAAGTCCTTTTGAATGTCTTTGATCTAGCAGTTGCGTCTTCATAAACTGGCGCTCCGAGTCTTACTTACCGTGCCCACAATTCATAACTTTTCAAACTTCACAAAAACCCGAAAAAGTTTTTTTGTAATAATGTAATAATCATTTGGAAAATAGGACAATATTTCCCACTACCCTTCCTCACTTGGGCTAGAGGTGATAGATCTATTTTTGAGTCCCTGTACAATTGGTTCCTCTATTCGTACCAGAAACTGTGGGGTTGGTTGTACATCCTCATATGGTTATAGGTCCATTTTGTTTATTGCATCAAACAATTTGGAACAAAATGACACTGACTGACTAGGTAACTTCCAATAAGTAAAAGTTGGATTAAATGAATAATTTGAAAGCCATTTGAAATATTATTTGCGATATGCGTGCAACCTTTACGATAGATATGCAGTCTGTTAGGTTAGGTGCAAAAAAATTATAGAACGTGTTATAGGAAGAAAACGTACGCATACAAATGTTACCACGCTTTCCGATTCAATCTTGGATTCGGATTCATAATTTGAACTCGAACAAAATTAAATTTTTAGCTCAAAATAGTATAAAAACTTAAACCTAAATCAAATTTCTAATATTAGAGGTTTACTTAACGGTAAATACAAATTATCTAATGACCAAAAGTTAACACTAAATATCTCGTCAAAATTTATCTATCGTATGAATTTTGTTATTTTACAAAACTTATTAAATTTCTTGAAAACTACCTCTTAACTAACCGCAAGTACTCTGAGGTGGGTCATCTTTCATAAGATTTCTTCTCGTCAAAAATTCAATGCATTTAACTGCCATCCCCAAATTCCCAACAGGATTTTGAGGTTTCCAAGACCATAATGACCGTGAAATTGATTTTTAAAATTAGCGGTCCACCTTAATATAATCAACAACCTGATTGAAAGACAATTTTTTCTACGCGGATATGCTGAGTGACACTTAATTATTTCGTGTTTTGACAATTTGGTGGATAAATTGGTAAATTTGAATATCCCACCAAAATATTGACAATGTAAACATAAGTTATGTTGACATTATTTTAGCTATAGTAAGGCTTACAAGCAGCTTTCAAATAGTATGCCTTTCAAAATTTATTGGGAATTTTTTAGACTGAAATTACCAGAAAATCAGCTTTTTCAACATTCTGATTACCAGTTGACATAGATTTGAAATATTTTAATTTATTCAATAACTTCATCCAAAGATAATTTTACCTGAGGTGAGGGAGGGGGCAATTCTCAAATAATTCCTTCTTAGCAGAAAATATTCTCGAATATTGGCTTACATGATTTTATCTTGTAGAATAATTACATACTTTTTCTGTGGCTAACATCCACCGAGAAGTGTCTTGTGAGACTAAATATGTTTTTTAAAAAAGTACTTTCTGAACTCAAAATTGTGTGTTTCATAATTTTGAATCCCATGATCTGGACATGAATTAAATACACATTTTTTCAATTATTTAATATCTCCGGCATTTGACGAACACAAATCCGAGGTTCAAACAATTCTTTTCTTTAATGTATGTGTAAAAACATCCATTTCGTGATAATAGGAAATAGGAGAGTCCATTACAGGATAAATATAATTTGGAGGGTGCTTTCCTTTTCAGCACAGTTTAATGAAAACAAATTTCCAAAAATATGGAAAAGAATTGGTAACTGGATATTTTCCACTACCTTTCCTTACGTGGGCTAGGCGGGGTAAATCTATTTTTGAGTCCATGTAAAATAGGTTTCTCAATTTGTATTATAAATTGTGGAGGTTGTTAAAGATATATCTAAAAATGTATATATGAATAGATACAAGTTTTAAATAGCGTATCAAAAAAAGGTTCAAAAATGACAAAGACTGAGAGGGTGAATGCTGGTAAGTAAAAGTTGGAACAAATTTTCAAATTAACACGCCGCCTGAAATAGTACATCGATTAATATGCTTAAGCGGAATTAGTAATCTCACGCGGGAATGAAACAAAGAAAAATAATGAAAATATGTGCTAGAACATTGTAATTTCTGATTCAACTTTAATGTAGCATCTACAGTATTTATTTACTATTAGATTATAAGAAACGAAAAAAGTAATTTTTTTAAGAGAGAAGTAATGATTTTATCTTATTTTTAAAAATTTAAACATTTTGACGGATTTATGTTTATATTAGTCGGGACACTCGGGACAGTAACCTTGTACAGCTTTAAACCGGTGGAGCCGCCAGACCCGGAATCAAAGTATGCGGAAACAAAAGCTTAAAATTAACAAACTTTGTATTTATTCTTCTGATCCTGGGATATATTTTTATAAGTCAATTCACTTTATATCGGTTCAGAGTTTTTACGCCACTCTAAGCATTTTTACGTAAAGTTTGCGAGTAAATTTTCAAAACATATGGGGTTAATTTGTGTCAAGGTGTTAGTTCAAAGAAATGACCAAATAATTATATCATTTCGGTTCTAATGGAAACCTAACTTCCAAAAATTTCAGAGCAGACTGAGAAAGAATCTTACAACATATACTAGTGTATATTAATTAATTACAATTTTTACCCGGTTTTAAATATTTTTGCTCGGTTTTTGTTCCACATAACAGCTATTGTTCAAATATTCACGCGACTGTATGCATATGTAACATCAAAATTACCATGAATATACTTATAAAAATCGGGTAAATATAAAAAATGTTTCTAAATCCTTTTTTGGCTTATATTTTTTAACAAGTATTTCCGAAATAAATCTCGTTAATCTTACCAGACAAATTAACATTTAATAGTAAATTAACAAATACTGAAAGCAATCATATACTCCAGGCTTTTCCCACATGTGCAGTTTGACCGTAATCATCTTCCATTCTCTGTAGCATCCAGAAGTGAGTTAGTCTTAAATTATTTGATTACCCCATTATGTAGGAAATTGGTCATTTGATTAAGGAGCATCAACCAAAGTAGATTTGTTTCTAAAAGCATTCATAACAAAAGTTGCCCGAAGCTAGATTTTGAAGACGCTTCTCTCCCATGGACTCTCCAATGAAGATTTAAGCTCTTGAAAATAATTTTATGAAACAAAAAAGTTTGAATATTCAGTTCCTAGACAATTTAAAAAAAAATGATAACGCGTCTGAAAACCATCGAGTATTGTATATGCATGTATTATAAAACCAATTGCCTTTTCTGACATTCACGTTTTGAGAAGTTCTTAAAAGTTTTTAATTAATTGATCGAATTTGAAGTGACAGGAAGCAAATGCTCATTGAGTGAACGTTTGTGCGTTTTCAGAATTGATTTTTTGAACAATAGTCAGTCAAATGTCCTGAGCAGTGCAGAGTTTAGAGTTTCGATGTTTGTGAGGTGTAAGGCTATAATAAAGATAAATTGGACGCCACTTGAAAAATAAGTTTCGATATATGAGAGACGCTGTATACAAATTAGGTTAGTGGGTTGTCCTTTTCTATGTTCATGGTCGTCCTTACTAATACAGCCTCTCTGAAAGGTTTAATTTTCATTATCGTCAAATTTTGTTATCCGTTAACGGATCAAGCCACCGCCTGCGTTGGTGGATATCTAATAACCGCACCGCAGATGTCTAGTGGCTTGATCCGCCAGTATTAAATTTCTATTTCCGAAATATTGTTTTTCTATTCGGTGTTTTTTAAACGATGATTTTTGCTTCTGATATACAATTTCGTACGTTATAATCAGTACATAGCTTCTTAAAACACACACTTAGGGTTTACGGGAGATTAGCTAACCAGCTTATTGAAGACTCTATAAGTCCTCCAATATTTCATAGTAATTAAGAATCTAGCAAATTAAAACACATCTAGAATCATGTTTACTTGAGCACGTAAATTCATATTTGCCCCGTATTTCTCCGTGTTCGACAGTAACTTCGTAGCATTAGTTACATCTACGACCTTGGTATTTAATTTCGAATTACCCCTTAAAAAGCAACACACAATTATCCTTGTGAAAATAAATGCCAACTGTCACAACACTTTGATAGTTAAACTAACATTTATTAACTGCCTTTGCAACTAATGCACTAAAATAAAACTGTCTTCTCTTTAATATAATGGGAATATTTAGTCACTGTTTTCGTTGTTATAAATGTATAGCCCGTGACAAAAGTGGAAATTAAATACGAATTAAATTGCATGTCGGAATATGACGAATAATTGAACACACATAGTTCCACTCTTATTATCAATGCTTCAATTGCACAGGCGATTCTACAGCACACACCTAAATACTTGAAACAACGTTTCCACTTTTCATACATCCTTCTTTATACCATTCAATACATTAATTCCGTGCATTTGTGTACTTTAAATAAAAAATCCCAGAAAACATTCCGATTGGACTTGTAACCATCAATAATGTTTTCAATAACTTATTTACAATTACATCACTGTTTAAAGTATTTTGTATAACGTTGATTGTTTTGTTTCCTTACAAGTAAATCAAATTTTACCTCGGTCATTTTCAATCGAGAAATTATCAGACGTGGTAAGCCGTGCGAGTTATTGTGCAAGGCACCGGTACTTCCGTCAGATGTTTTGAAACCGCAATTTTTACAAATTTAAAATTTCTCGTTTGACGTTACATGCTTCTTTTGTACTTCCTCCTCCAGATTAGCATTGCGTGTATGCATTCTCGTATGACGAGTCAACTTCGACTTGTACTGCGTCTGATATCCACATATATCGCACTTCCAATGCGATTCTTCACGCTTCATACCCTTCAAGTGTGTTCTTCCATGTACACTAAGAGCGTATTGCCGTTTCGCTTTGAAGACACTCTTTGCACTGGAATGGTATTATTATTTAATGCACTTCCCGGGCTTGTTTTCAAAGTCGATACGGTCTTCCTTGAAACACACACTTGTCCCATTTACACTGTTCCACAGGGGCCATAGTTACGCTTTATAAAAACCTGAAAAATAAATGTAAAAAATGTGATAATGTGGTAACAATTGTTGGTTTAATTTCACGGATTGCGCTTTTACAACATTAATTTCACAACATAATGGCAACAAAATTCAAAGCTCGCTTGTTTTCGATTTTACAAACGTTCGTTAAAATACGAGTACAACTTTGTATTATTAGTCACCTTGTTATTTTATTTATATTGATATATTAGTAAGCTACATGTGATTGTCCCTATGAAAATACATACAAACTATCACAAAACTTTATTAGTTAAACTAAAATTTATTAACTGTCTTTGCAACTAATACTTTAATCTCTTCTCTTTAGTATAATGGGTATATTTAGTCACTCTTTTCGTTGTTATATATGTATAGCCCGTGACAATAGTAAGTTACCGCTGGCTGAGGGAAACGTTAACTTGGACTGCATGTGGACGAAATTAATACAGCATCTCATTTAGTTCCACAATGCACAGGTTATAGAAAGTGATGTCACTGTCACGTGCATGGATGCACCCATTTGCACGCGTTAGCAAACCATTAACAGCGAAAAGCATTATTGTAAGTGATTACTTCTGGTGTTAATGCGTGCGCATGTCCGGCGTTGATTATCTCGTGCACCATACTGCGTGCGGCAGACGATGAATATTATCATATACGGAATTCGTCCGTTAGTGAAAGCGTTTGATCTTTTCTTAATTTCCTTTTCCTGATCGATATATACAGTGTTTTCATATATAAAAAATTTGTGTTTACTGGCACATACTGTATGGTTGACCGTATATAGCGTTCAAAGTGAATAGAAATCCTTAACAAAAATTACTTGACCCGTGCGGAGCTCTATATCATGAAATTTTGATGATGTTAATGTACTCTTGAATGGTTTTGTTTCAGAATCCATTGCTTCCATTTAGCACTACAGCTTTGTTCGAATTCAGCATTTGCATTTCTTTAGGATTCGTGTCAATTTTTTAGCTCCGAAATCAAACCAGAATTTTAAATAATTAGTGCTAAATGCAATATCTTTAGCCCCTTGCTTGGTCCGGCAAAACCAATGTCCCATAGAATTATTAAAATGATTTTTTTTAACAATAAAGTAGTTAATAAACTGTTCATTATTCTTCAGATAAGTTTAATAACTATATATTTGAATGAAAGATAAGAATGTACGTTTGCGGTGACTGGCGACATTCCAGCAAGTAGTCCTTTTGCAAACCGATGGAACTGCAGTTTGCATTATATGGTTACAACAATACTGTGTGTGGAGAATTGAACATTGCAGGAAAAGAGATTGTCCAAGTAGTTTTAACCAATGGATATAATTCTGAGTGAGTATTGTATAAAATTAAATGAATGTTTGTATCAGGGTGTCTCTGATACTGTTCTGTGTGGAGAGTGCTTTATCTTTAGCTTTGCTATTTTCTGATAAAATATGTTAAATACTTAAGTATTGTATACCCAGTTACGTAAATAAACCAGAGGCATTGAAATTAATAAAATAAATTCATAATTCCCCCCTTCTACAATATTTTTGGTTGGGTTTGGGACACATTAAAAAATTTGTGATGACGCTTCGAGCTAAAATTTAGTGCTAACTAAATACAAAGATAGAAAAAATTCCGTTAAATTAAACAAAATTAAATTTTCTTCCCGAATGTATAGCCATAAATTGGGACGACAATAATATGCACCTATACGCTATCTTAATTATCACACACTTGGATAAAAAACCAGTGGCGTTCATATTAAGGGAATATATTCCAACACTTTTTGATGAAGTTTTTTTTATTATTTGACATTTTAACTCTAATGTTTCATGTGTGTCTGGAACACATTCCTGCCCCTGGGGAGCTTGTTTTTTTTACCGTAGAACAAACGTTCAGATTGCAGGAAGTTTTGTAGAAATGTTTTTGAATATCCCATCAAAATGTATGTACGACATGATTTTTCTTGTGTTGCAATAATTATTCAGTTTCTTTAAAATTAGCTCGTAACTAACAAGAACATGTATCCATCTCACATGATTTCTTCTTAATAAAAAGGCGATGATTTGATAAAAACAAATCGATTGATTTTATTACCTTTCCTCAAATTTCCACTAGGATTTTTAAATTTCGGTCCCAACGATGTCAGGTTTTAAAGAAATTACTAACCGGGATGTGACATCTAGGTCAAAATTTACTTCGATTTCTCAAACTTCATAGCCGCTCCTCTGCGTTATTTCAAAATTTTAAAGATATAACATACATATGTATATATAATAACCTCGAATATAATTTATTCAACAACTGCATTAAAAGACAATTTGTTCTTAGGGGCGGTTTGACAAGTGTCATAATTATCCTTCAAAATCAGTATTTAAAAAATTTTGAAACCCAATCTGAAAGAAATTTAAACAAAATATTTAATTATTCTATCTTCAGATAATCAAACCTGAGGGGGGCAGGTGTCATATAATTCTTTATAAAAAAAATATAATGTCAAAAGCCGTGTAAATTTTTGTCGAAAATTCTCAATCAAAATTTTGAAAATCCCTAAATAAAAATGAAAGTATGGTCTTCGGAACAAATAAAAAACGTTGACCTAAAACTGAAAGTCAAGGCACATTTATGTTAAATGTAGACGCCACTTTAAATATTATTTGGGAGAAGACATACTCGTAAATTAAAATTAATGTGCTGCAATAATGACTTTGGAGGTTGTAGGGAAAGTAATTGACCATCAGAATTCAATATGAGAACAACTTACCAAGTTCGAATTATGAATTTGTTTAACGACTAGTTATAATTCCCTGAATCAAAGGCTTCCAAAGGGTCTTATAAAAAAAGTGCTGAGTCACTAAAGAGAAGATTCGTAGGTCAATTCGTTCTATTGTCAATTAATATGGGAAATTATTGTGGTTGATATATATTCTCTTATATTTATGTTTTTATTACTGCAACCAAAGAATATGGAACAAAATCCTGAAGATCGTGAGGGTGAATGCCTGTAAGTAAAAGTTGAAATAAATCTATAACTTGTACCCCACACCCAAGTATTTATTACGATAAGGTGCCGCAGGCATGCCAATTTAATGTTTGGATGGACGTCTGGTCGAAATTACTATTTCCATTAAAATTTAACAGTAAATTAGGGAAAATACAGTAAACAACTATACAGTAGGCAATTTCCGTATGCACACAGTGCGATCACAATAATCTGCCACCATTTCTAAGCCCTTAAGGGAATTACTCAGCAAATTCTAGAGTGCCTTAATTTTTAGGAAATTCTTGTCTAAGTTTTATAAAATTTATGTCTTTGTTGTTGTTGTGTGCTGCAAAGAAATAATTGAGAAAGTGGGACGAAGTAAATTTTGGACAAATTTGGAAAAGTATTTCCTAAATCATGTCAAGTACATACATCCTATCTTCTTCAGACATTTCGCCCATAAGGCGGAGTAAATTTTCTCCTGCCATCATTACTAAAAATATGTTTAAGGCAATTTAGCCAAAGCATTGGCAAAAAATATTTTTGTAGTTTTTTAAAATCTTAGCTTAAACACTGGTTCAAAAGCATTTATGCTTTTGAGTCAGGTTTTAAAAAACCAACGTTCAGAATGTGGGAATATTTGTGGAGACGTCCTGTTGTTGAATAACTCGCCAAAATTCATTTGCAAGAATTTTGCTGTTTTGCAATTACTATTAAATTTCTTGAAAACCAACTCTTAACTACCGCGTACCCTGAAGGTGGCCATCTCACACATGGTTTCTTTTCAACACAAATGTTGACTTTTTGGTAAAAACGAATGAACGAACCGTTTGAATTTGATTACCGCTCTTAAATACCGTTTACATTATTTTTGGCATATAAGTGGCTTTCAAAACTATAAAACACGACACTAGGGGGCTCCCCCTCTCGGGAAAAATCTTATAAAGTCTCTTGGACAAATCTCAGATTCCTTCTAGGCAAAAAAATGTACGGTCAAAAAACAGGTAAATGGTTGTTTTAGAAGCATAAATTCTATTAAAATTCCAATTAAAAGTCCAAACATTGAAATCAAAGTTTCGCTCAACTCGAGTTCCCACGACGGTTTCCAGACCAATGTTATTAAAGTTTTTGGAAAATACTTCCAGCAATCAAAATCAGTATTTTGGAAATTATGAACACCAATCTAATTGAATTAAAATACCAAAATTATTTAATTATTCCATCATCAGATAATTAGTTCTAGTCATATGTATCAAATTGCATTACTTCTGGCTAAAAAACATGTCACAAACCTCGTCAAAATTTTATATTTTTCCCGAAATTCAAAGTCAAATTTTTAAAAACTCCTAAATAAAAATGAAAAGATGATCTACCGCACTAAAAACGCTGACCTAAAATTAAAAATTAAGGTACATTTAAGCACAATTTCAACGCCACTTGAAATGTTATACAGGAATAGTGCCTCATATAGTAACAGATTCATCTTGAAAAGCTGTTTTTAATGCCTGCTACAATCTTGTGACAATTACGAAGTTGAGCAAAGTTACTTTGAGGAAACTTTTTATAATTTTGTGAGTGTTCCCTATTTAGCACATTTGATTGTTCTATAGATTTTTATGCATGATAAGTTAAGACGTGAAACGGTAAAATACATTAGTTGGATAAGATAAGCGCAATGATCACAACTGAGGTTGAAAGAATATGATTTCCCATTGCGATTAAATACGAGAATAATTGAAAAGTTACAGCCCGAGCACGATTTGTACGATCTTACTCGACTTCTAGATACAATTGACAGACAAATATTGTATCAAAATTGAAAAGACAGGAATCGAGGCTTGTTTTACAGCTAGTTACAATTATTACCCAATAGATTAGTCAGTTGCATTCATAAAAAATTCGTTATGGCATTTTTGTTGAAATTAATTGATTGAAAAATTATTTGTGCATATTTTAAGATATACAAAATTAATGGTGGCAATTTATTCGTAAAATACCAGGCTTTACCGAAAGAAAAATAATTATACTTAATTTCTGTTAAATGAAACTCAGTAATAATTTTTCCTACCGATTGTCCAGCCGCATCATTAGATAGTCAGTATTCCTTGCATTCCTTTTAATTAGTGCACATGCCATTTGAGCAAAAGAATTAAAGCAAGGGATAATATCATCATTACTTATATTTGTTTATGATCTTGTGATATAATGTATAAGTTATTATTCCTTTCTGGCTCCATAATGAAAATGTTCAAGTTAATTTTCACAATTTTGTTTGGAAATTCCGTCGTTAGGATTGCATTCTTTTTCAAATTTTTAGCACTAGAAAAGCTTCCAATGGCGCCTGCAATGTTAAAGTTCATGACACCAGAAATTTAAACTTTTTACCGTGAAACATTAACTATTGTGAGAGGGTCCCTTTCATTTTGGAAAATGTGGGATCATCAGTTTGATCTCAGAAAATTAAAATATGTCACATTTAAAAACATGTTAATACATTCGGTCTCCGTTCAAGTATCCGTACGATGCACAAGGTTTTGTCCATAAAACGTTTATGAACGTTAGCATAGCGATGGAATGGAGTCGTGCAGCGGAAATGGAAAGATCTTACAGTGTATGGAGTTTGTCGGCACCATTTTAAAACAGCATCCTTTATTCTTGCAATAAATAAAAATACAGCAAGGTCTCATTCAAGGAAATTATACATTTTGAGTCTTGTTAGCGTAATTGATTGTTCTATAGATTTTTATATAAGAGTAAGTAGAACTTTTCTGTAGTTTAGGATTATGTAGTACATTCAACTCTCCCTTTAAGGACACCCCAACGGTACAGAATGTTGTGTCGTTATATAATAATGTCGTTATAAGGAATTGGGAAAATTTTATACTTTTGCGGAGAAAACTTCAATGTTTCCTAGATTTCCAAATTTCCCCCATAAAACCTAAGTTCCATCATTTATGGCGTAGTTCCTTCTTACAGTTGGCACATATAATAACCACAAAACGTTTCGACAAAATTGGTGCCGAAATTTTGAGTTTAAAGTTACTTAATTCGAAAAAGAAATTTTCAATTTGTTTTCGAAAACATTATCTGGCCGATTTCAACCACATAAGCGATAACCATTACAATTTACGTAAGCAATATTCACAAAAAATTTAATTGAAATCGCTTCTGTAGTTTTGGAGATAACTTTCATTTGACTTGAAGCTCGAAATTTCAAGAATTTTTTTCTCAAAAATTGTATAACCAAATACGAACTCGGGCTTAAGGTTGACATAAGTAATTTCAATAAAAAATTTCATTGGAATCAGTTTAGTAGCTTTTGAGACATCGTGCCGAAGGACGCACGGACGTACAGACAAGGATATTTTACTAGGGGGCTGACGGCACCCTAAAGAACAAGCTTAAGCACCCCTTTTTATATATTGTTACATATTAAACATAAAAAGGGAAACACTTGAGTCAGCAACAGCACAATCAAAGCAAACAAGGCCTACATGCAAGGCTGACTCAAGGGAAAACAAAAGGAAGTTGAGCAATACAATAATTAGTAATAAGATTAGCTGTAAGTAGGTTAAGTAGAATAAGCATAATTAGAGTAAACTATAAACAATAATGTTAGCCGGAGAATTGATCAAGAGAATCAAAGAGAGTTCTAATCTAGTCTTCAATGGAATAACATCTCCAGCAATGGAGCCCAGGATTGCCGGGCCATTCCAGCCGGAATGGATCCCATTTGGACATCAAGGCAATTAAACGAAATGGGGCAAGAAGAGAAGACAGTTTCCAGGAATGGAAACCACCCATTTCCATAATTTTTATAAGTGTTGTAAATTGAATGCGATTCAAAATTGAATGCGATTCAAAATTGAATGCGATTCAAAATTGAACGCGATTCAAAATTGTATTCCGATTCAAAATTGTATTCCGATTCAAAATTGTATTCCGATTCAAAATTGTATTCCCATTCAAACTTGTATTCGTATTCAAAATTGGCTTCTAACAAAATTTGCTCCCGAAATTACGCCCAAACTTGGACATAAATATATATAATATTCAGCTTATTTCTAGTCAAGACTTTCTGCTTAGTTTGACGCTACCCGTAGATGCTAATAGATAAAAGTTGATATTAGAGGCAAGCTTTGTTAGTTGTGGTAATAGAAACTGCAAAATATGTACAACATGAAGTAATATAATACAAATACAATTATCTGATGACTCTGAGTGCGCCCTTAATAGAAACAAAATTTATCCTCCGATCTATTTTTTGGGGCGAATTAACAGGATTTTCCACAGTGTAATCGTTTTGATGTCTGCGGGTCTGCTTGTCCGTTCTCACGGTAATTGTTGAGACCATGTCACCAGACACTTCAAACGGTTGAAAGTGAAACTTAACTAATGTAAGGCTCCTACAAAGACGTTGTCCGAGGTACAAGGGTCCGCCCACAAATATTTTATGGACGTGGATACAATATCGACGGCGTAGAGAGACAACGCAAGCACTTCGCCAGTTGTAGACCTTAGCCACAAAGTTGCTTTAAAGGGGCAATTTTAAAATTATGTGGAGCGGGAATCTGTTTTGCTCCTATGTAGATTGAAGATAATGCTCTTAAACGTACCTTTGTCGTAGAAACGAATATCCCACATTACTTTTCTTAAAATTGTTACCACTTCCGTTCGTTTCGTAGGATAAAATTTTTCTATCTTTAACAGTCTTTTCGCCCGAAACGCAGAGTGAATTATCTGCTGGCGTAATTACTGATAACATATTTTGAAAATTTAATCAAAGCACTCCCATAACATTGTAGCATTTTAAAATTTCAATTTAAAAACTGAATTAAAAACATTTCTGCTTTCGATTCAGGTTTTACGGCATTTTTCAGAATCACGCAAAATTTTGGTCACTCTAGAACATACGCAGCTCTCCGAAAGATAAGCATATCTAGAAGATTAGTTATAAGTACCTACGATGTACACATTTTGAATTGTTTGGCGATTTTGGTTCGGTAAATATTATTCTCGTATTTATTTTTATTTATCATGCCAAAATGCTTGGAATTCGAAATTCAAATTTCAGTCACGTTTTCATTTCGGATTGTACAGGAATTAAATTGTTTTTGAACAAACCCATTAAGACTGGGATAGTATATCCTATTCAAACCTAGTTTTTCGCAATAGTACCCAAAATCATGCGCTTAAAGTAAAAACTGTTTTAATCGTAGAGCCAACGTTCAAATTTTGGGAATATTTGTTGTTCATGTTTTCGAATATCCCAACAATATTTATCTACAGGATGAATGTTTTTTTCTTGCAATAATTATTAGATTTCTTGAAAACTAGGTCTTAACTCACCACACCTACCGTCTCAAATATTTTGTCAATTGTGGATGAAGAACGATCATAGAGGACTCATAAGAGTACCAATCAAATTTGCTGGGATTTTTTCTCGACAAGAAAGCTGCAATTTGGTAACAACTAATCTTTGACTTTACCGCTCCAAAATTCTCACTAGGATTTTGAGATTTTGAATCTGGAATTAATGGTGATAAATCTATTTTTGAGTCTCTGTACAATTGGTTCCTCTATTCGTACTAGAAATTGTGGTGGTTGGTTGTACATCCTCGTATGGTTATAGGACCATTTTTTTATTGCATCAAAAAAATATGGACCAAAATCACCAAGACTGAGAAGGAAACTGCCAATAAGTAAAAGCTAAATTAAATGAATAATTTACAAGCCATTTGAAGGATTATTGGTGATATACTAAAAACCGTTATAATTAGATGTGCAGCCTGTTAGGTGTAAATAAAGAATTAAAGAATGCATTATTGGTAGAAAACATACGCATACAAATATTAACACGGTTTCCGATTCAATCTTGAATTCGGATTCAAAATTTGAACTCAAACAAAATTAAATTTTGAACTCAAAATAGTATAAAAAATTAAACCTAAATCAAATTTGTAAAATTAGAGGTGTAATTACCGGTAAATACAAGCGCTCTAATGACCAATAGTTAACAGTGAATATCTCGCAAAATTTATCTATCGTATGAAGTTTGTTCTTTTACAAAACTTATTAAATGTCTTGAAAACTACCTCTTAACTAACCGCAAGTACTCTGAGGGTGGTAATCTCTTACATTATTTCTTCTTGTCCAAAAATCACTGAATTTGACTGCCACTCCCAAATTTCCACTAGGATTTTGTGGTTTCCAAGACCAATAACCGTGCATTTGATTTTTAAAATTACCGGTCCAACTTAATATAATCAACAGCCTGATTGAAAGACAATTTGTTCTTAGGGGAAATCCTAGTCTCACTTAATTCTTTTCTGTTTTGACAGTTTGGTAGATAAATTCGTGAATTTGAATATCCCACCAAAATATTGGTAATGTAATCATAAATTATGTTGGCATTAATTTAGCTATAGTAGGGATTACAAGCAGGTTTGAAATAGCTTGGCTTTGAAAAGATATTGGGAATTTTTGAGTCTCAAGTTACCCCAAAATCTTTTTGCGACATTCTGAATACCAGTTGAAATCTTTTAATTCACTCAATAACTTGATCCAAAGGTCATTTGAAAAGATATATATCCAAATATAAATATATTTATTGGTTCATGTTTTGAATAGTGTATCAAAAAAAGGTTCAAAAATTACAAAGACTGAGAGGGTGAATGTCGGTAAGTAAACGTTGGAACAAATTTTCAAATTAACACGCCACCTGAAATATTAATTAAAATAAAATACACCCTGAAATTTACAATAATCTCATGCGGGAAAGACACATGAAGAAAAATAATGAAAATATGTGCTAGACAGAAAACGTACAAATGTGACCATGTTTTCCGATTCAAACTTGAATAACTCAAATTTTACTCCCGAGAATTCATCTTATTTGAAGGTTTCAAAATTAAAAAGTAATTGGTGAATACATACTTGTGAGGACCTAGAAAATTGCAGTTTCTGGAAATAAATATATTCTAAATAACAAATCTGATCAATGTACTTTATTAACGTTTGCTTTTCTAGAAAATTATTTGTTGTATGTACTACTGCACAATCCAAAAACGTTTTGTTTTTCCCAAAGGTAAAGATAGGTAAAAAAAAATGGTGTACATTTTTTAAAATATATTTTTTAAGAAAAAATCTCAAAAAAACTTTCTATATCGGCACAAAATTTATTGTCATGACCTATTTTTGCTCCAGAAATTATATTTGAATTTTGATGACTGTACGGCCACTATTTGGACCCACACCAAGCATGTGGAGGTCCTCCCTACCATACAGTGCTCGGACTGGGTACAAGAACCGTGTACCCGTACCCATACCCGTACCCGAATATAGGGTACTACAAAATGCTGTACCTATACCCGTACCCATACCCGAGTACCCGGGTAAATTATTTCAGTACCCATACCCGTACCTGAAAATACAATGTAGTACCTGTACCCACAATTTACCCGTACCCGTAATGTACCCAAAACCTGTACCCGTACCCGAGTATCTATTGTGTGTACCCGGGTATTACTCGGGTACTGGAAGTTTGGCCGATTTAAAATCCCCGACGACATTAGTCTGCCCAGCTGAAAAATTTTAAGTTTTCAATTTTTTGACCTCCATTAAAAGTGTCCGGGATTTTGGGAATTTTCCCTAGGCGTTAAAGACATGCTATTTGAATTTAAAAAAAAATTATTTAAGGCATTTTGGGATTTTTTCAATAAACACTGGCGAAATTCAAATCCTACTACCCCAAAATAATAACTTGCTGAATGAAATGAAATGTGTTCTCGCTAATTGGAATTGGGACGGATTCTTTAATACTAAACTCTCCATAACTTGCTTTTCAACTTGGAGAACAGGAAACAATTTATTTTCCGGCTAATAGAACTCTGTGTATAGAAAATGTTATACGGAAAAATTGAGATGATCATAATTTTTCCAAGTCAAATATTGCGGTTTCAGGAAATAAATGTGGGAGGCAATATTGAATATTCATTTTATATTACAGCTTTATAAAACAAACATTCGTAAACTGTCTCTCACATTTATGAAGCCCGAGACGGAGATTTTCGAAAAATGCAGGCAAAATAGGGCTAAAATGCAACCCCATGGAAGTTTTGAACGCCAAGTTCAGATGTCTGTCAAGTTCTTTTAACATCACAATTATCAAGATTAATCAAAGGGACTGAAATATAAATATTGCGTGCAAGGAATGACATTTTTCATTCTAAAATATTATAAATTTCACCTCAATAAATACTCAAAGTGTCATAAATACCCAGAATTGAAAATGCTCAAATTGCCTGCATAAAATGCCTTGGCGTTTTCAAATGGGCAACCCTGGGTACTTGTAACGTTAAGAAATGGATCTGCTAATAAATATATATTTATTCCGATCTTATCTCGTAATACTTCTTCAAATAATTGTAATGTATCGCTCCCAATGAAGCTAATTAAATTGAATCACAAGAACTTCCCTATTGAAATTCTTCGTTGATGAGCTTCACTATTTAAGTCGATAAACAGATGATTTCACTGACTCTACGCTCTATTTCTTTATTAGATTCCTTGGATGAATTATTAGAAGCGTTAGATTGCAACTACCACGTAATCATAAATGAGACGAAGCCACTTGGCTCTGTCACTAACGCAAGTATCTGTATACTACGAAATAAGCAACTCCACGGTTGGTAGGTCTTATTGTTAGCCATGGTAATCCATCCCATCAGGAATCCTTGAAGTACCCAAAAATACTCGGGTACAGCACCCACGGGTACAGGTATTTTACATAGTGATACCCGTACCCATTGGGTACTACCCGATTGCCACTGAGTGAGTACCCATACCCGTACCCGTACCTGTACCCACTTTATTGCCTAAAATCAACAGTACCCGGGTAGTACCCATACCTGTACCCGTACCCATTTACCCGAGTGTTACCCGTACCCAGTCCGAGCACTGCTACCATAGCATGTTGTCGAGAGAATCGATATATTCTACAGCTATATCTGGTGCATTGTATCATCAATTTCTATTCGATTAAATAATATTTTTGACAAAAACGTTTTAAAATATTAAATTAATATTTCGATAAAAATATTAAATTAATATTTTGATACAAATATTAATTTATTAGTTTGATAAAAATATTTATTGATTATTTTGACAAAAATATTTATTTATTAGTTTGACAAAAATATTTATTTATTAGTTTGACAAAAAATATTTATTTATTAATTTGATAAACATTTTTATTTATTAGTTTGATAAAAATATTTATTTTTTAATTTGATAAAAATATTTATTTATTAGTTTGATAAAAATATGTGTTTATTAGGTTGACAAAAATATGTGTTTATTAGTTTGATAAAAATATTTAATTATTAGTTTGACAAAAATATTTATTTATTAGTTTGACAAAAATGTTTATTTATTAATTTGATAAACATTTTTATTTATTAGTTTGATTAAAATACTTATTTATTGTTTTGATAAAAATATTTAATTATTAGTTTGATAAAAATATTTATTATTTATTTTAATTCAAGTGTTTATTCGTTGTTTTGATAAAAATGTTTATTATTTTGATAAAAATATTTATTATTTATTTTAATTAAAGTGTTTATTCGTTGTTTTGAAAAAAAATTGAATGGTTTGATGAAAATATTTATTCATTATTTTGAAAAAATTTAATATTTCGAAAAAAAAATTATTTATTATTTTGAAAAAAGTATTTAAAGTTTTGGTGAAAATATTCTATATTTTTTAAAAAATAATAAATGAACAATTTATTTAATTTTTAAAATAAATAAATTTCTATTTCAAATATTCTGTAATTTTTTCTAACAAGAATTTCTTCCCAACTTCAATGCATTTGTGACCAATTTTAAAAGTAAATAATTCAAATTCTTTCAACCCTTCCTTGGGAAAAAGCCATTATTGACACCCTGCACTTTTCTTTCCTCAATTCGTACTAAACATTATGCGGGTTAAATAAATGTACAAAAATATGAAACACAAGGACGAATATTACCAATTAGTGAAAGTTGAAATAAATATTCGATTTACTCGCCACTTAAAATAATATTTAAGATGCATTTAAGAATCATCTGATAGTACTTATGATTTTGTCTCAATGTATTCTATAATTTAGGGCAAATGACTAAGGTCAATCTGTACAACAACAACAAAATCAAGTATCTAAATAATCGTTATCTCCATTGGAAAAAATCTTTTTAGAGTTTAAAATATCGTTTAAAAAGTGTAACGGAAGTTTAAAAAAGGAATTAAATGAATCATTTATTTCAATTCCCTGATTTTGGATTGAAGTACTTTTTTTCAATTATATACGTTACTTTATTTATTGTCAAACAAGAGTTTCGAAACTGGCCTTTTCTTTAAATCAAACATGAATAGACGGCAAACATTTCTGCCGTCAGTTGGAATTTCTCCCTCCTCGGAAATTAATTTTCTGTTTAGTATATTATTTAATATTTTAATAATAAATAATTTAATTTTAGTATTTTTATGTTGAAGTATAAACATAAGTCAATTCAATCCATAGAATGTTCACGCCACTCTATCCATGTTAACGGATAATTGCTGGTCCGTATTATATTTATATATTCTATGCTGTCTGTTATAATAGTAATAAGTCGCTTAGATTCTGAAGAAAAAAAATTTCAAAAAATTACATGTATACATTCTTAATCTGGTTTTTGCTTTAATCGAATTTAAACAGACCATAAATAATGTCTGCCGTGATTTGTAATTTCTCCTTACTTTAGTTTCACTGATTTTCTTGATCACATCATGCCATTTCCTCTAGCCTCCGTAAGGGTCTTATTATATATATTTGATTCCCCCATTATGTAGCAAATTCGTTTATACATTTTCAAAGAATATTTTCATTGACCTGGGTCGATATTGCCGTCACAGGGTGAAGGAAATTAATTAAGAAATTTTATTATAATATTATTATTATAATATCAGATTACTGATTTCGAACAAAAATTACGGGTTATGCCTTGTTTATTGTCGGGGATTTGTTTCATTTCACTCAATAATTTGCGAATTTTCACGATAGGCTCGTGTTTGTAGCAGCATTCATGAAAATATTTTTATTCGAGTTTCACGACACTTTCATTACACTGCGTTTTCACGAACTGCCCGAAATTATAGTCCAAACTGAAGTGAAAGTTTTCGTTAAGTTTTCCCTTTCCCCAAAGTTGAAACAGCTTCAACTTTTCGGAAGTTGAAAATGAAATTAAATTGTGAAACTACAAAACGAGTGGAATTTCAATTACAGTTATTTCCCAAATTAATTTGAATTAAATATTTTATCTACTAAATATTGAACGATGCCATTATTAATACATTCTTTCAAGAACCAATCCATTTGAACGAAAACTTGAGTTCCATTTCAAACTTGAGTTCCATTTCAAACTTGAGTTCCATTTCAAACTTGAGTTTCATTTCAAACTTGAGTTCCATTTCAAACTTGAGTTTTATTCCAAACTTGAGTTCCATTTCAAACTTGAGTTCCATTTCAAACTTGAGTTCCATTTCAAACTTGAGTTCCATTTCAAACTTGAGTTCCATTTCAAACTTGAGTTCCATTTCAAACTTGAGTTCCATTTCAAACTTGAGTTCCATTTCAAACTTGAGTTCCGTTTCAAACTTGAGTTCCGTTTCAAACTTGAGTTCCGTTTCAAACTTGAGTTCCGTTTCAAACTGGAGTTCCGTTTTAAACTTCAGTTTAGATTCAAACTTGAATTAAGGTTCAAACTTGAGATCCGATTCAAACTTGAGTTAAGATTCAAACTTGAGTTAAGATTCAAACTTGAGATCCGATTCAAACTTGAGTAAAGAATAAAAACTTGGATTTTCAAATCAAGTTCAAGTAATACTTGCATTTTTAAGTCAAGTTCAAGAAATACTAACATTTTCAGGTCAAGCTCAAGTTCAGGTCAAGTTCAAGTGATACTTGAATTTTCAAGTCAAGCTCAAGTTCGGGTCAAGTTCAAGTAATACTTGAATTTTCAAGTCAAGCACAAGTTCGGGTCAAGTTCAAGTAATACTTGAATTTTCAAGTCAAGGAACGTAAAACTTGACCATGAACTTGGGATTTCTTGGTCCAGTTCAAGTTAGTTTAGATTGTACATTCCGTAAACGATGCCAACAATCTTGCCAAAATGTGCGATTTCCCCCAAAATTTCTCAGTGAAAATGTTAAAAAACATAAATAAAACCCGAAATCTGGTCTCCAGGGCATATGAAAAATATTGTCCTCCAACTGAAAGTTAAGAGACATTTAAAATATACTTCGCCGCCACTTGAAATATCATTACGCAGCGAACGGATTATTTTAAACTAGTCAAAACTAAAGCAGTATCCTGAATATTTGCAATATATACGAAATTGGGGGAAGTCATTTACAGGAAAATAATAAACGTGTGAGTGATTCCCCGTTTATTACGGTTGATTGTTCTATAATTTTTTATTCAGGGTAAGTTAAGAAGGGACATTTCAAAATATAATACTTGGGTAAGGAGCGCAATTATTACTACATCCGACGTTAAAAGCAAGGATGGGAATCGGAATCGGTATCCGAATCGGAATCGGAATTATATTCGAAAATTTCAGGATTTTAATTCATATTGGAATTCTAAATAATTCCCAGAAAGTATTTTGATTCAAAATTGCATTAAAAAAAATTTTTATAATCGGAATTGGTATCCAAATATTTTTTACTGAATTCAGATTAAAATGAAGTATTGTTTTCAATGGTATATTTCATCAAGTGTACAATCTTAAATATATATGAATTTAAAATTGTCGCAATTTTTACTTACAACGTAAAGCTAATCAAAGAGCATTGGCGAACGTTTTCTTCATTCGAAATGAACATCATTCTGCATTCTACTTAAACTAAAGGCGAATTACTAGCACTTGTCATAGGCTTTTAACGGTTAGGCTCAAAACTATTGTTTGTCCTACAAGTTAGTTACTCAAGTAATTTAAATCGTTGATACTAAAGACTTTTTTGGGTAACTAAATATTTTTTTAGGTGACTACAATTGGGCCAAAATACAATTAGTAATTTTGAAGTTCAAGTATCAGTTGGACGTATTTTTCAGCACTTAAATTGATATTTAATGACCTGCGGGGGAAACTAGCTTCATAAAAAAATTGATAATATCATGTTTCTAAGGTTGAATTTTTTCCGTAATTAAATTCTTTGTATTTTCAGTATACTAGCAGTATTCAAATAAATATTTAAATCGGAATTCATAATGAACGAATACTCGAGGATATTTAAATCCCTATTATAATTTATATTTTTCAGTATTGTTATAGGTATTTTAAATAGGAATTCTTCTCCCGGAATATTTTAATTCGAATTATAATTCATATTTTTTCGATTTCCCATCCTTGATGGAAATATTAATTTTGTGAGGGATTTCTTACTCAACACAGTTGATATATGAATTATTATGCAAGATAAGTTCAGAAGTGAAAATTCAAGATATAACAGTTGGGTAAGGAGATCAACGATCACAACCGAGGTTAAAAGGAAAATCAGTTGCGATTTAATTGAAAATAATCAGGAAAGTTACGAGAAGACTAATTAAAAACAATACCTGGACGCCTTGCATACATTTTTCCCTATGTCTATAAAAGTTCCTAGTTGTCGGTTTCCTCAAATAAGAAGCTAGAGAAAGGAAAAATTAAGAAACATTTATTATTATACCGATGTTAGGAAAACAATCCGGAAAACATGTCTAATCTGCTTAGCAGCTTATCTCCGTACTCAATATTCGTTCCCGAAATTATATTCCAACTTTGGTGTTTGTATGGCCAATATTTAACTCACTCTTCATCGGCACAGAAAGTCGTCTCTCCTTTAGCTCAATGTTGAGAGAATTGACCTGTTCTCTAATGGTAATTGGAGCTGCCATTCGTATGTCATTACGTATTGAAGACTATTGGGGTTGATACGTATCTTATTATATTTATATTTTTTTAACTGTATCAAAAAATATGGAGCAAAAGGACGCCGACAGAGGGTGAATGTCAGTAATTAAATACAAGTTGAAATAATTGTTTAAATTAAACGCTACTTTTAATATCATTGGCGATGGAGAGATCGGATCTGATGGAGGTACATTTTCTTGCATGTTTGTGTTTAATTGTGTACAATGAACATGAAATGACTTTAGTCGTTGTGTACATACAAATTAAAGAAAATGAATTATATAATTGTTACTTCAATCGGAGAACGTATGTTTTGCACTTAAAATTTAAAATTTTTTAAATTGTAAGGGAAGTTGGAAATATAATTAAATTAAAAATGTAATAAAATAAAATGACGTACTTTCTAACTTTAATTGAAGACCTGTTCTCCAATGCTAATAAGTGAGTCATTAAGGCGGTGATTCGTCTGTCAATTCGTTTGGAAATTGTGGGGCTGTTATGTAGTCTAATGTATTTATTCTTTTATTACTATATAAAAAATATAAAACAAAAGGAGAGGGGGAATGTCACTAATTGTAAGTACAAGTTGAAATCAATAATTAATTTCCACGCCACTTCTAATATTATTAGCGATGTATGATATGGTACGTTAACAGTTGCAATCTCATTTTACTTACATAATTATCATCTCAATTGGAGAACGTTGGATTTAATTTTAAATGTTGTTTAAAAACAGTAAGGGACGTTTAGAAAAATTAAATACGTCAAAAATTTAGGTTAATTTATTAATTAGGAATGAAATGCTTTTTAAAACTATTTTGCGTTATTTCATGTATTGTTTTAACAAAAATGTTTTTACCACTATTCAATATTATAATATCAAAACCAGAGTTCGGAAACTGGCTTTTTGTTTGAATCAAACTTAAATACATTGGAAATAATTTCTACCGTTATTTAGGATCTTTCACTCCTCCTAAATTATTTTCTGCTTCCAAAAGACATCTGCACTGAAAGTTGGTTTGTTTTTATGTTGGGTTTCTTCATTTCATGACATTTATTTCGCATCATCAGAGGATTGTTTCCTTAGCTTTTAAGGATGGGACGTTCATTTTTAGGAATTATTTCCGTACCCACAGCAGCATGTTACAGTTTAGTGATGGAAATTGAGTGAGCATATTTGCTTCCCCATTTCTTCCAGAACGTTTTCCGTAGTCATAGCCATGTCACGTGTTCATGATCGAAATAGTAATATAAAATTGCTTCGGTTCGAAACCTTAAACGGGACAAAACTTTTGAAGCGTGCAATTTAAAATTGTGAAACACGCTCAGTGGTAGTTAACATCACCGATGTGCAACTTCAAATTTTGAGAAGAGAGATATTTTTTATTCCAAAATGACCATCAAATTTTGTCAAAAATTAATTACATCAGATTAATTATTTCAAATAAAAATTACGGGTCAGAAAATATATGACTAAATAATTTAAAATCTAACCAAAATTGACGATGTGAGTATTTAGTTCCCTAAAAATTGGCAAATACTTTGTTGTACCTAATAACCATCGAGAATTGTAGATACAAAGAAAAATTGAAAACTTTTGGTGGAATGAGATGAAGGAGAAGGATCCTGAAAAAAATTAAATGCAAAAGAAATTTCATCTTTGGGTTTTTTCATGTATATGTGAATACACACAGACAAAGATTTATTTGAATAACATTTAATCACTTGTTTTGAAAACATTTGAATGAGAAATTTTTAAATTCACTAGAAATCATAGATTTTAAAGTGGTCCCCTATTACGAGGATTAAAATTGTAAAAGCATTCAAAAATCTCAATTGATTCCTTACTACTATTAACTTACTATATTGCCTTCACTGGGGTTTCACTAGCAAGTGAATTCATGCCAGCTTTAAATGATCGTAAGCAAGGTTGCACGAATGAAAATACCCTGTGTTTTGTGGTTACCGGTGTCAGGAGAAATTGTACATACTGTACTGTAGCATTTCGCTACTTTGAGTATCTTAGATTAGCATGTATGCCACGTTTTTGTTAGCCCAGAGGTCACTTATATTAACCTCATGAAGAAATTTCCGAAATTGATTTGAAGAGATTTGAAGCCACCATCAGCATTCAGTTTCATATCTAATAAATATAACGCGTTGTATGCACACTTAGGGTAACGTGAGTCGTCCATTTGTAATATTTGATATACGTGTCGTAGCAACTGACGGGCAATATTAACTTTAGTATGCAGTTGTCCTGTTTCTAGCCTCAGAATATATTCTGGGGTTAGTTTACACATTCCTAGGATTCTCTTGAAGAAAAACTGCTGAATTTTATCGATGTCTTGTAAATACCTTAATCCCCATATTTGCGAACAGTAGAGAACGGTCGTACGTATGCATGCTGCAAATAGTTTCTGTATGTGCTCCCACTTAGATATCTTGGCACTAACAAGGGTTGTAATGACTTGGCTGCAGGCGACTCGTCCTTTAGACATGAAATATTGTAAGTTTTTTCTGAAGATTCCTGATGCACAAAACTTTACACCCAGATATGTGTATTCACTTACAATGTCAACCCTTTCCCCTTTGTACTCAAAGTTCTGGGTGACAATTTTGATGTACCTTTTCTGAACACAATCATTTGGGTTTTACTTAGGTTTACTTCCAGCTTTAGTTTTTGAAAATATTCGGTTAGGATCAGAATGTCGTGTTTCATGTCTCCAGCGGATCTGGCAAACATCACCATATCGTCTGCATAAAGTAATATGTGAATTCGTAGTACTTCACTGAATTCAATACCTCCTGCGCTTGTATTTTTTAAGAGAGATTCAATATTGTGTATGAATAAAGTCAACAGAAGTGGGCTTAATGAGCAGCCCTGTAGCAGCTCTTTTCGTATTTGTATTGGATTTGTCAGCCCTTCTTTTAGTCTCACTTTCGTGTTTGCTCTGGCATATATTTTCTGGAGCACACGGATAATTTTGCCGCTAATACCAATTTGTTGCAGAATCTCCCAGAGAAGGTTGTGTCCAACAGACGGGAAGGCTTGTTTGAAATCAATGAACAGTGCGTAAAGCCTTCCCCTGTTTTCACTCAAAGCTATCTGCACCGCTGTGTTTAATGTGTGAACGTGATCTAGACAGCTTCGGCCTTTTCTGAAATCCGCTTGTGCTTCCGGGAGAATCGAATTTGCTTCAGCCCATGTACTCAGGCGTTTCTCCACAATATGGGTGAAAAGCTTCATTGTGGTATTTGCCAGGGCAATTGGCCGATAATTCTCTGGATTTTCAATGTCTCCCTTTTTGTAGATCATCGTAGTTTCAATTTGACTCCAGTCTTTAGGGGGATTCTCCTTTTCGAATATTTCATTTAGCGCACTGTGTAATAGATATATTCCTGAGCTTGGAAGATTTTTAAGAAATTCGTTTGTTATTTCGTCAGGCCCAGGGGCTTTGCCATTCTTTAAATGTTTTAATTCTTCCTGTGTTTCTAGGAGTGATATTTCTTTATCAAGTAGTTCGTGTCGAGTATCCGAGATAATAAATATCTTGTAAACTTCTTGGTTAGCAAGATGGGATTCCCACACAGATTGTTCAATATTATTTTGATTGTTAGGAGTTCTTCTGAACGGTTTTATATTCTTCCAGAAGTCTGTCATATTCTTCAAATTTGCTACATCTTGCGTTTTGGTTTGCTAGAATGACTCCTTAGTTATTTGCAGTAGTTATTTGTTATTTTTGCGTTTAAGCACATAATCGCTCCTCAGTTCTGCATTCCAATCCGACGCTTTTGCAATCCTTAGAGATTTCTGTAAATCTTTTTTCGTTAAGAGACACTCCTTAGTATACCAGGTAGATATCGTCATTTTAGCAGCATGTGCAGATTTTAATACAGTGTCCTTGAAGTGGCTATAGTAATTTAGCTCGTGAGGTATTTGCAAAATATTATTGAAGGTTTCTTGGTAAATTTCCTTTCTATTGTTATTCCATTTCAGTTTTCTGTGGTGTTTATGTAGGTTCGCTATCCTAGGGGTACTTGTTAATGGAATAGCTGTGTTGATTATTCCAATAAAGTGGTCGGACTCATGAAGGTCTTCAAATTCTAGGGACATTATTTGCTCGATTGCTTTGTTATTGACTGCCACAAGGTCCAGCACAGAAGTGGATTCTGGACGGGTAAAATTTCCAGGATAGTCTCCAATCGTTCTGCCATTTAGTTTACTTAGACCCAGTTCTTCTAATGGTATGCATAGTTCTTTTCCTCTTATGTTTACACTATTATCTAGTGATATTCGGTGATCATATACATATGTAGTATGTATTGGTAAAGCAACCACATTTAAATTGCCTATTCTGGCGTTAAAATCTCCCAGAAAAATTAAATTTTGAATTAAATTTACTATTAATAGCAATTTCACTTATTGTAAGTTGCAGTTCTTCAATTTCCTTAATAGTTTGGGTCGCATTAAAATAACAACTTACAATTAGAATAGTCCCCCCATGGCATTCTGGAAGATTTATTAGCCACGATTACTTTTTAACCAGTAGTTGTACGATGTTGAACGACTCTTTCTTCAATATTGTGATCAGGCCCCCGCTAGCTCTTCCCCGGTGGGATGACCTCGTAGCTCCGCTTTGAAAACATATGTACTTTGGGAAAAGTACTTCTAGTAACTTGAGAGTATTGTCATTATTGTCGTGCCACGTTTCACATAGGCATAAGACATCTAACTTTGTTAACTTATTGATTTGGAATTTCGGTAAATTCCACAAACTTTTTATTCCTCTGCAGTTCCAAAACCCCAGGCTAAAACATTTCTTTGTAATGTTATTGTAGGGCATGTCTGGCATAGGCACTCTGTTTCACAATATGATGGGTTTCCAATTTTCATCCTCGAAATCCAGTGAATATGTGCTTTTATTTCCATCCGGATAGCTTACATACATTTTATCGTTACGAATCCTGGTTTTTATGTACGGGTCGATTGTCTTCAATTCGTTTCCTTTTTCCACCAGCTTCCTCTGTATTGTTTATTTCCCGAGGTGTTTTTCTGCATTGATGTAGACATTTTGAAGTTCTGGTACATATTTTTTCGTAGATTTTGCCGAGAAAATTTTATACTTGTCCCGGGTAGATATCAAAGTGAGCAAAATCGTTCTAACTTTGCCAACTGTTTTTCGGCCGATTCGTCTTGCATTGTCGAAACTTGTTCCGGGGATTTTCAGGAACTGGAAGACCTTTTCGACTTGCTCTTCTAATTTCACAAAGTTTTCCTGTCCGTCCTCTGGCACTCCGAATATCACAATCGATTTTTCATTCACCTTTCTTTACATGTACTCCAGTCTAGACGCAAGTGAGTCGATTCTTTTATCATGCTCTTTTAACTTTTTGTCAATCACAATGTCCAGTTTTGCTGACAGTCCATCGATTAACACTTTTAGGTCGTCTAGTGTCACCGGCATGGTTTTAGATTTTTTTACTTGGATTACCTGAGGTTAACTTGATGCACTTTTCAGGTGGTGTAAGGCTTAATTCCCGTTTGCCTGATTGGGGGAATGACATTTACTCGAAAGGAATGTGTTTGCCGTCTAATTTATGCTTTAGCATAAACAAATATGTGAAGAATTTAATGGCAGGAGCTAACTTTTATTGCGACTGTCTCCGTTGAATACTAGGATGAGAATCATGTATGTTTATATGTAGTTTAAGGTACGGGAGCTAATATTTTAAGTTTTCCGTCTTTATGTATTTATGTATGTTTATATGTAGTTTAAGGTACGGGAGCTAATATTTTAAGTTTTCCGTCTTTATGTATTTATGTATGTTTATATGTAGTTTAAGGTACGGGAGCTAATATTTTAAGTTTTCCGTCTTTATGTATTTATGTATGTTTATATGTAGTTTAAGGTACGGGAGCTAATATTTGCAATATTAGCTACCTAGAAATCTGGGTCAAGTCCAGAGTATATAAATCTCTGGACAAGACCTGGAAAACACACTCACTTTCTGGGAGTCATTACCTCAAGACCTTTTTTTTTGTTTTCACTCTGCTACTTGTATCAGTCAGGGTGTCCCATTCCTTGACTAATAACTTTTGTCACGGTTGTACATATTTATTTCTTAAAATAAAATTATTAGGTTGTTTATTATAAGTTTCAGATTGTTGTCACTCTGCATTATTAAGCATTTTCTACGTCGCTTTTGGGTAGTATTAAGTTAGTAGATTGTAATTCACTTGAATTTTGAAATAATTAGTTATTTTTATTTATACTTTATTTTGTAGCCAGAGTTGGCTAGTTTGGGACTTTATAGGTCCCTTACTAATTGTGAGTATGGTCTCACTATGTACAAGTAACAGTTTTTTATTTCACATGTATGTATATATATCTTGCCGACACCGGCTTGAAAATCTCAAAACACCCGAAATTGCCTTACTTTCGAAATGCCCGGCATCTTGGACATTTTGAGCAGACATATACAGCATATTTGGTAGAAATTAACAAATTCGCTATGAACACTATTGATCGTCTAGCGTAAACATGGGAATTTTGTATGACACATTTCAAAAATCCTTAAAAAATTTTCAGCAGTCGATTTGCTTTTGAAAGCTGCAAACAATTAACTCTAATATCAGTTATAGAAGATTGTACGGGGTTTTACAGGTAATATTTGTGCAGTGTTGTGAATGTTTCAAATTTTGATAATGAATAGAACTTAAAAACAAAACAGAAAAGTCTCTACCAAAATTGAAGTTTTGTCATTAATAAATTTTGGATTCTATAACTTTATTTCATACGATCTTGACGCTAGAAAATAATTCAAAAATTGTAGCCTGTGCCGTAAATTTTTATCGACTTTAAAAATTCTATTTTACCAGCCCAAATAAAGCATTGTAATTCAAGGAGTTCAAAATTTGACAATGAAAAAATTACTTTTTCTTGATGACAAGTTTTGAAATTCAGAAACTATGGAATTATTTTCAGTTTTGAATATTTTTTTGCTGCATTTTTATTGTAGTTTTTGATCAGCAAGTCTTATACATGACGCGTGCAAACGAGGTGTTACAAAATAAAAAAATAGCAATTTTTTTTTATATAAATGTCTATTTTAACCAAGAATGGGAATCGGAATCAGTATCAGTATCGGAATCGAAATTATATTCGAAAATTTGAGGATTTTAATTCATATTGGAATTCCAAATAATTCCCAGGAAGTATTTTAATTCAAAATCGCATTCAAAAAGTTTTTTGTAATCGGAATTGGTATTCAAATATTTTTTACTGAATTCCGATTAAAATAAAGTATTGTTTTCAATGGTATATTTCATCAAATGTACATACTCAAATATAAATTGTCACAATTTATTACTTACGGCGAACATTGTCTTCATCCAAAATTAACATGCTTCCGCATTATACGTAAAATAGTCGAATTATTAGCACTTTTCAGAGGCTTTTAACTGTTGTGCTCAAAAATATTGTTTGTCCTACAGGTTAATTACTCAAGTAATTTAAATCGTTGACACTAAAATTTTTATAGGTAACTAAAAATGGGCCAAAAGAAAATTAGTAATGCAGGAGTTCAAATATCAGTTTAACATGTTTTTCTTCTTAAATTTATACTTATTTACCTGCGGGGGAAAATAGCTTCCCAAAACATTGATGATATCATGTTTTTAAGGTTGAACGTTTTCCGTAATTAATTCTTTGTATTTTCATTATACTAGAAGTATTCAAATAAATATTCAAATCGGAATTCATAATGAACGAATACTTGAGGATATTTAAATCCGTATTAGAATTCATATTTTTCAGTATTGTTATAGGTATTTTAAATAGGAATTCTTCGCCTGGAATATTTTAATTCGAATTAGAATTCATATTTTTCCGGTTTCTGATCCTTGATTTTAAAATACTGCTTTTTGATTTGGTATACTACGTTAGTAGATACGGTAAGCTCATATCATAAAAATTTGCGCGAAAATGCCCAAAAATCCTGGCCTAGACTGAATATTCCCAAAATGTTCAAAGTGTCAGATGCCCAAAATGCCACAAAATAAAATTGTAAGATGTGAATTGAAGCTAAAATAAATTGTAAATTTGGACGCCACTTGAAAAATAATATGGACTGAAGGATTACACATCCTCATTTCCTAATTTACTAACAAATCATTTTCAGAATTGGGAAGCATTCTGCAAATATTTTGTGACAATTTACGTTATGTGGTGTCTTCAATTTTCGAATGACATTTTAAATGTATAAGCTGAATGTGCGACTGTTCTCTATCTTGCAAAGTTCTTGAATTTTTGTAAACTTCACGTTTCTTGGCCCAGGTCACCTTAAATGTTGATCCAGGTAGATGAAGTAAATTTGAGATAATCTGGCAATAAATTTCCTACAATATATGTTAAATAATTATTTTACAATCTCTTATGCTGCCTATAAGGGGGTTCAAATGATAATGGTCGCCATTAACATTTAAAAAAAAAACAAAAAATCAAGAATTTTTTAGAAACAACTATCAGGCTGATTTCAACCAAATTCAACCTCATAGTCAGTTCTGTTTTGGACACACGTAGTGTTCATATAAAATTTTATTGAAATCGGTCTAGTAGTTTTTGAGTGATCGTTTTTAGCGGCTATTTTACTAGGGGGCTGGGCTGACGACACACTAAAAGCTGTATTTTGTAAGACTGTATTTTAAATGAGTGCTTCGACGCCACTGAATATATTTTAACTGAAAATATTTGATCTATAGTGTATGTTCAATAGTGTAGAGGTCGTCTCGCGTTTAACATAACGTTACATCATTCGAGTTATTCTGCAATGATATCTGATACAGTTTATAATCGTTTAACAATAAATTATTTACTATTTAAAAATTATGAATTTCAAAAATAAATATATGTATTAACATCTTCGATAAAAATTTTTTCCAATAAAACCCCCTAATTTCTACCCTCCAAGAGACACTATTTGAAAATGAGCTTCGTCGCCACTTTATAAATATATGTATTTCGCATGAAATTGCTGATGTAATTTTTGTAATTCTACATAATTGGAAAGTCATCAAAATTGAAATGCAGTTTTGCAAAACGTGTTAATTAATGTTGTCATATTACCTATAGAATATTCTTTCATAACATTTGAAAAACAATGCGGGAATTCGTAGCGAAACTTTTATTTAAAATTCAGAGTAACGTAAAATTATGTCTGAAAGTGTAAAATGGCAGAAACTAACGGGAGGAAGATACTTGAATTATATTTTCGTCAATTCACTCACTAAAACATTATTTTTGTCATCGGTTTTACAATCATCAGTAGATTAGACATTGCCTATGCATTCATTCATATTCGGGAAGCGAGGCTGAGGGACTCTATGGGGATTGTCAGGTTGTCTGTGTGGACAAAAGCTGACAAGCCCAGGGCACCAGACAGCTCAAATTTTGTGTAGGGGCAGCTTAGATAAAAAGAAGAACCTTATTGTTTTAGAAGAGCATTGGTTTATCCCTTTGACCAGAAAAAATTAAATGAAGATGTAGCTTGTGAAATTCTACATATTCGGAATAACTTCAAAATTTAAATGCAGATTTTCAAAACTTGTTTTACATAAATTTTATTTTAATGAATTAACGTCCCCGGAGATCAAATAATTGTCCCTATGTCGTATTCGGGTCGGGACCGGGACAAAAAAAATCCCCATTGTATTCCGGACGGGACATTGCAGAACAAGGATATCGTTTCAGCTTTTAATGCTCGTGAGTAAACTATTCTGTGAGCACTATTTCACCTAATGCAAGTCATTCGAATTTAGTTGGGAGAAAATGAATCTTATTGCTCAAACGATTACTGGTAATTCACAATGGTTTTATGATTATGATTATTTTATTTTGGCATTAGAGCGAATTATAACAAGATATATATTTACAATCATAATTGAATTAAGTAATCATACGCATTATTTGAAAACGGATTCGAAACATGAGTGACAGAATAATTTTGGTGACCAAAATAGAACAGGAATAGAATAGTAATAGTTGTTGAAATATGACCGTAATTTAAGCTGCTTTAGGGCTGAACCTTGAAACTACGAATCTAGAAATGTCTTTTTTTTTTGTTTTTGGTACGAATATTCTTTTTACTAGTTTTCCGATTTTCGGTATGAGAATGCCGAACACTGTTTGTAGTAATTAACGGGACGGGACAGAAATTTTGGCCCCGATAGAAGCTCTAAGTTGGACAACGTCAGTTTAGCATTTAAAATTTCGTTTCGAAATTGTGTGAGACGTTTGAAAGAATTGATTAAAGTAAAAATGAAATAAAACTTCTTAATTAATAATTAATATTGAAGAGCTTTTAAAAATTATTTTACAATTTTTAATAATTACTATTTTACCAAAAATAGTTTACTAATATTGTCAAACCATAGTTTAGAAAGTGGCGTTTTGTTTTAATCATACTTAAATAGTTGGAAAATAATTACCGTCGTCAATTAGAATTTCTCCCTGCTAATATATTAATTTTCTGCTTGCAAAGGACGCGTTCACTAATTATCGGATCCTTCTGATTCTGACCATCAAAATTTGTTTAAAAAAACACTAACTACATTTTCACAAAAACAACCCGAAATCACTGATTAGTACAAGGCTATAGATAGTAACAGGTTCGGCCAAATCGCACGTAAGAATGAATAGGGCGGAGAGGTGGACAAATTTAGGGGGCTGTGACGTCAGTAAAAGTGATCTCAGCGCGCGCTCTACTTGTGTTTAATTGACAGTTTGTATAGAAGCAAATAAAATTATTTAATGTGAACTTTATTTGTGCAATAGCGGAATGTAAAAACACTAAAAATATTAAACAGAGTAGACGATCAGATTTAATATTTTACAAGTTCCCTAAAAATTCTCAAACAGCTAAGGTTTGGGTTGTTAAGTGTTAGAGGAAAGAAAATGTAAATTGTGTAACTGCTAGGATTTGTTAACATCATTTCAGTGAAAGTGATTATGTCTGCGATTTAAAAAATGAACTTTTGGACTTGACATGTTGACACCTAAAAAAATATTAAAAAGTACGACCGTTTCCAATGTGTTTCCATTCAGAACTCAGCCAGTTTCCTTTCAATTAATTCGAAGTAACTGTCTACACAAAAAAAGAATTTAGAGATGAAATTAACAACTTATTGTAAAGCATAACAAATTTAAGGTGATCATAATTTGCTTATGAAGAAACTTCGATCATATATTTCAAAACAGAGAAGTGAAATCGTGAAGATTATTTGTGTGATTCTAAAGTTCTAAAGTCTAAAAGCTACATTAAGTAAACACAAACCACTTAAATATCTCTTTCCCCCGACCAAGCCAAATTAATTAGTGGCCACAAAAGTGTCAACTGGAGCATAGGGGATATTTCAAAGGCATTGACAATCAAGTACCTAAGTACTAAAACCTATCATGTGACCAAGGAATATTTGCAAATTCTACTGTAATAACACAACTTTATGAAGACAAATGAGCAAGTTGACTTTTGACGAACAGATTTTTACCGAACTTCCCGTTTTCAATTTGATTCAAAAAATAATAATTAGTCGGGATTTGGTGTTCACATCGAGTTTCACACGGTGTCGTTATTCAATTTAAAGACATTGATGGAATAAGCAAGATCCAAATTTACAGAAACAGCAAGAAACGCAAGTGTCAGCTGGGATTTTTAATCTTAACTAATTCCCTGCTAAAAAGCAGAAGTCACGGGTTAATTTTGTGAACAGGAAACAATTTGTTAATAGCTCTGTTGTTGTCGTGGGTTAATTTTAAATTTAATTGTAATACTTGAAAACAATTAAAAATCTTATTCAAACTATTTTGCGAATTATTTGCATACTTGTGTAGTATGTGTAGTAAGAAATGACTTTTGATGACGTCACAGCGAGGGGGTTGTTTCAGCATACGCTTTGGCCGAACCTGTTACTATCTATAGCCTTGGATTAGTATTCAAAATTTGAGCGCAAAGAACTTAAATTCCAATCAAAATTGACAAATACGGACCAACGAAGCGCAGTTTTCGAAGGAAAATTTGTCTAGATGTCCATATTTTTGAATATCGCGCCAAAATTTACCTGCGGCAAGATTTTTTTTGACAATGATTTCTTGACGAAAAAAATTTAACCTATAGTACAAACAAATTTGATTATCCCTTCCAAATTCCCACTAGGATTTCAAGATTTTGAAGAACAATTACCGTGAAATTAATTTTAAAAAATCAATCACCTGGTTGAACGGCAATTATTTTAGAGGGGAAATACAAATAAGTCTCACATAATTTTTTGACGGCAAAAATTTTAACGAAATTTTTTAGAAAAAATTACCGACATTTAATATCTCGCTAAAATTTCGACAAGGATTTTAAAATTTCCGTATACATTATTTTAGCTGGTAGGGTATTTAAGCAGTTTTTAGCTAACACCTCACTCAAAAATTTCAATTTCTGAGCCCCGAAGTGCCCTAATATATGCTTTTTTGGAAATTCTGAACACCAGTTGATATGAATTTCAAATCTATTGTTTTTTTAACAATTTCTTCCAAACACATTTAAAAAAAAAATAATTCCCATCATCAGATAATTAGTCTGAACCCAGGTATCAGATGATCATGTCAAAAACCTTCTTCTCTGTAGCCTACCTTAACTACAAATTAAAAATGCAATTTTGACCTTCGGAACATATAAAAAATCTAATTACCTAAAACTGAGAGTTAAGAGACATTTAAGATACACGTCGACGCCACTTGAACTATGATTTCGTAGAAGACAAATCATTAAAATAAAGATTGTTCATTCATTTCATTTATAAAAGTGGTGTCCTAAATATTTGCAATAAATAAGTACGAATTAGGGCAAAGTTGCTTTCAGGATACTGATAATTTTGTGAGTGATTTTTATTCAGCACAATTGACTGTCCAATGATTTTTTATGTTGAATAAGTTATGAAGTCAAAGTACAAAATACAATAGTTGCGATTTAAAACTTTTTTATAATTTTACGATTCGACATAGTTGAAATGTAATTAAAATTAAAATGCAGGTTTTCAAAATTTATTAATTACTGTTTTAATATAACCTACGCGTAACAATAATTATACGCGAAAATTATTGTCTAAATGTGCAATTTGAAAATATTAATGGAGTTAAATTGTAAATCGAAAGTGTGATATAGCGCAAGTTTTACTGGGAAAAGATATAAGAGAGAGAAAGAAATAATTTATTTCACTGATACCACAATAGTATTTGCCTTACGACACAGTACATAATAATTTCAAACATTTTTAACACAAAAAATATTTGTTATAAACTTGGTTATAAACATACTAATTGTACAAGTGATGAAATGCTATCCTGTAAGATCCACGAATTGTGGTAATAATTACATCGTTTATAAGCTGTTTAGATAAATTAAATCGTTGTCTAAATTGTTCAAAATGTTCAAAAATAGTTCCACGAGCTCCAATTAATAGTCCAATAACTTCAATAGTTTTCAAATTGTATTTCTGCTTAAAGAAAGGAACACAAGGTTGATAAATCTGCTTATTTTCATGATCCACTTCCATTGGTTGATTTCTATCTTTTTCCCATCTAACAGTTGGGTCTATTATGTAACCTACTTTGGTTACTTCATTAAAACATAAAATGTCAATTCGTCTAGTAGAATCATTCTCTCCAATACAATGTACTTCTTCGACCACCATCCATTGCTTGCTGTCTCTCAGATATTTTGCAATTATTGACCTAATATCATTATGCCTGTTGTTGCGTAAAAGACTGCCCTTATCACAGGAACCAAGGACGTGCGCAAGGGTTTCTCTCCGAAAGCATCCATTATGTCTGCATCGGGAACCGTCCTGACTCCTACCGGGAAGATCTCTTACAGGGAAAACATTAGTTGACATTTTCAATACTGAAATCCATTCAGAACCAGTAAGGCCTTGCTTATGTAAAATAAGCTTATTTCCAAAAGTGCATTCTTGGTACGTCACAACTCCAGCACCACGATGTAGTTTACTGCACCATTCGTCGTATTGTTGTTTTCTTAATTTATCTCGCATCATTTTAGTAATTTTTATTTTAGTTTTTGACTTTGAAATTAAAATCCTCCAAGAAATCATATCTTCAGTGCTTATTCCTAATGCATTCCTACATTCCTCCATTTCAGCAAAGCAGTTGCGAACATAGGGAATAGCACTAACCTTGGAATTCACTAATGCCACACAAATATTATAATGTTGTAAAAACACTTCCCATTGAGCATTAAACATATGCAATCCTCGTAAACGTCTTGAGGTGTAAAGCATTGAAGTCGGAACATCATCGGGAAGACCAACAATTTCTTTTATAGACTTAGTTAATACGTTATTCAAGTCCAATAGAAAACGCTTTGGAATTTTGTTCATGGGAGCACATTGTAAGGGATAAATAAGTGTTGGCCAGATGTATTGATTGATGATGGATAACTTCTGATCTGGCCGGAGCATTTGTGTGCTCACTAAGTTTTGCAAATCTTTGCCAAAATTTTTCATTGTACCAGCGAAATCAAAAATAATTTCATTATTGAAATTAACACCAAGATATTTGATGGTTTCATCTTTCCGAATTGATGGTATTATAAAATTTGCATCAATGATTATGTCATCCTCACATAATTCCCCATTCACTATATTGATTGATTTACATTTTGATGAATTCGAACTGTATCCAACTTTGTCCATATTCAGTAAAGCTATTTTCCCCAACTCACATGCTCCTTCTACAGATTCCGATATCACAGCCAAGTCATCAGCAAATCCCACATTTGTCACTTTAGGAATGTTAGGATGAATTTCAAATCCATATGCATTAGTAATTTCATGTTCTGATAATTCTTTATGGATGTGATCTACCGACATATTGAATTCTAATGGCGACTTGGGCAAACCTTGAAATACTCCTTTGTTGACATCTATAGGTTTTGACAATCCTTTCTGAGTTTGAATTTGCGTAGAGTTGCCTCTTAGTAAAGATTTTGATATTTCTCGCAGTCTTGATGGAATCAAAGTGTGATCATAGCATTGACAAATATGATTATGACTACTTTCTTCAAAAGCCTTGTTTACATCAAAAAATAAAATACAACATGAAGATTTTTCCAGTTTGGCCTTTAGAAGAATTCCATTGATGATTGTTGTATTAATATGACATCCCGGTATATTTGTGAATCCTCTCTGGTTTTCATTTAAATGTACAAATGATCTCAAACGCTTTTCAAATATTCGTTCTATAATTCTTCGTAATATTGAGCAAATTGATATAGGTCTCCAATTAGTAATTTCCTTCAAGTCACCCTTCTTTGGAATTAAAACTGTGCGAGCTCTTCGAAATGATTCGGGAACTGAATTCCATTTTAGCATAATGTTGGCAATCGTAGCAATAACCTTCTTGCAGCTAATAATTCTTATGCTTCGAATTGTTACTCTATCCAGTCCGGGAGATGTATCATGATTGATACCTTTTAATGAATTAACAACTTCATCCTCTGAAATATCATCATCCTGATTCGCCAATTCTTGATCATTGTCTGCTACTGTTGGACCATATTCATCTAAAATCTTATCATTACTAAGGCTCCATCTTTGACTATAATGCTGAAATATTTGGTCTTGTGGTATTGAACAACTTGGTAACCTCATCGTACTTTGCATTACCATCTGAACAGCCTTCTTCCTTGAATTTGTGTAAAGATGTTGCATCAAATCATGATTGTATTTAGCTTGATTAAGATCACGTTTTCTCTTCGACTTTCTCATTGGATTTGATTGATTTTCATAGGTCTCTTGAGAATTTAGAAAAATAGCATTATTTTTTCTTGCTTGATAATATTTGGTGGCTGGATGTTTTGGACCAGGTAACACGTTAATGGAGTCACGCAATGTAATTGAAATTGTGTCAACAAGTTTGGAGAATGCCACAAGGGTTGGTTTAACTTCAATCATGTGAGATAATTCCACATTGTATTCATTCATTTTTAAATCAAGCTGTTTGACAATATCATCATGATGGTCTGAATTTGTATTTTCTATAGTTTCAATTTCAGAAGGTTGATAACTTGCGATTATATTCTGACGGGCCACATCTTTGTGTCTTTTAGCAATGTGTATTCCAAGGCCTTTGTACATTCCATGACAGTGAGGGCACTCTGTTTCTTCGTTTCTAGTTGTAGTGATTTTCGTTTTAACTTTTTTTGTCATTTTTTTAAGAAACTGGTTTAATTTTTCTCTTTCTTTCTTATTTAAAAAAATTATCTTTTTTTTAAAAAAAAAAAACACCAACCCTCCTAATATTCTGCCATAAATATAATTAAGAATACCCAAATAATTCTAAAATCCCCTTGTACCACCAAAAGGTGAAATTGTACCCCAAAAGTAATTCAAAATTCGTATTCTACATGTCTTATTTGTATAGACCCAATATATGATTAATGATAACACACTCCATCTTCTCCATACAAACCCCTAAATCTGGAGCAAAAAAAATGTGCTGCTTCCTGTTCAACTTCTACTTCCTC